>CM043319.1:75054499-75654499 GCA_023736055.1 Quercus glauca
GAGTTTTTGTTCAAATTACATTTTTCATCAAAAACTTCTTCAGAGGCACTTTCGCGAGAAGCTCGCGACTTAGCTCTTCCCGCGAAAATGAGTTAAGGCAAAATATTGAAAACCCAAAATTTCAAACAGAGACTTTCGCGACTGTCTCACGATTGTTTCGCGAGTAAAGTCTACCTGCGAAAAGTTTTATGATTCAAAGGCATTTTTCGTGAGTAACTTCACGAGAAGGTAACCCGCGAAAAATGCGTGTTTTCAATTTTAAAGGGCTGATGTAGACAATTTTTCAAATCACATGTCTTTCCCTCATTTTGCCTCCCTCATGCCTCTCTCAACCCCAAACTGATTTTCACTCAAAAACTCAACCAAAACTCAAGAGAAAACTTCTTCAAATCATATCTAAGGTATGTTTATACAATCTTTTCTCTTTATTTCCTTAGATTATGCAAAAAAATTTCTAAGTTTTACTTGAATTGAGTTATTTTGAAAAAGGGTTGGGAACTTTAAATTTTGTGAAAATTCTTTCTATTTCTTGATTGGGTTTTGTCCCATTTGGTTTGTTGGTGTTTGTGTTGGCCAATTGTGGCATTTTAACATGTATTTAGGCAAGATTCATTCATGTTCATGCATTGCCCACATGTTAGTTTTATAGGTGCATACCAAGTGCTTGATAAAATGCTCAAATGGCATTTTGGTGTTGTTTTGGACTCCAATGAGTTCCAAACTTTGGGGTTTACCATGATTATACATGTTTATCATGTTTTGATCATTGGTTGTGTGTTTTACACACTTTGACCAAATTGTGCCTAGTCATGCCTTGCACATGCATCACATATGCACACCTTATGCACACTTGATGCACACACTTGCATAATTGTCCATTTTTTTTGCATTTCATTAATATTCTATGTTTTAGCACTTATAACAAGATTGTGTGACATTGTTTTTGTTCCTTTTTAGGACTTTGTGCTTATTTTTATGAACTAATTGCCACTAATCAAGTTTGTGTTCCTGTTTTGTGTTTTTGCACTTGTTCCTTTCTGCTTTGTGTCTGTTTGTGCAGATGTATCGCCGCTCCTCTCGTGGTAGAGAACCCGTGATTGACCTTACGCCATCCCCTGTATCAAAGAGAACCCGGAATTCGTCCAAAGTCTCCAACAACAAGAGATTCAAGACTTCCCTGGACTCTCAGACTTTCTCCAGCATTTTTAAGGATGCCTCCACTGTGGTGGAATGTATTGTCCGGTTTGACACCCTGGGATCCACCTTTATCCCTAGGATTTTTGCAAATAAAGATTGGGCTAATCTAATCGGAAACTTTAAGGATCCAATTGATGAATTAGTTAAAGAGTTCTACTCAAATGCTAGATTCACCGAAGTTGAACTGAAGTGCTGGGTGAGAGGAAAGGAATTCATCATCACTCCAGACTACCTTGCAAAGATCCTTCGCATCACTTGACCAGCAATTATGGACATCTCTCCATATTATGATAGACTTCCTCTAGTGACAGATATTCTTCAAATTCTTGGAGTTGAGCATGAGGTTTCAGCCAAAGAAACATCCATTGGAACTGTGAAGTTTGAACCTAAATTAAAGACTCTCACATTAATCAAGTTCTCCAATCTTTATCCACTGTCTAACACGGAGTTCATCAATCTTGGAAGAGCACAGTTCTTGTGTGACCTCATCACAGGAACTACAATTGATATTTGCGCTCACATCTTACAAACTATGGGGAAAACAGCAGCAAGAACAGTAGCACAAATGTGTCTTACTTTTGCAGTCTTATCATGAAAATCATGGTACTTAAAGGTGTTCGTTCACCAAGAGATGGAATGATCCTAGTTCGTCAATGCCCAATATCCATGGTGTCTCTTCAAATGAGCAGAAGTCACTCTTCTGCTAAACGGGAAAAGCAAAATCTGTCCAAAACACCAAAGAGTGAATCTGTTCCACATGTCACTCCTTCCAGTCATGGCTCAGCTGCTCACACTACCCCTGGGCATACCGAGACTGCATCTCCTCACACTCGTGAGCCGCAGACTACTAGCATTCAACCAGGACAATCTAGCTCTCATGCCGACAGATTGACTATTTTGGTTGAAGGTTTGCATGAGCGTATTTCAAGACTTGCAAATGTCATCTACTCCACCAACAGCCAGGTTCAAATGCGTCTGACAACCATTAAGACACAATTAGATGCTATTCAAAGCAAACTAGAGGAGAGCCTTTAGCTATTTGTGCCAAAAAGGGGGAGAGCAACTCACTATATAGTTTGGACGATAGCATATAGTAAGGGGGAGAGCATCACAAGAAGGGAAGTGTGCATATTGAAAGAGGGAGTTTTGTGAGCTCAAAAGGAGAAAGCTGACACATACTTTTGGATAGTCTAATCATTGTTTGGCCAGTCTAGTTTATAGCTTATGAGTTTTCTAGCTAGTCGCACAATCCTTTACACAATTCATTGTGGTTTTCCTCAACTCCTACCTCTCCATTTCCAAATCCTTGAGAGGTTGATAGCCCAAACACTTACCACACCCATCCTGAGTGTAAAGTGAGGTTTTGGTGCTGCTGGGAAGTATTGGAAGAAGCCATTTGTTTGGTGGATAGAATCAGGCTAAATTGCGTGATCCGAAGAGATAGAGAAGACAAGACTTGGCGAAGTCAATTGGTAGAAGAAGCTTGGAGGGCTTGAGTACATGGGGTAGACTAAGCTTGGAGGGTCTTCTGTTATTCGTGTACTCCAACTTATTCTCTAGTGGATCAATTTACCGCTTGGAGGGCCGCGGAGAGGTTTTTCACCGAGTTCTTCGATTTCCTCTTCGTTAACACATCGGTGTGTTATCTTGTGTTTGCATTCTTCTTCCCTACTCTTTAGCTTTCATATTACTGCTATGATTCATTGAATATGGCTTAGAGTAGTTATTTTGTTTATCCGCTCGCATTTACTCTATTAAGCACTTAGTTTAAGTTAGAGTGAAATGAACCAAGCCGTAATTTTAATTTGGGGGTCTAATCAGCTCTTGTGCTTTCACACAAATTTGAGTTTTGAATTGTGCTTCATTTACTCTTATTCTGCACTTAGATAAGTTAGAGTAAAAGCAATCTAACCATAATTTTTAATTTGGGGGTCTAAACAAACTCTAGTGTATTCACACATATTCGAGCTTTCAAATTCCATGAAAAATATGGATGTTATTTCAATTCTTGAAATGAGTTGTACTTTATATTGGGTGCAAGAGGTCTCAAGCTGAAGATTAAAAGGTATATGCTGAAGACTTTCAGTGGAGCGAAAATCAATGTGTCATTGAAGTGTCATGCGAAATCAGCTTTTGAAAGTTGGGGATAGCAAGTTCGCTGAACATTTTGAGGACAAAGTGTCCTCCGAAATGACAAAAACTTGAGAGAAATCAGTTACGTTTTCACTATTGTGTCATGCCTTGATCTATCTATTTAAGCCTCATTTTCCACCATTTTAGACACCTAGAAAATTCTCTATTGAAGGATTAAAGAGCTGAGGAAAACCTTAGGGCAAAACTCATTTCTCTCTCTCTACATAACTACATACTTTGAGAGGAGATTTAAAGCATCATTTGCTTCACCTAACTCTAGAGTTGTGAGAGTTGGGTGGTGTTAAGGAAACCATTAGAGCTTGCCCAATTTCAATGAATGAGCCTTGAGGGTGTAACTAAGCTTGGTTGTGGGATTCGGATTCTAGAGGAAGACAAGACTCGAAGAAGTTCATTGCTAGTAGAAGTTTGGAAGGCTTGAGTACAGTGAGTGACTTAGGCTTTAAGGGTTCTTTTATATTCATGTACCGCAATTTATTCTTTTAGTAGATCATTTTAGCGATCCAGCTGTGGAGAGTTTTTAACACTTTTCCTCTTCCTAAATGCATCGAGTATTTACTCGGATTGCTTCTCTTTAGTTACTACATTTTTGATGTCATGGAAGCCTAAAGAAAGCACACACAATGCTTTCTTCATGGAACAAAAACTAAACCATTAGCTTCTGGTAGTAAACCTCGAATCCACGAGGGGTTTCCCTAAATCCACATGGAGAAAAAAACTAGAATCCACTAGAGAAATAATTTGACAAAAGTATGTATTTATCGATAATAATCTGATTTGCCTCTGACAGCTAAAAAACATATAAATATTGAGAAAAACGTCTAAAACCTAATTCACACTAATTACACGATTAGGTGACAAAATACCGAAATTTATGAAAATTGCAAAATTGAGTTAAATTCAGAATCATAAACTACTGGCCTTAAGGGTTGTCCCAAAACAAACGAGACTTTATTCTGACTTTTAAACTAAAAGTTATTAAAGAAAAAAAAATATTACTATAAATAGCAAAAACACTGTTTTGAGGCCTTAACGAAGGGAAACGACATTCAAATTTAGACTCATGTTAACATGAGTGTCGCCTAAATTTAGGCAAATTCCTTCATTAAGGCCTCGAAAAAAGTTAAGAGATGCTTAACACTTTCTTTATCTAAGTTTTGATAATGATATCCATGTGATTTATGAGCTCTGGAAGTGATAGTCATGTGTTTATATGTATGGGTTTTGTCTTGGTGGATTTATTTGGTGAGTGGGTTTATAGTTTTTACAATGGTGGCTATCTAAGTGGTGAAGATTTGGAGGTTTTGGCTTTTTAATGTGAAATAAATAGTAAATATAACTTTTATTGATTATTTGGAGCTAGTTAAAGATTTGAATTGTTTGTTTTGGGGGATATTATGATTTTTGGTATCGTGGGTCTCTTGGTGTAAATCTTGTGGGAACTACTTATTAAGTGTTGAAGTTTTGATGTTAGAGATAATACCTTGAATGATTTATGAGAAAAAGTTGGAGTCGATACCTTGTAATTAATTTGTTGAGAAACTTTGGAAGTTGAATACATTATTAATGAGGTTAAATACTAAGCTTGCCTAATTATGTGCTTATTTGCCAATACCTAATTTGTTGCTAGATGCAATTTCAAGCTTTATGTTTATTGTGATAGGTTTGCTTGATATTGTTTAAGTTCTAGCTAATCTCCTTTGAAACTTGGAGAATTAGGTTTTTTGTGGGTTACATGGTAAGTAGCTTTTTAATGAAATTTTTGGAAAATAACCAGGTTGCATAAATGATATTTTTTTTTTAGGTCAAACACATTTTGGAAAATTAATTATAGAACTATGTTTTCTTAAAAAGTGTTGTGTTATGACCCTACTATATATGATTATAAATGAAAGTGCATCATATTTGGTATTGCATTTAGGGAAATGCATGAATTGTTGGCATGGAAAATATGAGCATCTTTGATTTAATCTTTGATAATGAATTTATGGATTTTATGGTTTACTAGAAAATTTAAAGATGCTTATCTTGTCTTGTTATTTGGGAAATTGATAGAAATTTTTTTTGACAAGAATGAAGTTGAAAACCTTACAAACTTTGTGGAAGTTTGATTATTTAAGGTTTTTCTGAAATTACCTAGATATAAACTATGTATTTGAAAGTGCATGTAACCTGTGAGCTTTAAGTTGTTTTTACCTTATGTCATGTGTGATTTCCCTGTGATTACCTGATTTGGTTCTATAGTCTTTGTGACAATGGAACGAAATCTAGATCAGTGCCCTTTCACTTTAGATGATGCATTCTTCCTTACTACCCATGAAGGGAAGAGGTTTTTGATTGTGTGTGGGTGAGGCTACTGTCCATGGGGCCAAAAGACCACATGCAAAAGATGTCCTATTTGACGCATTCTCCCTACTACCTATGTGGGAGAGACAAAACCTTAAGGGTATATTAGAGGTTGGTCTTTTGAGGTTTGTTAGCCTTAGGCGTGGTAGGCCTTGAATCGATGTTAAGGTTCCTAATTCTTAGTAAGATTGTGAGTTTGTGTAATCCAATTGGAGTTTTGTCATATATTTATGTATTATGTGGAGGCACATGATTTTTTTTGTTATTGTCCGTAGATGTGTTATAGAGCTCTGACTTATAATGTGAACATTTTAGTATGATTATATATTATTATCCTGTGGAAAAGAAAAGAAAAATCTCCTACAGTCTCTCTCCTGATGGTTCTTTTCTCATGCTTTGGACCCTTCTGGGTTTGAGGCATGACAATAAACCTAACAGACATCCCTTAATTGCTTTAAATGTTCCTAAAAATTCCACATTTAATATTGAAGGAGTAGCTCCTGCAACAATATCAATAATTAAAATGCTACTACTATCATAGCACCAATGTCTATAATTAAAATGTTGTTTTCCTACCTTTTTTTAATTTGACAATAAACTTGACAGAGCCCCTATTATCAAAGATAAAATTGATATCACTATCTAGGTCAAGTGACCTAGTTGTTTGGTCATCGAAATGGTCATGATTCCTTAATAGAGAAAAGAAAATTAGTAAGTACAAGATGCAGTCTAATTTAATATTCACAAACATATGTTGTTTTTTCAAATAGAAATGAGAAATAATTAAAAATTTATTCAAACAATATTTGAATTAATTGCGCTTTTTACAAATCAAATATATTGAACATATATGTAAGAGATGCTTAACAATAACATTAACATTAACATAAATCCCAAATACACCAAATAGCTATCTCAAAAATACAAACCAATAAATCAAAGGTTCACAAATACCAAATACAAAACAAAAACCAACAAAGCCACAACACTACCAAGAGATCTCACTAATACTATTGCCAAAACTCACAAATATCAAAAAATAAACCACATCACCTCTCTTATTTTATTAACCACAGCACCAAGCGAGAAAGCCTCTTTCACAAATTAAATTTGTTGCAACAACACTTAGACTTATTTGAGAGACTTAAGTCAGTTTCCAAAATTTTTAAGGAGATCGATTTTTTTTTTTTTTTTTTTTTTTTTGCATGGAACAAAATTTGAAAATAAGTCAAATACTTGCACACCACTCCAAGCAAAACAATATATAGTCGGCCAAATCCAATTATAAAGAAAAAAAAAAACAATATTTTTTCTTTGCCATTCAAACTATTAAGAGAGAGAGAGAGAGAGAGAGAGAGTCATATATGTGTAATCAAAATTTTAAGCTAAAGTTTTAAGCTTTCAACAGACTTCATTAACAATTGGTTCCATTCTACATACTGGACAAATAACAATCTGCTTTGGCACAGACCTCTTTATTATTAGCATTCCGCTATACATAAGCGAGGAGTCAGCTTCGAAATTAAAAGATAGTATCATCATTTGTAATAATTTTATCATTGAATTGGGCCCAGTTGCGCACTACTTCATTAAATTAATGTCAAGTGATCAGGTGAGTTTTCATTTTAGTTCTTTATTATATATGGTAGGCTTCACAAAATAGTAATGTACATGTTTTTAATTGTTTGTAATAATTTATATATATATATATATATATTATTCTTTAGGTTGCTACTACTCTTCTTACAATAATATTGTCTTTAGTCCTTTTTTTTGGCTTTGGTCATTAGAAGAGAATCCCAAAGAACTGATAGAAAAGGTAACATATTAAACCTATTTTATTTAATTATAGGAACAAATATTTACTTAGTTTGTGCTGAAATTTTTTTATTAAGAATTTATTAATGAGAAATGAAAAAGAATATGTTTCTTTTTTCAAAAAGAAATAAGAAACTATTAAAAAATTATTCTACCAATATTTGAATTAATTATGCTTTTTACAAGTCAAATATATTGAATATAAATGTAAGAAATGCTTAATTAGGTTCTTAATAACTAGTGTGTTTTTTATTATATAATAATTTTATAAAAAAATAAATAAATAAAAACCTCTAAAAAGGTTATATGTATATGGCATTTAGAATTTTTCTAAGATAACATTTAAATAAACTAACAATAACATAAACATAAACATAAATCCCAAACAGCACTCTTAAACATACAAAACAATAAATCAAAGGTTCACAAATACCAAATACAAAGCAAAAACCAACAAAGCCACAACACTACCTAGAGATCTCACAAATACTAATGCCACCGCTCACAAATATCAAAAGACCAAACCACAGAACCTCTCTTATTTTATTAGGCGCAACACCAAGGGAGAAAGCTTTTTTCACAAATTAAATTTTTGCAACAGCACTTAGACTTACTTAGGAAACTTAAGTTGGCTTCCAAATTGTTTGAGAAGAAATTTTGTTTTGCACAGAACAAAATTTGAAAACAAGCCAAATACTTGCACATCTTTCCAAGCAAAACAATATATAGTATAAAGATACACATATAGTTGGAGCTTTAATAAAATTAAAAATTTAAAAAAAAAACAAAACAAAAAAACAAAAACAAATTTCTACTCCTATTCCAATTAGATTTCCAAATCAAGTAGAAGACAAGACTTATATTGCTCTAAGTAGTAATATTGTTTGGTTTTTATATTCCAACTTCAAACAATAGTAACCAAAAAGAATAAAATTCCTTTCTCATCCAAATCCAACAAGGATTTGAACTCCTAAATCAAGCCAGATTTCTAAATCCATTTAGATAGGTTATATATTTAAAAAACCAATGCATGTAGAATAAATTTATTAGAAGATGTAAGAGATTTATGGATTGATTTTTACAATCCCAATCATTATTTTGAGATTCACATATTCCATGGAAGCCTTTATTTATGTTTAATTGGACTAAAACAAAAGGAGAGGAATAAGTTTTATTATGAGTACAATCTTTGGCGCCATTCAAAAAAAAAAAAAAAAGAGTACAAGCTTTGCAAAATAACCAAATCACTTACAATCCCAATTTTTAATTTGAGATTCACATATCCCATGGAAGACTTTAATTATGTTTAATAGAGAGACTGAAACAAAAGGATAGAAATAAACTTTATTCTGAGTACAATATTTTCCATTCAAAAATAAATAAATAAATAAATAAATACAATCTTTGCAAAATAAGTATCCCAAATTAGTTCTCAGCATCCACTACTATGAAAGAGGCGGGATGCTTTGTTCATTCCTAAAGAAATTAGTGGGATCAAATACAGTCTTCACATGCACCAGCCTTTTGAAGTTGTTCTTAAAATATTTAGTACCCCATATGCTTGCCTGTCTATAACTTGTGTTGCCTTCATTATTTGTACCTATGTCAAGGTCTCTATAATTTATATATGCTTCTCTTGGAGACTTGGAAACATAGGGAGCCATATAAGCGTAAAGCCTTCGAATCCAACTTACATGACTTTCAGTTGCCGCAGTCCCTTCTTCTGACCAATACACCAGGTATTGGATTTTGTAGATATTGCCAGCTCTATGCGGAAAAGGAATTGCAGACTCCGAAATTTCACTCATTTTTCCCCCATATGGAGTCAGGATTAATCCAGCTAACTCTGCCTCTTTTTCATAAAGTCTTTGCCAAATCCCCTCCAACCCAGATTCAGGAATGGGATTCTTCACATAGTCGGATTTTGCTTTATAAGAGATAATTGTCAGAGTCCTATTTAGCAAAACATCTAAGGATTGACCACTTGGGAATCCAGCAAAGTAGAGGATAGATTGAATCCAACTCATTTCTTTACAATCTTCACTCACCAAACCCAGCTCAGGGAAGCTCTCTTGCATCAATGGAAGGAGCTTATCTTTCCTTCCAAGGTACAAGGAATTGAACGCAGCTTGTACCGTCTTCTTCCCTTCTTGGCTGGAATTTGCGCCTGTTAAGCTTACACGAATGAATAGGTCTTTATCAAACTTGTCTGCAACATACTGCCACCGATGCAGAATTTTGGTTGCATTTTGTTCCAAGTTCTTATTGACTGTGAACACGGTCACGGTAGATGGAACAGGAACCAACTTGATTTTCCATGCAACAATGACTCCAAAGCTAGCCCCTCCTCCTCCTCGAATGGCCCAAAACAGATCTTCTCCCATTGATTTTCTGTCAAGGAATCTACCCTTAACATCAATCAAGTGTGCATCAATAACATTATCAGCAGCAAGGCCATATTTTCTCAAAATTGTGCCATACCCTCCCCCACTGAAGTGTCCACCAACACCTATTGTAGGGCAAAGTCCAGCTGGAAAGCCAAGAGTTTTGCTTTGCTCAGCAATCTCGTAGTATAATTCACCCAGGGTTGCACCAGATTGAACCCAGGCAAAGCTATTTTCTACATCAACAGAGATGTTTCGAAGATTTATCATATCAAGTATGACAAATGGTACAGGAGAAACATAAGAAAGACCCTCGTAATCATGTCCACCACTTCTAACTCTGACTTGCATTCCATGTTTCTGGGCACAACTAAGGATTTCTTGAATTTGTGAAACACCCAATGGTGTAACAATGACTAGGGGTTTCGGGGTGGAAGGTGTTGAGAATCTGGGGTTTCTGATGGAGGATTCCAAGACAAATGAATACGAGGAGTTGGATGAGGTGTAAATGACTTCAGAAATACTGTCATTTCCGGAATGAAGGGTTAGGCACTGAAGAAAGTTTTCATGAGTATGAGCTGAAGTTGCCGACAAAAATGATAAAAGAATAGCAAAAATAAATAAAGAAACTGGTAACTTCATTTTTGCTTCTTGGTGATTAAAACTGGTCGAGAGCTTCCTTATTTATAGCGTTTTAGTAGCTTGAAGAGCATTCCAACTTGAAGATTTGAAGTCATCCTCTGAATATGAAATAAAATCAAAACGTTAAGAAGGAAAACTCAACTTGGCAACTGTTGGGTTTCTTTCAGAACATGTAATTTGCTTTTTTCTAGCAAACCATTTCCTAGCAAGTCCTCCTAGAACATTGACCATCCTTTTTTCTTTCTCAATCTTTTTTATGATCACATTTGGGATGGTTTTTGTGACCTGTTTGATCAATTTACAATTTCTTTTTTTAGTGTATCAATTTACAAGTTTTAGAATATTATTTGGGTTTATTCACATTGACGACAGAAGATTTTCTTTCACGAAAGTCGGATTAAAATCCATTTATAATGAAAATTTAGTTATTCATGAGTTTAAAGTGAGATCCTAATAGTTCAGAATTCACCAACGTAATATGTGTTAGTATTACTATTAACTGATCTTGATCACCAATATAAAATAAAAAATAAATTTAAAAACTATTAACCGATCTTGATTTTGCCTTCGGACGAAGCCACCATTGGACTAGGGGGCAATTGCCCTTAAATTTTTTTTAAAAAAAATATTATTATATGTGTACTAATTTAAAATTTTTATTCTATAAAATTACATATTATTTTCCTTAAATAATATCATTAATTCTTTTGAGAGTAATACTATACTCACAAACTTTTTTACAACATTTTTACAATGTGTTTTGGTAACAAATTCTTATTAATTCGCACATGGCCTCACCACTCACATAATTGTTTTACTTAGTAGTAACCACTTATGACATCAATAATTTATAATAAAAAAGCTTGTAACTCTAGTATTTTCCTCATTTTAGTAACTATAAAAAAATTTATAGATCTAATATTTAAAACAAAATATAAAAACCCAAAAAATAAAAGCTCAACAACAAAAATTACCAATAATAAAACTTAAAATAAATAAAAAAAAAAAACTAAGTTTAATTAACCAATTTTATTTAAAATAAATAACCCTACCCTTTAAAAAATTCTAGTAAAAAATAATTTTGCTCTTACCCAAAAAAAAAAAAAAAAATCTCAGCAACTACATAGTAGCAGAGCCAAAGGTTAAAACCACCTTACCTAGACAATAGTAAAGTCACCCCTAACTCATTATTTTTTTCAACGTTATTGTCTGATTTTATATCAAGTCAACGGTTTGTAGTTTTGAAATCTTATCCATATATGGATTAGATGCTTTTATATATATGGAAAGGAAAAGTCTGGCGACACAAACTGTTTTTCCTTTTTTCTTTTTTTCAAATATATTGTGATGGCAGAATCACTGACCGTTGACAAGAAAACGGTAAGCAGTTTGGAAACGCCATCCCATATATGTAAATGTTCGATAAATGAGGCGGCTATAAAATATTCTTCTTACGTGAGCCTCTTTTTCTCCAAATCTAGAAGAAAATTCAACTCAGAAAATAGATAAGTCAACCATTTTCTTTTTCTTTTTTTTCTTTTTTTGGCTTGCTACTATACAGAAATATGAGCTACAATACAGAAATATGAATTATACATATATTTTTTTGAGTTATTCAAAGTTGTCTTCATTTTCTTTTTTTCCTCTTAACACACCTAGCTTTAAAGCATTCTTGCATTTGTATTCAAAGTTTTCTTTGTCTAAGCTTTTAGTCAAATGATGTACTACACGGATTCTCAAAAAAAAAATAATGACGATCTCTACATGACAAACATAGTTTCTGTAAGATCTTTTGTAGGCTGTAGCAAATGCTGCAAATCCATTACTTCTTCAAAATAAATCTCTACCCACAAATAGAGACAGAATTTTAATTGAGTGACCCGAATTATGAATGAAAAAAATGTTCATGAAAATTCAAAATAGCATTGAAAGTTGCAATAATTATTATTGCTTAGAGTAATTATTGTTGTTAAGCCCCATTATTGTTGCTAGCTAAGTAAAATAGAATACAACAAAAAAAAAAAAATATGTTAGGTTCTAAAGACTTAGAATTAATGTATTTAGAACTCTAATTTGTATTGTTGGCAAACCATGATCAAAACAGTTTGTTTAGTCTTGTTTAGACTTGCTCAAAGTTGTGTCTTTTATATAAAGTTGGAATCGAGCTGATGCAGAAGTCACTATGCATTTCGACCTGGCTCGATCGATCGAAGGTTAGGCTCGATCGATCGAATCTCAAGCAAAATGCGTTTTTCTGCATGATTCCAACTCAGCTCTAGCTCATTTAAAACGTTTAAGATTTTATGTTTTACTCTAGGTATATAAGGCAAACCCTAGCCACGTTTTAGAAATTGCTAATATTTCTGTTTGTGTGAATCTCTTATGAGATCTTTGAGGAGCTTTCCTTCACATAAGTTTAGGATTATCAAGGAGGAGATTTCTTCAAGAACTTGATGATCATTCAGTTACTGCCATAAGAGCTTAAAGATACACAAGCAGGGGTGCTTGTACTTGCTAGAAAATCCAAGAAAGAAGGAGTCCGTGTATTCAGAGCTTGCATGTGGTCGTGTCAGTAAGTTTTATTGGTGAGTAGCGATAGAATGTTAGTGGTCTAAATTCTATTGTATGAACGATTATTTCATATAGTGGATTCAAGTTTACCTTGAGGATAGCTAAGTTAAATCTTTCCCAAGTTTTTATCGGTGTGGTTTCCTATGTCATCATATCATTGTGTTATTTATATTTCCGCTACTATATACCTGATATGATTGTTTGATTGTGATAACCTAGATTTGCATAATTTGATTAAGTTAATCACTTGGCTAATTAACTAGGTTAATTCAATTGTTGTTTAAGGGGTCTAAAAACGCAACAAGTGATATCAGAGCGGGTTGCTCTCTTGTTGTAGATCTTTTGATCTCTGAGCTGATCCTTGATCCCTGTTGTCATGGAACACGGACACTCTCTAGTTATTCCTCCTCACTTTGATGGGAATAATTATGCCTATTGGAAAGTAAGGATGAAAACTTTCCTGAAATCCATTAATGAGAGAGTTTGGAATTCTGTCGAGTACGAATGGGAGAAGCCCACTGCTCCTGTGAGTGAATGGCAAAC
Source organism: Quercus glauca (assembly GCA_023736055.1). Lineage (NCBI taxonomy): Eukaryota > Viridiplantae > Streptophyta > Magnoliopsida > Fagales > Fagaceae > Quercus > Quercus glauca. The sequence continues at coordinate 75,068,152 of CM043319.1, forward strand.
TTCTCAAAAAGAAGCAGCTGCGTTCAATAGCAAAGTTATGAATACTATCTTTAACGCTGTTTCTATGGAGGAATTTAAGAGAATCTCTAATGTTGAAATTGCTCACACTGCTTGGAATATCCTCCAAACTGTGCATGAGGGCACAAAGGCAGTTAAAATAAACAAGTTGCAGCAATTGACTACTAGATTTAAGAGCGTTAGGATGTCTGATACTGAATCCTTTGATGAATTTTATGCTAAACGTAATGACATTGTTAATTCTGCATACAACTTGGGTGAAATCTATGATCAACCTAAAATTGTTAGGAAGATTTTTAAATCTTTAACTAAAAATTTTAGACCCAAAGTGACTACCATCACTGAAAGTAAGGATGTGGACTCCATCCCTGTTAATGAACTTATAGGATCTCTTCAGTCCTATGAGTTAGACCTACCCAAAACTAGCAAATCCAAATCAATGGCTCTTAAGTCAGTTGATGATGTTGAGGTTGGTGGATTTTATGATGAGCTCTCTGCTACAGAGATTGCTTACCTTGCCAAGAACTTTAGAAACTTTCTTAAGAATAGCAACAGAAGAGCAAGAGGTACGAACACTACTGAACCTAGAAACTTTAGGAGGAATGATCCCACTAAGGTTAACAACAATGAAAAACCTAGAGAAAAAGTTGGTCAATCTTCTAATAATTTTATGGGTCCTCAGTGTTTTGGATGTTAAGGGTATAGTCATGTGAAATCTGAATGTCCAACATTCTTGAGGTTTAAGGGTAAGGCTATGACTGTAACCCTTAGTGAGAATGAAGTTTCTAATGATGAGTCTGGATGTGACGAGGATGGAAACTTTATTACTTTCACTGCTACTGCTATAGTCAATGAAAACTTGTCTGTTGAAGAGAACCCTTCTGATAGGGAACTCTCTGAGGATGCAAATCTTCAAAAGGCCTACAATAAACTTTGCAAAGTTACTGCAAAGGATGCTATGAATGTTGAACTTGGCCTGAAGAAAATTGAAACTCTTGAGCTTGATAAGAAGAATTTGCTTGTAAAACTATTTGATGCTAATGAACTTTTGAACAATGTGAAAACTGAGAATATGCTATTGCTGGATAAAGTTAAATCTTTGGAACTTAATTTATCTGTTGCTAGATCTGCTAGTTCTAAACTTGATCAAATGCTGAGTGTTCAAAAGTCTCTTTCTGACAAATCTGGATTAGGTTTTGTTGAAAGCATCTCTATGTCTGCACCACATTCCACAAACTTTGTTCCTTCATCTTCTTCTGAACCTTCTGTGAGTGAGGTTGTGAGTGAAACTGTCAAACCCCCTGTGAGTGAGGTTGTCAAACCTATAGAAGTTTCACCATCTCGGAAGATTATGGTTGATCTAAAAGAGTCTAAATCTAAGAAGTCTACCATTTTTAAGGACAAGATATATAGTAAGCCCGCTTAGGTTTGTCATTTTTGTAGGAAGTCTGGACACATTCGTCCAAACTGTTACAAGCTGCAAGCTGCTAAGAGAGCAAACAAAACAAAAATGTATGTGCCTCAAGCACAAGATCCTATAGCACTTATTGGTGAATTGGTAAAGGCTCTCAACCTTTATTCCAATCCTGGAGTTGGAAATCACTCTAATGTGAATAAGAACTCCAATGCTCGTGGTGCATCTAAAAGGTTTTGGATGCAAAAGACTCGAACTAATTGAGTCTTTCTGACATGGTCCTTATGTTTCATTGCTCTACCCTTTGTGACCTTTGTTCTTTGGTTTTTTGTGTTTTCTTTTTGTTTCTAGGATTTGAATTGCATAACATTCATGCATTTCATTCTAGGATTTCTTTTGTTTCCTCTTAAATAAAAAAAAAGGGAAGCAAATTGTGTTTTGTATTTACTTTCTTGGTTTTGAAAACAAGGTTGGTCAATTTATTTTCACATAACATGTCTTTGTACCTTGTTTAGCTTTGATGAGCTTTGTAGTGCATGTTGTGTGGGAAAGATATTTATGATTATCGATCACTTTGTCTTGATCTTGAAGTCGCATGTCTTTGACTGTCGAACTTGAACCTTTTGAGAAAGGTATAAATAACCATCTCACCACTGTTCACTAGCCAATCATGTACACCTTAGTGCATATCGTAAGATTTTGTGCTCGAAAAAGTGTAGCACATGCACAAAAAGAACATAAGGTGTAACATCGGTTTAAATGTTAAAATTGGTGTGTACATTATTGGGCTTAAAGCTAAATACAATAAATAAAATTGGTGATTTTGAAGTCACATGTCTTTGACTGTCAGACTTGAACCTTTTGAGAAAGACATAAATAATCATCTCACCACTGTTCACTAGCCAATAATGAACACCTTAGTGCATATCGTAAGGTTTTGTACTCGAGAAAGTGTAGCACATGCACAAAAAGAATATAAGATGTAGCTTCGGTTTAAACGTTAAAATTGGTGTGTACATTATCCCGACTATTTAATAAGTTTCTGAACATTTAAAATTGGTATATATATTATAAGGTAAAATCAAAAAACTTACATGATTGCAAGCTTTTGTTCTAGGAGATGTGGGAGTTATATGATGTAACTCTTTTGGTGATAGTCACTTTCAAATTCTATGTGATGAATTTTGTAGCCTTTGTACTTAATTGTTAGTCACATATCACCTCACATGTATCTCAAACTTTTGCTAGTTGCACACACTACACAAGTTACTCTTTGCTAAACACTGTACATGTTATTGTGTATGTTTTTGGTCTAACTAACCAAGTTTGAAAATATCTTGAGTTTTATGCAAAACATATTTGTTGCTTGAGAATTTAAGAGAATGTTTGAAAATCGTAATTTTGGGAAATTTGGGTTTAAAACTTGTGTTTTTGAAAAGCATTTCATCTCATACTCATGCATTTTATTTTGAAAAATTCAATACTTTGAGGTGTTTTTGTACAAAATTTCTTTGTTTTTCAAAATTTTGATTTTTCCAGAATTTCGATCGATCGTACATGTTTTTCGATCAATCAAAATTGCGATTAAAAATTGAAGTGAGCCTCTATCTGTTTTGATCAATCGAAACTGATTTTCGATTAATCAAAAATCGTGAATCAAGTTCTTAAAAAATCAGATCTTGACTTTTTCAAAATCACTTTTTCAAAAGTTTTTAAGCTTTTCTCTCTCTCTCCGATTCGGACTTGGCTCCACCTCAATTTTTTGTCTTTTTCGATCATTCTTTTTGCAAGGTTTCTCTCTCCAAAGACCGGTAAGACTCTTTTACCCTATCTTTTGCTTTTATTTTCACATTTCATGCATTTTAATTGGGAGATTTCGAACCTATGCATATTTGGGGTTTTTGTTGTTTCAAGCTATATTTTCTGAAATTGATCAATGGGTTTTTGTTCTAGGATGTATAAACTTGATCTTGATAGTTTAATTTGATCAAATTGGTGATTTGTGAGAAATTGAAATTTCTAGGGCTTGAAATTAATCTAAATTGGGGATTTTGTTCAAATTGGGTTTAATTGATGAAATTGACTTGTTGAATTGATGTATTTGATCATTCTAAACTATATTCTACCTTGTGTGATGATCAATTGTCAATTTTTTATAAAAACAAACCAGTGGTTTTTCAAATTTTGTAGTTTTTTGTTAGAAACTCTATGCTCAAGCCAATTTTGTGAATTTGAACTTAAATTGAACTTAGTTTCACTGCATTAGAGCATGCATCATGACATTTAACTGTTCATGCATCATATAGATTTTTGTTCTATATTTTTTTGTGCTAACTTACAGTCTGCCTTTAGTTTTTCTTTCTGTTCTTTTTTGTTCTGCTTTATATCTTTGTTCTTTCCTTAGCATCATAACTAGGAAGACTAGAGCCCATAGGACACCCTCCACTTCTTCTGAGTCTCCCTCTAGGAGTGAGTTATTTCGGAGTGACAAAAGCAAAGAGGCCTATGAGAAGTTGAACATTAAGAGAAAGATTTGGGCTGAGCGAAAAGTTATGTTAGATGAGTTGGATCCTGCCATTAGGGCTAATTTTGAGAGAAGGGGCTGGTTGTCTTTGTTGGAGATAACCCCGCCTTCCCTGATTAGAGAGTTTTATTCGAATCTCTCTTGCCACATCTATGATTCTAACACCTTAGTTAGGAGTTGGATACGAGGTGTTGAGTTCACCATTACCCCTAGGGTAGTGGCTGAGGCTCTTGGGGTTCCAATTGTTAGGCAGCCCGTCTATCCATATGAGGAGTCTCCACCCCTTGATGACGTTATGTCATACATCACTAAGTCTTCTATCCAGTGGGGTTCTGATCCTCGGATCACGTCCGCTGAGCTTCTTGAGACTACCTATCTCCTCCTTCGAATAGCGTGTCATTCTTTGTGGCTTATCTCTCACCTCCACACCATCCTTCTTGAGCGATGTGTGTTTTTGTTTGCATCTGTTTCTGGTGCTTCTATCTCTTTCCCCAATTTGTTGCTTCGTTCTTTGAACGAGATTCATAGGAGTAGCGCTATTGGTCACGCTATTGTTTACCCTATTTTCATACATAGGATTTTGTTACATTTAGGCTTGACTGGTTTCCCTGCATCTGAGCCCGTACATATTACTGGTCCCATAGGTGCTTCCTTTCTTAGGCAGAGGGCTGCTTATATGAGAGCTCCTCGAGTTGCGCCTTCTAGTGTTATAGCCCCCCTCCCACTTCTACAGGTGCTGCACAGGCTGAGGCGTCCGGTGCTGCTGCTGCTGATGCTGATGTTCTTCCATCGACTACTTTAGATGATTCTGACATTCGACGTACGTTAGATCATGTCTTGACCGTTTAGGCGGCTTATGGACAAATTTTGGTGGACTTGCTCGATAAGGTTCGTGCTTTGCGTGCAGAGTTGGCGCATTTTAGACGATCACCTTCGCCACCTCCTTTTGATGATGGATTTTGATTGCCCTTTGGCATTCCGTCACAAAAAGGGGGAGTAGCATTTTTGAGTAGCTTGTAGAGTTTTTGTTGATAGGGGGAGTTTTGATTGTATTGGAGAGCCTATGGTGATTAGATTGTATCTAGGAGCTGCACTTTGTATTTACATTTTGGCTTTTGATGTATGTTGTTGGGCTATTCATGTTAGGGGGAGATACATTTATTTTGTTATATATGTTTCTTGTTTCACTGCTTATTGATTTATATTTATGATGTTATTCATTGATATATGTCTTTATGTTGTGTTTTGTGAAATCAAGATTTTATTTTGTTTACTTGTATTTTTCCACACATGCGTTTATGTGTTTTGTTTAGTGTTTCAGGAAGGATACAGGTTGATTCAATTTTGCTGCTGTCTACACTTGCAACTGATGGATAGTAGTTAGGATTGGATTTGTTGTAATGAGCATTTTTTGTAAAGGGCTTTACTTTATAAACTTTGAGTTTTTAGTTTGTGTTTTGTCATGGATTGCCAAAGGGGGAGTTTGTATTAGGATTAATGCCCTTAAATCCTATTGTATGATGCTATGTATGACATTATGTATGACTTAATGTTGTAATTAATAAAATTGTTTTATTATTATCTGAAATATTGGTAACATGAATATTTGAACATTATCATAAAGTCCATGAGATGCATAGTATGTGATTTATGTGATTTAGTCACAGAAGATATAAGTCACAAGTGCTTTGTAAACTCAGAATTTGGTTCATAGTCGGTGATGAAATTTGGCATTTCATCTGCAAAGACTATAACATATTAACTAAGATGATTTGTCTTGATCATGGAAGTGGTGACTTCTAGTTGATATATTGATATGTTTTAAGAGTTAAGACATATTGAACTAGACCGATGTGAGATTTATTATTCTTCTAACGACTGTCAATTGAATAATAAATCTCACGACTTATATTTGCATGAACTCTTAATCCTGAGAGAATAATGGACCTGATCATGAAATGTAGGTTACTTTGATATATCAGGAGTGAGATCTAAAGTAACGGTCAAAACCTCAGTATGTTGGGCAACCACATTTAATGTTGATGGAACATATATTTTCAAGATGGAATTCATAGTCTCTTAATGGAGATATAAAATATTCCCTTGAGATAAGTTTAATGGGTTTGGTTATTCAGAGTGTTAGGCCTAACCACTCTAGTAAGAAGTTACTAAAGTATATATTTATGAAATTGGATTTCATAAATATATGATGAATAACTTAAAAGGATTAAACCGGGTACTCAAGGATTAAGATGTAGTAATCTACAAAGTGGCAGTCTACATTCATGACTTTGTATTACTACGAATATTTTATGAAGGGGTTACATGTACAATAAAGTCTTGGGATATAATTTATTAATAAGGCCTAGAGTGCAATTATATTTATATAGTGGTATTAAATATAATTAATGGTAACTTTGGACTTGTCAAGAGTTGACAGAAAAGCCCAAGGCCCATTGAAGCTAATGTCTTATTGGTCCCTTTTGGTCCCACTCCAAGCCACACATTAAAACCCAATTGGAAAGGCCCAATAGGCCGGCCCAATTAGATAATCAGTTATATATAAAGGGAGAAACATACAGAATTTTTTCAGTAGTGTAATAAGAAAAAAAAGAGACACCATTGTGAAGTGGTGTGTATGTGCGAGTGAAACCACTCAATTATTCTCCATTGGAAATTGATTAAGAGACCACACTTCTTGGGCGTAAAGTGGAATTGGAGTGAAAATTAAAAGTGTTCCCAAGTACTTATAATCTTTTGTTTTGAATTTCACTACACCAAGGTATGCAATCTTGTTCTTAAATTCTGAAATTTACATAATGCAAGTTATCAATCATGAATGAAATAGATCCATGTTTGTTGCTTTCGCTGTGTGTTTTGTATGAGATACAAAACCAGATTTACCAACAGTTTGTTAGGTTCTAAAGACTTAGAATTAATGTATTTAGAACTTTAATTTATATTGTTGGCAAACCATGATCAAAACAATTTGTTTAGTCTTATTTAGACTTGCTTAAAGTTGTGTCTTTTATGTAAAGTTGGAATCGAGCTGATGCAGAAGTCACTATGCATTTATCGATCGAATCTCGGGCAGAATGCGTTTTTCTGCATAATTCCAACTCAGCCCTAGCTCATTTAAAACGTTTAAGGTTTTATGTTTTGCCCTAGATATATAAGGCAAACCCTAACCACGTTTTAGAGGTTACTCATATTGCTGTTTGTGTGAATCTCTTGTGAGATCTTTGAGGAGCTTTCTTTCACATAAGCTTAGGATTATCAAGGAGGAGATTTCTTCAAGAACTTGATGAACATTCAGTTGCTGCCATAAAAGCTTAAAGATACACAAGCGGGGGTGCTTGTACTTACTGGAGAATCCAAGAAAGAAGGAGTCTGTGGATTCGGAGCTTGCACGTGGTCATGTCAGTAAGTTTTACTGGTGGGTAGCAATAGAATGTTAGTGGTCTAAATTCTATTGTATGAATTTCGATTCTTTCATATAGTGGATTCAAGTTTACCTTGAGGATAACTAGGTTAAATCCTCCCTAGGTTTTTACCGGTGTGGTTTCTTGGGTCATCATATCATTGCGTTATTTATATTTCCGCTACTATATACCTAATATGATTGTTTGATTGTGATAACCTAGATTTGCATAATTTGACTAAGTTAATCATTTGGCTAATTAATTAGATTAATTCAATTGTTGTTTAAGGGGTCTAAAAATTCAACAAAATCCTAAGTCAAAATTAAAAGCAAATAAAAAAAAAACCATTAATTTGAGGACAAATAGACAAACAAAAAAGACTAAAGTTTTAAGCTAATGTTAAAATAGTTCAAGTTTACGATCTATCAAAAATAATCACTAATTATAAATTTATTAGTTCTCATTACGTGACATTAACTAATTGTTTCTATATATAACTGATCATGAACTAATGAGCAATCAACAATGTGGGGTGCGACATTATTAATTATAGGCAAAATTACACTATTGATTCTTTAAGTTTACCTTGTAAGCGCCATTTTTCTCTCAAGTTTCAAGTAAGCCTTATTAGTCCCTTAAGCTTTAAAAAAGAGCAATATTAATCTTTCTGTTAACTACTATTAATAGTATTATTTATATAGCTATAATTAATGACTAGTCATTTTTTATTTAAAAAAATTACAAAAATTATTTTACACATCATAACCTATTGATACCAAAATAATTAACCGGTAAGTAATGGGTAATACCAAATTAAAATATAAAATCCAAAATCTCCGATGAACTCTCTCTCTCTCTCTCTCTCTCTCTCTCTCTCATGTGACTCTCTCCCTCTCTTACACTGGAGGCCATGAGATAGCCTTTGGAGAAACTTTGTGTTGCAATGAGTATTTTTGCTACAGAGTGGGTTTGAAATTGGGTCCAAACTCACACTGGCCTCACCACCAGGAGGAAATCTTGGGTAAACCCGATTGGAACACACACCGTTGTCTAAAACTCCAATTATGATGTCATTTGAGGCTTGGTTGAGGACTTGAGTGTTGTGGCTATTGGACTCAGTGTCGAGGTCTAAGAATTGCGAGTTCGAGTGGTGTGTGAGTCAGCTTGGTCTGAGTCGAGTGAAGCAGCAAAGCCATGGTAAGTGACTGTGTAAGTGTAGAGAAGAGAAGAATCAGATTGGAGTTGAGAGGAGTAACAGTCATGGTGTGTGACATAAGAAGAAGGCTTATCTTGGTGTCTTATGTGGACTACGTATGTTCGCTTGGCTGCGATTGAAAGGAAGGTACTGGAACAAGGTGAGCAATGAACCAAAGGAAGACCATGGAAGCAATGGCCGTAAGTAAGAGAGTTTTTTTTTTTTTTTTTTTTTTAGATTGTAGTTTTAATTTGTTATTACCCTTTGCTTACCAGTCAAAAAAAAAAATTGTACTTACCATCACGCACCCTTGGTGCGGTAGTCACTCTACAAATATAAATACTTGTAGGGTGTGAAGGGCAATGACCGAGGTTCAAGTTTTCAAGAAAGAGTTTCACACGCATATGCACTTAAATCAGGTTATAGTAGAATTTCTATTTTATATAAAAATAAAAATAAAAAAATTGTACTTTATATTAATTAATAGTATTAATAGGTTATGTTGTGTTAAATAATTTTTGTTTTCTTTTTTTTTTTTTAAATGCCACACCATTAAACAAATAGCAAGTCACAATTCAATTAAAAAAAAAATATCAAGTCACTATTCTATAAGCCACATAAGTGACAACACTAACGGTAGTTAACAAAAAGACTAATATAATTCATTTTTAAAACTTTAGAAACTAATAGCACTCACTTAAAACTTGAAAAATTAATTGCACTCACAAGATAAATTTAAAGACCAATAACATAGTTTCGCCTTAATTACATGTTTGTCTTTGTCAATTCGGCAAACCAAAAGACAAACCAAAAACATCTTTATTATCCTAGCAAAAAAAAAACAAAAACAAAAACTGCTTTATTAATTATTCAACACAACACTACACTGGCACTAACGATGAGCACTATGCACAATGCACTACTATCTAGTATCCACGACTGGGGACGGAGCCACCATTGGACCCCAAATAATTTTAAAAAAAAAAAAAAATATATATATATATATATGTATTAATTTTAACAATTTTGTTTTATAAAATTACATTTTATTTCTCTTAAACAATATTATTGATTTTTTTAAGAGTAATCTTATACTCACAAAGTTTTTTTACAAACTGTTTTGATAGCAAATTCTTATTGGTTCGCGTATGGATCCACTACTCACCTCATTTTTTTTACTTATTACCAATAAACTCTTATCATATCAGTAATTTATAATAAAAAAAAGCTTATAACTTTAGCATTTTCCTCATTTTATTGACTATAAAAAAAAAATTATAGATCTAAAATCTAAAACAAAATATACAAGCTCAATAACAAAAATTACCAATAGTAAAATTTTAAAAAAAAAAACTCAATTAACCAATTTTATCCAAAATAAACAATCTTGCCCTTTAAAAAATTCTAAACAAAAATAGTTTTTTTCTTACCTACAAAAATAAATAAATAAATAAATCTCAACAGTTAAGTAGTAGTAGAGTTAGAGGTTAAAACCACCACACACATCCAACAGTAAAGTCGCCCTCTATCTCAAAGTTCTAACTCCATCCCTATCCACGACATTATCAAAAATCCAAACATACTCAACTTTACTATTAATCAGCGCTAATAAATAAAAACCCTTAATTTTACTATAAAAACAAACACAACTTGAACTTTATCATTCACCTCGCAGCCTTCACTAACACTAAGACCAGAAAGGGGGAACCAAGAAAAAGAGTTAAGAGAGAACAAGGACGGAGCAAAGACGTTGAATTAGGTGCAGAGGTATAAACAATCAATAAAAAAACAATCATTGTGTAACTGCAAATAAACATTTACTTAGTATGAACAAACCATCAAAGTTTATTTTTAGGAAAGAGTAAAGTACCACTTTAGCGCAGTACAAAGAGGAAGTGAGGAAAATATGACTAGGCTGAAATGAACAGAGGAAGAGGAAGACACTTTAGCGCACAGTACAAAGAAATTCAAAGAAAACCATGCTGATGAGAGGGAGTATGAGGGTGTTCCAGGTACTAAACAGGGAAGCTATAAGGATAAGTTGGTTGGAGCGATCCCGGGGGCTTTCAAGCAAGCTTTTGGCTTTGGTGATACGATGCATGAGAACTTAGAATCAGATACAGAGGAAGACAGGCCCATGGATGGCAGCACCAGGATTCTCTTTTCAAAAGAGGAAAAGTCACGCATGAGAGCGCCATGGCAGAATGCACTCATCATCAAGCCTTTTGGCAGAAAGGTGGGTTTTAACTTTCTTGACGCCAAAATTCGTAGCATGTGGGCTCCTGTAGGCAGAATGGACTGCATTGACCTGGGTTTAGACTACTATATTGTTAACTTTGAGCAACCCGCTGACTTAGACAGCATCCTTAAGGGGGGCCCTTGGTTTATAGGTCAACAATTTCTAGCTATTAGGCAATAGGAACCGGGGTTCAAAGCTTCCTTTGCAGAATTCACTTCTGTTGCAGTGTGGATTAGACTTCCAGAATTGCCTATTAAGTTTTATGAGCCCTCAGCCTTGTTGAAGATTGGAAAGGCGATAGGCCTTGTCCTGAAGATTGATGCTAATACAGCCAATGGTGTGAGAGGTCGTTTTGCCCGTTTATGTGTTCAAGTGAACTTAGATAAACCACTAATAAGGAAGATTTATCTCGGCAAGATTGAACAATACGTGCAATATGAGTGTATCAACGCACTTTGTTTTTCGTGTGGAAGAATTGGCCATAAGAGGGAAGCTTGTCCTTATCATATTAGAGAAAACACACAAATATGGGTACGGAGAAGTGTCATGAACCTGTGCATAAGGGCAACGATACTCCTTTGGACAAAGGGGAGGAAGGGAAGAATGAAGGATATGGAGAATGGACGGTAGTCTCTAGGCGCAAACCTCCAACCAAGGTTGCAGCCAAGTTCCTAAAATCGGAAGTGAGCAACACAGCCGAGTCATCCCAAGCACTAAGTGCCAACTCGATCTCTAGAAAGTTGGGTGTTGACATGACTGATGGTAAAAGGAAAGCTAGCCACCTATTGCCTACTGACGTGCGTAGGGAGGCAGATAAGTCTCACAGGTCAAGTCACAGGAACTCGAGGCAAACAAAGAGTGTTGGAGAAGCTGGAAGTAACGGGAAGGCAAAACTGAAAGCTAAATATTTGGTTCAATCCCAAAGAGTTGAGGTGGGGCACAGGAAACAAAAGGAACCTTTTTCCTTTGGTGTGGGCTCGAGCTTACTGAACACGTGTGGACCAAGTTCCACTCCTTTTCTTTTTTCAAGCCCATCCATACCTCTAGATATATCTAAAGGGACTAATGAAAGAACTCCCAGAAGAAACAAAAACTCCAGCCGAGATGGAGAAGAAGGACAACTGGGCAATTTACTACAATGGGAAAATCATCCCAATAGGGGACGAGACAATCAACTGGATAAGGCAAGACCCAACAGAGATATGGGGATGGTTCGAGATGGATTTGATGCTAGCTTGGAAAAACCTCTTCCCTCTCACAGAGACCAGCAGGAGGCTGGGGTGGTTGCCAATGAAAGACGAAGCATGGGTGACCACTTCGAATCCTTGGTGGAGGTTCCTGACAGACAGGCCAGTGGTGACGATCGCTCCTATGACCAGCTCGGGACTGTCAGCAACAGAATCAAGAGTGCAATTTTCAGAAAGATCTCTAGCGAAGGCAGAAGAAAAGTGGACTCAGCCAGTCATCATGGAGAGGAAGAGACTCCAGACCAGGCCGATAGAATGTTTGATGATGGGGAATCTTCACAGTGTGAAGTTGATGCAAATCACGGAGCCGTTTTCCAACTTAACCATGCTCATCAAAGCTTCTCAGAGCATGATGGGGATAATCAAGCACTCGGTCACCTTGATCAGGGGGAGACTTGAGTTGAGGAAGGAGCTCCTGGAAGCATGGAGGTTGAGAGACACTGAGGAGGGCTCCTCGCTGTCCCATTTTGATTCTGCCATTTGCCCAATAAAAATCATGAATATCTTGGTTTGGAACTGTAGGGGTGCAATGAAACCCGAATTCAGAAAGACTGTTATGGATCTTATTGCTTGGCACTCTCCCATTCTCATGGTTATCACTGAGACTAGGTTATCTGGAGCAAAAGCAGATGAAATCATAGAAGGTTTGCCTTTTGATGGCGCTGCTGTCGCTGATACTATTGGTTTCGCTGGGGGCATTTGGATGCTCTGGAGATTTGACCTGGTCCAAGTGGATGTACTTACTGCGACGGAGCAGGAAATTCACGCTCTCATTCGGGTAAGATCTCACAACTTTAACTAGATAATTAGTGCTATTTATGCTAGTCCCAGGTTTGTTGAAAGATGTTTGTTATGGTATAATTTAAAATTGCTTGCTTCTCTTCATAACCTTCCTTGGGCTATTATGGGGGATTTCAATGAAGTTATTGCAGAAGAGGAAAAATCTGGGGGTAACCCCATTAGTCAGAGAAGGGTTAATGCCATTTTGGAACGCATGGATATGTGCCAGATGATAGACTTGGGGTTCTTGAGATCTAAGTTTACTTGGTCGAATAAAAGAGAGATTGGGAACTTGATTCAATGCAGATTGGATAGGTGTTGGGTTAATCCGGATTTGAGGGCTTACTACACTGAAGCAAATGTCACTCACCTGGCCAGGATCAACTCGGATCACTGTCCCTTGTTACTCAACCTCAACCCAGACTCTGGGTCAAGTTCAAATAGGCCTTTATATTTCAGTCTGTTTGGCTGAGTCATAAGGATTTTCCGGCTGTGGTTAGAGATGCTTGGACTGGGATGGAAGACAGTTTGGAGGGCGCTATATCTAGGTTCACCACAAGAGCTCAGAAGTGGAATAAAGATGTTTTTGATAATGTGTTCACGAGGAAAAAGAAAATTCTGAATCGCCTACTGGGTATTCAAAGAGCTCTTGCCAATTGTCCCAGTACCTTCCTCATTAATCTCCAAGAGCAGGTTACTCAGGAGTACAACCAAATTCTTCAGCTAGAGGAGGAAATTTGGGCCATGAAAGCCAGAACTAATTGGGTTATTTTTGGAGAGAGGAACACCGCTTTCTTCCACCAGTCCACGCTGGCTAGAAGAAGCACAAATAGAATTAACAGCATTCAAGATGAGAATGGAAACTAGGTGCAGAACCTGGAGAGAGTTAAAGAAGTCATTTTAGATTACTTCAAAAAGCTTTATCACTCTGAGCGAAGCTACTGGCCCCTTGAGCATCCTTGGAGTTCTGATTGGTGTGCTACTCTAAATGATGAAGAAGCTGAATCTTTAGAGCATAATCCCTCTAATGAGGAAATATGGAGAGCCTTAAAGTCAATGAAGCCTTATAAAGCCCCTGGTGTTGATGGGCTGCATGCGGGTTTCTTCCAGAGGTTTTGGCTTTTGGTTGGTGACTCAGTTAAAAAAGTTGTCAAAGACATTTTTGAGAGCCATGAGATGCCTGCCTTCCTTAATCAAACTCTTATTGTTCTCATCCCCAAACAATTAGGACCTAAAGCTGTGGGACACTATAGACCCATCAGTTTATGCAATACAGTGTATAAAATCGTTTCGAAAATCCTGGTGCAAAGGCTTAGACCCCTCTTGCCCAACCTTGTTTCACCTATGCAAGCTGCTTTCCTTGAGGGGAGAAGAAGTGCGGACATCGTGATTATAGCACAAGAACTCATTTACTCCCTTAAGGGTCGAAAAGGAAAAGATGGCTACATGATTGTAAAAATTGATCTAGAAAAAGCTTATGAATGCCTTGAATGGAGTTTCATTAAGATGGTCCTTGAGCACTTCGGCCTGCCTAGAAATATTGTCAAGCTAATAATGAGTTGTGTTTCGACTACTGCCACTTCTATCTTAATCAATGGTAGTAAGATGGAACCGTTTCTGCCCTCACGTGGAATAAGACAAGGTGACCCGCTATCGCCTTATCTATTTATCCTGTGCATGGAATTTCTGGGTGCCCAGATTGTGGGTATGTGTGAGCAAAAGAGGTGGGATTCAATTAAGGCTTCGAGAAATGGCCCTAGCTTCTCTCATATCTTCTTTGCAGATGATTTGTTGTTATTTACGAAGGCCAACTCGAAGAACTGTGAGGCAATCATTGATGTCCTTGATAACTTCTGCAACCTTGCTGGACAGAAGGTTAATAAGTTTAAATCTCGCATTTTATTCTCTCCGAATGTTGCTAGAAGGAGAAAGAGAAGGCTGTGTAATAAGATGGGGATTTATGAAACCTCGGATTTGGGGAGATATCTTGGCTTTCCTCTATTACAGCAAGGAAGAAATAGCAATGCGTTTAACTTTGTAGCTGAAAAGATCCAGGATAAACTCGCAGGGTGGAAGTCGAGACTGCTTTCTAGAGCAGGGAGGTTGGTTCTCATTAAATCTGCGGCTGCCCCTATAGCGGACTATTATATGCAATGCCATGCTCTTCCTGTCAAAGTTTGTAATGCTATTGATAAGAAAATGAAAGACTTCTTGTAGGGCTCCACTGAAGAAAAGAGAAAGATGCATATGGTGAATTGGCAAACTGTTACACAACCAAAGGATAGGGGAGGTCTGGGACTTTTCCAAACAAGACAAAGGAATCAAGCCTTGTTGGCAAAACTTTGCTGGCGCTTGGCTTCTGAGCATGAGGCACTTTGGGCTCGGATGCTAACTACCAAATATTTGTCCCCAAGAAGATTAACAGAGGAAGCTAAGCAGCTGCCATGCTCAAGGATTTGGGCTGCATGCAAAATTGGAGGTCCAATGTATGTGAAAGGGCTTAAATGGACTGTTAATAATGGTAGATCTATCAATTTCTGGAAAGACTTTTGGTTGCCTTGTGGGCCGCTTCGAAGCATCATTGAAGGACCTCTTCAACGAGATGAAAAGCAGATGAATGTGCAACAAGGGGTGGACCGAAGTTGTAATGGAGGTGGGTGTAATATTTCTTTTGAGCTGCCAGACCAGGTTCTGATTTTAATAAAGGCTATTCCTTTTGCTTTGAACCATGATTGCGAAGACTCTCTCACTTGGGCTTTTTCTAAAGATGGTTTTTTTTCTCTCCAATCTGCTTATTTATTAGCAAGGGGTTCAAACCCTTTGAACCTGGATTGTTCTTCCACAGCGTGGATTTGGAAGGCTGAGACACATCCACGGATTCAATTCTTTTTGTGGCTGTGCGCACATAACAGCCTGCCTACTGGAGAAATCTTGGGTTCAAGAGGTTTAAACCTCAACCCTCTATGTACAATGTGCCACCAGGAAAATGAATCGATGGACCATCTACTAAGAAGATGTATCGTGGCACAGGACGTATGGCGAAAGCTCAAGGTGCCTTGTGATCTTTTATTCACTTTTGACCAACCTTTAGTGAAGTGGCTGGAGATAAACTGTTCTACTGGGGCGGCCTCTATGCATATGGGCATTCCGTGGAGAATTGTGTTTCCCATGGGGATTTGGCATTTATGGATTGCCCGTAACAATTTTCTGTTCAGAACTGGTGTTGTTGATAAGCTGATTCATACAAAGTGCATTAAAGAAAGTGCGGAATTCTACTCCATTGGTACCAAGGATCGGTGTAATAAAATGACAAAGGTAATTCAAGTGGCTTGGGAAAAGCCTCCTCTGGGCTGGTTGAAGCTCAATACTGACGGGTCTGCATTGGGGAACCCAGGAAAGGCAGGAGGAGGGGGTCTAATTCAGGATCATCAGGGAAATTGGATCAGAGGTTATGCCATGGCTCACGGCAACTCCAGCAGCTCAACAGCTGAGTTATAGGCGCTCTGTGATGGCCTTGAAATTGCAATAAAGCTTAGTCTAAACAACCTTATTATTGAGATGGACGCCTTAAGCATTGTTCTACTCATGAATAATAATAAGGCAAATCTTTTAATGGAACCTTTGCTATCTGATTGCAGGAAGCTGCTAGATGCCATTCCCAACAAAAGGGTGGTGTACACATACCGTGAGGCTAATCAATGTGCAGACATGCTAGCTAGATTTGGGGGGAGCTCCATTTCTAATTTTGTTGTTTTTGTATATCCACCGCCTGTGGTGGCTGACCTCCTCCTTGCTGATAAGGAGGCTGCTTTTTGTAATAGACTTGTTCCTGTGTAGTTTTTAATGTTAAGTTCTGACTTACCAAAAAAAAAAAAAACAAACCATCAACAAAAATAAAAATATAAAATCATGAGTTTCTTAATACATTACAATGTAATCAGTTATCAAAAAGTAAACTCGGCATTTTTTAATATAATCTAACCAAATATCTTTTTTTTTTTAATTTTTAATTTTTTTTGCATACCGTATAAATGAAATTTGTGATACAAGTACTTTGTATCATAAATTCTTTTGTAAATGTTTTGTTTGCTTCTCTAAGAGTGAGGAGATTTATGATATATAAACTAAATAATTACTAAAAATCTCTTAAATTGCTATTAGATTATTAGACTTTAGGATTGTCATGATTGAATCTAATTAATCTCTTTTTTCTCTTATAATTTTAGCTACGAAAAAGAGTGCTAAACTTAATTGGCTAAATTACTCTTTGCTCACAATATATCAAAATTGGTGTTCTTTCCTTATATAATAAAAAAATAAAAAAATAAAATAAAAACTCTAAAACTGTTAAAGGTATGTAGCATTTAGAATTATTTTTCTAAATATAACATTTATATAAAGCAACAATAACATAAAAATAAGGCAAAATTACAATGTTGATCCTTTAAGTTTACCCTATGTGCACAATTGGTCCTTCAAGTTTAAAGCGAGCACCATTGGTCCCTCAAGTTTTAAAACTGAGTTGTATTAGTCTTTTTACTAACTACTGTTAGTAGTGTTACTTACATGGCTAATGCAATAATGATTTGTCATTTTTTTTAATGATATGGCAATTTTTTTATTAAAATATTACTGGACAGGCTCACCTCCTGTTCAATACCCTCCTGTTTTCTCCATTTTTTAAATTGATGAAGGACACGTGTAAGTGAAGCAATCCAAAGACCAAAAGCAATCCCACAAAGCAACTTTTCTCTCATTCTCTCTCCATTACTCTCTCTCTCTCTCCGTCTCTCTTTATCTCTCAACTCTCTCTAGAACTCCAGAACTGAGCATCAAAGGTGTTTCTCTTTGTCATTTAATTGTGTCTTGCTCTTTCCTTCATCTTCTACACAAAGACAAATTCATTTTTGTTTGAATCTTATATTCAGTTTTTTATGCTTCTGGGCATTATTACTTACAATGGAACCCCTTCATTTGTAAGAATTTTTTTTTTCTTTTTTAGGTGAGTTTAAGCCAAGCTTTTGTATTTTCTTGAAACCCAAAACAACTATAGACTAGGATTTACCAGCTTTGGTGTTCTTGTGGAACCATTTATGATTGAGTGGTGGAGGGTTTGGGTTCAATTTCCTTTCCCTGATCCAATGTCCCAATTTTGCCCTTTCTTCTCTGGCAAGCACCGATCTTCTCAGGTAGGGTCTGATCTTGAAGCGTCTGATGCTCAGCTCTAAAGAAAGCTAGATGGAGAGAGTAATGGAGATAGTGGACTTTTTCAATAATTGCTATAGTGCTGGAGATTTGTGCACTACTTCATGGATTTTTACTGTCTTTGTGTATGAGATGAAGGAAGGAACAAGACAATTTACTGAGAAAGACTCAGTTATGGAGTTTTATAGAGAGGAAGACGGAGAGAGAGTAAGTTGCTTTGTGGGTTCTTTCTAACCTTTAGATTGCTTCACTTACATGTGTCCATCTATTTAATAAATACCACATCATTAATAAAAGAAATGCTACATCATTAAAAAAATGTCAAGTCATTATTCCGTTAGCCACGTAAGTAACACCACTAACGGTAGTTAGTAAAAAGACTAATATAACTCAGTTTTAAAACTAGAGGAACTGATTATGCTCGCTTCAAACTTCATGGACCAATTGCGCACACAGGGTAAAATTGAGGGGCCAACATTGTAGTTTCGCTTAAAAATAAATAAGAGAATAAGTTTCAAGTAAAAACTATTTCCAAATTAAATTTTGATTCTTCAACTTTCTCCTTTCTCAAATGAGAAAACTTGATTTGAAGTCCTACATATGTTTATGTCTAAACATTAACATACACAATTTTTTTTGGCATTTGGACATTTTTCTTCACAAATTATTAAGAGTGTAACTGTGTAACGTATGTATATTTAATAGTCAAACTTTCAAATTATGTACAAAGCTTTGTATACAAAATGCATAAAATCTTAAAAGAATATACACAATACTGTAAATTTAATGTACACAAATTTTCAAAGAGTTTACACAATTCTGTATATTCAACATACAAAATTTTTCAATAGATGTACATAATTTTTTGTATATTTAAAGTACATAGTTTTTTTAAAGAATGTAAAAAAATTTATATATTTTATGTGCCCAATTATTTTATGCATGGACATTTTTCTTCACAAATTATTGAGAGTGTAAGGCTTGTATATTGTATATTCAAACATTCAAAGATTACTCAATTCCATATATTCAATGTATACAATTTTTTATAGAATGTATACACAATTTTTCCAAAAGTGTACACAATTTTGTATATTAAATGTAAATCATTTTTCAAAAAACATACAAAATTCTATATATTCAACATACATAATTTTTTTGATGTGTGGACATTTTTCTTTGCAAATTATTGAGAGTTTAAAATATGTTCATTTAATATCCAAACATTCATAGAACGTACACAATTTAATATATTTAATTTCTACAATTTTCCAAAATTGTACACAATTATGTTTATTCAATGTACACAAAATTTCAACGAATATTCACAATTTTGTATATTCAATATACACAATTTTTCAAAGAATATTCAGAATTGTGTATATTCAAGATACATAATTTTTCAGAGAACTTACACAATTTTGTTTTTTCAACATACACTTTTTTTATCATTAAACATTTTTCCAGATTGTAAGGTTTGTTCATTAATATCCTAACCTTCAAAGATTGTAAATAAGTTTATATATTCAAATTCTAAATTTTCAGAGAATGTTCACCACTCAAACTTAGTCACTACCATGTCGTGTATGGCCGTTGGAGTCTAATGCAAAGGAGGCATGGACATACCTATGCACACACTCTCCATTTTCAATTGGTAAATTTTAAGGGTTTTTTTTTATAAAAAAATTTAATAAGTTGAAACTGAAAGACTAGATCTGATAAAAAAAAAAGGGGGGGGGGGGGGGGGGGGGGGTGTTTAAGGGCTAACAATCGGTTTTTTTTTTTTTTTTAAATTGTTGATACATTTTGTTAATTGGGCTTTTTTATTGGCAAATTTTTGTTGCTTGGTCTCATTTTTGTTATTATTATTTGGACTATATATTTTTTGGTTTAAAGGGTCAAGAATTACCGTTGGGGAGTTTAATTTTCATTGGCCAGGGTTCTAAAAATGACATTTTACTTAATATATTCTATTAACTTTAATCATGATCGTATGTTGAATAAATGATCAAGATGTTAAACTCACTTCTCTCTATCCATTTTCCATGTCAAATGCATATAAGAAAGTGTAATCAATCAATCATTATATATATATATGATGATGCCGAAAAATCACCAGTAGGTCACACGGTCCTCACGTGCTTAAAACAGTACCTACACAACACCAAAGAGAAGACCTAACAAAAAGTACCGGTGTGGTACCAGCCAAAAACCCTCCAAAGGTCAAGTCAGAGAACTATTTCACAAATCTAGAGTGCCAAAGTTAGGGTAAATTATGCGTATCTTATTTTCTAAGGGTCTCTGGGTTTTTATAGTAGTGTAGAATCTACTCCCTTTCTTGCGTAGGAAGGATCTTTCCTTATAAGGAAGATTATCATTAATTGAGCGTATATTACAAAATCCTCCTCACGTTAGAATTCCAGTCATATTGAGACTCTATGAGTTAGGGTTAACCGTAGGACGCAAGTTGTTTCTATTTAGGATTCCTTGGAGATCACTTAATCTAGGTGGATGCTACGTGGCCCTTTAGATCCGTCCACCTTGCGTCCATGCATTCTGGATTCGTCCACCATCAACCCATTACTCCAGATCCGTCAGGCTTACTAAAATGGATCCGTCATCCATACTTTTACCCTCTTCAATATATATATATATATATATATATATATATATATAATAGTTTATGGTGCTCTAATTTTGCATTTAACTTTTTTTTACCTCTTTTCATTAAGTTTTTTTATTGTTACCCAAAAGTTCACATTAACTTATTTTTACTATTATCTCATTAATCTCTCATTAATTTTCTGAGCTTACACCACACATTTCTTTCTTTTTCGTTTCTTTTAGCATACCCACCATTTTAGTATTAAAAACAAAAACAAAACAAAACAAAAAAAGTTTAGGACTAATAGTAATAATTAACCAGATAATGCACTGTTGTAGATTGTTAAATGAAGCACACTGTTTCACTATTACCAAAATAAAAAAATTGAGATTGACAAAACATTTGTAAGAAAGAGAAAGAGAAATTTGAGGGGCCGCCACCTCGGCATATTAGCCTCCCACCACCATCAAGCCATCAAAACTTCTACGGGTAATTTTTTTTTCTTCTATTCTTTTTAATTAGGGACTCAAATATGATTTAGGTTTCAGTAATTTGGTTTAATAGTTTTTTTTTTTTTTTTCTGTATATAAGTAGAGAGAATATTTGGTACGCAATGTAAAGTCATATTCTACTATGGTTTTAAATCATCTATAAGACACATGCATACACAATTACCCACATTATTTCTTAATGTTGCACTATCGATGACTGAAAGACGTGGGAGAGTTAGGTATACTTTCATTTTATAATATGCAATCGGTGAACACAACACAAATTAGTTAATTTTCATGATCTTGTTACTCTTTTGCATTTACTTTTGGTTTCAGGATTTTTTTTTTTTTTTTTTTTAATCTTACCTTGAGAAGGCTACAATGTGCAATGAAGCTACTAAACTAATTTTTAATATATCAAAATGAATATGTTTCTTTACTCTAATTTAGTTTACTTTTTCTTTATAATATATGTACAACATTCTAAAAATTGTCTTACATTAAATATCACAAAATTATCCATGCATTGCACAGGCAACTTACTAGTGCAAAATAATTGAGTGATTGATTAACTCCTACTTAATTTTAGCCCATGAGCACTTTTAGTTCTTGAAATTTAGTCCCTAGAAAACTTAAAATGACCAATTTTAGTTCCTAACAAACTTAAAAGTTATCATTTTTAGTTCCTAATGTGTCTATTGTAGATTTGTAGTGATGAGGTAATTTGGTCATGTTATTTGAGAGACTAAAAGTAAAAGTGATCATTTTAAACTTAAGAGCTCGTAGGTTAATTTTAAGGAAAAAATGGATTTAAGACAGTAAGTAT
The DNA here is from genome assembly GCA_023736055.1 of Quercus glauca. NCBI lineage: Eukaryota > Viridiplantae > Streptophyta > Magnoliopsida > Fagales > Fagaceae > Quercus > Quercus glauca. Next base: position 75,090,118 of record CM043319.1, read on the forward strand.
CGATCTAAATCCAAATAGGGTTTTGAATTGATAGTTTTATGGAGCTGATTTAGAAACTAATATTTTACAGCTTCATAAACTAATATGTGGTCATTTCTTGATTAGCCTCCTTCAAGCTCAAATCATAATTATGTTTCAAACCTAAAACTCAGCATCATTTAATCCTATCTTTTGATATTGCAGTAAGTATAAGGCCCCAAAACTAACATATCTCCTTTTTGCTGGTTAAAACATTCTCTTTGCAGGGTATCAATAAACAAATGTCACATTATCATACAAATACTTAAGACCAATGAAGAAACATCGGGCCAAAAGATCAACAAGAGGAAAATCACATTGTTTTTCAACCAAAATGCCCCCATTAACTAACAAAAAGTGATCAAAGACACCTTGGGTAAAGGGATGGTGATTTTACCTCATCCGCTTAACCCTGGGGGGGGGTGACCTTCTCAAAAAAAAAAAAAAAAAAAAGGTTAAGTGTGGGTCATGAAATCAAGGAAAGGGTATGAAAGGAAAAGCCGCTATCCTAGGTAGGACACGAGATCCTATGAGTTATTTCAAGTTACTAGTCAACCTGTGTTTTGAATTAATGGCAATGGAAAGACAATTTAGATGGGGTGAAAGTGGTCAAGAGTGAAAGATTGGATGTGGACAATATATGCAAACCAAAGAATAGAAGATGAATTGGATTTATGCTCTCTAAACAAAGGCAGCTTTTAGTTATAAGCACTCCTCAACTGAGTACTAAAAAGCCCAAGCATTTCCTTGCATTCTTGAATTGGATTGAGGAGACGACAAGAATTTAGCAAGACAGGTGGATCCTAGAACCTACAAGATTATCTCATTCAACTGATTCCTACCGCCAAATCCAAAAGCCAGTGGCCTAATACACCATTTTAAAAATCGGACCATACTAGCCGGTTCAATCAGTTGAACTGAGAACCGGACCAGACCAGTTTAAAACTGGAATAACTGAAAAAAAATCTGGTAAAAAAAAAAAAAAACAAGAATCGGTCCATATCTCGGTTCTTTGACAGTTCTAATTGTTCAAATTGAACAAAATTTCTCTCCATACAAACTCTTCATAGTTTTTTATGCTCTCCAATCAGTTAGATTGCATGTTCTGTACCTTCCTTCATGCTTGCAAGATTTCAAAAAGATCAAAGATTGCTATGTCATCAAACAAATGTTAAAATTTTAAATTTTAGTGATCTAAGATTTCAAGAAGATCTAAGTTTATTAATCAAATAATAAATGAAATTTGATATGCATTTTTAAGAACATAGGAAACATGAAATCCAACGACAATATATTTTCAAAATTCATGTTCAAAAAAAAGATATGCTGTGAAATCATGTGAAATGTGCTTACAAAATGAGCTTGGAATCACAATCACAGGATGAAGCAATGTTTTGCCAACAAAGACGAAGCTTTGCAGCCAGACGCATTATTTCCAAAACATTCTATGTGGGAATGACTAGTGAGGATGAAATTATTACATAAACTTTGAGCTTGACATAGAAAAATCCTCACAATGTGAAGGATTTCGCTTCGCGTTTTGCCAGTTCTTGGGCCGATGGGATGATTTGTATCTGAGTTCCCTTTACATGCCTGCGTCAAAATTTTGACAAAAATCCTACTAAGAAATAAATAACTTCAGAAAACTATATCAGTATTTAAAAATTTCTTATAAAAACAATATCTTTGACTCTCGCCACAGCAAAATAGAAAAAATAAAATTACAGGGTAAAAATTAATTCCGCACAAAGAATCAACTCTCTCACTATATCCCTCATTCCAAATTTCAAATAACCCAGTTCAAAAGAATGTAACAATAAACAAAATTAACAATGAATCAACTCTCTCACTATATCTCTCACTATCTTCCACATCTTTTTTTAATCTGTCTTCACTCACACCTCTCATCTACACAATCATTCCATTACATAGACCCAACTTCCAAGACAATCTAGCAGCCCTTATTGGCGGTGTGCCGATACAGAACCCTCTTCTTCCTGCTCGACAGGTTCTCTATTGTAAGGACAAGTTTTCCAGGTTCATTGGTTCTGAAAGTGTTGCGAATAGGTCCTTCCTGGGAACCCATCTTCTTTCCTTTCTGAACTATAATGGTATAAGATCCCTCATCGGTTGGAACAAATTCCTCCTTGTAGTTCACTTCCCAACCCAAGACAGCCAAGTCCCAGACCAATGTGCTTCCAACCTGCCACCATCAAATCATATCAACAATCCCTATATATGCGACAAATTTCACAACTTTTTTAATGGAATATTACTTTCACTTATTACTAACCTTACTTTTATTGTATTCTAATTAGCACATAACATCATGAAATTTGTCGTGTTTTTAGACTTATTGATCGCGGTAAGTAAAGTTGTTCTCAAGTAATAATAGTATAAATCTATGAATATCATCAATGTTCAAGAAGAACAATTGGGGGTACCTCCAATGCTGGAATCTCAATGGTATTGGTCGATCCAGCCTTGATGATAAGTTCTGAAACCGAACCACCCTCTTTGCCGTAGAACTCAAAATCGTTCTCTCTCTTGAAGCCACCATAGTGAACAGGGATCTCCTCTACCGGGATGTACCTGCACGTACGTATAAAAAAGAATTTGTCACTTTCTAATATTATGGTAGGCAAAACTTTTGAGTATGAATCGAGGAAAGAAGGTAATGCTTACTTGAGAAGGGTTTCAGTGACCTTGGCTGGGCGAGCAACAACGAATTTGCTCTTGCTTCTTTGGGTTAAGAAAGGAGATATAAGAGCATTAAGAGCATAGTACCAGAAAGGAACATTTATGAATATCTGCATCCAAAATCATTATCAATTACTCCGAATTGTAGACACAAACTATTAGAAATATAGTTAAATGATAACAAAAGATCACCGTTTACAAACAGATTAGGCTTTTAGGATAGTGATAGTTTATCATTGTATCAGAACAATCGGTCTAAGTTTGAACCATGTCTCGTTGAATTTATCATTTCCTAACCGATTAAGCTTTCATTATAAAAAATAAATAATAAAAAACAAGTCAAATTAACACATTAAAATGAGATGGGACTTACATTTTTTGCAACAAGTTCGGGATAATTGTCTTGCAGAAGCTGAATAGCTTGATTTGTGGCCATCCGAAGCTCCTTCTTGACGGGTCCGGGGGAGTTCTTGAGGTCATTGACTTGGATCAAGGAAGAGGCACCGCCAGGACTCAAATCAAGCTTTTGAATACCCTTCTCCATCAACTGGCACCTCCATCTCAGGAACTGCTTGCGCTTCTCCTCGTTCCCAAATGCCTTTTGATAAAGCTCCTCGCTCTCAAACACCCCGAAAATGTTATAGCAAACTGGATGGCCTTTACTATCAACTCCATTCATGTAAGCAGCCGAGCTTAGATCCGGGCTAATTTCCTCGTCCAAGATCGAATCGATGTTGGCCTCCTTCCTCCATTGAAGGGTTTTCTTGAGCATCACAAAGGCATCATTGACTTTAAACTCCCTAGCCCTCAAGAACTTCAAGAGGACCACATCAGTACCCTCTGTGCCTTTACTTGGCAAAAGGGGCACTCCCCAAATTGAGATATCTGTGTCCACTTTTTCTTCTTCGCATTCTTGAGCAACAATTTCCTCTTCCTTTTCCTTCTCTTCGCCTTCTTTTGCTTCTTCCTCAGTCTTTTTTGGCTCCTCTTTCTTGTATATGTTGTTTCCCAGGACGGCTTCTTCGAGTTTAGCTTTCAGATCATTCAAAGCCTTCCTCTCAAACTCTTTTAGATCAGAGAGGAAGTTGCTCTCTTCCTTATAAGACGAGCTCTTCTCAATTATTTTGGGCTTGGATTCATCATCCAATTCCTTCACTTTCTCACCTACTTCAACAACTTGTTCACTCTCATTGGTAACCTTCTTGGTCTCTTCTTCAACACCAACAACAACCTCAGCCACCTGGGTTTCCTCAGCCTTAACTACCTCAACAGTCATGGTTGCTAATAGTATCAAACTGAAACATAAAACAATAGTAAAGAAAAATGTAAGACAAGCCCAGAATTCCAAACAAAAAATGAAAAAAAAAAAAAAAAAAAAAAAAAAAAAAAAAAAAAAAACCCACCTGAGTTTGCGAGCTGTATTAGATCCTGATGAATTTGCTCTAAATTTTTCTATGTTTTAGTGTGTGTGTGTGTGTGTGTGTGTGTGTGTGTGTGTGTGAGAGAGAGAGATTTGGCTTGGAGAGTTATAGGCTTAAAGTGTTGGGAAGGTGCCAACGGTTATAAATATTTTTGAAAAATTCAAAAGGAAAGAGAGGACCCCACCAACGGTCACATACCTGGAGCCACCGAGGAGAGCCGTTGGGGATTCTTTTTCCCGAGGTTTTTGCTAGCCTGGAAGCCAGCAAATTTTGGCGTGGGAGAATCGTTTTGGGCCCACCTCTGATGTTGATTGTTGCTGAGTAGAGAGAGAGAGAGAGAGAGAGAGAGAGATGTTCCTGTTATCCTATATGCTGAGTCTCAATGAACTTTGATAATATATTTGGGTTACATTGGGAGTAGTGCTTATGCCACCTAAAATGGCATAATTTGTGCTACAACATGCATATTAGTTATGTAAAAACATACTTCTATTACTTAAACACTGTCATGTGCCCATGTGAAGACACTCTTATTACTTAAATTCACCATGTGAGCGAGTTATATCACAAATTGTACCATTTTATCCGGCACCAACCTCTTCTATGGGTCAAGGTTAGGAAAGCTATGTGGAGTTGAAATATTCTGTCTGTGTTTGGCCAATCAAATGTCGCTATGTCCTTAATGATTAATTACTAATTGTCTGTGTTTAGCTTTTATTAATTTAATTTTTCTTAGGTTACTATCTTTTTATCAAAAAAAAAAAAAACATTCCTTAAAAAAAATTGTTAATTTGTCACTGTTATTATAGACAGCTAGATGCTAATCTTTTTTTCTTTTCTTTTTTTGAGAAACAGCTAGATGCTAACTTAAAACTTTCTAAAGGTCATTAGCTTACATTTTCCGTATCTGTCTTCATCATTAAAAGTTTATATTGTATTAGCAAAATTAGAATAATTTATTCTCATGATTTGCTTTTAATAAGTAATTAAATATCCCCTAAAAAAAGTAATTAAATAGGTTTCTCAACAAAAAAAAAAAAAATTAATTAAATAGAATATATATAATATATATATATAGAGAGAGAGAGAGAGAGAGGTAGCGTTCCGATGACCCTCAACTGTGTCCAATAACTACATAAAATAATATTATGGTTTTTTTTTTTTTATGGGAATACTATGCTTGTTTTCACCATTAGAAATTTCGTAACTTTGCTTCTCAAAACAAATTAATAATATCTATTTTTGCTAATATAACTTTGCATACACTTTTTTTATTTGAGAATCATCCTCTAATACCTACTAAACCTTTTATATCCGTTAGCATTTGAGTTGGTGGGGGGTCATTCATGTGGACAGCCCAGTCTAACAAGCCCTAACGCTTGAGAAGAATAGATATAAGTTTTATTGATGCATCTCTTTACTTAAGGAAGAAAAAAAAACATGTTAGCAATGATAAAATTTGATCAATTTCTCTGAAATGCACTGTCATGTTGTAGCCAAAGAGACTTTTTGTTACAAAACAAAGACTTCCTAGTGGGAAAGCGTGTTGTTATGTGCTCGCCTTTAACTACTTAGAAAAATAATGATAAGAAGAAGATAGGCAATTTCTATAGGTCCCAATTATAAGTGCACCTCATGAAGCCCAGCAAAATTTCATGCTTACAATTCATCTCATTTTCTAATAGCTTGTTGTTGGGTGAGTGTTTGGGACTAGCTTATAATCTAGTTTTTTGTTTTTTAATTTATATATATAGTTTTTTAAAACTTCAATTTTTCTTTTTCTTTTTTTTCTTTTTTTAAGTACAATTATACTTATCACATTTATAGCAAAAAAATTTCAATAAAAAATAAAATAAATTGTTCTCAAACGGACGCTAACTTTGTCACAACTTATCTACGTGATGAGTTGTAAGTGACAGAATTATATTCCACTACTTTTACTTTATCATTCACAATTCACCCATAAACAAGTTGTGGCTTTAGTTGTTACAGTACTTTTATTTTTGTTTGGCATGGCATCGTTAATAAAACATGTATTGTGGCCTTGTAGTTGTAGCACCTTATTTGACTTTGTCCTACAAGCCACTGGTTAGTCGTCCAAGTCACAGCTACATGTGGTAGATTCGTCTAAAGACTTTAAATACATATTGTAGATTCTTAAGCGAATATATGTTTATGGTGTAAAATAATTTATTACTACCTTTTATCAAATTTTTATTAATTGATTTGTACTGGAGCACAGCCAATAGTTGTTTAGTATCATAATAAAATGTTATTAAAAGGGTGTAACTTGTAAGACTCTAAATTTTGTCAATCATTAGAGGCATAAGAGGACAAAGTGAATTTTAGCTGATAGTTGTGATAATGTAAAAGAATTATTAATTTTATCAATAAATGTAAATGATGCTTACTCGTCGAATCGTTGCTGAAATGTGATACAATATATGTGAATTGTACAATCGGTTTGCCAAACAAATTAGAATTGAGATTTGGGCTATTTGAGAACAAAAGTAGAGAGGGTCACCATGTGATGCCCATGTGTCACTTCCTTATTTATGTGCATCAGTGATTGGAATAATAACTTAGCAAAAAAACAAAAGGGGTGGTGAGAATAATAATACCACGATACTTGCCCCACAAGGAGAAATAAAAGAGAGGGAAAAAATAAAAATAAAAATAAAAAGAGGCAACTCTCTTGTAGTTAACCTTCATTATTTAAAAAGTCACAAATTCCTCATAATTATCAAATTTGAAAAAAAAGAGGAAGAAATAAAAGGATGGTAATGTTATTAACACATTAGTCACAATTTCTTTTTAAATAGTTTTAATCTATTGCGTTGGATCTTGATGATACCTTCAAACTAAAATACCTATTGATTTTTTAGCATAAATGAGAATAAAAATACAAATCTCTTATTTAACAATAATCACAATCAAAGTGTACCACACAAGCGATCAAATCATTATCGTTCTCAAAAAAAAGGATCAAGATAAATTTTGACACGTCAATGAGACCTTTATAGGTAACTCTAGCTGTCTGTTATTAAGGAAGAAGCTAGTCAGATAATGACAGATATTATCGTTGATTCAGGTGATTCATTTGTTGGTCCGAAACTCTTGCTGCTCCTTGGCAGTCAGATTTTTGAAGGCTGAAGGTGAAGGCCCAACATATTCTTCTCCTTTTTTTTTTTTTTGACGTGTGAGCCCTGTTTTGAAAAAGGCTAACGTTGTAGCCCATTGGTTGTCTTTTATATTTCTTGAGTGGAAGGCCCATCTCTTTTATCCCTATCTCTTCTTTGAGTGCCCTTGTTGGAAATAGAAGCATAAAGTTCTAGAGCTTTTAGGGTATACCGTGTATAGTTATTTAAGGACTGAGATTTATGTCACTTCAACATTTCATTAATTTAAGAAAAAATAATGCTTTTAAAATAAAAAATAAAAATAAAAAGAGCCGAGTTATTATAAATTGAATATATGGTACACGCAACTAAAATTGGGTTAAAAAAAAAAAATTCAACTAAAATTCATTTCAACCTCAACAAAAATTTTAAGAACACAAAAAAAACTATCACTTTTACTACAACTATGTGCAGGGTTGGTTTGTGCAACAATAATTAAAAAAAAAAAGTTAAATTACAAATTATATCCTTAAAATTTAGAGTATTTAGATTTTACATCTTGAAATTTCAAAATTTGAATTTTATCATTTGAAATTTGAAGTGTTTAGATTTTATACATTGAAGTTTCAGAATTTAGGAATATAAAATCTAAACACCCTTAAATTTTAAGGGCTAAAATACAAATTCTGATATATAAAATTCAAATTATCTCAAATTTCAAAAAATAAAATTCAAATTTTAAAATTTTAATGTATAAAATTCAAACATTCTCAAATTTTAGAATATGTTTGCAATTTAACCATTAAAAAAAAACCGAACCACGTAAATTGGGTTGGGTTTTTCGACCCGTTAATCTGAAAAACCCGCCTCCCACCCGAGCGATGCTTACGCCTTTCTCTGTCTCTGTTGGTAAGAAAGAGATAAAAAGAATGAAGCACTCACACTCGCACTGACAGGGGCTTGCTCTCTTTCTTTCCCAGTATCTGTAGCAGTAGCAAGCATAGTGTCTTACTGAACCCAACCCTTTTTAAGTTCAAGAAAATCCAAAAGCAAAAGCAAAAAACGAAACTAAAACATGGCAGTCATTCACCACTGTCCTTGTCGTCCTCTCTTTCACACACTCTTCTCTTCCACCAGCAGCAGCAGAACATTAGGCCGTGTTTGGCCTCGCTCTTTCTCTCATACTCAAACCACTCCGCCACCTTCTTCTTCTTCGCCTCTCCAACCAAACACCCCAACACGCATACTCTGTAATGTCAATGCCATCCTTTCTTTACAAATTTATATAATGCATTTCTTTTTCCCGCGTCTTCTTTATAATTGAAACGGCAATTTATATTAAGTGATAATTTTGGGTTTTTTCTGTTGTTGAAGCTAATGTAGAGCAAATAGGAGCGGGAAGCAACGTTTTGGGTGCTAAAGTGAGTGTGTTAAAGCAGAAAATGGAGCTTCTTGGTATCAACTCTCATGATTTTCTTATCCCTGGACGCTTCCATCACTTTTTTTGCCCCAAGGTTTCTCCTCCTTTTTACTATTTTGTTAATCTATCATTGCATCTCTTAATCACAATATTTTCCTTTTTTTTGTTTCTGGTTAAAATACTTTAGCACATGAGCAATTTTAGTCAGGGAGGTTTAAAATGATCGTTTTTAGACCTTATAAACTTAAAGGGATTGCTTTTAGTCCCTATGGAGTGATGACACGTCAGTTTTAGTCCGACACCATCTAGGGGACTAAAAGTGATCATTTTAACTTCAAGGACTAAAACCGCTCATGGGCTAAACTTTAGGTACCGATAGAAAATTTAAGTTTTTTATTTTAGTAGATAAGTTTTTGCTTTCCAAAGTCTTATATATGGTCTTTTCAAATTTGATATTCTAAAGCCTTGCATTTAAATGTAGTGCAAAGGAGGGCAGTCAATGATAAGGACCTTATCTCTTCATATCATCCAAGATGGGTAAGAATCTGCTTCTACTACTTTGCTGATTTGAATGCTTATATAGTTGTGGGTTGAGGAACTGGGCTATAATTGCTTCTGTCACTGAATGTTTTAGGGGTTTTGCCATGTGGAGGTGTTTCCACAATGAATGTCAATGGATAGGCCAGGTAAAAAACATAAATGTTATCTGTGTACACGTTTTTGTTTCTTATTCAAAATGAGAAAATCTCAGCCAATTTGGCTGTTTGGTTTTAGGTATTTGCAGATGACAGGGCTGCATATAATGGATTCGGCAAGAAAGTCAAGTCCTTTGGACAAATATCAGAGGAAAGTCTAGGATTAGAACCGCTAGGTTCCGAGGTACTTAGATTGTGATTTTTCACATATGTTTGAATCATAACAACTCTTTATTTTATTAAGTTACACATTACTTTGAATACATGCTCATCAAGAATCATGGTAGAGGTCTTTACATTTACTGTTGAAGCACAAGGGGAATCAATCTTGGACGTATTGGAGAATATTTTCACTATTTCTATCCATTGCATTATAACTGTTTTGACAGTAGGCTTACCGGTGATTTGTAATGTAGTTATTAAGAAAGCATATGATCATGTTAATTGAAAATGTCTAATACATCTGTTAGATAGATTGGGTTTTTGCAGAAAGAGGATTTTTTTTTTTTTGGGGTAGAAATGCACTTCTTAAGTGTTGGCTAATGTTACCCCTCCCTTTAACAATCCTAGGGGTTGAGGGCCTTGAGGCAAAGGGGATCTGTTATCTCCTTGTTGTTTATTCTTGTTATGGAGATTCTTAGTAGAAAGCTTACTTGAGTAATAGGGGGTGGTTTCTCATCTGCTTTTCAATTTAGGAATGGATCTAGAGGAACTCCAATGATTTCTCACTATGTGTAGATGTAGAATACTTCTTCATGATGCAACTGCAGAACAACTCCTTAATTTTATTAATATTATCTATCAAAACAAAAAACTGCAGAACAACTCCATTGCTTATATATATATATATATTTTTTTTTTTTTTTGAGATTGTGTATGGCTAAAAGTGAACTTGAGCAAGAATGAGATTGTTCCTGTGGTACAGTGGCAGTAGTTGATGGTGTTCTAGAGTTTGTGTCTGCCTATAAACTATCTTACTAGAAAAATTGGAGTGTCACTGAACAAGGTGGAAGAAATTGTATTTTTCTAAGACTGGTAGGTTTACTCTTATCAAAAGTACTTTATCTAGCTTGCCAACTTACTTTTTATCACTCTTTACCATACACACTCATGTGGCAAATAGAATGGAGAAGGTATAGGGGGATTTTTCTTCACTCATGAATGCACTGAATGTAGAAAGGATGATAGTTGTAAACTTGTAGTTTGTAGATAGACAAACATTTTTCTCAAGTTGAGGGTTCCTTCATGCCATCAAGAACTTTTTCATTATTTAGCCTGATGTTTTTCACATATTTTGTTAACATCTCGGTATTGTGACATGACTATTTGACATCTTTAAACATGTACTATAGTCTTCAATCATTGCTTAGCTTCGTCAAGACAAAATACAACTATTAGTCTATTGTATATCTTTACAAATAGAGGGGGAGAGGGGGGGGGGGGGGGGGGGGTGTAGTTGTTACACTATCTCTGTAGACATGCCTTTTTTGCTAAACATCTTTGTAGACATGCTTGAAAGAGAAAGAGTGCAGCTGTTGGCAAAGTTAAGATCCTATTTGAGAAGCATCTCAATCTTCAATGCAAATGATGCCTCTGTCATAACTATGATCAGTCATTACAATAACCTTAGTAAGATTTTCTTTAGGCAATTAACTAGCATCTTTTGATGGCTTTAGGCTTTTGGTAGAGCATAGTTCCATGACATAGCAATTAACTATAATCTTTTGGGAAATTGACATGGTGATGGGGGATCATGTTTTTAAAATGGAGAGAAAGTATGATATAAAATCTCTGTAATAACTTTCTACTATTTTTTCCATGATAAATTTCTAATCATTCCATTAATGTGCAACTGGTGAGGTTTATTTTGTGTCATTAAATGTTTCAGCTGATTGCGTATTTTGCTGAGCGGATGATATCTGAAAAAACATTGCAAAGAAATGCTGTTATGCAACTATCTTCACGGAAGGTACCTTAATTGTATATATTAAAACTTACCATTTACCTTAAATGTATGATGATAGTCTAGGAACTATGTTACATTGGGATCTGAAGTTTGAAAGTCCAAGTTATATTTACTGGTGGCAAATTGGTGGATTAGGGCAGGGCTGGATTGTTCATAATTGGATTAGGTCCCTCTCAGAATTCCTTCCAGAGATTCTATCTTTGTACCAATTTGGACTAAATTATCGACCTTATGAAACCCTTTCTTATTACCCATTTATTAAATTATGACCACTGGATTACATATTCATTTTGTTCTTAACATGCATACCAAAGTTCGTATTAATTGGATGTTACTTTCTTTTGTTTTTCTTTTTTTTTATCAGTATTAATTGGATGTTACTTTCTGTCCCATCCAAAACCTCATGTTTTGCTTATAATTTTAAAGTACAAAAATACTTAAAATTTAAATGTGTTTTATAATTGAGATAGTCGATCTCTAATTATCTAAATAATTTTGCAAGCATAGAGCATAGAGTAAGGAAATAAATGTAATATAACGTTGGATTAGTCAAAAAAAAAACACATCCAGTAGAAAAATTAAGTGGTGTAGCATTGATAAAAGTTATACCAATAACTACCTAACCTATTATCTATGTATAATAAACATTTGTGTAGGCTGCACACATGTGTATATATACTAAATAATAAGCTTTTAGTGTTAGTTGCATGAATTTGATTATTCAATATAGCAGGAAACCACTTTATTTATGTTCTCAATCATACAAAAATAGAAAATTTCTTCCCTCTACCCCTTCTCTTTCTTCTACAGCAATATCATTTCATTATCAATCAATGATTCATCTTAAAAGCTGAAGAAGCTCTCTCTCTCTCATTTGCTTGCTTTAATTATTACGCACTTAAACTGTGAGAAGTTGATAGTTTCTAACCACTACTGAAGTTTGAATATGCAGAATGTCATTGCTTTTACTTATAGACAAAATGGTCTGCTTGTTGGTTGCAAGTACCGAACTATTGGAAAAAGATTTTGGCAGGTAGTGTGCTAACTGCTAAGACTTGGACTTTTATATTAGAAATTGTGAAAGGAATATGGAGAGTAAAGGCTCCTAGGCGAGTTTCTTTTTTTGTTTGGTGTGTAGCTTGGAATAAGATCCTAACGGGTGATAACTTGAGAAGATTGAGGGGATTGGATTTTGTAGACTGGTGCATTATGTGCCGGCATTGTGGAGAGACGGTAGACCACTTACTTCTTCATTGTGAGATGGCCTATCGATTGTGGAGCTTTGTCTTAATAACTTTTGGTTTGTCTTGGATTATGCCTAGATCGATCCCAGATTTGCTTTTTGGCTGGTGGAATTGGTTGGGGAAGCATTCATCTCAGATTTGGAACTTAGTTCCGTTGTGCATCTTATGGTGTATTTGGAAGGAAAGGAATCGGAGGACTTTTGAGGATTTGGATAGTTCAGGGGTTCAGATGGTTGCCTCTTTTAGTGGGACTCTTTTTGATTGGTCTCGGGCATGGGGACTCACGACTAGTGATTCTCTCCCCTCTTTTCTTAGCTCTCTTTCTCTTTTGTAATTATTTCGTTGTTTGGTTTTCATTTTTGTTTTTTCTGTTTTCTTCTTCTTGTATTTTCTAGGTTTGCTCTATGTTTTTCATGCATAGAGTAGCCTTTCGTATATATAACATTCTTACTTATCAAAAAAAAAAAAAAATGTTAACATCCAAGTCCACTAACTGTTTCACTTTAAACAATTTTTTCTCAATCTGGAATCAATTGGGATGGAATGATGAATCTATTTCTTCATCTTGTAATTATGAATTTCTAGTATCTTCTGCTAATCATTAAATGCCTTTGGTGCATTGAAGAGGTTGTGTATGCTCAAATTCCTCATGATTTTATCAAACATTTTAATTTAATGCCAAATGGGTTCTTAAAGAGTTCATAATCCCATATGATGCTGCACAAAATTCTCAAAGAAATTTGTGGAAGAAAATAGAACAAAAACAAAAAACCTAGGAACCAGAACCTAAAGTTGCTAGGAAATTAGCATAAAACAGAGAAAATAAAATAAAATGTTAGAATCAACACCTAGGGTTGCCTGGAATCAATCCCAAGCTATTATAGAAAATTTCAACAGTAATTCTATTAATCAAGCAAGGCGTAACAATACTTTTTGAGGCCTTTAAATAAGCTTCCCAAGTTACATCAAGGAAAAAAAAAAAGGAACTAACTTTCAAACCAAGTAAGAAAAGGAAATAAATTTCTAAATCAAGTAGGAAAGTAAATATTTTTAACTAATTACATTAAAGAATATAAAAATTAAATCCTAAAAATGAAATAAGATCTAATAAATATCAATTAAGTCTAAGTGGAAGCAGGCCTCCATCATAAAAAGTAGATTTAGTATTCCATTTGGTCAAGGAGATAATTTGCCCATGTATGGAGCTTAGTGCATTGCTATGACCAACATGAACATTTAGCATTTGTGTATTTTTGTTTATTCATTATATTTACTAATTCTAAGCTTCTAGTATTATTTTGACTTGGACGATGGACTCCTTCAAAGTAAATGTTCCATTTCTACTTCATTTGCCTTTATGCACTTATTAATGAATTGAAATTTGGGTTCATTCTGAACTGAATTCTACTTTACTGTTTTTGTACTAATTACAGGAGAAGGGTACAGAGAAGATATTATATGGACTTGATGATATAAATGATGTGGCTGAAATCATCATTGTATTTCCTTTGATACTTCTTTGGGCTGCCATTCTACAGATTATATTCTTTGACACTCTCTCTCGCTCATGATTTTTCTTATTTTTTGATATTGGCTACAGGTTGAAGGTGAAATAGATAAGCTTTCACTAGAGGAAGCTGGCCTCTGCAATTGTGTAAGTGTTCCTAATGGTGCGCCATCAAAGGTTTCCACCAAAGGGTTACCATCTGTTCAAAAGGTTTGTGCTAATACAAAAGCTTTTTGGGGCCATTTTAAGTTTTTAACCTTTGTTATCGGGAAACTTTGTCTTTTTTCATTCCTTAATAGTCTTATTATGTTCGTTTAATTTTTGTGTAACAGTTAGATGACTACCCACTAGAAAAGTAATAGTTATATAAACTTAAAAACTGCAGAATGTAGTATAGTATATAAAACCGGAAACTGCTGGCGTATTATAAGGAGAATCAAAATGTCTCTAATCCATCATAGGTTAAAATTAGATGATGCTGAGTATTTAATGAAGTAAACAATCTGCAACAAGGAAATAACTGTAAAAATATTCATATCAAATGTCCAGGAGAAAATGTTAAAACAAAAGATTTGTTAGGTTTGAAGGACTTTGGTATCACGTTTTTCAACAATGTTCACCTAGCATCCATAAGCATTAACTGTAGTTAGTTCTAACTCAGATAAATTACTACGTTAGATATGGATTTAGTTCCTCATCATAAATGAATCAATTTCATTTTTAGCCATGCAAGAATTCAATTTTGCAAAATACAATTTGTTGTGCTGATAATAAAATGCTACGGACTAGTTAAGCTTGAAATTAGGCTCTTTTTCCCACCTGAATGATATGGAACTAGTGCATATCATCTGGAAAAATATCTTAATGCCCATGTTTGTTACTTTTGGTCTATTAGGCATTTTTATTTCATGCTCTCGAATATAATCATCTGGACAAGTATAACTGAAACCTACCTGCACTACCATCAATTGGAATCCTTGTCATTATTGTATCCATAGTGATGCTTCTCCAGAATAAAAAAGTCACATACCACAATTTTGTTATCACAAATCAAAGTTATTAATTTCTAGCACTGGCCCTACTCTCACTTTTAAACAAAGTTTTTAAAGAGCTTTGCATTCCCCTGTTCCTGTAAGCATCTTAATACTCATAAATTTTCTGCTGCCTTTTCTGGAGGCACCTATACCCTGGACTCAACTATGCTTGCTGTTAAGTTGTCATCAATCAAAGTACACTATACTGTAAGGACACTTACAGAATTCTTATTAAAATACATGAAAATTTTGGCTGAAAGACAGATCTCTTCCTGACATTTCTTTTTTTCTTTTTGTTTTTACAATGTTGTTATGAAAAAAATAAAATAAAATAAAATAAAGTGTTTTTAGACACCAGAGAAATAGGTTTTTCTGCATTTTTAACTTCTGTATTTGTTTAGGTAAATAGATTATGTGAATATATAAATTTAAATTTTATCAAATACTTATTTAGCATCACAAAGGTCAAGGTCCGTTTGAGAACAGCTGAAGCTGAAAACTTTTTGCTGAAAGTGTAAAAAATAAATTGAAAAATAAGCTGAATAGTACAACAAGGCCCATGAATAGTATCAAAAAGTGCAATGGGACCTATAAATAATAACAAAAATAAGCTAAAATTGCAAATAAGCTGAAAATTTCAACCCATTCCAAATGAATACTAAAAATAACAATAATAGAAATGGTAAGATGTACTTGTCAATTAAGGAAGTAATAGAGTGTATGACTTTGGATAAAATAGAATGACGGAAAAGATTACATGTGGCCAACCCTGACTAGTCTGTTGGGGATCCATAACTAACTCCAAAATTTTGGACTAAGGATGGTGGTTGTTGTTGTTTTTGTATTTATTTTGCATCACCAATTTTACAGTTTCCAAGGAACTCATTTAGGGCAAGGAGTGTGCATTCTTCTTTTGGGCGTAGAACATAAATGAGAGAAGTTAGCTTTTCTTCTATCTTCAGAGCAGGCCCACCAGTATCTTTTTGCACTGTGAAGCCTCTTGGTCTTCATATGAGGAATAATTTGTTGCTCTCCCAGATTAAACATGGTCCAAAGGGGTGACTAGGAACCTTTTATTTTTTATAGGTCATAGAAGTCAAGCAAACTCATTGGTAATTTATCTTTATGACAACCAAGAAAATGTAAAATGATCTGCACTGTGTAGAAGTATTTTCTTCCTGTGAAATTGTAAATCCAAGTTGCTTAGTTTTAGAGAGTTAAAGAGAGAGCGTTGTGTTATATGGGTTGTACCCACTGTCACCATTATAATATTCCTTATCTTATTATTGCCACCTCTCCCATATAAGTGGAATGAATAGTCTGAGGGTTGAGATTCTTGATTTTCCAGCTTCTCATTTTCTATAAAATACCACTCTTTTTCTTTTTCTTCTTGAACACTAGAATTCCTGTTACTTTCAAATTGTGGTTGACATTCACTTCTTCAAGGAATGCACATTGTCTAATTCCAGTTTTGCCCAATTTTTTTTCATACTTATCAGTCATGACATTTATGGCTTTCATCTTTAAATTACGAATCTGCTATCTAAGAAAATGCATGAAAAACTGCAGTGTAAAAGCATATGACCATGTTAATTGGGAGGCCTTGTTTTATTTGTTGGACCGGATGGGTTTTGGTTTGAAATGGAGGGGGTGGATTAAGGCTTGTGTTACTTCTGTCCGTTTTTCGGTCCTTGTAAATGGATCCCCTGAAGGTTTCTTTGGAAGTTCTCGTGGTTTGAGACAAGGTGACCCTCTATCCCCTCTTTTGTTTCTATTGATTATGGAGGTTTTAAGCAGAATTTTGAAGAAGACAGAGGAGAATAACCTTATTCAGGGGTTTCATGTGGGAGCAGTGAACTCTGTTGGTGTGCGGATTTCTCATTTGTTGTTTGCGGACGACACTATCTTATTTTGTGATGCCTCTAGGGATCAATTGCTGTCCATAAGGTTGGCGATGTCTTGTTTTCAGGTGTTTACAGGTTTGAAGGTTAATGTTGGGAAAAGTGAGATTGTCCCTGTTGGGGAGGTGAATAATCTAGTTGAATTGGCTAGTATTCTTCATTGTAGAGCGGGGAGTTTTCCTATGAAATATTTGGGAATGCCATTGGGATTTTCTTTTAAGACTGCATCGATTTGGAATCCTATTTTGGAGAAGATGGAAAAGAATCTTTCAGGGTGGAAGCGTCTCTATTTATCTAAAGGTGGTAGGCTCACATTACTAAAGAGTACTCTTTCAAGCCTTCCAACGTACTTTCTTTCTCTCTACACAATTCCTAAAGCTGTGGCTGCTAGATTGGAACGTATTCAGAGGAATTTCCTTTGGGGGTCTTCTGAGAGTAGTTTCAAATATCCTTTGGTGGCTTGGGAAAAGGTGTGTTTACCTGTCAAATTGGGTGGTTTGGGGATTAGAAGTCTGGTATCTTTTAATCAAGCTTTATTAGGTAAATGGTTGTGGCGTTTTGGGCATGAAGTTACCCATCTTTGGCGAAGAGTAATCTCCACAAAATATGGTGAAGGGCATGGGGGGTGGTGTACGAAGGTGTGCAGGAGGACTCATGGTTGTGGTCTTTGGAGAAGCATTCAGGAAGGGTGGGAGAGTTTTTCTAAGCATTTGTCTTTTGTAGTGGGTGAAGGCACCCGTATCCACTTTTGGCATGATAGGTGGATTGGGGATAATACCCTAAAAGACCTCTATCCTGAACTCTATGTCTGTTCAGTTGCAAAGGATGCCTGTATCTCTGAGGTTTTGTGGACTCCAGATGGAGGTTCTTATAGAGTGTGGGATGTGAGGTTTTTTAGAGCTTTTGAAGATTGGGAGTTAGTTGCATCTTACTCTCTTCTTCGGCTTATCCATCCTCGAATTCCTCGGGGGGATAGGAGGGATACGCTTCGTTGGCAGCTCAAAGGGGATGGTAAGTTTGATACCCGATCTTATTACCAAGAAATTCAGGGCAATCCTAATCTTTTGTTTCCTTGGAAGGGTGTGTGGAAACCAAAGATTCCTAAGCGAGTGGCCTTCTTCTTGTGGACAGCTGCGCACAATCGGATTCTCACTTTGAATAATCTCATGCTTAGGGATCGTCCTTTGGTAAATCGGTGTTGTATGTGTTGTGGTGATGGGGAGTCGGTAGACCATCTTCTGATTCATTGTCCTATTACTCATACTTTATGGTCCTTCATGCTTCAGGCTTTTGGAATTCATTGTGTTTTGCCAAGATCGACGGCAAGTTTGTTATCTTGCTGGCATCAATGGCTTGGGAAGCACAATTCAAATATTTGGAATTTGATTCCAGGGTGCTTAACGTGGATTGTTTGGTTGGAACGTAATCGTCGCTCTTTTGAGAACATGGAGAAGACGTTGGATGAGTTAAAGGTCTTATGCCAGCGTAGTCTTTTTGAGTGGGCTCGTTGTTGGGGCTTTACTGACTCTTTGTCTCTTTCAGAGTTTATGTTTTCCCTTAATTTAGCTGTCTGATTTCCTTATCTTTTGTTTTTGCTGTTTGATTTTTCTATCTTGTTGTTCATCATCATGAACTACTTGTACTACTTGTACTCTTTTTTCTCATTTATATCATTTCTCTGATTACCTATCAAAAAAAAAGTAAAAGGTTTTTCTTGTTGGGAAATTGTAAATCTATGTTGTTTAGAAATTTTTTTTTTTGAATTGCGGTTGACAGTCACTTGAGGTTGCCTTTCTTTCTTGAAATATTAATGACACTTATGTCTGTCATCTTAAAATTTTTGCGTCTGAAATATATTTTCAATATTTTAATTTATATTTTTTTCTTTTTTTTTGCATGCATATGCGTGTGAAGTTTGATCTTCAATTTCAGTATCTCTGGAACTGCAAAGAGAACCTGGATAAGGTATTGTAAACATTGTGCCTATCTTTTAAGTGTAAAATTTGTTCAGTTGTGAAGCTTTCAAATTTTCTTACCTTTTTCTTTTCTCACCTGTTAGGTTTCTCGTATCATCTTGGCAACTGATGGCGACACTTCAGGCAAAGCTTTGGCTGAAGAGCTAGCATGCCGCCTTGGAAAAGAGAGGCAAGAGAATTTGAATCAAATTTTTCTCTTTGAGATATTCTACAATCTGCTTGAGAACTTATTAATGCATGCATTATGATCTGTGGCATAGCTTGCAAATTCAACTTGCAATCTGATTGCTAGCAACTTCAACTTGCAAATTAATGATTGCGATTTGCAACAAAATCCTTAGTGGAATCTGCCTAACATTTATTAGAAGTTAGGGTGATCAGATCATTTCACCATCTTGACTCCTGCTTTATAGTATAGAGGCTGGAAACTTGCTTGGGAAAGCTAAGTGTTACATGGTCAAAAGTACATAGCTACATATTATGATCTTGATGAGCTATTATATAAACTTTAATTTAGTGGGCCCATCTACTAATTGGTTTTAGATGGGTTGTCAACAATCTGAATTATGCCTAGTGTCTTGTTGTGAGGACTGCTGGACTCAAGACTTATAGACTATAGTGATTGCTTTATCTTTTTCCTAGAAAAGGAAGTTCATATAGATACACTTCCATATTATGTGCCTATTTCTTTTCGTTGTGGGTGCAGATGTTGGAAAGTACGTTGGCCAAAGAAAGATGACTCCTGCTATTTTAAAGACGCTAACGAGGTTTGGTATTTGTTTCCTTTTTTCCTGTAATTTTTATATATTGTTGGAGTTTCTTAAGTATTTCAAAATACAGGTAAGGTTGGGCATATCTGTGCTAGAAATTTTGTTTAGGACGATGTTACTGATATCCAGCATTTGAACTTTTGTTCAGACCAATGTTACTGAAATTTGAGATGTCTAAGTTGAAATAGTTATGATAGTTGTCAAAATTTAGACTAAAGAAAAGATATTTCTCGAATGGATTTCAAGAAATGATTCTTTATGATGCAGGACAAACCAAAACAATGCAACAATAAAATTAAAGAATACAAAATAGGTAACTTAGGTGTTAGCATTTTAGGTTTCTTGGAGTCAACACCAAACAAAAGAGGAATCTAGGAGTAAGCACCAGTCCATTTGGAGAAATTCAATAGAAATATTTATCATCAAAATAATCCATCTGCATAGGATTATATTATTGTTTTTTTTTTTTTTTTTTTGATAAGTAATAAAGATTTATTGATATCAAAAAAGAGACACCCAAGTACACAGGGAGTATACAGGGGCGTACAAATTAAATACAAAAATTACATAAATCAAGTAAATCCAAAATTGAAGAAAATGGTTGTTTTCTCCGCACTGATAACCAGTCCAATAAGGTTCTAAAAAATAATAGCTTGAGATCAGGCATAGAATGCTCACTGTCTTTAAAGCACCTACTATTTCTTTCCTTCCAAATACACCACATCAAACAATGAGGAACAACGATCCATATATATCCATTATGATGGTGACCAAATCGACCTTGCCAGCATGCAAGAAGCTCAACAATTGTCATTGGCATAACCCAACAAACTCCAAATAAACCAAAAACCATATCCCACAGCTCCATAGCAACCGGACAATGAAGGAATAGATGATCAATATTTTCATTATTACACTTGCACATATAACACCAGTCCAAAATGCATACCTTTCTTTTCCTTAAATTGTCAATTGTCAGTCATTTTCCCAAGGCAACAATCCATACAAAGAAAGCCAGTCTAGAAGGAATCTTCTGCTTCCAAATGCTCTTCCAAGGGACAAATTGCTCACTATGGCCAGAAGATGGTAATACACACTAACCATAAACCCCTTACTCTTATTAGGTAACCAACATCTCTTATCCTCCCCAATCCCCTCCCTTACAAGTGTGCCATAAATGGTATCCATGAAGCTTCAAAAAGTTTCCAATTCCCGATTATGCACATCCCTACAAAAATGTATATCCCAATGAAGGACTCCATTGGTGTACGTCATTAGATCAGCCTCACTTGCCTTTTTGTTTCGATAAATCCTATATAATTCAGAATAGCATTTTGCAAGAGAAGATATTCCACGGGAAACCCTAATTCTAATTCTTTTGTGTTTTTTGTTTAAGTAAAGAAAAATATTTATTGCAAAAAAAGAGGATGCCTATCAATACACAAGATATGTACTGAAGGACAACCTCAAACTACATTACAGCAATCAATAAAATTTAAAAAAGAGGAATAAGAACGGCATGGTAGAAGAACCATCCAATCAAACAGGGGACACAAAAAAAATTGATCTCTGTTGTGCTCTGTTCTAAATCTTCAAAAGCTTTCTTGTTATGCTCCTTCCAAGTTATTCAAATAGGAAACAATGGCACGGCCTGCAAAAGGACACCCGATCCACCTTTGACAAAGCCCTCACCCAAACACTCCAACAACTCAATCACCCTACTTGGCAGAACCATCACCCCAAACAGGTAGAAAACAAGAGAAGACAACCCTTAGCAAATTCACAACGTAGCAACAAATGGTCAAACCCTGCTCACTATTCTTACGCATGTAACACCAATCAACCATGATAATTCTACAACAGCAAAAGTTGTCCAATGTAAGAATCTTACCCAATGCATCAGTCCATGTGAAAAATGCTACCTTAATCTGGACATGAGCCTTCCAAATACTATTTCCACAAAATCCTTCTAACCTTTAACCCATTACAACAACATGTAGGAAATATTTCCCAATTTATCCTACATATCATGGCCTTCAGGGATTGGGAAGTTTCCAATATTTTTAACCAAGTATTGAGTAAAAAGCTTCCAATATTTTTAACCAAGTATTGAGTAAGTGACTTGCAAGATTGCAACAGAAAGGGATCACCTGTCTCAGGATGGATCTGGTGAGATTCCAAAGTAGTGTTATATGAATTTGTTCCCTCATGACTTGTAATGCATCTGGCGAGAAAGAATTCCAATGATCACATTGAGCATCCATTGTCTAAGTTAAAGCTTCTATTTTTAATATCACTTTTATGAGTGAATGGCTTCATCTAGTTGTTTTTCCCTATCTCTGAAAATTTTTGGATTTTTAACTCTAGGGGGATAATCTTACTTTGTTGTCTTTGTTGTCTCTCTTTTATTCTCTGAGGCTATTATTGTTGCACCCTCTTTTGAGTTGTGCCTTTAATAAACATTATAACTCCACAAAATATGTATGGTAAAATTTTGTTACAAAAGATTTTTCTTCCCCTCCTCTCCTGTGCACTAGAAGTTGGTTTGTTGCTTCACTTGAAAGAAATTTCATTCCAAGTAATTTTTTTATTTATTATTTTTCATTGCCTTTAAGGTTTTGTTTGGTCTATGTATAAAACCATACAAACCAGAAGTAATCAATATGTTTACTTTGTGGCCATAGGTTCTCAAACATATGGGACCAGTTGCTCTGAAGAAGGTAATTGAAGATGCAGAGTTACTTCAGCCAAATATTGTAAACCAAGTAATGTAAGGTACATAGCTAATACAAGGTATTATAGATGGAAAACAGGCTTCTTCACTGTGCAAGTGTACGATAAGGCTGTAAAGTAAAAATAACATAGATTTTAAGTTGTGGTGCTGGGAGGAAGCAATGTTTAGTGTGTACAGATAACAATTCAATATTGGTTTTATCTGCATTTTACATGGATCAACTTGACACGTTGAAGAAAAGAGTATTAAGTGGCCAGCCATCTTTTCAGCCAATCATGAAAGGTTATCGATCACTGCTATGTTTAAATATGGAAGAAACAAACTTCCTTTACGGATTTGTACAGACAAGAGGAACTTTGTTTATTTACAGTGATTCATTTTTCTAATCTGAGTGTTGATTGAAATTAAGTCTAAACTCTGTAAACAGGCTTAATTCTGCACGTATCTGCTCGGTAATATACATAAACTATATCTTGCATTCGCCCTATTCATAAAGTACGTTAGATTGTTAGGTGGAGTAGATTTCATGAAAGGTTCCATGAATTTCTATTCTTTGTACTGTCTTCTGACATAGATGCTTTATTTTTATCCAAGTATCAATAGTTTCATACATGTTTAAAATTAGGTGGGGTTCCTTGGATTGTTCTTCCATCATAGAGTTCCTTTTTTTCTTAGTTAATCTCTCTTTTGGCTTTTTGTTGTTGCTGTTTTTCTTTTGTGTTCATCATCGTGAATGCCTTGTATTTTTCTTTTTCTTTTATGAATAATATTACTCTTATGACCTATCAAAAAAAAATTATTAATCAATTATTCTATAATTTTTGGTGGGATACACTAGTTCATATAATCTGCATTTCCTAAGCGTGGAAAGTATCTGGAAAATTATAAACAAGCATTTAGCATGATAGTAGATAAGTCCTGAATTAATAGAAATTAATCTTAATGCGTGACCTTTGATGTCCCCATGAAAGGAACTAGAATGCCACTTTTACAGCGGGCTGAAATGTAAAGGCTGGTTGCCAAAGGTTTGGTGTGTGAGAGCAAAAGCTTCTGTACTATCCCCAACTTTGAACCTAAAAAAGATGGTTCATGGAGGATATATGTGAGTAGTAAATCCATTAATAAGATCACAATAAAGTACTAACTTTCAGTCCCTCATCCAAATGATATACTGAGGAGTTAGCTAGATAGAAGGTTGATCTCCAAAATGGACTTGAGTGGATACATCATATTAGAAAGAAGAGTGGCAATGTATGGAAGATCACATCCAAGACACCAAATGGGTGTAATGGTTAGTGATGCCATTTGGACCATCAAATGCACCAAGTATTTTCATGTTGGGTAATATCTCTTATACACATCTTCTTGCACATTAAATGCACAATTTTGTTTTTGAATTGAAATCGTGTCTTGAAGTCACAATTTCAATTCAAAAATTAAGTTGTGTACTTTGTGTGTAATAAGGCAGTATGTAATAGACACTGCTCATTCGAGGTACTCTTCTTTCTTTAACTCATTGATAGTTATATATCTTGATGATACAATAATATATTTGATCAATGGGTTCAAATTCCCTACAATTTAAATCCTCCAATCCCCTTTAATTTCTAGTCAACGTAAGACACATGGCATTTATTTAATTTTACATAGTTTACATGATTTAAAAAAATATATATATATTATAGACCATTGGAATTTTTCAAATGTCAAGTGTCTTACATCTGGATTAAAATTAGAGGAAATTGGTAGATTTAAATGGGGGGATCCTAACCGTCAAATTAAGGGAGTACCTGATTCAATTGCACCAAGTTAGAGGTTCTTCACATGGAGAAACTCTTCTGTAAATTTGAAGTACTCTTTCTTACATAAGAGTTTAAGTATTTGAATTATTTGCACCAAGTTTTAGAGGTTCTTCACGTAGAGATACTCATATGTAAATTTGAAGTACTCGTTTATGTGTTGGCATGTGGATTGCAAATGGATCCTACGATAAGAATATACGAGCTATCAGGAGTTGGCTTTGTTGCGTTGGCATATGGATTGCGCGTAATTGGATCCTAAGAATGTGTGAGCTATCAGCAGTGGTGAATGCCATAATCCATGGCGGGTGTTTGTTGTTTGCATGGGTTAACCTCATTCTGTAGAAGATTTAGATAGAGAAATTTAGATTTAACGTGAGTTCCAATCAGGACAAAATGCTTGTGCTTTCTCTAGAAATATCGGCGTCACTTCTAGCGTCCAAGACCAACCGTGGCTCAAGGAAGTCGATACCGTACCGTACCGGCCGGAATATTTCGTACCGGCAAGCATACCGGTACACAAACCCCCCTGTTTCGTACCGGAAAAAATACCGGGCGTACCGGCCATGTACCGGGCGTACCGGCCAATTTCGAGCAATACCGGCCGGTACCGAGCGTACCGGCCCGTACCGGAAAAAAGTTTTTTTTTTTTTTTTTTTTTTTTTTTTTTTAAGTTTTGTAATTTTTGAATTTTTGTTAGGGCAGAATGGTAACTTATTTGCATCAACTTATTAGTATTATTTGTTTTCTTAGTATGCAATGGTAACTTTTAAACTTTCTATATTTTATATTGTATTTTTTTTCTTCTTCTTTTAATTGATACTAAAGTCTAAAACCATAAATAATTAGTTCTGAATTGAGGAAATATTTTATAGTAAACTTTTATATTTATTATAATACACACACACACATACATATATATATATATATATATATATATATAAAATAGCGGTAAACCCGAAACGGTACACCGGTATTGACCGGTATCCGAAATATATCGTACCGCCGGCCAAACCGGTACAGCCTCCAGTACGGTATTGACTCCCTTGCTGTGCACTCTTTAAACACTTAACTACTTCTTTGGACGTTTGTAGTTCTCATTGAAACTAGTCCCAAGATACTGGTTGAAGATTTCAAACTTAAAACTTCAAGAATCTCATGAAACCTTAAGAATCTATGTCAACCTTTTAGGATTGTGCTGGATGTAATTCAACTCTCATTGAAACTAGTCCCAAGATACTAGTTGAAGATTTCAAACTTAAAACGTCAAGAATCTCATGAAACCTTAAGAACTACTATGTCAACCTTTTAGGATTGTGCTGGATGTAATTCAACTCTCTCTCTCTCTCTCTCTCTGTTTTTTTATTTAATCTTAGTTGTTGTGGATGCTATAATAAGTCCTAGATAAAATTTCTCCAACTAACTTATAGTATGATGATTTGAATAACTATTTACATGTATTATTAATTGTATAATCAATCTAATAGTTCCTTCTCCCAAAAAAAAAAATCTAATAGTTAAGTACTATTAAGTGAAGTTTTAAATTTTACATTAAAGATTGGGATAGCACCTGAATTGTCATAAATGAAGTCTAAATTAGATTGGTTAAAGATTTGTCTTTAATCTTATATCTAGCTAAGGCTCTTATAATAGCTGCCTTAATGCTCTCATTTGTGAATGTCAAGTCTATGGACTATGGTGGCCAGTCTTTAGTGAGTGAACTACCTTGGAAGGAACTATTAGCTAAAAGAGGTGGATTGATGAGCATTGATTTTTTTTTTTTTGGTTAAATTTCATTTTTATCCTCAATCCTTCATTTTTGTTTTAAAACTATCATTTTGAGAATACTAAATATTTTTAACACACACACGGGAAGAGGAGAAAATGTCTTAAAGAAACTTACAGTGGTATATATCCAAAAGGGTCTAACTCTTGAATATATAGTACAGACTTTAAACCTCTTTAACTCACACTCATTTTTCAATGTGGGATTTACTCAATGTTTTTTCTTTTAAGAATACTAAATATTTTTAACACACACACACGGAGAGAGGTGAGAAGTTTTAAAACTATCCTTATTCTTTAAAATATTCACGGAGTCCATACATTTTTAAAATTATTTCAAAAAGGTCCTTATCCTCATTTGATAGATAGAAATTGTTAATATGGTAAATGAAATTTATAGTAAGTTATAGGATCCATATCATCAAAGGTGACCTTAGTTTCAGGAATTTCATATATATATAAATGCTAGATATGTTAGCATTTTTCATCAATTATATAATAGTTTGGACTTTTCAAAAATATTTTAAATTATAAGACAATTTTGAAACAAATATTAAAGGTTAAAAACCAAATATGCAATTTAATTTTTTTAATTTTATACATTAATCAGCCATGACTGATTCCTCTATTTCACTGTGATGCAGATAATGTTTATTTTCTAAAATTGTTAATGTCTACTTTCTATTTCATGTAATAGAAAGTAGAGAATTTGTTAATTGGAAAATAAAAAGAATTCAAACTAGAGAATTTGTTAGTTGGATTACCTACATGAATGTCCTAGATCTGAAATAGATATGTTTCTCCTCGTTTGAAATAATATAATTTGCTTGCTGCTTCTTGTTAATAACTATAAAATTCTAACTAAACCATTTAGAGGTAAGTTTTAATTTTAATTTTTACTTCTTTTTTTCTTAAGTTTGGACGAGATATGGACTTTGAAACCTCAGCTCGCAAAAACTAACACAAGTATGTTATTTACACACACTCAATAATTAATTAATATTTAGAGAAAACCAATAGATACATATCAATTACGAGATCTCCACGTGAATGTTTAATTTTTACACGCTGGTTGGCCACCAAGGAAAGGGAAAAACAAATCCCCCATTAATAGAAGAGAGCTTGTCCTACAAAAAGAAAAGTTAAAGGATTATATTCACAGTTTCACTTTCACGCTAATACTTTATGAAAGAGCAACCCTCTTCAAGATTTTCCTTGGCTAACTAGTTCCAAATTATCAAACTTAGAAACTTTCTCAATACTATCTTTTCACTAATCTAAATTCAGCACCAAAACATAATAATAAAAAAATATATCTGTAGATAACGCTAAGCTTAAGTATGTGTACATCATTACATGTTAGTGATAGATGTAAATGTCCAAATCGTTTGAATAATAATAATAATAATGAAAAACGGGGCACCTAAACCTGAGTGACCTTTTAGCTAGTGTGATAAAGGATATATCAGATAATTAATAATTAAACAAAATGATCTACTGGTAAGATCTAAACGTGTGGTTGACATACTCCTTTTTTGTATTAGAGAGAACTTAGCATCCCGTAATTTTTTATAGTTTATTTGCTAAGAGGTGAGACAAAAAAAAAAAAAAAAAAAAAGGTTAGTTTATTTGTTTATTTGATAAAAGGTAAGACAAGATAAAAAAACGAATTTATGCAAAATAATTGAGATGTAAAATGAATGCTAAACTCTTTGCAATATTAGTCTAGGAATTACAAGCGACATTATTTGGTCTCCTTTATAAGAGAATCAAGCTCATATAAATTTCTTTCTCAAAAAAAAAAAAAAAAAAAAAAAAAAAAAAAAAAAAAAGCTCGTATAAATTTTTTTTTTTTTAAGTTACCCTTCCACAGAGCCATAGGGGTTTTTTTTTCTTTTTTTCTTTTGAGAAAACGGTAAGAAAAGCCATAGGGGCTTATTTAATAAAGATAGGAATTAGCTAGAATTGATCAAGTATTCATTATTCAGCAAAAATAAACTAATTGAGACTGTTGCTGATATGTGGATTTTTTTTTTCCTCCTTGACATGTTGATGATTTCTAATTTTCATAAAGTTTAATCTTTTACTGAAAATCAGGAAAAAGCCTAGTATCTCTCAAAAAAAAATCAGGAAAAAGCATAAAAGGCGGCTAAAAGGAAAAACAATAAAGAACAATCAAGTAGCAGCAAATTAAGGAAATTCTTTCTCAAAAAAAAAAAAAAAAAAGTAGCAAAGGAAATTGATTCTCAAAAAAAAAAAAAAAATTAGCAAAGGAAATCTGTGCTAATTTATCAACAAAATTAGACGTCTATATCCTCATTAAAGGGGAAAGAAAAAAAAAAGAATATACACACTAAAAACAGGTGTAATATATTCCCAAAAATATTTTAAAAAATAAATAAAAATGGGGTGTAACTGTGTAAGTTAAAGTGTAACGCCAGGTTAAAAATTAGAGCAGTAAGAACGTAAAAAGAAAAGCATATTTAGCGTAGTAGCCGCCAATAAGTACGTAGCTAGCAAAACCAACAGGTTAGTAACGGTTTTAATTTTACTTGGGAAATAAATAAAAGTAATGGAATGTGGGAAACCCTAATAAAAGGGCGAGAGCTACCTGAGCACCACACGTGTATATATGTTACTATGAATTAGGAGATGGTTACAAATAGTGCAGCATATATTCTCATGAAGTGAACCAAACCCTATCCATCATTACCGCTTTTATCTCCGCATAACCCTTAACTTCCTCTCCCATTTCTCTCCCCACGTCTCTCTCTCTCTCTCTCTCTCTCTCTCTCTTATATAGAGTATTTTACAGTTTACATTATAGTAAGTTGGCAACAGTATAGTATAAGCCGTCAAACAGTGAGTGAGTGTGTTAGTTTGATAAGGTTTGTTACTCTCAGTCTCAGTGACTTTAGGTCTCCTGCAATTCAACAAACCACACACAAACAAAGACAGTATCTTCTAAGGTCTCTCTCTTCTCTCTCTACTCTCTCTCTCTCTTTGTGTGTCTATGTCTGTTGTCTTATTATCTTTCTTTTGATTTTAGATATCATTGAAAGAAAGATTGTCTTTGTTATTGCACTCTCTCTCTCTCTCGGGGGCTTTACAGTTTCTTATTTTTAACTTTACTAACTGCTTTTGTAGCTCCACTTCATCTTTTTTCTCTGCTATGGTTTCATTCTTTTGAGTGAGGACTAATTACTAATTATTGCAGTATTTAAGTAGCAGTTATTAGACTATACAGTATTTAACAAGTACTTAAAATGAAAAACCGTATTTGAGCTATGTAATAATTACACAAACCTTGTTTGCTTCATATTCCAATAATACAATATTTCTTTCAGGTCACATTCTAATGATTTTTTGTGTTTTTTTCCCCCCTTAGATTCTCATTTCCATGGCTTTAAGCTTTTGCTCCAACTGGGACATGACCAGTTTCCAACCAGAGCTAGCAGCAGACCTCCTCAGCTTTGACTACAATTTAGCTCTTGCACAAGAAAATTACCAGCTTGGTTCAAATTTCGAGCAGCCCGATGAGTCATCCTTGTATCATGTGGACAGCTACACCAATCTACTCCCATACTTCTCTGCTGCCCCATCAGATAACTTAATCACCTCCGGCGTCCACTCACCGGAAATGTTTTTGCTGGATGAGTCCTACTCCTACCAGTACCCAAAACGCCAGAGGACTAGTACTTATGGTGGTGGAAATTCAAATTATTACTGCTCGAATTTCACACCTGGTTTCTATGATGGGTATGTTCCAAATCCTGGTGATTTGGTACCCGAGTCCACGCCAGAAGTTATGGCTCAATTTCTAGTATCATCAGGTAATTATGGTTGTGGAAGTAGTACTAGTAGTCCTGAGAGTAGTGTGAAGAAACCCATGAAAGTGAGCTTGTCTGCTCAAAGTATTGCTGCACGTGAAAGGAGAAGGAAGATAACAGAGAAGACTCAGGAACTTGGGAAGTTGATTCCTGGTGGGCATAGGTTGAACACTGCTGAGATGTTCCATGCTGCTTTCAACTATGTTAAGTACTTGCAGGCTCAAGCTTCAGTTCTTCAACTCATGGGCTCAATTCAGGTCTTTTTCATTTCTTTCCAATCTTTTAACTTTCTATTTTCTTTTTCTTTTTTGCTTTTTGGGGTTAATGTATTTTTATTTTATTTTAAATTTCGTATAATTTTTTTGACAACTAATTAGTTCCATGGCAAGAATTGAAATTTACATAGAATAGTTTTGTGATAGAATAACTGAAATGTTGGTTTAACACTTTAACTTACTGATTTTCCTAGTTTTAAGCTACTGAACCGAAAATAATTAATAAATCAGGTAGGTGTTACTAGTTTTTTTGTATTCTTTAAAGAAAAGAAATCTAATTATGCCCAAAGTCAATTATATAAAGCCGTTAATTGGTGTGGTTTGTACATGCAGGAAATAAAAGAAGAACCAATCACCAATTATTCAAGAGAAGAACTCCAAACTCTAATTGCATCACCAATTATGCAAGAGAAGTTGTCCTCAGAGGAGAAGTGCTTGGTTCCAAAAGAATTTCTTCAAATTCTAGCTGATGATAAAGAGGTCCAGTTAAAGCCATTTATTGTCAAGGACATTGATCAGTTGCCGCAAACCAAAACCGATGGCTGACAGTGATCACATTGCTTAATTTGCTTGTTAGTGTAGTTTTATTTTTGTTTTGCGTTTTCCTTTCATTTTTTTTTTTTTTTGTACTTTTTTTCTTCCTAGTTTCTAGTTTTACTAGTAGGTGGTAATATGTAAATCACTTTCTTGTAAATTTCTCTTTTCCAAGAAATGAATTACTGCTTTTTTTCATTCCTTTCCAGTTGCAAAATGAACTTTTAATACTAAACCAATTGTACTTTTAAATATAAGTGTTTTTCACCAAAATCCAAACCAAGGCACGGTTTGAAAGAAGTAGTACTTCTTTCGAAGGTAAAGGTCAGGTCCATCCATGGTTCAATTAATCATGGATGTGGGATTTGTTGGATTATAAGTTAATCAATCATTTGGTTTTCAGAAAAAGAAGCCGATTCAAAACGATAAATTAAACTTTTCATTACAAGGGATATGTCAAATTGTCAATGACTACCATGTTTTGTGAATGGTCTTTTAGAGAAGGATGAATTCACACAAAATGACAAAATTCTCTGTGAAAGGAATGGGACAATTCAACATAACCATGGACACTTATCTGAATGCCACTCCTATTCAATATATTCTTATTTGAATAATCCTGATCCGGAATAAAAATTATTTGTCTTATTACAAGTGTTTTACTTTATATTATACTAATCACAATTTATTATATATTTCATATTTTTTTTTCATAAAAAGAAGATACATGTAGTGTTGTAAGTCTTGTCTTCCTACACTCGCCTTCTCCATTCCCTATCTTTTGTCTATATTATCTCCCAAAAAAAAAAAAAGATACAGGCACAATATATACTATAATTAATAGAACATAATAAAATTGAATATTAGTAGAACATAAAATCAAATATTAAGAGTGAGACAAAAGATTATATTCATTCTGACATAATTCTGTTCTATATTAACATTTATATTTACCTCATGTTTTAAGTGTGTAATTCTAACACATGTACCTAACCGGAAGAGTAATAACGTCTTTTTCTATATCCCACCACCACCCCGCCTAAACAAACAAACAAAAGAATTACATAAAATCTAGTAGGGTAAATTCCACAAACCTACCCTGAGGTTTGTGATAATACCAATTAAGTCCAAAACATTCTAAAACCTACCAATTTAGTCCTAAAAGACAATTTTATCCCTACCCTTCAGTAATAATTCCAATCTTCCTCTTCTTCCTTCTCTCTCTCCGTTCCTCTCCCTATCTCTCTTCTCTTTCTCTCTTTCTCAGATCTTTCTCTCAAAACCCACCGCCCAACAAACCCATATCACCCACAACCACTAGAAAAACCACTGACCACCACACTCATATCATCTTCTCCGGCAATAATTTCAGCATAGTTGACCGAGAACGAAAGGCTACTTCGGCAGATCGAGTTGTACAATCTCTCAGCGTCAAGAGGAACGGTGTTCCGAATCAAAACATGCTGAAACTCATCCTCAAGCCGAGACATCACATGCTGAATCGCCGAATAAGCTCGATCCACAATCTCCAAATCGAACCTCACGGAATAGAAAGAGAAGTTTTTTGTTTTGTCTGAGCTGACATAAATAAATCTTACAATTTTATGGATGATTGTTCAGTAATTTTATCATGTGTATATGTATTGGTTTCTTGAAAAGTTAGTGGATGTTTCTGGGTTTGATTTAAAAATGGGTTCTTGTTGTGAATGTTTTGTTTAAATGTGTTGAATTCTGTTGGTTTGTAGAGTAGGTTTCTAGGTTTGATTAAAAATGGGTTTTTGGTGGTGAATGGTTTATGTAAATGTGTTGAATTTTGTTGGTTTTATAGGGTATGTTTCTGGGTTAGATTAGAGATGGGGTGTTGGTGTTGGTGTTGAATAATTTTGTGTTGGTTTTAACAGAGTAAAAGAAGAAATTATCAAAAAAGAAAGGAATGGCGGTACAGGGATTGGAAAGGAGACAAACAGTTGATCTCAAGAACGACCTTTGTGGGATTGTCCCTACCCTTTAGTGATTTTTGAGAGAGAGATCTGAGAGAGAGGGAATGAGAAGAGAGAAGGGGAGAGGAACAGAGACAGATTAGAGAAAGAGAAAGTATGTTAGGGACAAAATTGTCTTTTGAGGACTAAATGGGTAGGTTTTAGAATGTTTTGGACTTAATCGGTTTTTTCACAAACCTCAGGGTAGGTTTGTGGAATTTACCCAATCTAGTAATGTTGGGAAGGCACAGAAAGCGTCAAAATTATTTCATCATTTAGCCTCAAGCAAAAAGAAAGTTACTAAGAATAGTACAATAATAGACTTTCAATCAAATCAATCACATTTATTAATAATGTTAATAGACTTTTCTACGTTAATAATGTTTGTACTATATAATAAAAATAGCTCAATTAAGGACTCGAGTGGTAATGTTGTTCTAGTAATGTTATTTAAATATTATGAAAATACGTGTAGATAAAAAAGTGTTGTGAAAATACGTGTTGTGTTGTGTTGTGTTGTGTTGTGTTGTTTAAATAACAAAAATTGTTGCTTCTCCAAAAAAAAAAGAAAAAAAATTATTGTTTAAACAACACAACCAAACATGCCTTAAATTTCCTTCTCGAAGATGTATGCAATTGCAACTAATAGCTCCTCCAATCACTTTCAAGACGCGCACACACATATTGCAATTAGATATACAAGATGTAGGAAATAATAAATCAAGGGGAAGAAAAAAGAAAAAGAATAAAAAGGTGTCCAAAAGGAAATTTTAGAATTGTTTTCTGTATTAAAAAATACTTTTTATGTTTCTTTTTAAAAATAAAAAACCAACTTTATTTGAAAGTTTTCCATACCTAGTAGTTACAAACAACCCAAGTTAAGGGAACCTCGATCTCTTGAAACTCTATCATAAATATCGATCACTTCTTTCAGTGTTGAGTGCCAAAACAAAACTCTTTATGTCCAAATCATTTTGAACAATGGAAACCCTGTCATAAATAAGAAATTTGATATAAATAAAAATAAAAATAAAAAAAAGGGACCTTTTAAAACAAAAGTCAAAAATTGAGGACCAGATATAAAATTTAAGAAAAAAATCTACATTTTCTGAGACTAAAGGGACATGAAATCCACTGTTCAGATCTCTGATGGAATGGCATTAATTGCAACAATTTGATATATATATATAGATGGGTTCAAGTTACACCTGGTGTAACTTCATAAGAGTCACACTTTTTTTGGACTATTGATTTGTATTAGATCTAAGGGTGAAAAAAAACACTCATAGTCATGTATTTATTATTCCCTAGAAATTAGTAACTCAGTCATTAATTCTTTTTATTAAAAATAGAAAAATAAAAAACAGCATTAACTCTCTACTCTCCATCATTATCTTCATCTTCTCTCCCTCTCTCACGTAGTCTTTGTGTTCTATGTACTTTCAGGCAACCTTTAATTATACAGTTGTTAAATTGTATACCCAACTAAGATCTAAGGCAAATCGCTCTAGAACAAGAAACACAAAGTTGTCAGGCTAACAACAAATATTCATTATTATTATTATTATACAGGCCACCTTAATTAGCATGCTACCTTTCTTCCTAGAGAATGCTTCTGCCCTAATGCTTTAATCCTATTTCAGCAGATGATAATAATAATAGTGTTATGGTGTATGGAGTATGGACAAAAATAGTTCAGGCAAGCACACAAAGCTGGGGAATAAAGAAAAATCCAAATCATTGTTTCCTTGGATTTCTTTCAATCATTTGTATAAACACTATAAACTAAAAACTGAAAGAAAAAATAAATAAATAATAAATAAATAAAATCATATTTTTCAAACAAGGCTGAGCTATTTGTATGGTCTAATCTTGTAGTCATTTTTTATTAATTGTAAATCGTTTATATATTTTTGAGTTTTTTTTTGTCCAGTCGAAAAATAATTTCACAGGGTATAAATACAATTTTCCACAAAGCAACGTCACAACTGACCTCTCCTGCAACGTTACTTTACTCCTTTTTAATCACTGTGTCATACGAATGTTAGCTACTTTAATCCTTTTCAAGACCATGTGAGAGAGGGAGAGAAGATGAAGATAATGATGGAGAGCATAGTGTTAATGCTGTTTTTTATTTTTCTATTTTTAATAAGAAAAATTAATGACTTAGTTACTAATTTTTAGGGAACAATAAATACATGACTATGAGTGTTTTTTTCACCCTTAGATCTAATACAAATCAATGGTCTAAAAAATGTGTAACTCTTGTGAAGTTACACCAGGTGTAACTTGAACCCATCTCATATATAGATATATATATATATATATATATATATATATATATATATATATATATATATATATGGGTTATGCTAACGAGTGCCCTTAGTGCACTCATTAATAATTCATTTTAAGAAAATTTTGATACCACTTTTTATGGGAAATAAAAAAAAAGCAGTCAAAATATTAATTACTTTTTTTTCATTTTCCATAAAAAAATTTTTTAAATGGATTATTAATCAGTGCCTTAAAGGTATTCATTAGCATTTCCCAATATATATATATATATATATATATATAGAGAGAGAGAGAGAGAGAGAGAGAGAGAGAGGTAAAGCTAAGAGAAAATCTAATTAAATTTCAAATTGGAATTCAATTAGAGTCTAATTTTGCGCCACATCTCCTATCTAATCTAAGTTTTTAAATTTTTGTACCAAGTTAATTAATTCAGTATGAAAATTGGAATTCAATTAGACTTTACTTTTGCGCCACGTATCTCATCTAATGTAAGTTTTTTAATTTTTGTGTCAAGTAAGTTAATTCAATGTAAAAAACAGTGAGTTTAATATAAATAAACCATTAAAAACCTAATCATATATATATATATAACCAATGCTTAGAGAAAATTTAATTATATTCAAAATTGAATTTTGCTTTTATTAGCTTTCCGTACAAATTAAATTATTTAGATTTTTGCTGTTATTTTTTCTCTGAACTAATGAGTATATTTATATTGTTTCTATTCTATTATTTTTTATGTCAGGATTTTGAACGATCTCATGCACCTATTCCCATTCAATTTATGAGATACTATTGGATCAATTTATTCTTTTGTTTTGAGTTGTATTTAGTAGAATTTCACGGACAGTGGTTGTGAATAGATATTGTATATGTAGTATATATCCAATAGTGATTTTCAAAATTATATACATAATAATAATGTAATGAGAAACTTGACATAACCAATATTATGAAAGTTTTGCAAGCAAAACTATTTTGGTACCTCCGAATGTCCTGGTCGAACTAATATCCTATATGTTTTATAACCCAAGTAAACATCAATAGCACCACTTTAATTTAATTACCATTCTCATGCGTAAGCACGAGTTACATACTAGTTTGATATAATACATGTCCACGTGCAACGAAGTACGCATGAATGAGATTTGTTAGAACAAAATTCGATATTAATGTAATAGTTTGGTCACATATACCTTTGTCATTGGCTAATGAGCTAAATAGCACCTTCAAAAAAATATCATCTTCAAAATTTCAGCTAAATACTAAAATAGGTACTATTCTTTAGGTCTTTTATCTTATATTTTTCAATCAAATTCAATTACGTTGTTGTATTGACCAATATAATAAAGCAGTGTTATAAATTCCAAAAACAATTCAATTCACTTACATGATTCATTGATCAATTCAACTACATGATTGAACTTGATAATCTAAGATGCAACACTTAAAGAATTGTACATAACTTTTGCCCTTAGCCTAATCCACATTAATTTCATTTCTAATTCCATTTAAACCATGTCATTTTGTTTCCATGTCACTCAACATTTTGACTAATGCTAATCTTTTATAATTATCCATTTACATATAGTATTTTCAATAGGTTAAACTTAGGTACAATATATTAAGTGAAGTACATTAGGTTCAAACACTAAAAACATTTATATTTGAAAACTGTTTGTCAAAATTATGAGTAATGTCATTGGTACATTCATTTACAATATAGAAAATTTAATATAATTAACTTTAGTACACAAGAAAAAATTAAAAATGATTCAATAAAAAATTTAGTTT
The DNA here is from genome assembly GCA_023736055.1 of Quercus glauca. Taxonomy (NCBI): domain Eukaryota; kingdom Viridiplantae; phylum Streptophyta; class Magnoliopsida; order Fagales; family Fagaceae; genus Quercus; species Quercus glauca. The sequence continues at coordinate 75,126,917 of CM043319.1, forward strand.
AAAATTTGATAATAAAGGCTTGATGAGCGAGTTTGATTGGATCAAAATTGGGTTCATGTTAGAAACTTATCATACTAAAACAAGTTGTTATTTCTCTTACTCTACTCTATTTTTTCATTCAAATGTAGGGAGGTTAATGGGTCCGGGTCTAATTTTGTCAAGTCTATGTAAACCACAAAAAAATCAAAATTAAATGCCACATATCTTATGTCTAGCTAAAAAACTGGAGGGAATTAAAGCCTGCGGAAAGGATCTTCTCCTAACTTTTTTTTTTAAGGAAATAGTTAAGATACAAAATAACTTTGATGTAGTATTTTCTCCTGCAAATTATTGTTTAGGTGGAAGCTTAAGGCCGAACAGAGAGATCCAACGCCAAAACCAATTCATTTGAGAAGGTCCATAAGAGATTATATGTATAATCATTGGTTGTGTTCTCTTGTTTACCAAATTTAAAAAGTGGTGCAGTCTTTATGAGACATATAACATAGAAGAGTGAGCCTATATCATATTGACAAAGCTAACAATGCTTGTATATTTTCAATAAACAAAAAGGGCCACGCAAATAAATTAACTATTAACTATGATTTATTTGGTAGGAGTATGGTAGCCACTTGCCAGCAATTAGCAAATGTCCTATGATGCTCAATGGCTTAGTCAATTTGGTGAAGTACATTTTAGTATATACTACTAACTTAACACATGGCATTTGCAAAACCACATGTTAAGCAACATGGGCTCCCACTTTACCATAAAATAAACCATAAGTCTCTAGATAATAGATAGATGATAAACCACAAGTCAAATAAATCTTAGATAGCCATAGACCAGATAAAGTGATAACCATAGGCTTTTTTTTTTTTTTTTTTTTTTGGAGCAAGAAAGCAAACAAGATTACAATGATGCCACCAGCAAGCACATTCATGTGAGAGAAAAAGAATAGATTTTAAATGTGGAATGCAGAGAAACAGCCCATCGTAGAAGAGAGAAAGAAATTAAGGAAAAATATTCTTGGAATTCCGTGTTTTGCTGCCAGTGGGGTTAGAACTAGGGCGAAAGTTCATTAATTATGGTTTCCAAATTATTTTCTTCGTGTTTTCTAAGAATTAGGAATAGAAAACAGGTAAAAGCCTATTTTCAATTTCTACTTACTTTAGGTTATCAAACAAGTTTCTTGAGTTAGAAAATGGAAAATTGGAAAATTGTTTTAAAAAACAAAAAACTGAGGAAAAAAATAGTTACACGAAAGAGTCTTTGAAGATGATATCATAACACTATTTTTTATCAGGATAGTGAGTGACTGCTCACTAACTGTCCCGCCAAAGTAGCCCACTGCCCACACTTTTTAACCCACCATCATCCAGTTATTTACAGTTTTTACTTTTCATATAGATTAAGAATCTGAAACTTTGACAAACCCATAAACACATTCAAGCAGAACTACATTCATGGCTTCCATTTCAGAAACTCTCCTATTTTTCTCCATAATATTGACCTTATCACGTGCTATGCACTCAGCGTCAGTGGTAGAAGACCTCAACAATTTAAAACCACCTCCAGATTTTAACAACACAATTAGGACTAATTGCATCCACAACCCATCCTTAAGATACTGCAATTCCTCTGACCTCAACGAAATCTTCAAATCCACCATTGTTGCAAGTCATCTCTGCAATGAGTCAAGGAACCCAAACTGTGTAGAAACATTCCCCAAGATAGACCTTAGAAGCCGTCCTAAGATCGCGCCACTATACTTGTCATTCAGTTTCTTTTGGAAGTACTGCCCATCAAGCATCTTATCAATTGATTTGTCCAACAACTCTATGAAGGGTAGTTTTCCAATTGATGTCCTCCAATGCACCCAAATCCAAGCTCTTGATTTGAGCCACAATGAACTTACTGGTGATGTTCCAATACACAGCTTCTCTCCGCTTACAAACCTTACACTTCTTAATCTGTCATACAATTATTTTTCTGAAAGTACAATGTCTGATGCCGAGTTCTTCAAACGCTTTAATGCTTCTAGTTTTATTCATTCGGGTCTTCTCCCAAACCAGAAGAAGTTTACTATCAAAGCCATACTCTTATTGGTTGGTTTCCCCATTTTTGTGATTCTGATGGTGGGCTGCTTTGGGTGGCTTTGTTTTGTAAGGCCTGATTTTCTGCCTAGAGTGTTTCGTAGAAAGAACAAGTTCACACCATCGATGCTTAAGGCAGCAACTGATGGGTTTTCAAGAGAGAATTTGGTGGGAAAAGGCGAGGGAGTTGATATGTACAGAGGAGTACTAAGAGATGGTACCCAAGTGAGGATTGAGATCTACAGGGATGACATTTCAAGAGAAAGCCAACGGAGATTTGAAGAAGAATGCAAGGTTCTTGTTCAATTATCTCACGAGAACATAGTTCAGGTTTTGGGATCCTGTAGTAGACGAAAACTGAGGGCCATTGTCACAGAATGGATTGAGGGTGAGAATGTTGAAATATGGTTATCAAGGTCAGCTCCATCATGGAAGCACAGGTTGAAAATATTGATGGGAGTGGTGAAGGGGATGTGTTATCTGCATGAGGAATGGCCTGAAGTAGGGTATGATCTCAGGACAAGCAGTGTTTTGTTGTCTGACAACCTAGAGCCATTGATTTCAAGGTTTAAGGTTGGAGATCAAAGCAGTAGTACAAGGAGTAAGTTATTTTTTAACAAATCTAGGATTAATTTTCATTGTCTGTTTATATTTTCCTCTCTTCTTACCCTTCTTCTGCTACTGCTTATTTTTGTTTTGTTGTAGTTAATTGGATATCTAATTTGCTTTCAGAGATTCACAAGTTTGGAGTTTTCTTACTGGAGATTGTAGTTAGCAGCAGGCTGAGTGATGAGTCCAAGAGTGGTGAGGTTGGCTTTATTGACCACATCAGAAAGCATTATCCTGGAAATCTGAGAGAGGTGATTGATGAGAGAATGAAAATGACAGAAAATTCATTTGATCAAGCGAAACAGTTAATACGCCTAGGTTTAATGTGCACAGATCAGTCAAGCAGTCATCATCCGCACTTAAGTCAGATTGCTGATATTATAACTAGAGCTTATGAATCTTGGAATGTTTTGGCATCTCCTACTCATAAAAGATCACCTGGAGATAGAGGTAAAGGACACAAGCGCATACAATCAAGATAAACTTTCCATTTCTAGATTTAAATCTAAGTGAAAGGGCCAAGTTCAAGCTAGGTGATTTTGATTTATAAAATCATATTGTTTATTTAAAGTTCTGATGTTTACTAGTCCAATGTTATTTCAGACCATATAGTGTTTTTTTTTTTTTTTTTTGAATTGAAGACCATATATGTTTAATTTGATGTATTATCTGCTGACAATTTTTTTTTTTAAGAAACAAACACATACACACATACAAGGGAGAGGAAAAGGGGTTCTAACACAAAGGCACACCACAACTTCACTCAAAAACCATGGTAACTATCTACTGACAAACTTGTGACACTTAGCAAATATAACTACGGAAAATATTGCTCTTATGCAAGAGCCCATGCATTCTTTAAAAGGCAAAGTGGACAGTCAAACTTATTAGTGAAATCAGAGTTAAGAAGCAGATGACAGCAATTTAAACAAGAATTTCATCAATCAATTAATTATGATAGATTATAAGCTAGCTTTTTACTTATTAGCTTTTATGTACAGCTTTTTAAGAGTCACACAAGGTTGCAAAATTAATGGGATGAGTTTACTTGAGATTCCTAGTTACCTCAAGATGTCAACTGCAAAGGTACTACCTTTTTTTATAATAAATAAATAAATATATATATATAGATAGATTGATTACATAATATCCAAACAAAAAAATTAGTATCTATTTGAATTTTACATGATGGGATTATAATCCCCATTCTGATACATTCTTGTGCAAATATTAAATTTTTTGTCCAAACACAACCACCAAAAAGTTGCATGATGTTAGGTTACACATGCATCCTAGGTCTTCAACCCAAGCCCTCATAGAGTGACAAGCACTCTCATTGTCCACATAAAATCTCTATCTGGTTGGGAATCAGAAGTTGACCACAAATTTCCTCACTTAATGATTCTAGGCATATTTGCTTTTACTTTAGATCTGGTCCTATGAACCCTCTTTGGTGAATCAGTAGTTAATGCATACATCTTCACAGCAAATAGTTCCTCAGGCAATCCCTTTTGATCCTGATTAAAAAGAAAATCATGAGTTAGAAAATTAAATTGATTTTATTGCATGCCACTGCAATTCATTTTAAGATAAGCTTTTGAACAACAAGCTTTCAAATTTCAAGAGAGAGAGAATCCCAGTTACCAAAATGAATTATTTGATACATGGAATAAACTTCAAGGAATAACTGTATCAAAGAGAACCGGTTACGCTCATCAATTCTCTACCAATTCTCTACCTTTATACCGAAAAAGGGGCAAACTCATTCCATTTGCATCCACAAACTCACCTACAGCAGGAATTCAAATTCCAGGATTTGAATTCCAATCAGTGTCCTAGCCCATGCTTATGTTTCAATTTTACTTGATTTTTTAGGTTATAGACCAAAATACACATCAACTTCATTCATGGGCATCACCTAGACATCCAGCTCACAAATACTAAATTTAAAATTTGATGACTGCAGAAGCTATTATCAAAATAGAAGTAGGCAACTCCAGCTATAAGGTAGGGCAAAGGCAGGGGCGGCTCAATATGTAACCCAAGGTGGTCCCAAGACCACCCTGACTTGCCAAAAAATGTATATATATACTTGAAAATATATATATATATATATATATATATATATACACACACACATACACTAAGTTAACATATTTTGACCACCCTAACTTAAGAATTACAAGAATTTGGGTTTAATAAAAATAAGAGTAAACATTTTTAAAATAATTTCACAACAAATTTTATGTGATAACCGGAAAGCGGTTACTAATTCTAATTTGGCCACAATATTGACATCACTTTTTAACCCACTTAATAACAAATTATTGCATAAGATTTGTTTTAAAAATGTTGTAGATATAGCATTACTCCAAAAATAATTCTAGCCTCTCAAACATAATCCTTAACCCAAAAAAAAACCCTTATATAACAACAAAAAAAAAAGCCCAAATAACAACAAAAATAACACAAACAAAAACAAGACTAGTTCAAATTATGCTCTCTTTAGTTATGTTCTTTTTGGCTTCACAGTCACAATAATTTTACTCTCCTTATCTTATCGACTCAACTCGCAGTTAGCAAATGTCATCCGTTCTTCTTTCTCTTCTCTATTATCATTTCAATTCTCTTACTTTATTACTCTCATTTCAACATTCCTAATTCCCACTTTATCTCTATCCAATACATTTTTTTTCCTTTTCTCTTTGTTAGTAGAAAAGATTTGTAATGCTTCATTTATTTTTGTATTTTTTTTTTTTTTTTTTTTTTGGTAATGTTATCATATTTAAGTTATCTCTTTATTAAATTTTGTACAATTTAAGTTTCTTAGTAACCACCCTAAAAAAAATTCTTAAAGCCACCACTAAACAAAGGAGATTTGGGTGATACATATTGGAGGTCACTTTAGTAATACGCAGGATAAAACAATCTTTACATAACTCTCTATCTCCAATACTTCAATATTGTTTATGAAAACAGCAGAATCCAAACTCTCCCTAGAGCCCAAGTCCCCGAACATACACTTATATGTCATCTTTAAGCCACCCAGTTTTTGCTATTTTAACATAACTTGTATCATCTCTATTAAGACATCCCTTGGAACCAGATCTCTCTCTCTCTCTCTCTCTCCAATAATAAATAAATAATCCATGTGAGGTAAAGAAGAATTGTATTCTACACCAAACTACTCTTATGTGGCCCAGACTGTCCTTTACAACCAAAATACACATCAACAACATTCTTGGTCATCACCTAATGTACCCCGAATAAAGTTCCTAAGAAATCGTTTTTAGGAATTGCTAATGCTACAGCAGATGCTCTTCCAAGGACATTGCATATCACTTGATCCTCTCAATAAAGAGATCAGATATCTTTTTTTTTTTTGATAGGTAATATGAGAACTATTATTAATGAAATAAGAAAGAAACATTCAGGGTGTTCATGATGATGAACACAGAAAAGCATAAACAGTAAACAAAAGCAAAGAAATCAAAAGCCTAGTCTAATAGAAGAAAAAAACAGTAGAAGAGAACAGCAATCTGTAAAACCCCAGCACCGAGACCAATCACAAAGTCTACACTGGCACAAGTCTTTTAACTCAACCAACGTCTTCTCAGAATCTTCAAAGAAACTATGATTACGTTCCAACCAAATAGTCCACGTCAAACAGCCTGGAATTAAATTCCAAATACATATATATCAGCCCACTCAGATATATAACATTATGTTAGGCTTCCCTAACTATCTATCAGTCCACTCATCCATCAGGATATTGAAATATTATAGGCTCATCAGTGAATCAACTTACTCTGATTCTCAATCTTGGCAATCTTGGCAAACTTGACCAAACACGAGATTCCTAGAATGGATCCCCTATCTTTTGTGTACTCCAAAAATTAACAGAAGCATATTACTACAATTATGAGTGCTCCCCACTATACCTGTCATCCGCTCACCCAGGAAACTCCATTTTCATCCCAATTATATGCCTCCAAAGATCTTTCCTCCCCAAATACTACGATCATTTGCCAGCAAAGCTTGGTTATAAGTACTTAGCTTCCTTATTCTAAACACTTCAACTTAGAAGGACAACAAGCAAGTTCCCAATCCACCAACTGAAATTTGAACTTCTCATCTATAGCACCACTTAAGTCCACTGTAATTTTTCCAGCAATTTATCCACATGCAAAGGATTTGTAAAAAGACCAGAGAAAGGAAAAAAGTAGATAAATTGGATGTCTGACAGGGGAATGACTTTCTATCTCTTTTTCTTCCTTCCAGGTAAAGAACTGACTTCTATCAGTCACTGAATTTCAATTTAGCTATTTTTGAGTAGCTACAGTACCAACTGACAATATTCTTGAACAACCTACATAAATGACTCTTTGAAAATTCAAGCTACACATTCTCTAGAGGAAAACCCTTAAATATGGAGCATTAGTTATGTAACCTTTTTATACTACTTAATTTTACATTTATTTTCAGATTCTACCAAAACTAATCACAGGGCTTGTGTATAATATAAGAAAGTATGCAGTCTGCCCTTGGGCCATGCCTCAAGTTTCCAAGGTAGGGATGAAATTGTAATAGGTTAACGTTCTGATGTCACCAACGTAAAGAATAATTTAAAATAAATCAGACACACCCACAAATGGCATAACAATTATAAAGTTGCCGACTCATTATATAGAGAAGCTGTTAGTTGTGTCAAGCACAGCCTATATCATATATGTCTCTTCTTTTTTTAATATTGTCAAGAAACAAAAAGTAGAGAATTAGAGAGCATTTACGCTTGCACATGCACCAATTGAAGCTTACCTTTGATTGGTAAATATGCAACCCACACTTCTGAAAGAGCTCCCTAAAGTATGAATCAGACCTGGTGATGCTTCGATCTTCATTGTCCAGCACAAATCCTACAAATAGGTAAAATCAGCCCAAAATTCATTTTGCCATTGCAAAAAATTTGTTGATGCAGAACAATGAGCTCTAATACCAAAACTAATGCAGGATAAAACCAAAACAGATGCAACAACAAAATTGAAGAATAAAAATAAAAATATAAAAAGATAACCTAGGAATCAGCACTTTAGGTTACTTGGAATCAGCAACAAACAGGATAGAAAATCTAAGAGTAAATACCTAGGGTTGGCTGAAGTTAGGATCAAACCATTGGAAAATTTTCAAAAGAAATTTTATTAATCAATAAAACTGGTCTCTTTACAAGTGAACTAAATATTGTACTAACATTTACAAGTGAACTAAAACTTTTTTTTTGATAAGTAACAAAAATTTTATTAAACAATGAAAAACAGCCAACCAGATGCAATCAGATGCGACCATTGCCTCATATCCTTTCAAAGAATTCCCTTTCCCCACTTAATACTCCCATGCACCTCAATGCACCTTTATTCTATATGCATAAGTCCATCTTCTAGAATTTTATAACTTCAATTATTTTAAAAGCACATACAATACAATAGATAAGTCACATAATACTCGCATTGAGTCCGAATATCTTTGCACATATACTTGGACTTTGATATCTCAAATACTCTATACTATTGCAAGTGTATAAAAATTTTAATTTTTAAAATTTTTTTTTTAATTGGTAAGCTAAACATGAACCAAATGAGCCTTTGAACCCATAATGCACCCTCAATCCCAATATTACGGGAGAAGGAAGGGCCAATTGAGCTGTAGCTCATTGGCAAAAAATTTTAACGGAAACAATTGAATCAGACTCTTATAGTAAATTTGGTTAAGTGTTTTAAATTTTTAAGTATGTATTTTTTCAGATCTACTGGAAAGTGCATGAGTTGAAGCTATGTTTTGGCATTGATATAATACCTTTTTTTTTTTTTTTTGATAAGTACATAATACATTTTTTAGATGTTTCAAATTATCATATCTGGATATGTATTTGGGAATTAATCATAAACGTAATAAAGTAACCCCCTATGAGTTGCTTGAATGGCATAAGACAATCTCCCTATTTTCAGAGCCATCGAAGCTGTGCAGATGAAAGAAAATAACATTTACTTCAAGGTTGTAGGGACCTAAGTTACTGCATTGGAAACTAATCTTAATTGTTGGTGCAAACATGTCAAACGAAAATATTAGCATAACTAGTGACAATAAAGAAAAGGAAAGGTACCAGTTCTGGCTATGTTCTCCTTCAGGACAAAAAATCCACCAGGTTTTAGGCCAGCCTAGAAGCAACATATAAGTTAGTTAAAGTGAGCACGTACATATGTTCATTTCAATGTTCGTAGTCAAGCAATGTAATAACAATCTGGTAAGGCTACAGGGTTGCAACATATATACATCTTTGAGATATCAAACTCCAAGAAAATGCAAATAGTTGGAAGAAAAAAAAAATTAACATCCAACAAAGCAAAAGGCAAAAACATTAGTATTACTACCAAAGTGCTGAACATCAGTCAACGGCTAACAAATGAAACCTGAGAAAGCTCAAGCACTTAATACCATAATAATAGAGAAAACTGAGATGAAAAATCTTTTAATACACCACTTATAACTATTAAGCAGTCAAAGAGAGAATAGTTGATACAACTTCATGAATTAGCATTAAAAATTTTGATGGGTTATCATTTTGCTAAAACAGAACCAGAAATATACTTTTCCTTTTTGTTATATGTTGAGGGAGAAAAAATGTATGTTGTGTTGAATCCTACACAGTGCATTATGTCAGTGAAACAAGTAGACTCAGAAAAAATAAATAAATAAACCATAAAAAGCATGAGAACATTGTTTCAGTAATCAGTTCAATGGTACAGCAAATCAAGGTTCTTGGTTACCTCAGCAGTTTGAAGATTCTTCCATTGGCCATACTAGCAACAATTACAGGAAACTTAGTGTAACTCAAAGGTGTAACTTAGCATTTAGTCCCTTATGCAGCAATATGGCCACAAAGGAAATTGTTTCCAGAAAAAAGAATTCACATTTATCAAGGTTCAATTAGGCCATCTTCATGACGCTTACTACATTAAATTCTCCAACCCAAGATCATTCAAGCAATAGGAAAAAGATTAGAAGCAAAGAAAGAGAAAAGCTTAAGGCTAAATGAAAGAAAGAAAATTCAATTTTTTAAGTCAGTTGATTAGTCAACAATTTTTTAATTCATTTCATTCTTTTTACAGAACCAATTATCTAAAACTAAAAGTTTGTAATGTTTTGGCTTCTGATGAGTCCAGGCAATTTACTCAACTTGTTCATAGCAATTTTTCACAGGGGAAGGAGGTGCCATATTAGGGAATGACATTACCTTAGCTCTGCTGAAGAATGATATAAAGTCATCATCTGTGAGATGCCCAATACACCACTGCACCCATATAACATCATATCTTCCAGCATCTGGAGTGAATTCCTACGATGAAGACAGGAAATGTTAATCAATTTTTTCTCTTTTGGATTGGTACACACACACCAAATGGGTTTTGAACCCATAAATAAGATCTCACCCTCCATCCATTCTTTTGAGAGAAGCATAAACCATTTGAGTTAGATCACATTGGCATCAATTTTGCAAAAAATATCTTTTTTGTTTTTTGGTGGTGGTGGTGGTCCGCGGGGGGGGGGGGGGGGGGGGGGGGGGGGGGGGGGGGGGTGTGGGGGAAGGTGATGTTGTACAGAAAAGGGGGGGGGGGGGGGGGGGTGTGGGGGAAGGTGATGTTGTACAGAAAAGAATACAAGAAGCTATACAGATCAAATCAAACAACAATTTTAGGTAATTTCCTTTAATACTGCATCAAAAGAATTAGTAGCTACAATTACCATTGGTAACCAAAGGATGCTTAAAAACAAATGTAAAATCAAGAAAAAAAAAAATAAAGACTGATTCACGTATCTTCCATTTTATTGTTACATTCATAGTTTTGTCCTGTGTCTGAGTTCATTGTTCTACATCAGTTTTGGTATCAAAGCTCGTATTTCTACTTCACCTACTACTCTTATTAAGTTGACTCTATTGATCGGTGGTATGGACATTGCAAATTAATCTCAATTTAGATGTTGATTGCAAAATTTTGTTGTTTAGAGTGCACATTGCTAATGCTCCACACTTTAGGGTAACAATTGTAATTAACCCAAACATAAAAAGTAATCACTTTAGTTCCACATGACAACCAAATGCTTCACAATGTAGGTTCTACTAAGTTTGGCAATACCTTCAAGAATAAAACAAATATATTAATAATGATGCCCGCAGCATAAATAATTCATTGCCTGACTTCTTCTTCTTCTTCTTTTTGGATCAGTAAGAAAAGAATTTTATTAAAATAAAGAAGAAAAAAGATAGGTCAAGGTCAAAGTACACTGGGAGTATACTAAGGACACTAAAAAGAAAAAGTTAAAAAAGGGGGAATAAAAATACATCAATTTTCATTGGCTGACATATTAGATTATGTTTTTGGCAATTGTTTTCAATTATCAAGTACGCAATTTCTATATTCAAATAGATTTATCATAATTGGTAATTCTGAAACAAGAATTGTATTTATGCTTTAGTTTTTATGTATATATAGTCAGTTCATTACCTGAAGAGGCATACAAAAAAAATTAGTGGCTTTGTGCATATCTGAGGACGTATGACCCAAATTTTCACGGGCAGCGTCTAGGAAATGTGATACAGGCTCAAGAAGATCAACCTGGATGTCAGGGAAAGTATTTGCTGTCATTTATGATAAATGAACTAAATTGACTGTTCCAAATTTTGTACAGGTTGCATCAGGTAATAATCTCTTAAAGTTTAATAAAACTGATAAGTATCATGTAAGTAAGACAGACAAAGCAGGATCCCCAGTATCTGATTGAAACCTCCACAAAAATAAAGTAAAGACAGCCATTAGCATGCATGGGCAGAGATCTTGATATCCAAACACTAAAAATTAGAAATATAGAAATGTCCATGTTTTATAGGTAATAATATCCTGTGTCAAATATAAGAAAAACCACAGAAGAACACAAAAGGTAGGAATTAGCCATATTCAACATTGGGTGCATATGGTTAACTCAACTACGATAAGCTTTACTTTCCCTTGATTTTTATTGATTTAAAAGTGAACAAATAAATGACCCTAAGATGAATCTTTAAGAAGACACGAGGTGGAGCCAAAATCAAAAAGATACACAAGTTAACCAAGATTCTTTCCTTTCTAGAAATGAGAGAAAGAGAAAAAGGCGTCGAGGGGAGCAAACTCATGATCTCCCCTGATCCAGAACCCCAAAATACTGTAAGCCTTACTAGTTAAGGGGAACCTTTACATCTACAAAGAGTGATGGCAGCACCAAGAATCAAATCAGAGAATGACACAAAAGAAGACTTTTGTGTGATCCTCTGGAAATAAAGTACACAGTTAACAATCCCCTGGTTTGGCCAACAGATGTTCTCGTGTTAAGTCCTCCACAAGTTAGAGAAGATATCAGCTATGGTGAAGATGTTTCTTCTTTTAAAGGGTAAAAATGCTTATATGGAAAATTTAAAGGGTACAATGGGAAAATAATATATAGGTGATATAATACCTTACCTCATTGAAATATCTTATGAGAAGATTTTTTGTGACTCTCCCAATGCCAGAACCACAATCTGCAGCAGTTTAATTACTGGTAAAAATTGGTATTGCCAATAAAAGTGCTAATCCAGTAGTCATATGCAATAGTAAAAGTGTCAAATTTTGTGTAATTTAAACTGATATTGAGAATACGTATGATATATATCCTTTGATCCTATCTTGGTGCAAGGTCACGCTAATCCTGAATTGTCATTGTCAAATATGTGTAATTTAAACTTCATGCAATTGGGAAATGCAGATCCTAATTCATGTTAGAAACCTTCAGTAAACCTTCATCTTGCACCACAATGACAATTCTGCACTTCTTCAGAAGAGTAAGACCAGCTTCTTTGGAAGAAAGAACAAAAGAAAACACTAGGGATGCCTTCTTTCTGGATATGGGCAGGACAAACCAGCTACTTTCTGATGCATTAAGTAATTGCTCTTAACATTCACCCTTTCTCGTAAGTTTAAGCTTTGGGATAAGTGGTAATTTATTACGTTATATTAGAAAAATAGTTTGGAGTTTGAATCATTTCTCCTCTCCATGTAAAAATCCCATGTTTTAGGTCCCATTCATTTGGAGGGAGTCTAAACCTGACATAGAGTCCGGATCCGCAAGTGAAATAGCATATTAGACTATTTATATCTGAATGGATTCACCGTTTCTCACAAGCTCATGCTTTTCGGATACATACTAAGTGTTGCTAAGTTATCAACACGTAAAGTCTTTTGTCGTTGAATTAGGAATCTAGGTTAAACCAATTGGTGTCTTTACCTAATGATAAATAACAATCATCATGGTGCGAACACCAAATGTCTCAAATCCTATTGTAACTGTCACACACACACACACACGAACATCTATACCTACATTTTATCCCTACATCATGCTAACTTCCAATCATAATATTTCAAGATCCAAACCAATGAGTTCTAGCTTAAATGTTACCTACTCCTTCCACAATTACAAGGGTAGATACAAGGTAACTTACTTACCAATCAAAAAGAACCAAAAGTTTTCAAATTTGAAACACATACACACACACTTATCAAAGAAAAAGAAACACATACACACACAAAAAACAGACAGAGAGAGAGAGAGAGAGAGAGAGAGTTGAGATACCAAGAGCAGCGAAGTGGTCAGAATTAGGGAAGCGTTCAGACAAGAGGGTATTGAGGAAAGCTTCGCTACCCTCAATATCGGGCTCATTGACTTGGGCATACCCACCAAGAACACCATTGACAGATGCCTCCACGCCTTCCCAATACCCCACGCCATGCTTGTACCAATCGCACTTCTTGCTGGGATCACCCGTCTGTTCGCGCCACATCTCCTCCGCGTTCTTGAATTGGCGCCCTTTGGAATCTAACCCTCCCACCTCCATTGCCTTTGTCTGGACTCTACTGTGCTGCGGCGGCGGCGGCGGCGGTGGTGCCCGTCGTAGCTTCGGTGTTTGGAGTGAGATGAAACAAATTTCAGTGGGAGTGAGAGTAGGAGAGAATTTATAGGAGGGCAAGGAGAACAGATTTTCTCTCATTTTTCTTTTCACTCGCTCACACAACAAAAAGGGTGGGTGTGTAATAGACCGTTAATTTTAACGGGAAATTTTGTTACACGTTGACTATTTCACAAGTTGTACAGCATTTCTTTTTTTCTTTTTTCTTTTTTTGCCAATATTCCGTTTTTATATAAAAATAATAATAAAAATTATTACTGAAAACTTGCCCGAAGTTATTTTGAAGCTTTATTTTTTTTTTTTTTTTTTTTTTTTTTTTTGAGAATCAAAACTGAATCTGCTATTATTAAATAAAAATTAGCCAATATCAGCTAAAAGTACAGGTAAAATGTGGGAGGGAACCTCCTCAATCCAAACCACTAAACCACTAACATGTCTAGCATATCTAACTAACTACAGAATTCTCTTTTCTTTTAACATGAGAAACTCAAAAATTGAGAAAAGAGTCTGCATGGAATTTGATCTCCTCGATGAGATTACCATAAGAAGCTAGGGACTGATCCACTGCTTGAACTGCTCGAGTGATGATCTTCGAATCTCCCTCTAATATAATAAAGCTGAGATTAAGATCTTTGGCAAACAGGATGGCTTTTCTCGCAGCTGCTGCCTCCACATTTGCCACCGTTTAAGGAAGGGTAATCTTCTTTGCTAGGGATGCAAGCACTCCACCCTCACTATCTCGGATCACAGCCCCTATGCCTGCACTATTAGAATCCCGGAAAACGGCCCCGTCGTAATTAATCTTCAATAAAGGACCATGTGGAGGAGTCCAAGTTACTGCTGTGTGGAGATTGGCATTTACAGTTGTTGGCTTCACTGGTTGCACCTGATGGTAGTCTTGCAGCTGTTGCTAAGCTCGGGTAACAAGCTGACTGAGCGAAGTGGTTGAAGTGCCTACTCTAATCTGGTTTCTCCGCTGCCACAAGAGCCAAACAATCATGGAGAACAATTCTAAATCGAGCCCCGATTCTTCAACGTGTAATATGAACTTTTGAAAATCAACCCAACGTTCTGTGCTTCTGAAACTTTAAACAATATCAAATTCCCATACCTCGGTCAAACACGGACACAGCTATAATGCGTGCAACACATCTTCTAAATGTGACTGACAGTGATCACAAGTTGCTTCCTGAAACACTTGCGGTTTGACTAAATTAGTTTTAACAAGAATTGCATTTTTGGTAGCCCTCCACATAAAGTTTCGGACTTTTGGTGGGACCGAAAGATTCCAAATAAGCTTCCAGAACTTCTGTGATGGGGCCAAAGTATTTGTATCACGATCTGATTGTTCCTTCTCCTTTGACAAAAAATAATATCCTGATTTCACCGAATAGGAACCTAATTGTGTGTGAGGCCAATCCACTCTATCACAGCCTAAAGCATCACCTAGTGAAGTACCCAGAATCAACTGAACCTCTTCAGGCTTGAACAAAGCTTGTAGCAAGTCCACATCCCAGCTTCGCGTGTGGGCATTGATTAGAGAATTTACCTTCACTTCTGGAAATTCCACACGGCTTCTATTGTATCGGAGCAACCTTTGTCAGAGAACCACATCTCCTCAAATCTGAAAATTTTCTTTTTTCGAACCACCTCCCAACCTGTGGGAGTGATCAGGAGTGGACAATGATCAGAGGAATCCGAGTGGAGGTTATAAACTCGTGCCCCTGCAAATCTTGTTAGCCACTCATAGTTGGCTAACCCATGATCAAGTCTTTCCCACACCAAATGTCCCGCTGCATAATGCTTGCTCCATGTATATTGAGGTCCTACAAAGCCAAGTTCAAGAAATCCACATTCGTCAATAACATCTCGAAAAAGTTGCATTTGGGATTGTGATCTCATGCTTCCCCCATGCTTTTCATTAATCCTCAAAATCTCATTAAAATCTCCTGCACAAAGCCAAGGAAGGTTAAAACGAGAATTTAATTGTCTTAGCTTCGACCAAGATTCATGCCTCAAATGTGTTACCGGTTCTCCATAAAAACTTGTAAATCTCCATGCATCCTCCTTTCCTTTGTTTATAATTGAGTCAATGTGATTTTTAGAGAAAGTCTCCACAGTGACATCAATAAAAAATTTTCAAATCAATGCTAATCCTCCTCCCCTATTTTCACGAGGTACAACAAACACGTGATCAAATTCCAATTTCCGCTTAATATCTTTTAGCCTTGCTTCATCTGACCATGTCTCGCCTAAAAACATGACAGAAGGATCTTTACCCTGATTAAAACACCAAGCTCCTTCTCTGTGCATAGATACCCAAGCCCATGACAGTTCCACACTGAGCAACTCATTACTCCTGGCGGGGCTGAGCATTAGCCTCCACCATTTGGAAAGAAAATTCAGCTTCATCCGTCAAAACCTGTTTCTTGCTACAGGTAAATCAGGATGATCATCAATTGTTGAAAAGCTTCGTTTGCATAGACCTGTGAAATCTACCTGAGGTGCTTGTTGCGTGATCTTGCCTCTGTCCAACTTAGTCCACATGCCTATTTTTTTGGTTACCCTAGCAACTTCATGCCCCTCATGTGACATAGGGTTAGGAGTGGAAACATTAGCATTAGGGTTTGAATGAGCCGCCTCCTTGACTTGATTGCTACTGATGGATTTACTCGGCTCATTAATTGGATTAATTCCAATTTGTGCCGTTGTGAGTAATGGACAATTATCACTAGAATTTTCGGTAACATTAGTCCCTATAATTTCTGCATTTAATTTGTCCAGATTTTGTGGAGAGTTAATGGGATCTTGAGATTTATTAGCCATGAAACCATTTCCTGAATGAAGAGGAGCATTAGATATATCGGTTTTCTCCCATAAATGTGCCTTTAATGTGCTGTCAGCTGAGTCCATGTTGTGCACCACTGTAAGCTCCTCCCTAACTCGTGAATCATCATTGATCTCTCCACCATCCTAAGGTCTAGCTTCAGGAGCCTGCGATTTTGGGGCTGCACGTTTCTGACTGTAAAAACCCGGGACAGCCACCACACTTCGCTTTGACGAGAAAAACGGTGGAGCATGTAATGACGGCCCAAATTGTTTTTGTGTTTCTGCTAAACTTCCTTCTCTGTCTAGCCATATCTCACAATCACGGTCCAAGTGATCCATTTTGCCACACCAATAACAAATATTAGGTAGGTGCACGTACTTGAAAGTGACCCAAGATTTTTTTGCCATTCTCCATAGACACAACTCGACCACGACAAAGGGGTAAAGATATATCCATCTCCACTCGAATCCTCATAAAATTGTCCCCCTCCGTTTCAACTGGATCATTAGAGTGAACAACTTGTCCAACAACTTCACAGATTTTCTCGGCTGCCTTAACATTCATGAACTTATAGGGGAGTCCATGAACTTGAACCCAGAATCAAGTCTTCTCAAATTTTAGTTCTTCCATTGCCATGCTCTTATCATATCTCTGCATGATCACAAAGTGCTTATCAAAGCACCATGGTTCGGCATTGAGGACCTTCTCTACTACAGTTTCATTTTCAAAAATGAAAAGAATCACATGATCACCTAGGTTTTTAATCTTGAATCCGCTCCTTGAACACCATAACGGAGTAAACGTTTTTGCAATGGCCTCAATGCTAAGAGCCCTTTTTATGAGAAACTTTGCTGCTATGATATGTTCTTTCGAGCTGAATTCTTCTTCCAAACAGCATCCTAGTCCTTCTCTCTCCGAAAGTGATAGTTTCATCCAACTTTGTGATAATTCCTCCATTATCTAAAATTTATCTAGGTAGTAGGAAGAAAAATTAAAGAAAGAAAAAGTGTTTCCCTATTCCCTTGAAGAAAACCCAACTAGCCACCAAACTAACACTGTTAGAATGTGGAGAACAAAAGAGCCTTCATAGAAGGCACGACTATTCTACTGCCTAAGATACAGAGAAACTCTAGTTGTTCCACACGTGACTTCCTTTTTCTTGTCCATTTTAGTGCCTATTTTGAAGCTCGAGTTTGTCTAAATGAATGAAAAGAGTTTAGTATTCTCAAGTTCCCAAACGGGTTACAAAACTAAATGATTTTGAACAGAAGATTTTCATTAATATTTGACCAAAACAGAAAAACAAAAAAATTTTAGAATTGTATTTTGAAAAATGCAATTTCAGTGCAAACACCGACAACCTGTTGATAGGATGCTCATGGTGTACCTCTTATGTGTACATGGACCTTACAGGCGTAGACCTAACTTTATACCATAATTAGTTTTTATTTTATTTTTTTATGATTTGATTGTCATAACAAGCAGAGGTGTGCATGAGTCGGGTTAGGTTGGGTTGAGGATTTTTTTCAATCAACCCAACCTATCACAGGATTCCAACCCAACCCACATAGATCAAGTTAGGTTGGACATTTTTTTTTTAATTACTATTATTATTATTAAATTGAGCATTAGAACAACATCAACACATATAAGAGCAAATTTGTAACCAAATAATCGTGAGCATAACATTAAACAAACACAAGCTATATGAGAAGAATTTAGGGTTTGGGTTTTATTTAGAAAAAAGGGCACAAGAGTATATAACAAAATTATATAATATTGTGCGTGCCTAAAACGAGGCTATTGGGCTGTGACTCGCTTGGGCTCACAATCTATTTGTATGGTGGGCTTGGATTTCCTACACTGGGTCGTTCTTGTGCTAAGACTATTCGGACACTGTTCTATTCTTTTGTGTTAGCCTTGTCTTCTCTCCCTCTCTGCTCTCCAATTTTTTCAACAACCCTTCTCCTTCCCCAGCCCATCGTATTTATAGCCAGATGTTAGTGGAACAGTGATGATTGCTTCTGGCGCTAATGCGTTTGGAGGTCCAATGCTGTGAGTCGTAAGTGGGTGTTTAGGTGGAAGTGGCCTTGGAATTGATTCCTACTCTGGAATGCTCGGAGACTATGATTCCCGATAGAGAGTTGGTCGGGCATTAGTTCGCCGAGGATTATTCGCGGGGAAAGATACCGGGTTGAACAACCCGCACACGTGAACGATGTCAGAGTGCCGTTCACCGAGAATTCAAGGAAAGTAGAGTCGTAACGGGCCCGGACACTTTGGGTGGCCCAAATAGCCTTTTTACCGTACAAATATATTTTTTATCATTTAAAAATATATTAAATATACGTGGGTTGGGTTGGGTTAGACGGATTTGTAAATCTCATGACCCAAACCCAACTCGACTCACTGTTAAAAAAAAAAAAAAAAATTCATAACTCAACCCAACTCACCAACCCTTAAAAACTAACCCAACCATGTTAATTGGGTTGGTTTTGGCGAGTTCATAGCACACCCCTATAAACAAGGATTAAAGATTTAAATTCTAAATGTTGGATGCACTAGAAGTTAATAAAAAATTATATGTAAACTAGTCAAATGACCCGTGTAATATATGGGCAAGATTAACATAATAGTTTTTTTTTTTTTATTGTCTAAATATGAAATTTGAGAATTATGATTGTTTTCTTTTATAACTAAATTATGATAGTTATTTATAAATATTTATTATGATTATGATTTTATATATAATCATCTTATATTTCAACAACTGGACATCAATATTCATTCAATATATATATATATATATATATATAAGAGTAGAGACCTCATACGAGAGTACATGAACTCTTGCCATGTGGCGCTCTAATATTTCATTTAGCATTTTTAACCTCTTTTCATTAAGTTTTTTTTTTTTTCCTGTTATCTAAAAGATCACATTAAATTTTTTTTTTTAAATTGTTATCTAAAAGATGGGCTGTAATTCAAAATTAAATTAAAATCAGATAAAATCTTATGAAAAGCCCAAAAGCTCACTTATTACCTTACATATTATGACCCTTTCCCATTAACTTTTTCCCACATTTTCCAAAATATGGGCTGGCATCATAAAATAGGACACACTTTTTTGAGACACACTTTTTTGAAAAACTCTCTCTACAATCTTCTTAATAAGACTCTTATTATTAAGTGTCACATCAATTTGCTCTTTCGTCTTCCTATTGCAAATAGTTTTTTTGCAAAAAAATGTATTATTTTTACACCATCTTCTTTTATATAGCAGAATATATTAAAAATAAATAAATAAATAGGTTATATGATAGAAACAATAATTCCCTCAATTTGTTTTTTGTTTTAATTTCTAATGTAGAAGACTCTTGAAGCCAACAAATTATAATCTCAGTTGTCCACTCTCTTTCAAAGAATATAAAAGGTAATTGTACACTTTAATTAGCCAAAATAATAATATAATTATGAAATTCATTTAGGCTATATATACTCATATTCTTAATTATGTATCATCACACGCACTTTGCGCATGCGATAAGGTTTTTTTTTTTTTTTTTTTAGTGTCAAAATTTTTCATTCATTTCAATTAAAAAAAAACGAATACCAAAATTTTTTTAGAAAAAATGCGAGATTATAATTTAGAATTAAAGAAAAAAAAAAAAAAAAAAAAAGAGAAACGTTTAAGTCTTGATAAAGGGAAGAAAAAAAAAGTGAAAACGTTAGGCTTAGTGGTCCTATTTTGTAGCCCAAAAAAAAATGTGTTTTTATTTTATATATATGATTTTTATTTTGAGAATCTAATTTATAAGTGAATAAAGCAATTTGAAAATTAACAGGAGAGTGACCCTATTTTTTAGGCAATGGTTTAGTGGGAATTAGAGTTGTATTTTTACCAAATTGTCCTTTAGTTTTGTCTCTACTTAAATATAGGGGTGTAGCAGTATTTTTGGAAAAAAAAATGAGGATCCTAGCCAGGAGAAACCCCTTAAATAGTAGTATAAATATTCATCATAATTTTGATTCTTTTTATTTTCTTCATCTTAATGATATGTATATTATAATTGAGCATAAGATGAGTGTTATAGGGATATATATATATATATAGAGAGAGAGAGAGAGAGAGAGAGAGAGAGAGAGAGAGAGAGAGAGAGAGAGAGAGAGAGAGAGAGAGAGAGAGAGAGAGAGAGAGAGAGAGAGAGAGAGAGAGAGAGAGAGAGAGAATCCAACTAAATTCTAAATTGAAGTCTAATTTTGCGCCACGTGTCTCATCTAATTTTTAAATTTGTGTGTCAAGTGAATTATTAGGTACAAAAGTCAAAGATTCTAAATTCAATTAGATTCTAATTAAATTTTAATTAGAGTTCAATTTTGCGTCATGTGTCCCATCTAATTTTTAAAATTTTTTTTTTTAGAATACTAAATATTTTTAACACACACACACACGGAGAGAGGGGAGAAGGTTTTTAAAGAAATTTACAGTGGTGTATATCCAAAATGGCCTAATTTTTTAATTTTTGTGGTAAGTAAATTATTGGGTACGAAAACCGAAAAGTCTAAATCTAGTTAGAAAATTTTAATTTCTAACCGAATAGTTAGAAATTATTTTAAAATAAAAGTGTAAAGTTTCCGCACATCGCACAAGACATCGACTGCTCTCTCTCTCTCTCTCTCTCTCTCTCTCTCTCTCTATATATATATATATATATAGATAAAACCAGGAGAAAATCCAACTAAATTCTAAATTGAAGTCTAATTTTGCGCCACGTGTCTCATCTAATTTTTAAATTTGTGTGTCAAGTGAATTATTAGGTACAAAAGTCAAAGACACTAAATTCAATTAGATTCTAATTGAATTTTAATTAGAGTTCAATTTTGCGTCATGTGTCCCATCTAATTTTTTAATTTTTGTGGTAAGTAAATTATTGGGTACAAAAACTGAAAAGTCTAGATCTAATTAGATTCTAAATCATATATATATATACACACACATACACCTGTGCATATTTATAAATGTACCCTTACATATGTTATGCACGGAGTTACCCACTAATTATATAAAAACTAGAGATTTTATGCGTGAGTGTATAAAATCTTGTCATGTGGGGTTCTAATTTTGTATTTAACCATTTTTTTTTTATCTCTTTTCGTTAAGTTTTTTTTTTACTGTTACCAAAAAGGTCACATTAACTTATTTTTACTATTATCTCATTAATATCTCATTAATTGTCTAATTTTACACCACGCCTTTCTCTTTTCATCATGACTTTTAGCATACCCACCATTTTAGCATTAAAAACAAAAGCAGAAAAATAAATAAAAATAAATAATTCTATAACAAAACATGCTTATGGAGGAATATTGGAAAAAATATTAATATTTGTTGTTACATTGTTGCATTTTCTTTCCTACATTGTTTGTCTCTCTATTTTTAATCTTTAACTCATTGTTGCGATAAAGAAAACTTTGTCATTTACTCATTATATAGTTTGAGTAGGTTGATATTTATGATACGTTGATACTAATTTAATTTTTAATATCTCAAAATGTATAAGTTTCTTAGTTCTAATTATGAAATTGTTTACTTTTTCTTTATAATATATGTACAATATTCTACAAAATTGTCTTACATAAAACATCACAACATTGTTTGTGCATCGCACGGGCAACTTACTAGCAATAATAAAGAATAAATAATGATCTTGTACGACACATAAGAAATGGTCCATGCTAAATTGAACAGCCCCAAGATCAAGTTCCAGATTTATCATAAAGGCATCCAATGGTTTTAATATACTTATCTTTGATCATCACATCCTCTCTTTTGCTCCACAACCTAACAAAGGAAGAGAGTTTAGTTATGATTTTCTTTGAAAAGTTTAAATAAATTAAATAATTTAAAATCAGACATTTCAACTTGCTTTTCTTTAATAGCTAATGTGACATCATTATTTTAAGGTTTTTGTTAGTATGACATGGTATAATCTCAACAATTTATTTTAAAATAAAATGTTATGATTAAAAGAAATCAATCTAGTAGAGTGTCCTAAAAACTCTCTAGGATCTTAAACTTGAAATTGAGAAGATTTTTTTACAAAAAGCTCAACATTTGCCTTCTAAACTAAAATTTGTAACTAATTTAAGAAAACAACATCATTTTGCCACAAAAAAGGAAAAAATTAAAATGGAACTACCTATCTCCTTGAAAATTATCTTTATAAACTTATTTACAAACATACACAATCTAATCTCAAGTTTAAATAAGTATATGTTTATACTTATGTACATATAAGCATATAATATTATATATACTTCAATCGAAGCACATAAGTTTTAAAAATACAAGGTTCACATTATGTATATACATATATAAACTTAAATTGAGGCATGTAATTTTTTAACAATATATGGTTGGTGAATCTAATTTTAATTTTTAAGATCATAAAAGAAATCATTATATCTAATTAACACAATAAATAAAATTTTAGCAAGGATTTAGTTATTAATTATTATTATTATAGATTTGTATATTTGTATATTTGTTATTTGCATACAGTTATGGGAGCAATCAGTTCATTTATGATTATATTTTTCTTAATCTTCATTCTTTTCAAGAGGAGGAGATGAGAAATAAACTTATAAAACATGGTGGTTCAGTGTTGCAGAAACAAAAGGTAAAATTAATATCAAGTCTAAAACATCGTTGTTTAATCTTATAGAATAAAAAAAAAAATTATATATATATATATATATATATATATATATATGTATGTATGTATTTATATAATATATAATATTTATACATATATATATACACACACGTAAGTTGGTTGATTTGATTTCTAATCGGTTAGTGGTTTATGATCAAATTGCTGCTGATTGATAAATTCTTGTAAATATATTGCGACGGCCAGATCGTGACAGAGAAGAACATAATAGGCTTAATTGTTAAGATTAATGTCTTATAATCTTTTTATTTCATAGAATGTAATAAGGACTAAAGCCATGTAATTTTATTTTTCTTTTGATCCAGTGATATATCCATTCAATTGTTCAAAAAAGAGGTATATTCATAATGGTTTCCGTTTTTTCCATAATGAAATAAGAGGTGACTTCATAAACACACACAAACCTAACACATTCTCTAAGGATTTTTAAGTAAGGAAGCCAATACAGTATTAGCTATTAAATTGGTATTTGTTCTCTTCTTAAATGTACTGGATAAAATATCGGGATGTATCAACTTGTACCGAAGATTTTTGGATGTTCTCAGTATAGTTAAAAAAAATTTTAAAAATTAAAAAAAATTAAAAATGTTAAAAACTTATAAAACATGTTATTTAAACTAATAAATGGGGTTATTGTAATTAAGCTAATATTTTGCCTTAAAATTATATGTTTATAAACGTGTAAATAAATAAAACTTACATACATATATACATACATAATATATGTTTATGTATTTATTTTATATTTATTTACATGTTTATAAACATATGTTATTTATGTAAATATATGAATATTGGTAACTTTGAAATGGTACACCAGTATTATATGTTACAGAAACTTATTGTTCATTTGTCCAAACTAAACTGACCATCGTCATAAAATTGACTCCCTTGTATATATATAAAAGCAGAAACCTCATGTAGGAAAGTATGAGATTTTGCTAAGTAGCGCATTCTATGCAAAAAGAATTTAAATATTCTCAAGTGCCACATTAGAGATAGAACAAATTATATATTGGTTTTTTGTTTCATTTGGTTCAATGTTTCATGACTTTTCTAATTAAAAAATAAATATTCTTTGTATCATTTGGTTGAATGTTTCAAGACTTTTTATCCTTCACACATACATACAAAACTCTTTGCATTTTAATTCACCATTTTCACCTCTTGCAGTTCTACTTCTTTATATATACTTACCCATAGCCCTTCGTGTCATTCTATGTCAAATACACATAGGCCAAAAACGATGTCATTTACCTTCAATCTTTCAACGACACCTACCTAACTCTAACATTGTTGTTTCATCTAATCGTAACTTGTATAAAGTTAGCTACAACCAAATAAGGGGGTTTTGCATTTTATATTAAGTGACAACGACAATTAAAATTTTGATGCTAAGGTCGGACGTTGCGGATTTGTAGGTTTTGTAAATGATGTAATTAACTGTAGGTGTTTGAGATGTGTATTTTGTTTTAGAATTCAAGATAAAGAGAAAGACACATTCTATATCAACTTTTATTCTGTAATATTCCTCCAAAGTTTTTTTTTTTTTTAATTTCTCATTACTTCAATTGAATAATTAGAATAGATATGTGTGAACAATTTATAATTGTTGTTTTTTATGATGAACTCATTACTAATAAAGTTCTAAATAATTGTTATAATACATATACAACATTCTCCAAAATCATTTTACATAAAACTTTACAACATTATCCATGCATCGCATGGATAATTTACTAGTTTATTATAATTGTGTTTGTATATAGAAATATATATATACTACTATTTTAAATAAATAAATATATATATATATATATATATATATATTAAAAAATGGCATGTAAATTTGTAAAATCTCAAAAAAAAAATGATATATACTTATGCATTTTAATTTTAGACAATTTGTTCACTTAAAAAACAAAGTGATTCGTTCTTTTGAATGATAAAACATTAATCACATGGATTGTGATAAGTTGTTGATAGGCTAATGTGTGGCTACAGAAACTAAACGGAAACCAAATTGAAGGTGATATACTGCAAAACTCTTTCAAAGCAAAATAAAACAGATTTTATGCTAAGCAATGTTGGCCTTTGAAGTTGCAATAACATTGTGTAGTGTAATTATATATTTTTCAAAAGGTTTTGTGCTCTAATTAGACTATTGATATATTTAAAACATATACATTAAGATGTATAGTATAATTCCTATTTATATAAATTAATTACTATTGATATATAGTCATGCTTATATTTTTTTAACTCTTTATAAAATCAAGTAAGAATATTATTAGGTAGAAAATGTAAATTGTCCTTTTTTTTTTTATGAATTCTTATTTTTTGATATTGTGAAGCACTTTTCTTTTCTTTTTTTCTTTTTTTACAGTTCATTAATTCTAGGCTCTTTGGTTTTTGTACTCAATAACTTACTTGGATAAATATTTATAATGTGGTCTTACAATTGGCTCCAAAAATAAGAAATAAAACTCTCTAAAAATAAATAATTTGGAACACATGGCACAAAATTGGACTTCAATTGTAAAATCTAATTGGATTTTCTATAAGTTTTACCTATTAATATATATATATATATATATATATATATATGTTACATAGATTGGAGACTGATTGCCAATTATCTACCGTGTATTTTGTATGATAAACTAAATTTTGTAAGTAAATATTAATTAGGAACGAAAATTTTGGCCAATTTTCCTTTTAAGTTCTTAAAAGAGAAATTGTATCACTTTTCACCTTGATAATTTAAATTTTTTAGTATATCTTTATATGGAAATCTATTATACAATGAAACTCAACACTTTGATAATACTTATTGTGGGAGCACAAAGTTTGGCCTATACCAAACATAGGCCAAGGACCACCAATCACAGGCCCATCCCATAAGCAGGAGCCCCAAGTTGAATTACACATAAGCCATCACATTCTTTATGGTGGCCAAACAAAACTCATCTGTCCCCCAAGGAAGGAAAGTAATGCCTTGGGGGAGTCCGCTAGCCAAGCTCGAGATTCAACGTTGGGTTCAAGTTACAAGGAAATCATATCAGCAACATAACAATGGGCCTCAGTCCTGACATAAAGATTAGACACGTTGGAACAGTAGCCTAGACCCAAAGGACCATCCAGGCATCATGGGTGAAGGGACCCACATGCTAGCAAAATATTCTCTTATCATTATGGGTCCACTAACAAAAGGGTATAAAAAAGAAGAAAATGGGCTAGATAAGGGTTGGAACATTTTTCAAAGAGAGAAACAAGAGAGATAGAGAGAAAAACATCAACTAAGATCTGGGGAAGGTGACCTAGCTCTAGATGCCTAAAAGGTGCCTTGGTTATCTGAAATCATCCTCGAGTAGCTAGATCTTTAGCAACAAACCATCTCGCAACCGTTTATTACCACCGTCTTCCAACCAAGTTTCTCTGGGGATTTCCATTGTGGGTTATATACCCTTTAGCAACATACAAATTAATTGGGGGTCTAGGCCCAACAAACCAAAGTCGTTGTGGGCTGCACCACCACACTTATCTTTCTTACAAATTATTTGTTAAAAAAATGCAGCAAATATCTAAAAGATTAATATTTACAAATTCACAAATAAAAAACTCGTGCAAAGCACAAGCCAAACAACTAGTTCATGTAAAAACATATAATGTCAAAGAGAAAGGGAAGGTAGCTTGATCTAAAGTAGTAAAGTTCAACTTCTTTATTCGCTTGGATTTTGTTCGATACCAACTATGAATTAACATAGGAACATTAGTATGATATGTAAATATAATAGTAGCAAAGAAAGAAGAAGAATATAAGAAGAAAGAAAACAATAAACTCCCCCCCAACCCGAGAGTTTTTACACTCTATTTTGCACTCTCTTTTGATGCAGGCTTTTGTTCCTTCAATTGTAACTAGGCTCCCAATATGATTAACCACCACTATGCCATGTACAAAATTATTATCGACGCTAAAAGCCCTTGTAAGTTGTTCAAAAGGTACATATTTGAGTAAGATGCAAGGAGGAGCTCTAGATGTACATATTGAAGAAGAATATAAGAAGATCTTCATTCTTGCCAAATCCCACCAATCTACTAGGAAAAGTTGAAGGTACATTAGTTAATTGCTTGGTCCAAGACTTCTCAACCCCATATTCATTCATCACCCATATGTCAAATGTATCATCAACAAACCTTTGATAATGTGTTGGACTAACAACCATAGCAAGTGATCCATTCCTATCAAAAGGATACCATTCTCTTCCACCCAAGTCAATTTTAGGTACTTTTATGTATTTAGTCACCTCATTTTTTACCAAATGATATGATAAGAAAACGACTGATCCCCCTTTTCTTTGTTACACCCCCCCCCCCCAATGTAGAGCACCATTAATGAATGCCTTTGAAAAAGAATTCATTACAAGAGTTCCAAGCAAGGAAGTGAATACCGTACCGTACCGGCCGATACGACCGGTATATACCGTACCGGCCAGTGCACCGGTACAGGTACACCCCCTGTTTCGTACCAGAAAAAATACCGGTCGTACCGGCCGCATACCGGTAATACCGGCGAAATCTGGCTGTTTCAGCTGGTAAATGGCTACTGGGCCAAAACACGATATGCAAATTTGAGTAAGCCAAGAACACCCAGCAGAAAGAAGGAGAAAAATGTAAAAGGTAACCGATGAACACTCCGGTTTTTTAAACTTACAAAACCGGAAATTCCACTTTTAGGAGAGAGAGAGGTAAGAGTGAATGAAAGACCGACCCTTTTTTTTTTTTTTTTTTTTTGAAACTGAAAGACCGAACCTGTACAAGGGAGCCTTTGTTGTTACAGATTTTTTGAGGATCTGGGGAGACAAAGACAGAGAAATGGGGAGAGGAAGAGACGAAAATTGAGAAGTGGGTTGGGACTGAACCTTTTTTTTTTTTTTTTTTTGAAATTGAAAGACCGAACCTATACAAGGGAGCCTTTGTTGTTACAGATTTTTTAAGGATCTGGGGAAGACATAGGCAGAGAAATGGGGAGAGGAAGAGACGAAAATTGAGAAGTGGGTTGGGAAGACAAAGTAATAAAGGACTGGAAATGAGTTTATTAGATTGCTTGGAAAACTGTATCAGATTTTGCTTGGAAACCGTAAATTTTAGTGGGAAATGAGTTGGCTTCTTTCATTATTTATTTAAATTACCTTTAATTTAAAAAAGCCAATGCTGAGACTTGAACTAGCTGATGTGATAGTGAGTAGACATTTGATTTTAATAAGTTGAGAATTTTATATTTTTATTTTTGTTGATTCAGATTTTAGAGTAAAAAGTAGATAGTTTTCTATATAATTTCTTGAAGAGTATTCTTTATTTACTTTTTTTTTTCTCAAAAAAAAAAAAACCTCTCTTTATTTATTCTAAAGTATTACATAAAATATAAAACATACCAATAAAATAATCATTATAACTAAATGTTTATCAAAAAATATCATTATAAATTTGTATATTGTATAAAATAGTAAAAAATAGCGGTAAATTCGAAACGGTACACCGATATTGACCGGTACCCGAAATATATCGTACCGTTGGCCAAACCGGTACAGCTTTCAGTATGGTATTGACTTCCTTGATTCCAAGCATAAGACTTTCCTTTCTTCTTCAAGAATTAGTACTCAATGAGTACACATCAATTTTAGAATAAAATTGATCTTCCAACTCTTTAGAATAAGAAATTTTGCCCAATTTGTAGTCATTACTTTCCAAATCATAACCAAACCCAAGACCAATGAATTCAAAAGTTCTTTCTATATGTTGGTGTACTAGATCATCAGGTTTTAGGAGCTCCTTGAATTCACTAGTGATAGGATTAAATAAAAAAAAATTCATATCACCATTGTAGAATTATTCAAACATATTACACCATTGCATGAACCTACAATGCTGAAAGGTTCCATATCATATTCTTCAGAGCATCCATATTGGTGGAGCCATAAATTTAGCTATTTGACACTACAAAAAGCTACTTAATTTATTTTACTTTTTCACTTTACAAAACACTCAATATCAATGGTTTTATTTTAACTTTCAATACAATAAAATAATATAAATAACACAATAAAATAATATATCCACTACAATAAACAATTAATTATTTAATTATTTTTTCTCTGTTCTTCACTGTCTTCAAGCACTCACGGCGGCACCACCAACGCCACCACCACCACAAACACAAACCCAGCAACCCCACATCAGTTAAAAACCCAGCAACCCCATGGCATGACCTAAACCCAAACCCACAACACAAACCCAGTGTTGGGGGCATTTTTCGTTGCCCACATGATGTTAGGGAAGTCAAGGCCAAGACTTGACTTTAGGTTTGGAACATGGCCCAAAGGCTATCAGTGAAGTGTGAAATGCCCATTTTGCTTAAGGTCTAGGTTGCATCCAACAAAGATTATAATAAGGCCCCAAAAATACCTCCTGCAAAGATAAGCTAGCACAACGGCTATCAGTGAAGTGTGAAAGGCCCATTTTGCTCAAGATCTAGGTTGCATCCAACAAAGATTATAATGAGGCCCCAAAAATACATCCTGCAAAGATAAGCTAGCACAAAGGATGACTCATTACAACAAGTGTTTAAATAATAGTCAAGCGGTAAGCAAGAGAAACGTCCAACGGTAGATGTTTGGAAAATCAATAAATGTATTTGCATAATAAAAATTATACATTTCTTCCATAGTTGGTTAATATAAAAGTGGGCCCATTATAACAAGTACACAAGAGGAAAAAAGAGTCCAGTAGTAAATATGAAAGACCTCCAGCGGTAGACGTCTGACAAGTTAATAAGTGTGTTTACATGGTAAAAATAATATGTTTTCCTTATTATTATTAAGTCAACATAAGGGAAAATTTTCATAGTATCTAAAACATTATGGCTTTCATCATAATAACAATAAACAAGGATTAAAGGCTTCATAATTACAAGTAAAAGAGAAAAAATAGGATGGAATGAAGGGAGAGAGAGATTCCAGCTCAGTGCAGCAAATGCTGAACTACCATTCTTGGGAAATATATATGTGGGGCATGAATAGGGTAGTATAGGTTGTTTTGAGTGAGTGGGTATGTAAGCTTGTGATGGTATGATAGAGTTAATGCTGAAACTAAGTCTTTAATGGGTTAAGGGTTGTTTATGACTAATTAGGAAGCATTTAAGAACTGTGAATATGCAGAAAAAGGAAAAGAATGTCTGAAGCTAAGTAAGTGTGGGCTAAGGGGAATGATTTATGAGCTTGGGGAGAGTTAAACAACGAGTAAAGTGATAAGGAAATTAGAAATTTCAGTGGGGTTGGTGTGTGTTTTGTGGGCTGGTATGCTTAGGCTTTTATAGGGGAGTTTAAGGGAGCATTAATTAGTAAAAGTCCAAAACGTAGGACTGATTCAAGGGCAAAATAGCTGATATAATTATCCTAGGATTTGGCCTAAAATGGAATATTTACTTTTGGGACTGTTTTGCTTTTTTGGGCAATGTTACACATGGGTAAAAATTAGTATAATCTTGCATTAAATGCTAAGAATTCTGAGATCGTGTTCAGCCAATGGGATTAAGGTAAGTATTAAGGAGGAATCTATTAGAGATTTTACTGGGTCATTGGGTTATTGTATATGTACTCTTTGTAATTACTTTGTGACTCTAATAGTGACTGCCAAAGTGTAATAGTTGCTGTGATAGGATTCGGTTGTAGTTGGTTACATTGATAGGTGATAAAGTTAGTTAGGTTGGCTAGTAACAGCTGGTGACAGCTGTAGCAGATAGTTACAGAGGGCAGAATTGAGGGATGTAAGAGTAACACCACAATGTGAACAGAAGGCAATGAAAATAGTTATGTCAGTACACTTCTTTCTGTGTTCCCATTCTTCTCTTCTATTCTGTCGAGGCCTAGCTATCCTCGAAACTAGCTACTATCCTTCTTTTTCAATTTGTTTCTTTACAATAGGTATCATTGTTATAGATTTTACTGGGTCATTGGGTTATTGTATATGTACTCTTTGTAATTACTTTGTGACTCTAATAGTGACTACAAAAGTGTAATAGTTGCTGTGATAGGATCCGGTTGTAGTTGGTTACATTGATAGGTGATAGAGTTAGTTAGGTTGGTTAGTAACAGCTGGTGACAGTTGTAGCAGATAGTTACAGAGGGCAGAATTGAGGGATATAAGAGTAACACCACAATGTGAACAGAAGGCAATGAAAATAGTTATGTCAGTACACTTCTTTCTGTGTTCCCATTCTTCTCTTCTATTCTGTCACTATCCTTAGGAGGCCTAGCTATCCTCGAAACTAGCTACTATCTTTCTTTTTCAATTTGTTTCTTTACAATTGGTATCAGAGTAGAGGTTCTGTGACTTGATGGTTAAGACACGTTCTAATGCTGCCATGGCAGCCACTAATGAAGCCATTGCCTCTCTTCGAGTTACTTCAGACCATCACAGCAAAAACATTCAAGAAATCCAAAAGATTCAAGAGATCCATACCAGAACAATGAATGAGATGAATCAACATCTTATGGCAATTCTTCAAAAGTTGGGTCCTGATGAAACTAGATCACGTGAAACTTCATCTCCAATGCATAATTCTTCTACAGTGTCCCTTGCCAAACCTGTCAAGCTTGATTTCCCACGCTTTTCAGGTGATGATCCTGCTAGATGGGTGTACAAGGCTAACCAATATTTTGGGTATTACCAAACTCCAGCTGCGGAGAAACTTATGGTGGCCTCATTTCACATGGATCAAGAAGCTTTGGTTTGGTTTCAAGATGTAGAAGAGGCTGATGTGTTCTGTAATTGGGAGGGTATGGTACAGGCCTTACATGTTAGGTTTGGATCAACACCCTATGACGATCCTATGGAGGCCCTCACTAAGTTGAGGCAATCTTCAACAGTAGCAGTTTACAAGGCAGATTTTGAGGCTTTGTCAAATAGAATCAAAGGCTTGTCTTTAATGCATAAGATGAGCTATTTCCTAAGTGGCTTAAAAGATGAGATACGCTTGCCAGTAAGGATGTTAAATCCACAGTCATTGAATGCAGCTTTTGGATTGGCTAAAATTCAAGAGGAATACTTGATAAGTTGCAGAAAGAGTTCTAAGATTCAGCAAGAAACAGGTAAACCATCTATCTTGGGTCTTCCTCAAGTCAATACCTTTGTAGAAGCTAAGTCCAGAATTCCAATTAAAAGAATTTCCCCTGCCCAAATGGAAAAGAGGAAGAAAAAGGGTTTATGCTATAACTGTGATGATAAATAGGGCCCTGGTCATAAGTGCAAAAGTGTCAAAATATTCCTTCTTTAGGGGATTGAATTGGTGACTGATTCACATTCTAGGGTTAAGATCACTGAGTTGGAGGTAGAAGTTGAAAGTCCAATCAATGAAGGGCAGAATACTAGTACTAATTCTGAGGAGGTTGAGATAACTTTATATGCTCTAATTGGTACTCCCACACCTGGTACTATGAGGATTAGGGGTAAAATCAATGGAGTCAGTTTGGTAGTTTTGTTGGACACAGGTAGCACCCACAATTTTATTGACGCAGCATTGGTTCCTAGTTTGCATTTGTTGGTTGACCAATCTCAGACATTGGAAGTTAAGGTAGCTAATGGTGCAGTGGTGAGGACTCAAGGGTTTTGTGATCAAGTACCAGTATGCATTCAAGGGGAGGAATTTTATATTCCATTTCATGTGCTGCCACTTGGATGGTGTGATGTTGTGTTGGGAACTTAGTGGCTTACCACACTCGGTGATATTCAATGGAATTTCTAGTTTTTAACTATGGAGTTTTGTCATAAGGGGCACAAGGTTATGCTACAAGGATTGAAGCAGTATGGTTTACATCTCCTTAATGGGGATCAATTCTTTAAAAACCCAATCAAGAAAGGCCTTTTGGTTCACATCTTAACTCCTTCCTCAGCTGAGAAGCAGGCTGCTCTGCCTGCAGAAGTGGCAAATTTACTTCAAGAGTTTGCTCAGGTTTTTGACTCTCCAGTAGGACTACCTCCTTTTAGGGGGCATGAACATCACATTGCTTTTAAGGAAGGAGCTCAACCAGTCTGCCAAAGGCCATACAGGTACCTTTTTTACCAAAAGAATGAGATAGAAAAGATAGTTAAAGAATTATTGGCTGTTGGATCTATAAGGAATAGTTGTAGTCCATTTGCCTCCCCTGTTTTGTTGGTAAGGAAGGCAAATGGGTCTTGGCAAATGTGCATTGATTATAGGGCACTTAACTTGAATACTGTCAAGGATAAATTCCCTATAACTGTTATTGATGAATTATTTGATGAATTGAATGGTGCTTGCATATTTTCTAAACTTGACTTAAGGTCTGGATATCACCAAATTAGGATGAGTGAGGAAGAGATTCCTAAAACAGCTTTTAAGACTCATGAGGGGCATTATGAATTTCTGGTTATGCCATTTGGCCTCACTAATGCACCTTCAACGTTTCAGTCCCTAATGAATCAAGTGTTTAAGCCTTTTCTTAGAAGGTTTGTTCTAGTATTTTTTGATGATATTCTGGTTTAAGCAAATCCTTGGTTGATCATGTCTCTCACCTTAGGGCTGTATTAGAGGTGGTAGCTAAGGAACAATTATTTGCTAAGAAGTCCAAGTGTGTTTTTGCTTATGGTGAAGTTGAGTATTTGGGGCATTTGATTTCTGGTGAAGGGGTAAGAACAGACCCTAAGAAAACTATGGCAATGCAAAAGTGGCCTACCCCAAAGGATGTTAAGGCTTTGAGGGGTTTCTTAGGTCTTATAGGGTATTATAGGAAATTTGTAAGAGGGTATGGGCAGATTGCAGCCCCATTGACTGCTCTTCTAAGGAAAGATTCCTTTACTTGGACTAAGGAAACTGATTTGGCTTTCCAAAATCTCAAATTTGCTATGTCCAATCCACTTGTTTTAGCTCTTCCAGATTTTGATAAAATGTTTGTGGTGGAGTGTGATGCCTCAGGTGTTGGATTAGGTGCTGTACTGATGCAGGAAGGGAGAGCTATAGCTTTCCATAGCCAAGCTCTCAAGGGCAGGAGTTTGGCCTTATCAACTTATGAGAAAGAACTACTGGCCTTAGTGACTGCTGTGCATAAGTGGAGGCCATATTTGGTTGGAAAACCTTTTTTGGTGAGGATAGACCAGCAGAGCCTTAAGTATATGTTAGAGCAGAAAATTGGTACCCCAGCTCAACAAAAATGGATTACCAAGTTGTTAGGATATGCTTTTATTGTAGAATATAAGAGGGGTAAGGAGAATGTGGTGGCTGATGCTTTGTCAAGACAGGTTTCTAGTGGTGGAGTTTCTTCTCAAGAGGGTGTTTTGTGCATGATTTCCTTTCCCACCCCTGATTGGTTGGCTCAACTTAAGGCTAGCTATGCTACTAATCATTCCATTATGAGTATTTTAGATGATTTTCATGCAGGGAAGGAAGGTCCTAAGGGTTTCACTATGCAGAATGGGTTGCTATTATATAAAGGCAGAATGTATTTGGGAACTTGTGATTCATTGAAGACAGCCATTTTGCAGCAGGTGCAAGATGGGCCATGGGGGGGTTATTCTGGTTTTCTTAAGACATTGCATAGAGTTCAGAGGGATTTTTACTGGCCTGGGTTAAGGGCAGATGTAAAAAAGTATGTTAAGGAGTGTGATACCTGCCAAAGGCTCAAGCATGAAACCTGTAATCCAGCAGGTCTGCTACAGCCCCTGCCTATACCAGAGAGACCTTGGGTGGCTGTGAGCATGAATTTTGTTGAGGGTCTTCGAAAATCTCAAATGAAGGAGGTGGTTATGGTAGTAGTGGACAGGTTTACAAAGTTTGTTCATTTTGTAGCATTGTCTCATCCATATACTGCTTCTAAAGTAGCAACTCTTTATATGCAAAATGTGTTCAAGTTACATGGAATGCCTACTTCAATTGTTAGTGACAGGGATCCTATTTTTACTTCTCATTTTGGCAAGAGCTAATGAAGTTTCAGGGTATTCAATTAGCCATGTCCTCAACCTATCACCCCCAAACAAATGGCCAAACAGAGGTTGTGAACAAGAGTCTTGAGCATTATTTGAGAGCTTTTGCAGCTAACAAACCAGCTACTTGGGTTGAGTGGTTGCCGCTTGCTGAATTTTGGTTTAACACTAATTTTCACACCTCACTCAAGCTGACCCCATTTGAAGCATTGTATGGATATCCCCATCCTAGGCTGATGGACTACATTCCTGGGACAACAAAGGTTAAAGAAGTGGATGCTCATCTGAAGTCCAGACAATAGCTGACTTCTTTGTTAAGGCAGAACCTGGTAGCAGCACAAGAAATGATGAAGTTGTATTCTGACAAGCATAAGACTGAGAGGAGTTTCTCTGTGGGAGATTGGGTATTTTTACGACTTCAAGCTTACAAACAGAAGTCTCTTAAGCACCACCAATTGAAGAAATTATCTCCTAAGTACTATGGAACATTTCAGATCTTGCAGAAGGTTGGAGAGGTGTCTTATAGGTTGGATTTGCGTCCAAATTCTAAGATACATCCTACTTTTCATGTATCTTATCTGAAAGCTAAGCTTGGGCAGCATGTGGTCTCTATTCCAACCTTACCACCTACTGATTTGGAAGGGGCTGTCATTTCAGAACCAGTAGCTGTTCTCAAGGAAAGGTCTCATCAACTTCGAAATAGAACTATAACTTAAGTTCTGGTTCAATGGGAAGGTGAAAGTCCTGATGATGCCACTTGGGAGAGCTTGTACATTCTGCAGCAGAGATTCCCTCACCTTGTGGGCAAGGCCTTTTAAAGGGGGAAGTATTGTTAGAGATTTTACTGGGTCATTGGGTTATTGTATATGTAGTCTTTGTAATTACTTTGTGACTCTAATAGTGACTGCCAAAGTGTAATAGTTGCTGTGATAGGATCCGGTTGTAGTTGGTTACATTGATAGGTGATAGAGTTAGTTAGGTTGGTTAGTAACAGCTAGTAACAGTTGTAGCAAATAGTTACAAAGGGCAGAATTGAGGGATATAAGAGTAACACCACAATGTGAACAGAAGGCAATGAAAATAGTTATGTCAGTACACTTCTTTCTGTGTTCCCATTCTTCTCTTCTATCCTGTCACTATCCTTAGGAGGCCTAGCTATCCTCAAAACTAGCTACTATCTTTCTTTTTCAATTTGTTTCTTTACAGAATCTTATTACTGTAACTGAGATTTGGACCCTAGGAAATAGGATTCAACACCCCAAGCCAGGTGTCAAAGTTTAAGTCCACTTCAAAGGGTTCAACTGGAGATCCATTTATGCCCTCCAGACCACATGTTCCCCAATTTTCCCCTTTAGGATTCATGGGCTTAGTTCATGAATCAATTACATACATTTTTAGTAAGAAAATAAACTATTCAGTTGAGGATTTCATGAGTTGGAGGTCTTGGTTATGGTTTCCTTGAGTTATGACCAAAACTTAGAGAGGAGGGATATTTATTGCCCATTAGCTTTTAGATGTCAGACTCTAGTATTGTTCACGTCAGAGTTGGCAATGGGACAGCTCCTAATTTGGTTTGGGAGCTTAGTTGCTTCTTGAGGTAATCTTCAGCGAAGGCAGAACTAAATGGAGTTTTCTAGCTGGGTCAGTTTGCACATATGGACTGTAAAGGCTGAGATTTCATGTTGGACTTGGGCATGAGGGCTGAGTATTTTGGTGGGCCTTTGACTTTGTGGTTTTCTCCACTTAGGCCTATCCTTTTGCTTTCTTTTTGTGAGCCCTACAAAATGGACAAAGCTACCATATATTGCCATAATTTTTATTTCACATGGGCTTTAGTTGTTAGTAAAAGTGAAATGCATTCATGAGCTTTAATAAATATTTATGATAGGTTTTCAGTATTAATTTCCATGGGATTTAAATAATAATTTGAATGGTTTCTCATAATTTTTGCCATGGATTATTTTGTAAATGACATTTTCTTTGGGGCTTTTAAATAATGACCTCAAATATTTCTTGAGAATAATATTTACCAGGGGTTTTAAATAGAGGCAATATCCATGGGTTTCAAATAAAATATGGTAACAACTATTATAGCGGAATAATGTGATATTCTCATGGTTTTTTTTTTTTATCATAATATGCTTGTAGTGTGAATAATTGTCATGAGTTTTGGAAATAAATATTATGAATGTTGTGATATAAGATAGATAGTGAACATGAGTTTATAATATGATATGAAATAAATAAATGTCATGGGTCTAAGATAAATAATCATAAGTTTCCATGAGCTTTTATAAGATGATTGCCATGAGTTTAGAGACTAGATAATTGCCATGATTGCCATAAGCTTGTAATATTATAGTAATAGGTTTAATAATCTAAAGTATTGTTCATCATTGGACTTTTAAGTGAAATAATTATGATATAGTATTTTGCCAAGTATTAATAACCTTGGGCTTTTGATAAAATAATACCAAGTAGTTAGCTTGGGTTTTTAATAGTACCAACCTAAGTTGGCTTTTAATATTACCAATGAGAATTGGACTTTCAATATTGCCAATGAGAATTGAGCTTTTGATGTTGCTAGCGAGAACTGGGTTTTTGATGTTGCTAATGAGAATTGGGCTTTTGATGTCGCCAATGAGAATTGGGTTTTTTAATATTACTAGTGAGAATTGGGCTTTTTAAGATATTGCCAATGTAAATTGGGCTTTTGATAGATAAAATTGTCATGGGTTTAAATCATGAGTTTTGATAATAGATTTGAATTCCATTGATAAAATTGCCATGGGTTTAAACCATGAGCTTTGATTATGAATTTGAATTCTATTGATAAAATTATTTTTCCATGAGCTTGAATCAGGGGCTTTTCAAATATTGTCAAGCATAAGTATTCTTGGACTTTAAATAGAATGGGATATGTGTATTGGGTTCATAAGGCCGATTTTGGACTTAACTAAATAATAATAATAATAAAATTTGATAAGATATGAGTTTTTTGGGCTTGTGATAGTTTATATCATGAACCAATTTAGATAATGAAATATTCATGGTTAACTAAATAGGTGATACTTAAATAATACTAGGTGTAAAAAAAAATGTACTCTAACACCCAGCAATCCCAAATCAGCCAAAAACCACACAAACCCCACAACATGACCCACCCACCACACCCACGAACCCGATCACCCACACCCACGATATGACCCATGCCAATGACCCATCACACCCACACCCACACCCACATGGCAAAAGAAGAGATCCTCACACAAGGTAGAAAAATTTGAGAAGAAAGAGAGAAAAAATTTGAGAAGAAAAGAAAAAATTTTAAGAAGAGAGGAGATAAAATGAGATAGCAAAGGAAGATTGAGAGACACAAAGGGGCAAGGAACGAAGAAAAGATAAAAGAAAAGAAAATATTAAAATATTCTTACTAGTGTGAACGCAACATAAAATTATATATATATATATATATATATATATATTTTTTTTTTTACCTTTGAGTCACTGTAGGTGAAAAGCCAAAATTGGCTCCACCAATGCAGCCTTAATTTTGTAGATGGTGGTGCTAAAAATAGCAATATGACTTTTTAGCACCACTAATAATAATGCTTTGAGAAGGAATAGTTATCTTATGGACCTCACTAAATGTTTCATAAGGAGTCACAAGGATATTGAACACTTACCACCAAAAGTGCAGCCTTGGCGTGTGACAGCAATATAGCCATTGTTGCTTACAAC
Organism: Quercus glauca; assembly: GCA_023736055.1. NCBI lineage: Eukaryota > Viridiplantae > Streptophyta > Magnoliopsida > Fagales > Fagaceae > Quercus > Quercus glauca. The sequence continues at coordinate 75,165,935 of CM043319.1, forward strand.
AGATCGGTTAACATGCATGGTGATGAAGATGGGATCTTTGATAAGATTACACCATGATCTGCAAACACACTTGAATTGCAAGAGTGACTTAACGGGTAATTATGCAAAGATGTCCATTAATACACAGTTAGGAAGATCGTTCAACATGCCTATTTGATTGTTTTGTTTTTTAAACATCTTTGTTTTGGTAAACAACATCTCTCTATTTGATTGTTTAGCTTTTTAATATGAGAAAAAACTAATTCAAGGAGTACCATTTATACCAATGTTACGTGCAAAAGTTTGTTGCTTGGCAGATGGGATCTTAGAGGATTGGTAGCTATGGAATGGTGTTTTCCTTAATTTGTGTTAAGTTTTTTTTGAAGCCTCAATTTGTGTTAAGTTAGTTTGGTATTTGAATGTTATGTCATTAGTGGTATTTTAACGTTGGAGTTGTTATTTTGTTCTAGTTTTTAGGAGTTGGAGTCTTCTTGTTATTTGGTTTTAATTTTTAGGAGTTGGGGTTCCAGAGAATCACTTTGGACACGTTTGGTACATTGTAATGATTATTACATGGGAATAGGAATAAATATTACAAGGAATACATTAAGTTGGAATGTAATAAGTATTACTATTCATTAGTTTGGTGACCATTTAAGAATAGAATTCTAAATATGCATCCATAATTTAGTAAAGTATAAAAAGAATGTGTAATTAAATCATTTTTAAGTCAAATTTCTTAAAATACACTTATTTTAGGGTGTTCAAAATAGAGCTAATAATTACCAAGAAGGAAAATTTATTTTCTTTCCTTTTGAAGATTTGGCAACTAATGGCTGTTATTACATAAGGTGAAGGAATAGATATTCAGTACTTTTGATAAGGACTAGTTATTCCTCATTTTGAAGAATAACTATTCATAAGGAATAACTATTCATTGTAATAAAAACATAACCAAACAACCGAATAGCTATGCCATAGGAATATCTATTATATTACAGTGTCTATTACAGTCTACCAAACGTGCCCTTTGTGTTTAGTGGTTCAGATTTTATGTTTTGGAACGTTTCTATCTACTTGTATAAATTTAGTGGCTATTGGAATAAAAGATATCAGAAAATTATCATCCAAACTTATCTTTTAAGGAGGCCAGATTACTTCGTATTAATCAAAAAATTATCCTTTGTACTCTATTTAAATTTCCTCAAATAAGCCACCATAGGTAACGAATAAAGAACTGTGCATTCCAACCAATTATTATATATCTAAATATATAGGCCTCTGTGTGTTGGAGTATGTTAGTTTTTGCATGTGGTTGTACAAGTCTACAAACTACAAAGTTGAATTGGTTTTTCCTTTCCATCTCTATCTAATTGTATTTATCACAAATTCTACCAAATTTTGCTTCAAAATTCCATCAATTCCATCCACCCAAGAGCCTAGTTTTGAATCTTTTAATGGCTTTTTATTATCTCAAGGAAGCAAAAAAAAAAAAAAATAAGGTTGTTAAACGAACTGATCTTGAAGTAAAAACAAGGATATTCGTGACTAAATAATACTCTGGATATTTCTTAGTGAGTGCCCTAGCTGAGCGAGAAGATATCCTATGAGTCTATAAATTTCTTAGATTTTTGAACAAATAAATTTCTTGGCCTAACTAAATTTTATGCCCCGATAGAGTTCTAATAATTAAAGACTATAGGTTGCTGGATTATAGGCAAATGAATTCAAAGATATTGATAATGGATATCTTCGGCTTTATCGGTAACTTGATTATCAATTTACACAACCTTTATTATGACTAGCCTCATCATATGTGCTTTGCGTGCGTGCTAAGACTTTTATTTTTATTTTTATTTTTATTTTTATTTTTATTTTTTAGTAGTCCTATTTTGTAGCCCAAAAAAAAAAATTCTGTGTTTTTATTTTATATATATAATTTTTTATTTTGAGAATCTAATTTATAAGTAGATAAAGAAATTTGAAAATCTACAGAAGAGTAACTCTATTTTTTTTATTTTTTATTTATTTTATAGGAGTAACCCTATTTTTTAGACAATATTTTAGTGGGAGTTAGAGTTGTATTTTTACCGGATTGTCCTTTAGTATTATCTCTACTTAAACAAAGGGATGTAGGAGCATTTTTGAACAAAAAAAATGAAGATCCTAAATAGAGAAGCCCTTTAAATAGTAGTATAGATGATAATTTTCAGTAATAGAAGAGTAGTGTTTATATTTACCAAGGGTATTTACCAAAACGCGCTTTGAGTACCTTTTATATTTACCATACTCTTTCAATAATTTTTTTATATTTAAATTTTGAACAATTTTTACGATTTAGACCACTTGATCAATCCAAAAGATACTTCAATTGAAATATGTGAAGATAAATTATTTTAGGGTAGAATACAGTTGTGACTCTTAAGGTTCGTACTAATGTCAAACAAGTTAGGGCAGAACTAAGATCTTATAAATGGGGGGGGGGGGGGGGCAAAATTATAAAAAATATAAAATTGAACTAATTTAATAGAATCATACAAGAAATATGAAGAGTTTTTTTTGGGGGGGGGGGGGGATTAACCATATGTATTTTGTAAATTTTAGGTAAATTTAGGGGTAAAAGTCTAACGTTTGAGAAGTTGGTTCTGCCCCTGAAACATGTCTATGATATTTGAAAAAAAAAAAAAACCAATTTGGTTCCTAAACTATATGCTCTTAGAAATGAAATTATTGTATTTAGCATATGGTTCGAGGACCAAATCGAAAGGGTGCTTATTGTATTTTAACATTTATTTTTTATCCTATAAAATGATAAAATATAATAATTTATGAGTAATATTATACTGTTATGTTTTCTAGTTCTTCAATATCACGTCATATCATAATAGCAATAATTTATGAGTAATGTTATTGTATTTAGAATCATAATAATTTATGAGTAATGTTATACTGTTGGGCTTAGAAGCCGTAGTTGCGACAAGTAACTTCACCAAATTACAACAATATTTTGGATAAAAACAATTTTTTAGATAGAGAGAACATCTTATTTGTTTTTATTAATTTCTTTAGATAAAATAATAATAAGCTTTATAACAAAATATGCAATATGCATCTAAATTTCATTTGATAGAAGTAACAACTTATTTGTTCTTATCAATTTCTTTAGATAAAGTAGCAATAAGTGTTTTAACAAAACATGCAACATGCATTTTTTAGATAAAATAAGAATAAGTGTTTTAACAAAACGTGTATCTAAGTTTCAATTGATAGAGACAACAGCTTCATTATTTGTTCTTATCAATTTTTTTAAAATAAAGTAAAAATAAGTGTTTTAACAAAATATGCAAAATACATCTAAGTTTCAGTTGATAAAGACAACAACTTATTTGTTCTTATCAATTTTTTTTAGATAAAGTAACAATAAATGTTTTAACAAAACATGCAAAATACATCTAAGTTTCAGTTGATGAAGACAACAACTTTTATTTTTTATTTTTTTATATTTATTTGAGAAAGAAGACAACAACTTATTTGTTATTGTTGGGCCTAAGAATTCGGCAACCCCAGCCTACTTTATATTAGGCCCAAGGCCCACTCTGAAGAGGTAGAAACATCTGAGGATGAAAGTAGAGAGCCCAATTTGCCAAGAGACATTGTCGAGGAGGTCCCTATCCTCGAACTGCCGAGATCATAGGAGGGAAAGGCAGTAAGTCATCAGGGGCAGCCTCCAGAGCATCCCAAGGAAAAGGACAGGTACTACGAATCAGCCATGGGAGCACGATGGAAGAGCAATTCAAGGAAAAACTGTCACCTCCACATTAAATGCCCGCGACTGATACCCTGGCCGCATTAATGAGGAAATGACCTTTGAACAGTGCTGTCTTGGTTGCTGCAACTTACAGGAGGCTTGGAAAGGCAGCTGATGGGACAAGCACTCAGGTATAGGCTTGGATGATCAACAAGTGGAAGGCGGAGATCAATGAAAAAAGATTATATAATAGAAGAAACCCCTCATAGAGGGGGGGGGGGGGGTGCTGGAGGATTCTTGTAACTACTATTATTCATTAATTATTAGAGAAAAACTCATCGGACTATGCTGAGGACAAACTTTCTTAACCTCAGTTCATCTCTGTTTGATTTCTATGAAAGCCATATTGATTGTTGTCCATGCACTAAAGCCTAGTTCTTCGGCCCATTCTCTACAAATTCATTATATTGGGCTAGTTGGGTTTGAGTCCACTCATCCAAAACCAGAAGTGCTCAAACCCAGTCCCTACAATTGGCGCCATCTGTGAGAAGAACTTGTGCGTTAGTGAGTGTAACGGTCAATCATGGTAGGATCGAGCTCCCATCAGCAAGGGTCCCTGAAGAGGGTCATTTTGGCAGCGGTGCATGCCAAACGGAGGCTTCCCCTTTATTCCCAAGAGCGTACACGCAGTTGTTGCCGTAACTCAGCCTCCGCTCAAGTATACACTTTGAAGTACTGACTACGCGGGGAGGATTACTAAATGAGGGACAATCCTGGGGGCTCCTGACGTCAAGTATATGCCCCATACCCCTACCAAGGGGCTGGTTCTCGTGGGTCTAGTAGTTGGGAAGGAATATATTGATATCTTGGAACCTTTTGTTGTGGTTAAATGGAGCCTTAACCGGGCCGGGTCCTCGGACCCCCTGCTTCGGGAAAATCAACACGCACTGGCAACATTCTCTGATGATTGCGCAGCCTGCGGTATAGAGCACATGGTTGTGTTCCTGATTGTTCCCACGTTGTTAGTTCATTTAAAGTTAGCGGCTAAATGCTACTGTCGGTTTTGTTAAAATTAGGGTGACAATTTTTCATTACCATTAACAACACCAACTCCAAGTCCCATGGGAGGGAAAACAACAACACACTCACTTATGAAGCAATTATCGTAAAGAAACGAAATATACAGAAAGTAAAGTAAAAAGTACAGCCACTTCTTTATTAAATAAAGGGAAAAGTACATCATACATCAAATGGCTTAGGCAAGCTTGTTCTAAAGCTAACTATAAAAATAGAGCCTTTGGTAGGCTTGTTCTAAAGCTAACTATAAAAAGAGAAGCCAAGGCAGGCTTGTTTTAAGGCTACCAACAGCAATCGAGCCAGTATGGGTGGAATCGGCAATGAGAAAGGAGAAGAAGCGGAAGCGCCTGATGGCCCCATCTCAAGATGTTCCTTTGATTCTCTCATAGTTTCATGATAATTAAGCATTGGAGTCGGTAACACTGGGGCATCAACCGTTCCGCAATCTTACAAACCTCCATCGGTAAGTAAACTGGACGCAAATCACTATCAGCTTGAAGGGCAGGCAAATCCGTGTACTGGAGAAAAATGTTATTTTTCTCACAAACCTTTCTCCTAACTGCAAGATGCCCTACCATCAAGGTGAGATCCAAGCTTTGTCGCACTGAAAGTCTGATGCGATCTGCACCCGGTTCGACTCTCGGCTGATGAAGGAGGGTCTTCTTTCTTACTCGGTTGAATGGTAGGAACGTCTTCGACTGCTGCTTCCTTCGCCTCCACTGAGTCCTCTAGGGTTGGGGTGGATTTCTCAGTTCCTGAAAGGGGCTTGGCTTCCTTGCCCTTGCCTTTATCTAGGGTCATCCCATTTCCCTAAGCCTTGATCACAATCTTGGCAAGATCCTTGGAAATGCCTAGAAGGTGGAGAACTTAAAGTTCTTATTGAACTCAAGGATTTGTAAAATGTGAGAGAACAATTTCCCCAGAGCACCTTATATAGAAGGCGAAGGCTGGTGGAAATTAATCCACACGGAATTCAAAGGAAGAATTACAAGCGATATTAACCCCGCCTAATTTCCAAAGAAACCACAGGCCGTTGGATCTGTGTTAATTCACAAAGATATTAATGAGGGTGTGCCTCGCGTACCGAAATGTCAGGCACGCAACTTGAATAGCCAAAAGACACTTCGTAATTAAAAGTGGCAAAAAAGTGGCGTAATAGGGCTACTATTGTATGTAGGGGTGGAAGGTCAGGCCGCCCATGTCCAGGTCAGTGTTGGGCCAAGGGCCAAGTCTGTGGAAGGACCCCTCATCGACAAAGCAGGCTCATGACCATTATCACTCTAGAGGCAAGCTTTCCAACGCTAAGGACAAGTCCCTTCCCTCCAAGCAGTAGTGATGAAGTACTAGACAGAACCAAGGTTTTACATGGTCCTCGGACTCAAACCTATGGGGAAACTAGTTACTTCAAGAAGAACCTAGGTGCTAGACAGAACCAAGGTCTTGCATGGTCCTCGGACTCAAACTTATGGGAAAACTAGTTACTTCAAGAAGAACTTAGGTGCTAGACAGAACCAAGGTCTTGCATGGTTCTCAGACTCAAACCTATGGGAAAACTAACTACTTCAAGGAAAACCTAAGTGTTAGACAGAAACAAGGTCTTGCCTGGTCCTTGGATCACCTGCTTTGGTAGAATTAACACTGTGCAGAACTTGCCTAATTATCAAACAAAGTCTATGAGCAAGCTAGCCTAATTTAGCTAACTACTTTAATGCTCGTTGTGATCATCGCAGACAATGATGACCTTTCCTATAATAAAAATCTCAGAGTTAAGCCCACGAGCATCGCTTAAAGCGTTTTAGGGTGTTATAGACATGGTTTTTGTTTGTCCCACGCCTAGAGGGTTGTTCTACATAAGTTTGAATGCCCGTTAAAGAGCCGAAGGATCTGGTGACTTTGATCTATTCTGGTTCTAAATCAAAAATAAAAGATAGGTGGGTCTCCATTTGTATAAACAGCTTTACGATTATTGTAATTATCGCCATGGTCAGCCGAGGCACAATTAGAGCTGGAATTGTGCAAGCGAAAAGATAAACAGGGTAAATAAAGGAAATAGAATGCACACTTCATTAAGTTCATAGAAATTACATAGTAGTGATTGCATTACAATGTCCAAAAAAAAAAAAAAAAAAAAAAAAACCAAGCAAAAATACAACTGGTGCCAGCCAAGGGGGGCTACTTCTTCAACTTCATTTTGGGTCCTTCCTTGGGGAGCTGGGCAGAAAAGGTCTCCGGATCCTTGGGGCCTTCAGGTGGGGGAGCAACTCGCAGAGGATCAGCTGGAAGAGGTGCCTCCTCGGCATCAGGGGCCTGGGCTTCAGAGGAGGGCCTTATAGCATCCTGGAGCGCTTCCTGGTCAGGGTCCTCGTGCGTCTCATTTACCCCGGGATGCTCGGCTTCTTTTGCAGGTTCATCAAAAGTGGTAATAGCCAAAATAGCTTCACTTGGAGCAGTACCAACTTCCTCAGAGACCACCTCAGCCTCGAAGTTAGGTGGAACAGTCTCACGAATGGTCGGTGGGTAGTACATATTCTTCACCTTCCACAAGTCAGATAAGGCCTTAACTCCAGCTTGTCTGAGAGCCTCATTCCAAACTTGGGAGTAGTAGAGCCTGCATACCCCAGGGACTTGAGTTTTGAGGGCGACCTCTGTCTCAGACACCCCTGAGGCATAAGCCTCCTCCTCGGCCGCCTCCTTGGAGGCCTGAGCCTCCTCCTTGGTAAACTCTGCCTCTACCTTAGCCCGTAGGGCTTCATCCTGGGCAAACTCTGCAACGTTCTTGGCTCTCTCTACCTTTGTTGCCTTTTTCTTCTGCTCGACGATTTGCTCTTTGGCAATCGTCAGCTGTTCCTCTGCCTCGAGCAAGCACTTCGTTTGGTCCTGAGCCTGCTTTTGAGCGCCCGTCAGGCCTGCTTTGGCGATGTCCCTGGCCCTTGTCATCTCCTTAAAGTCCTCCCTAACCTTCACGAGATCAGACTCGGGGATCTTAAGGGTTTGAGTAGCTTCCAGGCGCTTATCATGCTAATTATCCAAGGCCCTACTCTGGTTATTGGCCACCTCTTCCAACCTAAAAATGGCCTAGACAGCCTGCGAATTGAAACAAGCTCACAGTAAGTTGGGAACCGAAGAGCAAAATTCAATAAAAGCACAAGTGTCAGAGGTTTTACCATGCCCAGATACTTCTTGAGACTAAAGACCACCTCTTGCCTCCTCAAGTTCCTCAGCTTGGCCATATCAGTTGGTAGCAGCAAGGACCATTTCAACACATCGGCCACATGGGTGTCCTCGCCTCCTTGGAAGCCCCTGAGGGAGGCGTTGTCCATTAGGGGAGTCCCGTGAAGCATCGGCGCAAGGAGCCAAGCTTGAGGCTCAAACCGAGTATCAACTTCTTTATCCTGGCCCTGATGTCCGGTCTTTAGCTGCTTTGAAGGTCGCCGAGCCTCGTCCTCTTCCTAGGAGGAGCGAGATCTATCAGCCCCCATGGGCCGTTTGCCTTTATCCTTCTTTTGTCTAGGATCGGAAGGCTCAGGCCTTGGTGGCAAGCTTAGCTGAGAGGAAGGAGGTGGAAGCTTAGATTGGACGGAGGACCTGGTCTGAGCAAGTTGAGACTTGGGGGGAGAAGGAGGAAGCTTGGAATGAGACCCCCCTGGCGCATCCTTCCCCGGTTGGCCCTTAATCAAATCAAACAGGCTGGTTTGGGACTTCCTCTTGAAACCCATTTTGACCTGAGAAGAAATCCCTTCTGACAAGATGTCTGCTTCGGTCAAGTTGGGGTCGGCAAAGTCACCAGAGAGATCCTCGGGCGGATTGACTTGTTCGAAGGCTCCAAATTCATTCTCGGACGGACCCAAATCAGCAACTACTTCTTCTCTCTCTGCACCTTCTCCCTCGTCTTCCGCAGCCTGATGGGATGAAGAAGGGCTTGACAAAGGAACACCCCCTATTCACGAAAATCTCTGCCCTGAGGACAATTTCCAAATCCACCTTGTTGACCAAGTGGAAGTGCCGTTCAAAAGCGTGCGGATCTGCAAAAAAGAAGGCATGTTCGTATTAGCAACCAAGCAATGTAGACTGCGATAACGCAAAAGGTCAAACCCTATCCTACTCTAAATACCCCACCTAGTGTCCCCTCCACTGTCGGAAAATGGAAACGGTCGTGCCACTCCCCGGACAGAATGTGAAAGTCCTTATTTTACCCTTTGCTGGACTCAGGGAGGCATTGGATAAGCCGAACCCTATCCTCCATCGTCTTCATATGTAATAGGACTTACCTTTTAAGTGCTGGAGGTTGTAGCACCACTTTACATCGTAGTGGGTTAACCTCAACCCCATCTTCTCGTTCAAGGCGTCCACATAACCCAGGATCCTGAACACGTTGGTGGCGCACTGGGTAGAAGCTAGTCTAAAGTGCCTAAGATAGTCCCTCATCACTGGCCCCATAGGGATTCTCATACCGCCCTCAAGGAAGGCAATTATGGGAACCGCTACTTCACCATCTTTTCTCCTAATATACCACTCCCCCTCTTCACAGTGTCTTAAACCCACATTACTGGGTATCTTATGATCTACAATGAACTTCTCCATCGCCTCTTCAGACTTAACCAACTTCTTAAATCTACCCATTCCTAGGAATGGGTATTTATACCCCTAGTTAAGAGTAACTGTGTGGGTTTTCCCGCCCATAAAGTCGAAAAGATCCCCACCGTTTGATTATCATCACATCGTTGAACGTGGGAAGCACAGAGCTGCCAAAATTTAATGCGAGCGTGCTCCCTATACCGAAGCGCTAGGAACGCGCCTTGAGTAGGTGAAATGGCTTTGGCACTTAAGGAGGACGAGACTTGACAAGCCATGACATAGACCCGAGGATATCAAAACCCTCCTTCCCGACCGAGGAGCCGGACAGCAGGATTTTGAGGAGCTATTGTAGGGCCTAAGAATTCGGCAACCTCAGCCCATTTTATATTGGCCCAAGGCCCACACCGATGAGATAGAAACATCCGAGGATGAAAGTAGAAAGCCCAAGTTGCCAATAGACATTACCGATGAGGCCCTTGTCCTCGGACAGCCGAGATCATAAAAGGGAAGGGCAGTAAGTCATCAGAGTCAGCCTCCCAAGGAAAAGAACAGGTACCACGGATCAGCCATGGGAGCACGGTGGAAGAGCAATTCAAGGAAAACTGTCACCTCCATATTAAATGCCCGCGACTGACACCCTAGCCTCATTAATGAGGAAATGACCTCTGAACAGTGCTGTCTTGGTTGCTGCAACTCACAGGAGGCTTGGAAAGGCAGCTGATGGGACAGACACTTAGGTATAGGCTTGGATGATCAACAAGTGGAAAGCGGAGATCAATGAAAGAGGACTATATAACAGGAGAAACCCCCCATAAGGGGGGGGGTGGGGCTGGAGGATTCCTGTAATTACTCTTATTTATTAATTATTAGAAAAAAAGCTCCTCGGATTGTGCCGAGGACAAACTTTCTTAACCTCAGTTCATCTCTGTTTGATTTCCATGAAAGCCATATTGATTGTTGTTCATGTGCTAAAACCTAGTTCTTTGGCCCACTTTCTACAAATTCATTGTATTGAGCTAGTTGGGTTTGAGTCCACTCATCCAAGACCAAAAGTGCTCAAACCTAGTCCTTACAGTTATTATTATTATTTTTAGATAAAGTAACGATAAGTGTTTTACCAAATATGCAACATGCATCTAAGTTTTAGAAATTTAAATCCCACCCCAACTAAAAATCTATTATCAAAATTTTAAAACTTATATATATTCACCAATAATCTTTCCATAAAATCTGCCTTGCACCCCATGTTTTTGTTTATTTAATTTTTTTGTTTTTTGTTTTTTGTTTTTTTGTCTTTTTTGAGTTGCAACTTACACATATGAGATTAACAATAATATCATAATATGCAAGTATTAGAAAAGATTTAACTACTTGATTTCAAACCATCCTCTCCATTAATAAATAAGGAATTATAAAAAAAATTAAAAAAAGTTTTTATTGATAATTTTAATTACAAATATTATATATAAGGACAAATATACAAAATTATGCATTTTATATAATAATAATCATTCATTTAGTTAGAAACGAGTTTTAAAATTATGTAATAATAACTCATTTAGTTATTATTTCTCCACAAAAAAAAAAAGATATAAAGAAAATTCTTGATTAAAACCATGCAATGCACGTGACTTTCACTAGTTTTCACAATAATTCACATTACAGTTTAGAACTTATTATTAGTTTTACTCTTTACTCACATATGAAATTACTTCTTTACCCAGCAATAATAATATTTATCATAATTTATACTACACAAATGATAAAATAAATAAAATATGAATTAATATTTATTCTTGTTTTGGGCGATAAGCAATAGCATGGGCCGCATTGCCCTTTAAACCTGAACTGCGTAAGCTTAACCATGGTTCAGTTATCCACACGGTTTTTCCCTTTCCAGACCGTCACAAACAAACCCTGGGTTCACCTATGACCTACCACATCACTTGCTTACACAACACCCGTAACACGTGTACGGCCAAGATTACCCCACCCTTAAAAAAAACGCGTAAAGCCCAATTTCGCGCGCATTTATGCCATCCGACGTGGCAATAAAGCATTTGATCGTGCTTTCACGTTGTTCAAATCGCGCCGGCCTCACCGTCCCCAAACTGCCACGTGTCAGTCATCACGCGTACTAGGCAGAACTTTCAAAATCCAGTAACTTATTTTAATTAAAAAAAAAAAAAAAAAAAACTTTCCTTGTTAGCAAGGATAAGAGTACACAAAAAGTCACAAAGTGGGGTTGGTTGTTGGGACGGTTAAAGTGTTAGTTTGCATGTGAATGAGTTTTCCATGAATTTCAATTCCTTGCTCTTTCTCTGCAATTCCTGCGATTAGGTACTCTTTTTAATTCCACTCTCTCTATTTATTTATTTATTTATTTTTTCCGGTGATTTGTTTTCTGAACCTGAATTCCAGAGAAAAACATTTTTTTTTTTTTTTTTGAAAATGAAAGAGTGTGAAGAGCAAACCCTAATTGATATTAGATTGACTTTTGGTCAGTTTTGTGTAGCTGTAAAATAGTTGATTTAGTGTTTAATTTGTATTTTTACAGTTTTGCTATGTACACGAGGATTTGATTTTCTTGTTGTTTAGTGTCCTTTTGGCTTCTCGTTAGGCAAACAAAGTTGATAGTAGAAATTTTCAAGCTTGTTAAGAGAGTCAAGTATAGTGAACTGTGAATCTAACTATACATGTTGTTTTCTTCATCGTAGTGGGTTATGTGTGCTGATTTTCCCTAAACTTTAGACTATGAGCGATTTTAGTCCCTGAAGTAGTTTAAACTGATTGCTTATAGTCCCTAACAAATTTAAAGTGGTTTTCTTGAGTGTTGTTCTTTTGTTTCCTGATTTGTGCCCCCATAGTACATCCTCAATGTACTCGGCTTGACAATCTTTTTATTATTAATAATATTCTCACGTTATTTATCCAAAAAAATAAAAAAAAGGTCGGTTTTAGTCCTTACAAAACTTGAGGTGATTGATTTTAGTCCCTAATAAACTTGAAGTGATAGATTTTTAGTCCATGAGAAACTTGAAGTGATAGATTGTAGTTTTTTACAAACTGAAAGTGTTCTCTTTTAGTCCCTACGGAGTACGGAGTGATGATGTGTCAGTTTCAAGTCTTGCCAAGTCATCTAAGGGACTAAAAGCGAGCAAATTTTAAATTCAGGGATTAAAGTCACTCATGTGCTAAATTTTAGTGAGTCCCTAAGTAGTGATGATGTATCAGTTTTAAGTTTTTCCACTTCATCTAAGGGACTAAAAGCGAGTAAATTTAAACTTTAGGGATTAAAGTTGCTCATACTAAATTTTATATTAAGTCTCTTCAATCTGTCAATTGACTTTGGACAATTGAAGATATTTTTCTGGTTGATTTCAAGGACAACCGGACCTCCGCAAGAAAAGGGAAAAGATTGGAAATGGTTAAGAACAAAATTGCAGTACATTCACATACCCCTATGCCTCACCGTACAATCCTCTCTTATACCCTCATGCCTATCTCTAACTGCCAAGTAACTAACTAACTGCCTAACTACCCAGCTAACTGCCAATACATCAGCACATGCTTCATACAATCAGCACATGCTTAATACAATCAAGATCACATGTCTAAATACAATCTTAGCACATGTCATGATCTAATCCAATGTACCTATTCACTACACTTAGCTATACAACCTAATGCAGCTAGCTCCTTAACAATACCCCCTCCTTAAAACACCTTGCCCACAAGGTGAGGGAACTGCCTTGAAAGAGAATGCAGGGGTTCCCAAGTGGCATCTTCTGTAGAACCCCCTTGCCACTGAACCAACAACTTAGTGATGACCCTTGAGTGTAGATTGAGCTCTCTGCTACCCAAAATAGCCACCGGTTCAGGATTGAGAACTCCCACATCATTCACAACTGGTAGGGTAGGAATTGGAAGAACATGTTACCCCAATTGCTTCTTAAGGAAAGAAACATGGAAAACTGGATGAATTCTGGATTTAGGAGGTAATTGCAACCTATAAGCAGCAGCTCCAATCCTCTGAAGAACCTGGAAGGGTCCATGGAACCTCAGAGAGAGCTTGCGAGAAGCCCTGTGAGCCAGGGATTGCTGCTTCAATGGCTGCAACCTCAAGTCAACCCAGTCACCAACTTCAAAAACTCTATCTGATCTATGCTTGTCTGCTTGTAGTTTCATGGCATTGTGAGCTTGCACTAAATTATGCCTCAAAACAACAATCAACGCTTGCCTAGAATGCAGCTGCCTATCCACAGTCTCAACCTTAGTGGTACCAAGAATATAATCAAGGAGTTTAGGGGGAGGGATACCATATAAAGCTTCAAAGGGAGTACATTTAGTTGAAACATGGAAGTTAGTCTTGAACCAATACTCACACAAAGGTAACCACTCAACCCATTCAGCTGGTCTGTCACTAGTGAAGGACCTAAGGTACTGCTCAAGACTCCTATTCACCACCTCAGTTTGGCCATCAGTCTGAGGGTGATAAGAAGAAGACATGGCCAATTGAACACCCTGCAACCTCATCAGCTCAGACCAGAAAAGGGAAGTAAAGGCAGGATCCCTATCACTAACAATTGAACTAAGCATCCCATGTAGTTTGAACACATGTTGAACAAATAAGGAAGCAACCTTGGAGGCTGAATAAGGATGAGATAAGGCAATAAAGTGGACATACTTAGTAAGCTACCACAAAGACAACATTCATTCTATGAGATTTTGGAAGACCTTCCACAAAGTCCATGCTAATATCAGACCAAGGCTTAGAAGGAATGGGAAGTGGTTGCAACAACCCAGCTGGCCTACAAGTCTCATGCTTCATCTGTTGACATGCAACACATTCCTTGATATAAGTTTTCAAGTCAGACTTCATACCCTGCCACCAAAATTCCTGCTTCAACCTATGAAAAGATTTCAAGTACCTAGAATGGCCACCTAGGGGACTGTCATGAACATGAGACAACACATTAGGTATTAAACAACAGGATGGCCCCAAAAATATCCTTCCTTTATATAGAATCAGACCATTATGCAAAGTGTAATGCTTAGGAGCAGTGCCTTGCTTAAGAGTACTCAAGAGCTGTTGTGACACCTCATCATTGAAATAACTTTATTGTAATTCCTCAATCCAAGTAATGCTTGGAAAGGAAATGAGAAATAGGTGTGCACTAGGGTCTGCCACCTCATCAAAAGAGCATCCCAGTCTGGACAAGGCATCAGCAACCTTGTTATCTTGACCCCTCTTGTACTCCACCACAAAAGCATAACCCAAAAGCTTAGAAATCCATTTTTGTTGTGTTGGGGTGCCTATTTTCTGCTCTAACAAGAATTTCAAGCTTTGGTGATCAATTTTAATGATGAATGGCTTGCCAAGAAGATAAGGTCTCCACCTTTTGACAGCTGTAACCAAGGCCAAGAACTCGTTTTCATAAGTAGAAAGGTGCAAACTTCTGCCCTTCAAAGCTTGGCTGTGGAAGGCTATAGGCCTCTGTCCTTGCATCAAAACAACACCTATTCCCACTCCTGAGGCATCACACTCAATAATAAATGGCTTAGAGAAATCAGGTAAAGCTAAGACAGGGGGATTCATGACAGCAGCCTTGAGGTGTTGAAAGGCAGAATCAGCCTCAATAGTCCATTTAAAAGCATCCTTTTTGAGCAAATTAGTCAAGGGTGCAGCTATGAGACCATAATTTCTGATAAACTTTCTATAATAACCCGTGAGCCCCAAAAAACCTCTCAAAGCTTTCACACAAGTAGGAGTTGGCCATTGCTGCATAGCCATAACTTTCTTAGGATCAGTCTTGACACCCTCACTTGACACAATGTGCCCCAAATACTCCATTTTAGAGCAGCCAAAGGAACACTTGCTCTTCTTAGCATAAAGCTGATTTTGAAGCAAAACACTAAGCACAGCCCTTAAGTGATTCAAGTGGTTTGCTAAGGACTGACTATAGACCAAGATATCATAAAAAAAAACGAGAACAAACTTCCTTAAAAATAGTTTAAAGATATCATTCATAAGAGCTTGGAAAGTGGAAGGAGCATTTATGAGACCAAAAGGTATCACCAAGAATTCATAGCGACCCTCATGAGTCCTAAATGCAATTTTAGGCACATCCTCAGCTTTCATTCTAATCTGATGGTAACCAGACCTTAAATCAAGCTTAGAAAAGATCATTGAACCACATAATTCATCAAGCAGTTCATCCACTGTTGGTATAGGAAACTTATCTTTAATAGTGACTTGATTTAGAGCTCTAATCTATACACATTCGCCAAGATCCATAAGCTTTCCTAACTAACAGAATAGGTGATGAAAATGGGCTTTGGCTTGGTTTAATAGAGCTAACTTCTAAAAGTTCTTTAACAGTTTTCTCAATTTCAGTTTTCTGAAAATAGGGATACCTGTAAGGCCTTCCACACACTGCTTGAGTGCCGTCCTTGAGTGGAATGCTATGCTCACGACCCCCAAGAAGGAGGCAAGCCTTGAGGAACCTCAAACATAGCTGCAAATTCTTCCAATAAAGACTCTAGTTTAGGTACAGGCAAGGTAGGTTTAGCAGTGAAAAGTTGGGCTGTGATCTGCAACAAAGGCCCTTCCTAGCAGGTTTCTTGAAGAAATGGCTTGCATCTTGAAGGGAGGAACGAGATGGCCTCAATCCCTTTAGAACCACTGTCTTGCCAAGCCACTAAAATGCCATAGTAAGTAGATTGAAATCCCACTGTATTAACCCCAATGTTCTGAGCCACTGAGTACCCAAAATTAAATCACACCCTCCTAAAGGAAGCACATTAAGATCTATACAAAAGTGATGACCTTGCACTTGAACTTGCAAATCTTGACAACCACCAAGTGTCTTCACTGTAGCCCTATTGACTATCTTCACATCAAAAGCTAGAGCTGGATCAATGGCCAACTTCAAGCTTGAACACAACCCAGTATCCAGAATAAGGAAGCAACCTTGGAGGCTGAATAAGGATGAGATAAGGCAATAAAGTGGACATACTTAGTAAGCTACCACAAAGACAACATTCATTCTATGAGATTTTGGAAGACCTTCCACAAAGTCCATGCTAATATCAGACCAAGGCTTAGAAGGAATGGGAAGTGGTTGCAACAACCCAGCTGGCCTACAAGTCTCATGCTTCATCTGTTGACATGCAACACATTCCTTGATATAAGTTTTCAAGTCAGACTTCATACCCTGCCACCAAAATTCCTGCTTCAACCTATGAAAAGATTTCAAGTACCTAGAATGGCCACCTAGGGGACTGTCATGAACATGAGACAACACATTAGGTATTAAACAACAGGATGGCCCCAAAAATATCCTTCCTTTATATAGAATCAGACCATTATGCAAAGTGTAATGCTTAGGAGCAGTGCCTTGCTTAAGAGTACTCAAGAGCTGTTGTGACACCTCATCATTGAAATAACTTTATTGTAATTCCTCAATCCAAGTAATGCTTGGAAAGGAAATGAGAAATAGGTGTGCACTAGGGTCTGCCACCTCATCAAAAGAGCATCCCAGTCTGGACAAGGCATCAGCAACCTTGTTATCTTGACCCCTCTTGTACTCCACCACAAAAGCATAACCCAAAAGCTTAGAAATCCATTTTTGTTGTGTTGGGGTGCCTATTTTCTGCTCTAACAAGAATTTCAAGCTTTGGTGATCAATTTTAATGATGAATGGCTTGCCAAGAAGATAAGGTCTCCACCTTTTGACAGCTGTAACCAAGGCCAAGAACTCGTTTTCATAAGTAGAAAGGTGCAAACTTCTGCCCTTCAAAGCTTGGCTGTGGAAGGCTATAGGCCTCTGTCCTTGCATCAAAACAACACCTATTCCCACTCCTGAGGCATCACACTCAATAATAAATGGCTTAGAGAAATCAGGTAAAGCTAAGACAGGGGGATTCATGACAGCAGCCTTGAGGTGTTGAAAGGCAGAATCAGCCTCAATAGTCCATTTAAAAGCATCCTTTTTGAGCAAATTAGTCAAGGGTGCAGCTATGAGACCATAATTTCTGATAAACTTTCTATAATAACCCGTGAGCCCCAAAAAACCTCTCAAAGCTTTCACACAAGTAGGAGTTGGCCATTGCTGCATAGCCATAACTTTCTTAGGATCAGTCTTGACACCCTCACTTGACACAATGTGCCCCAAATACTCCATTTTAGAGCAGCCAAAGGAACACTTGCTCTTCTTAGCATAAAGCTGATTTTGAAGCAAAACACTAAGCACAGCCCTTAAGTGATTCAAGTGGTTTGCTAAGGACTGACTATAGACCAAGATATCATAAAAAAAAACGAGAACAAACTTCCTTAAAAATAGTTTAAAGATATCATTCATAAGAGCTTGGAAAGTGGAAGGAGCATTTATGAGACCAAAAGGTATCACCAAGAATTCATAGCGACCCTCATGAGTCCTAAATGCAATTTTAGGCACATCCTCAGCTTTCATTCTAATCTGATGGTAACCAGACCTTAAATCAAGCTTAGAAAAGATCATTGAACCACATAATTCATCAAGCAGTTCATCCACTGTTGGTATAGGAAACTTATCTTTAATAGTGACTTGATTTAGAGCTCTAATCTATACACATTCGCCAAGATCCATAAGCTTTCCTAACTAACAGAATAGGTGATGAAAATGGGCTTTGGCTTGGTTTAATAGAGCTAACTTCTAAAAGTTCTTTAACAGTTTTCTCAATTTCAGTTTTCTGAAAATAGGGATACCTGTAAGGCCTTCCACACACTGCTTGAGTGCCGTCCTTGAGTGGAATGCTATGCTCACGACCCCCAAGAAGGAGGCAAGCCTTGAGGAACCTCAAACATAGCTGCAAATTCTTCCAATAAAGACTCTAGTTTAGGTACAGGCAAGGTAGGTTTAGCAGTGAAAAGTTGGGCTGTGATCTGCAACAAAGGCCCTTCCTAGCAGGTTTCTTGAAGAAATGGCTTGCATCTTGAAGGGAGGAACGAGATGGCCTCAATCCCTTTAGAACCACTGTCTTGCCAAGCCACTAAAATGCCATAGTAAGTAGATTGAAATCCCACTGTATTAACCCCAATGTTCTGAGCCACTGAGTACCCAAAATTAAATCACACCCTCCTAAAGGAAGCACATTAAGATCTATACAAAAGTGATGACCTTGCACTTGAACTTGCAAATCTTGACAACCACCAAGTGTCTTCACTGTAGCCCTATTGACTATCTTCACATCAAAAGCTAGAGCTGGATCAATGGCCAACTTCAAGCTTGAACACAACCCAGTATCCAGAAAATTGTGAGTACTACCAGTGTCAATAAGAATCACCAAGCAGTGCCCTTGAATTTTCCCTTCAATTCTCATTGTGCTTGGAGGAGGACTGCCCACTAATGCATATAGTGTAATCTCAGGTGAATCTTGCAGCACATCCTGACCTTCTGACAAGACCACAGACCCATTTGCCTCCAACTCCACAAGTTGTGGGCCAGAGGAAGGCAATTCTTGAGAAAAAGAAACTCCTTCTAAGAGAAAAATCCTTGCTCCCTTACACTGATGTCCACTCTGCCACTTCTTATCACAATGATAACATAGACCCTTCTTCCTCCTTTCTTCCATTTGAGTAGCTATTAGTCTTTGCAGAGGCACCTTGGTTCTTGATTCTGATGTAGAGATGCTGTTCTCAAGCTTAGGAATTCCAAGAATGGATGGTCTTGAACCATCATAAGGAATCTTGCTAGACCTTCTACAACTCCAGAGATACTCCTCTTGCATCTTAGCAAGGCCAAAAGCTTCATTAAGGTTCTTGGGACCTAACATCCTCACAGGAAGCCTCACTTCATCCTTAAGCCCACTGAGAAAACAACTCAATTTATGAGGCTCAGACAAGCTTCGAACCCTATTAGAAATAGTCTCAAATTGCCCTTTATAAGCAATAACAGAAGAGGTCTGCTTCAATCTTGTGAGTGACTCCATTGGATCATCATAAGAAGTAGTACCAAACCTTTTTTTTTTTGATAAGTAATAATGATATATATTCAAGAACACTACGTTATGCAAAAAATACACAAGGCAGAGAGAAAAATACAAAGGGAAAAGAAAGAGAAGAAAGAAAAAAGAAAGGAAAAGATTCTAATGACACAGGAAAGAGCGAAGAAAACTAGGGAGAGAATCACTAGAGGTGAGTTCCCAAGCCTTAGACCAGTCAAACAGAGAGCCACTAAAGGAAGCCAATAGCTGGTCATCCGAACTATCCAAGTCCTCAAAAGTCCTCCTGTTTCACTCCTTCCAAAGACACCACATTAAGCATAAAGGAGCTAAATTCCAAATGCTAGACGAATGCTTTCCATGCTAATTCCACAAACCAAAAAGAGCACCCGCAACCGATCTTGGCAAGACCCAAGAGATCCCAAAAGATTTAAACACCAAACTCCACAACCGATTAGCCTTACCACAGTGAAGAAACAAATGATTCACCGTCTCCCCATTACACTGGCACATGATGCACCAGTCAACAAAATCCATCCTTCTACCCTTCAAATTGTCACCTGTAAGGATCCTATCCCATACAGCAGTCCACACAAAGAAGGAAACACGCTGAGGAACCTTAACCTTCCAAACGCCTTTTTAAGGAAAAATAATGGGCAAAGGACTTATCAACTTATTGTAAACCAAACCTTACATGCATTGACTTAACAAATGCCTCCCAATCACTGAACAAACTAGAATTCTGAGCATCTTGAAACCAAATTAAGGCTTCCCCTTCCATGTGATAAGATGCCATTAGAACCTTTTGATGTTTAGGGGTGTTGTAGTAAGTAAAGAATTGATTAGACTTGTAAATCCATGAAGCTGAATCTACCCCTGAGAAATGGGGGAACTCCAATCTCAAAGGCTTGGCACCTGATACAACAATGGAGTTTTCCACATTCTGAATCCTTCTCTGATTTTCTTCTTGAACCTGTGCCTCTGTATTATTCAATCTTTGATCCACCTTTTGCATAAACTGAGCAATTACACCCAATTGTTGCTTCATCTCCAACAAGGTAACATCATGCCCTTCAAACTTGGTAGCTAAAGCTACAATTTTCTCACTATTTTTTGTAGCTCTTGTTTCTGCCATGGATCAGTTATTGCTCTGATACCAATTATTAAGTCTCTTCAGTCTGTCAATTGACCTTGGACAATTGAAGATATTTTTCTGGTTGATTTCAAGGACAACCGGGCCTCCACAAGAAAAGGGAAAAGATTGGAAATGGTTAAGAACAAAATTGCAGTACATTCACATACCCCTCTGCCTCACCGTACAATCCTCTCTTATACCCTCATGCCAATCTCTAACTGCCAAGTAACTAACTAACTGCCTAACTACCCAGCTAACTGCCAATACATCAGCACATGTTTCATACAATCAGCACATACTTAATACAATCAAGATCACATGTCTAAATACAATCTTAGCACATGTCATGATCTAATCCAATGTACCTATACACTACACTCAGCTATACAACCTGATGCAGCTAGCTCCTTAACATTTTAGGGAGTCCTTAAGGAGTGATGACGTATCAGTTTTAAGTTTTGCCATGTCATATAAGGTTCTAAAAGCGAGCAAATTTAAACTTTAGGGATTAAAGACACTCATGTCCTAAATTTTAGGGAGTCCCTAAGGAGTGATGATGTGTCGGTTTTAAGTTTTGCCACGTCATCTAAGGGACTAAAAGCGAGCAAATTTAAACTTCAGGGATTAAAGTTGCTCATACTAAATTTTTGGGAGTCCCTAAAGAGTGATGACGTGTCAGTTTTAAGTTTTGCCATGTCATATAAGGGACTAAAAGCGAGCAAATTTAAACTTTAGGGATTAAAGATGCTCATGTCCTAAATTTTAGGGAATCCATAAGGAGTGATGACGTGTCAGTTTTAAGTTTTGCCATGTCATATAAGGGACTAAAAGTGAGCAAATTTAAACTTTAGGGATTAAAGTTGCTCATGTCCTAAATTTTAGGGAGTCTCTAAGAAGTGATGACGTGTCAGTTTTAAGTTTTGCCACGTCATATAAGGGACTAAAAGTGAGCACTTCAAACTTCAAGAATCAAAGTCGCTCATGTGCTAAATTTTAGGGAGTCCCTAAGGAGTGACGACGTGTCAATTTTAAGTTTTGCCACGTCATATAAGAGACTAAAAGTGAGCACTTCAAACTTCAAGAATTCAAGTTGTTCATGTGCTAAATTTTAGGGAGTCCTTAAGGAGCGACGACGTGTTAGTTTTAAGTTTTTCCACGTCATCTAAGGGATTAAAAGTGAGCACTTTAAACTTCAAGAATCAAAGGGGCCGTTTGGTAACGTTGTTTGTATTTTTTGGAAATACGTGTAATGTTGTTTAAAAACTGAAAAATGTTGCTTAAACTACCATACCAAATGGCCCCTAGTCGCTCAAGTGCTAAATTTTAGGGAGTCCCTAAGGAGTGATGACGTGTCAGTTTTAAGTTTTTCCATGTCATCTAAGGGACTAAAAGTGAGCACTTTAAACTTCAAGAATCAAAGTCATGTGCTGAATTTTAGGGAGTCCCTAAGGAGTGATGACGTGTCAGTTTTAAGTTTTTCCATGTCATCTAAGAGACTAAAAGCAAGCACTTTAAACTTTAGGGATGAAAGTCTCTCATGTGCTAAATTTTAGGGACTAACAGTGTATTTAAACCTTATTTCCATGTAAATTTTCGTTTTTTAAATTAATTGTGTAAATTGTGATGATATTTCTGTTTTTAGAATTACTCTTGAATCATCTTGCTGATCATAATCTGATTTTTGGAACACAAAATTGATGATTTTTCTTTTTTAAAGTTATTGTTTTTAGAATTGGAAGAAGAATGCAACGTTGTGATTGAATGCGAGAGTGATGGATTCTGCAAGGAGTTGGTTTAAGAAATTCCAACCTAGAGTGAAAACTGAACCCTCCAAGAAGGAAATGGAAAGTGGGAAGGATGCACATAAGTCTGTGAATGATGAAGTACCTTCAGATGCAGCACAACAGAAGGCAGCAGCAGCCAAGCAGTATATTGAGAACCATTACAAGTCCCAAATGAAGTGTTTGCAAGATAGGAAGGAGAGGTAAGTTTGTCAACACTTATATGACCTGATGCTGTGAGGGACTGTTCTATGTGTTGGAGAAATGTTTGCGCTTTTTCTTTTTCTTTTTATTTATTTTGACATTGTTATTATGTAGTTGCTTCTGCAATGTGGTGGCATAATGTTGGAATTTAGACCATTCTTGGCTTGTGTTTACTTCCTGAGTCATGACTTGGAATACTTCTATTGATTTTATCTTCGAGTTCGGACATTTTGTTGTTTGAATTTCTTCCCCAAATTTTTTTTATTTTTTCTAAATTTTACATGATTGGAATTGCAGCTATAATGCTTCACTTTTGTGTACTTATATAAATCTTCAAGAAGCAATACCATTTTTCTTGTAGTCCAACCTTTAATCTGAGATTAAAGTGTGAAATCCAGGCATTTAATACACAAAAAGGAACAATTATTTCCAGTGGTTTGAAAAGTTTCAGAAGTTTGAAAAAAAGAGCAGCTCTTCTTTTTAACATTAAGCTTATTCCAATTAAATTGAAGTATAAATATTAACGCAGTGAATTAATGTATAAGTATGCCTTGCCACCACTACACTGTTGCTACCATCATTTCCTCCTTCCTTTACTCACTCTTTCTTGCCACCACCACCATCTTCCTCTCCCTCTTCCCTCTAACTTCCCCATCACCCGCACTGTACAACCATTACTACCTTTTTCTTGTGAGTTTTTTATTTTTTATTTTACTGTAGTTATTTTCAATACAGCCAAACACTGAAAATTTAATTTCAGTCTCAACCATATAACAGAAAATCCATTGAAAATATTTTCCACTGAAGACATTTTCTCCAGGAAATTGTTATATGCCAAAACAACAAAGTCTAATTTTGCAAATTTCCCTTATTTTGTGCTCCATTGTGCATGTGTTGATTAGTATTGTTGTATTGTCTTTATTTCCTGCCTGTTAGTTCTTGCTTCTATTGAATGCAATAAAATTTTCCATATGCTTGTAAACATATTGGTCTCATGGTCTCATCAAGTGATTCCATGTTGTACTTACTTAGTGTTCCTCCTAAAATAGGCGCTGGATAGTGGAGAGAAAGCTTGCTGATGCTGAGGTTTCGAAGGAAGAGCAAATGGATATTCTGAAATATTTAGAGCAACAGGAGACAGAATATATGCGTGTTCAAAGACATAAGATGGGTGTTGATGATTTCGAACTTTTGACCATTATAGGAAGGGGTGCATTTGGGGAGGTTCTATTCTTACTTTGCCTTCTAGTATTGTAATGTCAATGTGCTGGTCTCTTTCTTCCCAAAAGATCTTTTACCAATTTTCTCTAACTAACCTTTTTTTTCATAAGTAATTATAAATTTTTATTTTTTATTTTTTATTTTATTTTTTTTTATAAGCAAAAAAACTGTATTGAAAAAAGGGTGTTAAGGTATATCAGCCTTCCCCTCTGAATATATAACAGTTTTAGATTTTTAAGTATGGTGACTGTATTGCTAACATATTTGCTGTAAATGTGCAGGTGAGACTTTGCAGAGAGAAAGCTACTAGGCATGTTTATGCAATGAAGAAGCTGAAGAAATCTGAGATGCTCCGCAGAGGCCAGGTACTTTTTGAAGCAGTAGTACTTTACTGAAATGAATTCTGAATAAAAAACTAACAGCCCATACACCTGATGCAATGATGCAAATATCCTTCTGGGCATTAAAAACTCTAATATCATTTTCCTTACTTGATGCTTTCTTAGTAGTCATGAAATTTTGTTAAAAGAATGGAAATTTCCAAGGCAGAGTTAGGGGGTTTCCAATTGCTCTGTGGCCAGCCAGCCAAGCCCACCTGCTTATGCAAAACTAACCCCACCCCCTGGGGACACCCTTTACCCGCCCCTTAAACTCCCAACCTAGAGATTTTTGCTCCTTTCCCTGAAAAGCTGAGCCCATCTGTGATGTGGACCTGCAGCAAAGAGTGACCTTTAGGCTAGGGCTTGTTTGGCAGAAAATTTTTGTCGGGTTTGGGATATCTAGAGCTAAAATTTTGCTGGGTAAAGGCTGGAAAGTACTAGGGAATTAAGGTTTCTAAGATGGTAAGGAAAGTGATGCAGGAAAGATGACGTGCTGTGATATGATTTAGATTAGATAGAAAGTGAGTTGCATAGAACACATTATTAGGTGGTTAGGCACCTCTGCATAGAACACACAGTTCTCAAATAAAAGCTCTCAGGGATTATTTTCAATCATATATCAAAACTTATCTACAAAGTGCCTACATTCTGCTATTTATACTAGTTGTTTGGTTGGCAGTCTCTAGATGGTTGTCAAGTGTCTAAATCCTATTAGCCAATGCTTAAGCAATTATCTAACTAACTAACTAACTAATTAGGATGTAGTTGCTTGAAATGCCCTGCATCAGAAAGGAATTCGGTTAGGAGGCCAAACAAGAAAGTGAACTCAAATTTCTGGGTTGCTTTCTGGGCTGTGAATAGTGCTTAGTGTTTTAGTATTTTGGGGGTTGTTTTGGAGCTATTTTGTGGATTGATGGTTTAGGATTTTTAAGAATTGGATTTTAGGGTTAGGGAGGAGATTGTGTTGCTGAAAAACAAAAAAGAAGATGAAACAGAAGGCATCACAACTATTTTTTTCTTTGCATCACACTAAGGAAGATAAGGATTGAACACGCAATTCTCAACAACCTCATTGCTGCAAAATTCACAAAAAACCCAAAGCATTTTTTGAATTGAGAGTGTTGCATCAATATTTACAGAAAACAAAATGATGCCGGACAGGTTCAAAAGGGGATGGGAAATGGAGATAGAATAAGAATTTAGGGATAAATAATCAAACCAATAATAAAGATAGGCCCTAGGAATTAACATTTAGGGTTTGCTTGGAATTAGCACCAAGCAGGAAAACTGAATTAGCTTCTAGCAGTTGAAAAAAAAAAATCCAACATGAAATTTTATTTCTCAACAATCTGTCATTTATGCTTACTGGATTCTTTTTAAGTAGGCTTTCAAGGGTACATCAATAAGAAGGAAAATAATAAAACCATAATCAAAACATAATCCCACATAATCCTCAATCACTATAAACTTACATCAATGGAAATTCTAAATTCAAAACTCAAATTAGCACTAATTTTGAGCATGGCACCACAAAACCTACCTTAATAATATTTTTACTGTAGGGGTCTTATAAAAAAGGTTAGTACTAAGTTCTAATCACTATGAGTTTGTTTGGATGATCTTATTTTGTTTAAAACATTAGCGGGGTTAAAGTGTTGATTTATTTATTTTTGATAAGTTAAGTGGGGTTAAAAGTGTTGGGTGTACACATGTGAGTGAGGTCTCACATTAAATAATAGTGACAAGATTGGGACCCAGCATAGAGTACAATTTTCTGTAGTAAACATTGAATCTCTAACAAGCTGCCTAGCCTAATAAACAAATAAGCTTAGCCAAACAAACCCTAAGCACAAACCTTATAAATGGTAAAACTCACAAATAGAAACCCCATAACATAATAGAACCATAAATAAGATCCATTGTAACCTTAGTAAAAGATAAAAGGTTTGGCCTTGACACCCTTTCATCTTCTATCTTGGAGGTATACATGATGACAGCATAACATCCTTCTTTCCAATTGGTGCATTTAAATTTTCTGGAATGACAAAATAAATAACAGGAACCATCATTTTAGGCAACACGTACGTTGCTTGGTTCATAGAATGGACTAGGGAACCAGCCTCCTCTTAAGCTTCTAGGCGACAGTACTTTTTGGCACATTGAAATATTGATCCGATATTATTTCAGCCCTTTCCAAGATGGTTTGGTCGTGTAAAAGGAGAGTGATTAATGCACCTTTGAGGAAAAGTGAGTTGATTCAAGTCATGGGAATGAGAAAATATAAAGGAAGACAAAAAATAACATTAGTAGAAATAGTAAAAAATGACATGTCAATTAAGGAGATGATAGAGAGTATGATTTTGGATAGGATACATGTGGCCAACCGCCAACTTGACTAAGGCTTGTTGTTTTTGTTGTATTTATGTTAAAAAATTAATCAATTTTTTGCATTAAACATGTTGATTATTTGCACATAATTTCCTCAAACAGACTGGGATCATGCTCTTGGTTTTTTAGGATCAAAATTTGTCTTGTTAAAGGCCAAAAAAACTTTAAGAAAAACAATTTTTTTTTGACATTATAGATCTCATTTATTTTGCTTATTGATTAATTTTCATATATATATATATATATATATATATAAATTTTATGAAATATGTACTGTTATAGAATCCCGATCTAACAATGTAGTAGTTTATAAATATGTTTTTTTAGCATAATAATAACTATATTTTGTATAACACTTATCTTTTAATAAGTTTAAGTATATTGAGAAAGGAATATTCAAGATATACAACAATAAAGAAATCAATAATCATGCAATGATTGGAAGATATGAAAAATCATTAATGAAAATTCAGAAAAAAATTGACCCTAAGCATGAAAAATAAATTATTGTTTACAATGAAAATTTAATCGTTAATTTCTTTTACAATTCATATTGATTAAAAATTTCAAATTAACTTTGATCTCAACCTTCTCTTTTATTCTTGCCCCTCCTAGTATAAAATCCTGGCTTTGCCACTGGAATTTCAATTCATATTTCCTTGCTGATTGTATTTTTTTTTTTTGTGAAAAAGGGATTTGCTTATTGTATGTATAACATTTTATTATTATTTAATAATCCTTTTATTTTTTAAAGGTGGAACATGTTAAAGCTGAAAGAAATCTTCTTGCGGAAGTTGATAGTACTTACATTGTCAAGCTCTACTGCTCCTTTCAAGATGATGATTTTTTGTATCTTATAATGGAATATCTTCCTGGTGGTGACATGATGACGTTACTAATGCGCAAAGATACCTTGAGTGAGGATGAGGCCAGGTTTTATGTTGGAGAGACGGTCCTCGCCATTGAGTCTATTCACAAGCATAACTACATCCACAGGTTTATATAATTGATCTATGCCATTGTTCCACAGTATCTATAATAATATCCATTTGTTAGACGTAGGGTACGATGGTGATATCCTCACAGGTCACAGCATAAGTCATTTAATAGTAATACAAAACCTTGTGGTGGTATTTACTTGATATTGTATGCCTAAACTTGGCATCTGCTCTGAGTCTGCTTCTGTCACTTCATATTATTTCTCAAACCGTGATATTTCTGTATACGTTTTCAAACAAGTTCTTTCTAATAACTCTAATAACTCAAGAAAGTAGCCTTATCTGCAGGAAGAATGATGAAGAAAGGCATTCATATCTGTTTATAACCATCTTATGAGATTTTGGGTCATAAAATGTTTGATGTCAAGGATCCTTGTGGCCTACATTTTTTTTTTTTTTTTTTAATTTTAATTTTTATATTGTACCCAGTTTAATATTTCATTTGCTACATTTTCTTTTGGGTCGTTTATAATGTACCTCATGCATTTGATAAGTCTACTTAGACCACTGTGGAAGTGAGTTTTCCTTTCTGTTATAGGGATATCAAGCCTGATAATTTGCTGCTTGACCGTAATGGCCATATTAAGCTTTCGGATTTTGGGTTGTGTAAGCCCTTGGACTGTAGTAGTTTTCCGAATCTTAGTGAGAATGACCATGGAGTGGGAAGGAATTTCAAATGTTCATTAGAGAGTAGCAGCCATTCTAATTTGCATTCTGCACCAAGGCGGACCCAACAGGAACAGTTATTGCACTGGCAAAAAAACAGGCGAATGTTGGTATGCTCTCTATTATCCTAGAATTGACACATCATTTGTAGGGCTTAGTTCCCTGGGTGAAATTTTATTCTCTGTTTCTCATGAAACACATATTTTGGATATAAAGTGCAACTGTAGATTATTGGTTGTGAAGTTGGTAAAATTGCCTTTATCACTCACACTTAGCTCGCTTTTCAATTGCATTAGAAAGCACTTATTTAGCTACTTTTGCATACTCTCTAAATTAGGTGTCATCAAACTTACAGTACCTGCTTAGACTGGTGAAAAACTTTTCCTGTTTACAGAAATTAATTTTGAATTCTGCTTTGCATATTTTGATGGCATATTAGATTGTTCCATTTGAATTTTTCTATCAAACTTTGGAAAAGGAAAAAGAATATACATGACTGGAATACTAAGGCTTTGGTTGGATGAGGGAATTTGATCAGAATTTCAGCTTAAGATGGCATTTTTGAAATTTAAATGTCAATTTCCTATTTTTGGTTGATAAGAGTAATGACGTCAATAGTCCTGACAACGTAGAATATGGGATATTGAAGGTCTATGCTAATATTCATAATCTGAAGGTACCATTGAAGAAAATAACTTCCAGAAAATATCTTTGTACTTTCTTGTCTTTGAGGGACTCCAGTAAAATTAAGAGAAACTGAGCCTAAATTCTGCAAAATGGCTTAAATTTTTGAGAAGTAGACTCAAGCCTTGTACTACTACCAGCAACCTCCATCCAACCATTTGTGGCCTTTCCTGGCACCCCAATTGCCCTCAATGGCCCCTCTTCTACCAGTCACCCTCATTTGGTCTGCAGTGATTTTGGTGGTCACCACTGACTACTATGTTAGCCAGCCAGCTTTTGGCTGGTTGCCAGACAATTTATGTCTACTGCCACCCCTTGACCTCTTTTTTTTAAACTCAAATTTTCATTGTTGGGAATTGTTTCCTATTGTTGAAAATTTTACTAAAGGAAACTAGAAAGGATATAAATAGATCTGCTATATTGGTTGTCGGAAAATGTTCACTGTAACTGTTTCCATATAAATAGATCTGCCATGTGCCATACAGGCTTATTCAACAGTGGGAACACCAGACTACATTGCCCCAGAAGTACTACTGAAGAAAGGATATGGAATGGAGTGTGACTGGTTAGTTGATTCTTTAGTACACATCACAGTCTAGACAGGTAATTTGTTTTCATTTGGTGACAAGATATCTGTATCAGGTGGTCTCTTGGAGCAATCATGTATGAGATGCTTGTGGGTTTTCCGCCATTCTATTCTGAAGAACCAATGACAACATGCAGAAAGGTAATTGTGGTGTTGGCCACTCTTTTGAAGGGTCCTACAGGGGTCCTTTGCTTACTAGTGTGAATCCTCGGCTTTGTTCATGATCACTTAGGAACCGTTGTTGCCTAATGGGAAAGTCCTTATATTGCTATCATGTCTCTATGTCGCACAACCTCCCATATCATTTACATATCAGGCAATGAGAGATAGATTTAATAGAAACTAGACTAATTCTGAAATCATTTTATGAAATTTAAAAGAAATTGTGTTTGCTTTAAAATGATAAACAGCGCTTTTCTCCCACTAACAACTAACAATAATTTAGGGGAACCTTGTGTGTTAAAATATTGATTTCTTATCTCAGATTTTCAGACTTATGCAATAATATTAGTTAATGTTACATTCATGTCTCGTCTGAGCAATTTGCAATAACCATATAGGTGTTTTTCCTGAAGTGTGGACATTAATCTTGACTTTATGTATTGTACATGAAGACATCTCTGCTAACATCTGATATGTATATTCTTATCAAACAAATGGTCAGTTCATGCATTGCAGATTGTAAACTGGAGAACTCATTTGAAATTTCCTGAAGAAGCTAAGCTGTCTGCAGAGGCCAAAGATCTCATTTGCAAGCTTCTCTGCAATGTTGAGCGAAGGCTTGGGACAAAAGGAGCTTTCGAAATTAAAGTTGGGATTTTTAGACTCTCTTTTGATTTATTGTGTACATGGATAATTTATTTTCTACTATAACTCAAAAGTTTCAACTTAAATTAGGCACACACGTGGTTTAAAGGATTACAGTGGGATAGATTATATGAGATGGAAGCTGCTTTCATTCCAGAGGTTAACGATGAGTTAGATACTCAGAACTTTGAGAAGTTTGAAGAGGTGAGAGTAATGGTTTCTTTACATTTTGTTTCTCTAAAAAGTGATGCTCTTCACCGCTGTTTCTTTTCTCTCACATGCACACTTGAGTACTCATGCCTACATTCCATAATTTGGTTTTTATATGTCAAAAATCTAGATAAGTAATTGTCATATTAGCATTCCAACATGTTATTAAAGCGCTTCTATAGTATGGCAGTTTGCTTTGATGACATGTTTGCTGGTATATATAGTAATTTTATCCCCTAGTTTACTTGTATCTTCATTGACTGAAATTGTTGGCATGTGAATTTTACTGTCAATGGACTTCTAGAAGTGCATTTCATGTGAAGTTTCCTGGCAATGGACTTCTAGAAGTATTAATTGTATTGGCTATGTTTTGTTTTTCATCTGCTTGAGCTAAAGGACCTTTGAAAGACACATGTTTAAATTATTCTTTCCCCTTTCTGGGTGATGAATTCATTTTGCAATTTTATTGGTAATATTTATTCATTTTACTGTGTCTGCAGTCAGCGGCCATGGAACAACCTTCATCAAAATCGGGTCCATGGAGAAAGGCAAGTTTTATAATTTGCATTAGTTTTATATTTTTTTGTCTTGTGAACTTTTAATTTCTATTGACCCGATCTTACTATTTATCTGATTTGTTAATATGTTTTTTAAAATTTATTTTCAGTACATAGTTTGTTTAACTCTGAAGTTTGTAATCATTATTATCTTAATAACACAATTAAGAGGATCCTTTCCAATAGTATTTGAGAAAAGGTAGATAAAGATACTGGGGAAAATGAAATGCAATTAGGACGATGCAGAAAGGAAAGAATGCACATTCCTTTCAGCATTTTTCCCCCTTTGGTTTCTTTTCTTTTGGCTATTAACCAATTAGGAAGCTCTTTAATTCCAGGGCTAGGGGCTTGCTGAAAGAATGATTTCTCACCTAAGTGGACTGACCAAGAGTCAATACACACTTGTCCTGTGTTAACCGCATACCTCTGAGTCTTAGACCACCTTTATTTAGAATTTATGGTTGTGAGAGATTTGAGTTGATGGAAGCTTAAGTCCTTTTCAACTTTTAAAGGGCTTTTGGGATGGGATTGGGCTCTTCTTCTTATCATTATTTTGGTTGGCAATTGCTGCACTGTCTTTACATAGAGGACACAATTAGAGAAAACTTAAATGATAAAATACTGTTATAGTGAAGATCTCCCGGGAATTCCCTTTACTTCTATTTTATTACTGCCATTAGTAATTCTTATGATGAAAAGGTCACTTAGGATGTTTATGTATTTTTCTGAAATGTCCAAATGATCCTTCTATATGTTTCATAGAGTTAGTCAATCTATATATAACATATGGCTTAAAATTAGATGTATACTTCACTCTTTCAAACATGTTAGAGCAATTCAAGGAGATGAGGTTCTCCCAACTCAAACTAGTGGGTACTGTGTGTTGAAAATTGTTGCATTGGACTTATTGGAGTCTGTCTTCCATGGGCATCTGTGTGATTCCCGGGGATTTTTTTTTTTTTTTGGATTTGTGGTGGTGGCGGGGGGGAAGGTTATGCCATTAAGCCCCTCAAAGAAGTTTTCCATCTATAAAACCCATAAGAACATTGTCAGATCCTAGAAGCCCAAAATTGGGTACTTCTATTGAATGACCCAAAAATTAGTTTTTTTCATCCCCCCCACACCTCCCCAACGGCCCAACCCCCTTTACGGCCATAAGTCTTCTGCATACATCTGTTATAGTAATAAATATAAAAAACTTATGAAGATGATTTTCCTGCTTAGAGTCCCTTGTCCCTTAATCAAATCCTTTCCTCCATCTGGCTCAAGTATGCTATGACAGCAACTCTAGTTCCATTACCTCCTTGTCAGACAAGTGTTTTCTATATTAATTCACTTCTACAAGAATAGTGTATGTATCTGGGATGTATGAAGGCTTTCACCACTAGTGGATGTATGTGCCCAGAATTCAGGATAAGTATCTGGCTGTATTATTTTACTTCCATAAGGAAATGTTTCAAAGGCTTTCAAAGGAAATGTTTTATGGTCAAGACTTAACTTCCAGGGATCTAAGGGTATACATGATGCCACGTCATTTGAAATACTATTCTGCCATTTAAGGAATGATAATTGATGTTAACTGAAATGGCACCATGTACATCCTCATATTCTTGAAAATTAAATCTTAATCATGAAATGGACCCTCTCTTTTTTTCCTCAAAACTTTATCGGATTGGTTCTGTTGTAGGCAGCCATTCCATTTTTGTGTTTTTGATTGCTACTGTCTCTATTGTATACTTGAGTGACTCTTTTTTTGAGTTTTTAATAAAAATTTTCATTACTTATATAATTTTTTTTTTAATGGACCCTCTCATTTTTCCTCTCGCCTGGTGCATCTAGTTAAGTTTGTCAAGTTCAAGATGGTATTTGATAAATTTCTACTTTTCCAAAAGCAGCTGTTAGGAAATAATAAATTTAATCATTTAACCATTATTTTAACAATACTATCTCTCACTTGTGGGCCCAAACTCCTCAACATGTGAGGCCCAACACGTGGAATTTTTACTTTTTTTTTTTTTTAAATGAGAGATAGAGCTGATACAAGGTTCAAATTTAGAACCACATGTTTTGATATCATGATAAAGTAACACTTGTCCTAAAAGCTTAGGTTATTAAAAAATGATAAATTTAATCATTTAATTGCTATTCTAAAAGTATCTATATCTGTTATGGCTTTAAGCTAAACTGCCTTGTATATATTACAATAATATGATTTTGGAACAGAAATGGTTTGCAGTTTCCCCATAATTTTGTGGCAGAGGAATTTTAATATCAATGCAGCATCTGTTGATGTCATTATATATTCACCTGTTGTTGAACTTTCTCTTTTCCATTTTAACTCTTCTATACCAATTGTCTAGCAGTATAGTGTAGGATATGAGAGAGAGATCTCTCCTCAACGTGGTCAGAAATTCAAGAAGTCCTTTGGATTATTAATGGCATTGTTTGGGGTGGTATCCAAGTGTGTATTGGGTTAGTGGGTTACATGGCTTTCTTATCCAAGTGTTTCTGTAAGTTTTTGAGGCCTGGCTACCTTGGATTAGTCACATAATTCTCTGGTTTTTTCATTTTCTTGGTTATCGTGGGAGGTTCCATTTTCTTTTTTGTCGAATCCAAAACGTTTGAATTTTCAGTGGAGGATGGAGGTACTTACTACATGTTACGTATATATGAAAGAAATAAGGATTCTCTCTGGTCGGTTTTCATGGGTAAAGAGAGTGCTAAACGTTTGCACTTATGTAGAGGATCTCATGTCAAATACACCTTCTGAAAATTTTGCTAGAACCTTCAGTGATCGTAATAAGGTTTTTATTTTGCAACTGGGATTCAATGCACATGGAAGCTTACTTATGATCTTTGAACTTGTTCGTGGTCGTCAGAAGGGCCTCATCATTGTACCGGAAGGAAAGCTGGGTAGTGGGTGGAGAGGATTTGGATTTCATCTACGTAAGACTATTGCTTCTGACACACTTGTCGTCAAACCGCCATCTCAATCTGTCCTGATCTCGATAGTGCAAAAGTTCAGACAACAAAAATCCTTTCTGTCGGCAGCGGTGGACGGTGATCGGAAAAACAATGGTGGAAGCGGAAAGGGAAAGCATTTAATGCCCAACATTCAAAATTCAATCAAATCAAATCAAGCTTGAGCAGTCAGAACTAGGAGTTGCGTGATAGGGGTGCTGGGCAGGTAAGCGCGGTTCCTGAGGCTGAATTCACACTTGAAATAAAGGACGACGCTCTTAATGGTGCTAAATCTCCTTTGTCGCTAGAAGTTTCTTTAAGTTTGGAGCGTGGGCTGAATGGTAAGTGGGAAATTAAGTGCTCCAACATTAAGGAAGCGGGTTGTGTAAGTCCTTCTGGTGTTGGGCCCACGCAAGCTATCTTTAGGCCCAATGCACTTGTTGAAGCTATTCCACTTAGAGTGGTTCTGGTGCCACAACTCTGTGCACAAAGGTTGTGTCACAAGAATTTTCCTTCCATTTAACCCACCTCATGTCCACAAATTTAAGCCCAAGCCCACTTTGGTCTGGCAACCCAAAAGAAAGAACTGACCACTAGGTCTTTCCTGATGCGAGAGACCCAATCTCCAGGGAAGTCTTCTTCGTGTCCATGTGAGAGACCCAACCAGTCTTCGTCGTGTCCATCGATAATGCCGCTGATGTCGTTGATGGTCTCCGACATCGCCTCTGCTTAATTTCTTAACTCCGATAAGATCGATGAAGCCAGGTATGAGTTATCGGCGCTGATTGACTCGAATCAAGTCTTCGATGTAGTCGAGTATGAGCTTCTCGGCTCCGACGAGTCCGATGAGGCCAGGAATGGGTTGGCATGTACCACAGATAGCGACGAGAGCTTAGAGTGTGACCTCCGATTGATTCTCCAGGAGCATTCCGGCAATATAGTCAAGAAATGGGGGAATTCGGAGCAGTGGGTACTTGAATTACGTGATGGGAGGAGGGTTGCGGTTCTGATTTAGATCTCTTTGCCTCGGTGTGAAGCTACAAAGGTATTGGAAAAGCAAAAACAGCTGGCCTTAGTTTCGTTGGAGTCTTTTGACGTTACGAATGTGTCATCGGCTCTTATCGAAGAGGATGAAGTATTGGTGGAGGATTGGGTTTCGGATACCTACTTGGAGGAAGCTGATCAGCCCCTAGATGTTGAACCAATTGCTTTTTCTCTGCCTTTGGCCATGGCAGAGTAGTCACTTGTGGATGTGGAAAGTTTTGCAGGTGTGGATACTTCAGAGAGTCAGGAACCTTATTCCGATTGGTTTCAAAAGAGATTCAATAGTTTCGATAGCTTCCTTGGCACGTCCGTTGAGGGTTTGGAAGATCAAGCAACAAAATTTTTATTGGCTGTTGAAGCTGAATTAAATAGGAGGGTTGAGGTGAACAAGAAAACATGTGGTTTAAAAGGTTTGGGGGTGAAAGGTTTAAGAGAGTTGAAAGGGTTGTTTAGTTCTATTAATTATGGCTCTACATCTGCTAGGTGAAGTGGTATTAATAGGAATCAGGTTCTTTCTGTTGCTCAATGAATTTCAAGCTTCTTTCCTGTAATGTCAGAGGGCTGAATGAAGTTGACAAGAGGCTTCAGATTCATAACTTGTTGCGATCCTGGAAGGCTGATATTGTGTGTTTGCAAGAGACCAAACTAGAGTGGATTACTAGAGGTATGGTTCGAAGTATATGGAGTTGTCCATATGTAGATTGGTTGTACCTGGGTTCAGATAGTGCTTCTGGAGGTATTTTATTGATTTGGGATAGGCGGGTTGTGGAAAAGGTGGAGGAAGCGGTGGGGCATTTTTCGGTTTCATGCAAGTTTAAAAATGTTGGCGACCAATTTGAGTGGACTTTTATAGGCATATATGGGCCAAATTTGAACAAAAGGCATAGGTTGATGTGGGAGGAACTAACCGGGCTGATCAGTTGGTGGGATTTGCCTTGGTGCCTCAGAGGGGACTTTAATATAATCAGTTTCCCATCAGAGCGATTAGGGGCTGCTAGCTACTCTCGAGCTATGTATGGATTTTCTGACTTTGTTTCTTTGCATGGGTTGATGGATATATATATGGAAGGGGGCCTTTACACCTGGTCCAATACATCCTCAGCTTCTCGACTAGATCGGTTCCTTTTCTCCCCACTTTTGGTAGATGACTTCACACAGTTCACCCAAAAAATGATGTCTAGAGTACTTTCTGACCATTTTCTTATTTTGTTGGAGGGTGGGAGTTAGCGAAGAGGTAGAATTTCTTTCCGTTTTGAAAATATGTGGTTGAGGGTGGAAAATTTTGTCAACAAAGTGAAGAAGTGGTGGGCATCCTATTTGTTCCAAGGAACCCCAAGTTTTATACTAGCTAAGAAGTTGGTTGCCTTGAAGTTGGATTTAAAAAAGTGGAATGAGACTGAGTTTGACAATGTCACATTTAAGAAACAAGACCTTTGGAGCAAGCTGAATGTTTTGGATGCTAAAGAGGAGACTCATAGATTAATAGCTGAGAAGAAGTTAGAACAAACTAATCTTCGTACAGATATTGAAAAGTTGACTCTTATGGAAGATATTAGTTGGAGACAAAAGTCTAGGGTGTTGCACTTGAAGGAAGGAGACGCCAATACCAGATTCTTTCATAAAATGGCTAATTCTAATAGAAAAAATAATGGTATTGAAAGCCTAATGGTTAATGGTACCTTGTCTTCAGATCAGGGTATAATTGCAGACTACATTACTTATTTCTTCATGAATTTGTACTCTGAGCAGTAGGTTGATCGACCGTTTCCGGATTTGTTGGTTTTTCCAATGATATCTGGCAATAATGTGGATTGGTTAGAGAGACCTTTTGAAAAGGCAGAAATTTTTGATCTCATTCAGAGTTTTCATGGTGATAAATCTCCTTGACCAGATGGCTTCCCGATGGCTTTTTTCCAAGCTTGCTGGGGGATTGTTAAACCTGATCTTATGGCCGTATTTCATCTTTTTTTTACCAATGGTCAGTTTGAGAAAAGTTTAAACGCAACTTTTATTACTCTCATTCCTAAAAAACATGTTGCAAGTGAGATTAGGGATTTTCAGCCCATTAGTTTGGTTGGGGGGGTTAATAAAATTGTTGCTAAAGTCTTGGCTAATCGTCTCCATACGGTGATGGGGGGATATAATCTCAGCATCTTAGAATACTTTTGTGAGGGATAGACAGATCCTTGACCCTGTTCTTATTGCTAATGAATGTCTTGACAGTAGATTGAAGTCTGGGGTGCCGGGGTTGATTTGT
Organism: Quercus glauca; assembly: GCA_023736055.1. Classification (NCBI taxonomy): domain Eukaryota; kingdom Viridiplantae; phylum Streptophyta; class Magnoliopsida; order Fagales; family Fagaceae; genus Quercus; species Quercus glauca. Next base: position 75,203,177 of record CM043319.1, read on the forward strand.
AAGCTAGATGTTGAGAAGGCTTTTGACCATATAAACTGGAGTTTTCTGCTACAGATGTTAGAAAGAAATGGGTTCTCTGCCAAACGGAGACAATGGATCTTCTTTTGTCTATCTACAGTCCGTTTCTCCATCTTGATTAATGGCTCTCCTTGTGGATTCTTTGGTAGCACCAGAGGTTTGAGGCATGGTGATCCATTGTTTCCATTGTTGTTTGTTTTGGTGATGGAAGCTCTTGGAAGAATGTTGGATAAAGCAGTTCACGAAGGACGCATGTCAAGATTTAGTTTGGGTAACTTGGAGGGAAGATCCATGGCGGTGTTTTTTCTCCTTTTTGCGGATGACAAGATAATTTTTTGTGAGACTGATTTAGAACAGATTTTGATTCTTTGTATGATGCTTATCTGGTTTGAGGCGGTGTCGGGTCTAAAGATTAACCTGGGCAAGTCAGAATTGGTTCTATTTGGGGTAGTCCATAATATTGGCCTTTTCCTAGTTGTTCTTGGTTGCAAGCAGGGTTCCCTCCCAATGAAATATTTGGGTCTTCCTTTGGGTGCTAAATTCAAGGCTAAGACTATATGGAATCCAATTCTGGAGAAAATGGAGAGGAGATTGGCGGGTTGGAAACGCTTATATTTATCCAAGGAAGGTAGAGTCACCCTAATCAAAAGCACCCTATCTAATTTACCCACTAATTTTCTATCTTTATTTCCTATACCTGCTAGTGTAGCTAACCGAATTGAGAGGTTCCAGTGGAATTTCTTATGGGGCAGATTTGGAGATGATCCTAAAATTCATTTGGTTAAATGGGCTACTATTTGTGCTCCTATTTCTTCGGGTGGCTTAGGGATAAGGAAGATAAGACTTTTCAATGAAGTTTTATTTGGGAAGTGGCTTTGGAGATTTGGGATTGAGAAAGATGCCCTTTGGAGACAAATGATAGAGATGAAATATGAATGTGTGTTGGGGGGTGGGGGGCTGGTGTACCAGATCTGTGAATGGCCCTTATGGTGTTGGTTTATGGAAAAATATCAGTCAGGGATGGCCTTCTTTCTCACGCCATATTCTGTGTGATATTGGTGATGGGTCTAGAGTGAAGTTTTGGTAGGACCGGTGGTGTGGAGAGACATCTCTTGCTGTTAGATATCCTGACTTGTTCAGATTTTGCAGGAATAAGGATGCCAGTGTGGCTGAGCTTATGAAGTCTGCCAATGGTGTCATCTTTTGGGATGTGAGATTCTTTAGGGGGGTGCATGCTCGGGATCTAGAGGCTATGTCAGACTTCATGGAAACCATATATGGTTCTCCTATAAGGGGGCTAGGTGAGGATAAAATGTGTTGGATACCTAGCAAAGATAAGGGTTTCATGGTTAGTGATTATTATAGAATTTTAGTTGGCAACACTTTTTATGGTTTTCCTTGGAAAAGTATTTGGAAGAGAAGATTCTCTCCAGAATAGCTTTCTTTGTTTGGATTGCTGCTTTACGGAAATGTTTGATGATTGATAATTTACGAAAAAAGCAGGTGTGGATTTTGGATTGGTGCTACATGTGTAAGAGAAATGGTGAATCGGTTGACCATCTATTCCTTCATTGTCCTTTTGCTTTGGATCTATGGTCTATGGTTTTGGGTCTATTTGGAGTAACTTGGCTTATGCTGCACACTGTTTTGGGGCTGTTAGGGTGTTGGCAAGGCAACTTTGGTCATCATTGAAATGGTTATATTTGGTCCATCATTCCTCATTGCTTAATGTGGTGTCTTTAGAGGGAGAGAAATAGTAGATGTTTTAAAGATATTGAGAGATTTATTTCGGACCTCAAGCTACTCTTTTTTAGAACTAGCGTTTGGTTGTTTGCTTTGCAAAAACAATCATTCCCTTCTTTTATTGATTTCCTAGACTCTTGCAATTTTTGTATTTGATTTCTTATCCCTTGTTCACTCCCTGTGTACTAGGGTGTTCCTTTTTTATATCAATATAACTTATTACTTATAATATATATATATATATATATATATATATAAACAACGAAAACTAAAGAACAGTATTTTCTTTCCTAAGCTTATATTCCCTCTTCCATTTCTCCCCTCTTCAGAGATGTAACTTGTATGATAAACTTCATAAGGGGTTTGTAAATGATTGCAATAATATTTCACAATATTCCTTCTTAATTATTTTCTTTCAAACTTTGTAAGTTAAAATGTTTTCTCTAAAAGAATTCAACATGCCAAATGTGTCTAAGATGTGCTTATGTTTGACACATCTGATGCAGCTAAAGGTTCCCTGCTTCGCATGTCTGCACTACCAAGTTTTAGTGAGCCTGTTTGTAGTGACTGATTATCACTTCATTTGATTACAGATGCTTCCATCCAAGGATGCGAATTTCGTTGGTTATACGTACAAGAATTTTGAGATCGTGAGCGAGGATCATATACCTGGCATTGGTTTGTATCAACCTTTATAAATTCTTTAGTTATGATGCTGGGATTTATCATTTATAGTTTTTTTTTTCTTAAATAGAATATATTGTTTATAGTTGCTGAAAATATTCTTTATAGCAGCCCTTACCATGGTTGTCAAAATCGCGATCTGGATCGTAGGATCGCACGATTTTATGATCCTACCTCACCAAAACATTTAGAATCGCACAAGGATCGTAAAAATTGTAAGATCATATGAGATCCTATCAATCCTACCAAAACGTAAAAATCAGTTTTTTATTTTTTATTTTTATTTATTTTTATTTTTAAGTTCATCTTTATAAGTTGTAATTTATAATCTCAAGACTAAGACATTGTACTTCATAAATGTATTAACTAAGTGGTGGGACTCACATGGAGATGACTTTCTTGAATTGAAAATTTTTGCTATTAGAATATTGAGCTTAACATATAGCTCTTCAGGTTGTGAAAGTAATTGGAGTACATTTGGAATAGCAAGACCAAATGACTTTGATATATTATCTCCAAGTTGAGAATTCTCTATTAAAAATGGTACAACTTTAAGAACACTCAAAAAGGAGAAAATTGTTTAAACCAAAAAAAAAAAAAAAAAAAAAAAGAGTTGGTATTTGTTATGTAAAACTTGAAGATAAAAGAGAAAATACCTAAACCATCAAGTGCAAAAGAAGAAATTGGTTTGAAGAACTTGTCTTCAGATGATGAGTGGTTAGCAAAGGGTGTCGACCAGAAGATGATGGTATAGATTTTGATGAAGATAATGAAGTAATAATTTTAATGCCTTCCTTTATAGATTTTTTTAAAAAAAGTTACGTGTATAGTGTGAATGTGTGATCACTGTTGTATCATTTGGGTATCAATGTTAGGTGATGATGAGGGTTCAAGGGCTACTGCTAAATGAAAAAGTGTGCTAGTATTTTGATACTTGGTTGGTTTCTAATTAAACATTCACTAAACTTTTTAAATACATTGCGTTAAAACTTAAATATATTTGTTTCATTAGTATAGACGTAACGATGTAAGACATGCAAATTACATCATATGATCAAAATCTTTATTTTTTTATGAAAGATTCATAATTTACATAATTATTCAATATACAGAGTCACTATCAATGTGCTTTTTGCTTCAAATCTAAAAATAGGTAGGATCCACGATCTGATCTTACGATTCACGATCCTACCTACTTCTTGTGATCCTACTTAGGATCTCGATTTTGATAACCTTGGCCCTTACTATGTATGCCAAGAAAGGGGGCAGAGGTGTAAATCATACCATTCGAACTGTAATAAAAAAACTGACATTATTTAATGGCCATTATAGCCTGATGTGTCTAATTGTTTTGAGACTTTGTTTCTTAGCTTTCACTAACTGTTAGAGGCTAACCTCAATGCAGCTCAATTGAAGAAAAAGACCAACAAGCCCAAGAGACCTTCTATTCAGTCATTATTTGGTACACTTCTTTAACTAGAATTGCCTGACTTTATCTGTATATTTCAATATGTATCTGCACTCTCATACCTCTTATTTCCATGGTTTTTACCCCATAGACACACCCGATCCAGCTGTTATGGGAAGCTTTCTCAATATTTCAAGTACAATATCAGAGGTCTCTGAAAGCCCTGAGCCACTGCCTCATTCTGCTAGACCTGCACAACATCAACACAAGCCTATGAGAAGATAATCAGTGGCAGTTCACAATTGTCCATAGCCAAAGCAAAGATATAGGATATATATATATAATTTTTTTTTTCTTTTTTAAGAGAAGCAATGCAAATATAGCAAGGATTACATACTTTGTAGCGGAAATGTTGAGAAAGGATTACAGAATTATGCACTAATAGTGGAGATCATTTCCTGCATAATCACCTGTATGGATAGCAATCGAAGAAAATTTTACGCTAGAACTTTTTATATGTAAAATTATGTCAAGCTGTTTGGGTTAAGTTCATGGCCTCCATTGTTTTTTTTTTTTTTTTTTTTTTTTAAGAAGCCATGGCCTCTATGTTTATGGTGTATGATACAGTAATTTTTGCAACAAAGTTTATCAGTCAATTATTATGTAGTTTGCGCTTATGGCTGATGCTGTAATCATAAAATCTATTATACACAATTCAATGCATGACCTTTCATTAAACCCAATACCGTATCAATAATCGTTTTAATGGCTAGTTATTGTTCTTGAGATAAGATCCATCTAATTGTATGTATGATATTTCATATTAGTTAGATCAATATAAAATTAAACAAATAATTAAAATGCAATTATATTGTAGTTGCTTAAGTAATCGTTGCTTCTAAGAATATTTCAAATCACCAACTCCCTGCGAACAAAACTTGTAAGTCATAACACTTGACAGCAGCGCAGCCTCCATAAACATCATGCCATATAGCTTAAATGATTTCTATGTGTGTTTGGTACTGAATTTTCCTTCTAAATTTTTAGTCTATTTACCATGTACAACTTTTAAAATCTCACTTTTTTTTTTAGTTATAAATATACTTTAACTAACATTCAATAAATAAATTTTCAACAAAAGATTACATGTCCTAGAAGAAAAAAAAAAAAAAAAAAAAAAATCGAAGTGAACTTGTTTTAACTTATTTGTCATTGAATATTGGTGTCTTAGGTTACTTAACACCTTCTCCACACAAAACCAAATCCCTAAATCTATGTTTTTAGTTCAAAACAAGGTTATATTTGTTTCTTTCCGTACGACCCTCATGACCTAAGTTCAAGATTAACATCATATAGAGAATAATGGAGACTCTATTCTTTTCATGCACATTCCACACACCTTTACCTCTTGCACATGCAGGGAGCACACATAAGGGACACAACTACACACAACCATCTTAGGTGGTTTGCATCAACAATTTCATCTGTAATAACTAAGATTTTTATGATAAGGTCACCTTTCCAAGGACCCTCTATACGAGTTTCAAAAGTAATCATTAGATCAACTTTGTGATTATAAGTCAACTCTACCATAGAAGAAGATTTCATTGCCCCGACAGCTCCAAACAACAATATTCATATCTGAAAAGGAAGGAAGAAAGAAAGAATATAATCACAAAAGAGCTAGAGGGTCTTCTTCAATTACCTCAATTTTCAACTCAATTCTTTTATGACCACAACTTTTATCACCTTTTTTATATGGTCAACTGTGAAAGGTGGATAATCACTTTCATATAGACTCTCCACTTATAGTTGACCACATCAAAATTATAGCAAAAATTATTGCACAAAAATTATGTCCATTGATTTTCTCTTTCCTACCCAAATTCTTAAGAAGATTGCCCACTAATACACTCCCTACTAAAAAAATCACCACATGTTTCGAAATCTCAATGGCCTCTGAATTGAGTTCACACAGAAGAAGGTGACTTTTGCTTCATAGTCACTGAGATTTGGAGTAGTTTGAAGACTGGAAGATTTCCCACTAAAGTTGACCAGCTAAATGGACTCCAAACCTGCATGCATTGCCTCTACCAGCTTCGACTTGAGAAAGGCAAGTTGACTTGAGCAGTTGAGCTCTCTTAGCTCAAAACAGAAATTGGAGGGCGATCCATTCTAGAACTTCCACAATTGAATTTTTTATTATTATCTTCCAATGTGTTTTATATATCCTCGTCTTATAATTGCTTTATGCAGCTCTACTAATAATATGGATTGATTGAAGCGAATTAAGACCTTGATTCATATTGATTTGGACGGAATTTTCCTTCAAATCGGTTTAGAAGAAAGTTTATTCAACTTATCATGTGGTTAGTCAAATGAGCATACACATGTATTTTAGTTACGTGACCCACTTAAAAAAGTTTTTTCAACCTATACTATATGATAAGTCAAATGAATATACATATCACATGTGTACTTTTAGTCATATGATATGCTTAATTGTAATGTAATTTATTTAAATGATTAAATGTATCACGTGATTTAATGCATATATATGGTTTTATGACCTCCAACTTGGTTTGGAGAAAAACGCTTTATCCATTCTATATTTCACCGAAGATTTTACTTTATATGAGAAATGTAATTTACCTTTGTTTTTATATCGACAATGGCAATCAAAAGAACGGTAACATACACACACATGTTTATATAAGTTAAGATCAAATTACATATGATACACTCTGTCATTGTTACACACTTTAATAACCTCTTATTAGATTTATAGTTTGAATATCCTACCATTAGATTACATTTTTTTTTTATTATATATAATTACATGCCAAATTTATGTTGATTGAATGTCAGTTAATATTTGCTTCATAAATTCATATTTTGTATAAACAATTAAAATATAAACAAATTTCGAACTTTAATATTTTATAGATGAGATAGTTATTGGTTATTGATCATTGTGATATTTTGCCACCATAAAGGATATATAAAAACAATATCATCCGCTGGATTTTCACAAAGAAAAGACTCCATCCTAGTTATAACTTAAATAGACACAAACAATGATAGGTCAGTGCTTCAATTAAGTTGATGAGGCCGTGTCAATTTTTTTTTTTTTCAGATAATAATTTTATTATTTATAAATCTAAATTCGTTAACAAAAATATCTATAAGCATGAGAATAGATAACTTTCCAAAATTCATTTTAAATTAATAAAGTAAACCTATCTATATCTTAATTTATATTTATATGGTGAATAGCATTGCATATATATATATATATATATATATGAAAGAATAAAATTGAATATATGAGTAACAAAATAAAATTATATTTTCTTGTAAAAAATCCATCCTATGAGTAGTCTAAATTACCACAGAAATTCACTATTATACAGAGAAATAATAATGCGGCCCCATTAAGTATGACGAGACATCGTCCTCTAATGGTCTCTACTCTCCCTCAGTTTTAATCATGTGTGAAGGTGCAGCTTAAATGGTGGGGAAAAGGACCAACAAGCACTGACCACACATTGAGCAACTGAGAGATGAGAAAAATGAATGGACAATGATGTCAATGAGCACTTTGAATAGTCACTTACAATTAGAGCTTTTTTATTTTTCTGAGTCTTTGGACACCCCAGCCTTTGCCTTTCCCTTTCACAAGTGGCTCTTTCAAAACAAAACAAAAAAATTGCATGGTAATGTTTTTCCTTTTCAAATTTGCATGGAATGGAATGCACAATGAAAGGCTAACTTATCTTCCTCATCATTCTAATCTCCTCAGAATTGAAAGAGACCCATAGAGAATCCCTATGCTTCTAGTGTCATATAATGGTGGGTGGGGTTTTGCTCCATATTGGCTTTTTTTGCTTTTGCAGTTTCTTCTGGCTACGAATATAATGCCTGTCTTTTCTGTTAGCAACTACCTTCCCTGCTTTTGACCTTCACTGACTGAGCAAAAAAAATCTTTCATCTCTATCCAAAAACTTTTTATTTCATTCCATCATGGTTTCTGATTTCACTTCATTTTTTTTTTTTGTCACTAAAAATATTCCTTTACGTGCACTTGTATAATTGGTTCACTTTGTTGTAAACCTATAATGATGATCGCGAAGAAGATTGTGTATACATACATCAGTTGAACTCATGTTTTCAAAATATGATTTTAGTTAAAATCGTAAAACTGTGTTTTTGAAAACACAATTTTTCTATTTCACAATTATAATTCAAATTTCACAAACTGTGTATGACTCTATGTTAACTAACTGTATTCAATAATAATTAACTTTTTGGTTTTTTAAAAAAAAATATTTTTTTGCCATTATTGTTTAGAACATCTTTAACCGTTTTTTCTGAACTTTCACATAAACTTCAATTAAAAATCCATTTTTCTATTTTAACTGAGTTTAAACTCTGTTACTTCTCTCCATCACATTTGATTTTGCTTTTTGAAAATTAATCACTGACTACATCTACATGACACTACTAGTCATATCTTTCGATTCTTTCCAAATATAACCACTGACTACTCATCCTTCAAAATCGCTGGTCGAATCAACCAAAAATGGTACTCATCCTCAACGAATAAATGAGTCACATCAACGATCAACGATCAACGATCAACGATCAACGATCAACGATCAACGATCAACAATCATCAATCTATAAAAAATTTGACTGAATCCTCAATCAAACTCTAATAAAAACCCAATAACCTTCACATCACGAGCCACCGATTGGACCTTAATTAGCTCCAGTCACTTCCGCCATCAAGCAAATCCCCAACCGACCACTGTGCTCTAAAATCCCAACAACCTTTACATCGTGCTGGGCATAGACTACAATGGTTGACAAGAGAAATTGTTTGTTAAATAAATAAATAATTGATTTGGAGAGCTACACTGACTATTCAGAGATGATAGTTGCTATTATAGCTAAATTTTGGGTTTAGTTATGTAGAAATTTGTGATAGAGAGATGGAGAATTTATGAGAGTATACGTGATTTCGTCTTGTAACCTATATTCACGGGACAACAATCTGAAGGGCTACGATTTCTTATTCACTTTATTTATTTATTTATTTTATAATGAATTTTATATACAAAAATCAATGATTATTTGAATTGCACATTGACTGCTTCAATCCCATAATTTTCTCTAACAATCACTCCCTTGATTTAATAAAAAATTTCATGATTTTCTTTGGTAATCAATGTATAATTTTGTCTTCAATACATGGAATGTAAATCATACTTTCCAACACACCCTAGCTATCAAATTGTGCATTAGTCTTTGATGAAATGCACAACTTGCAAAAATTGAACCAAAAGTTTAATTTGTCTTTCAAAGTTTTGTATTCTTTTTTTGGTACAAGAAAATTAGCTGACAAAAGTGAAACTTAGCATAAACCAATGTAGGTGCTTCAATTAATTGCACATGAAGATAACAACACCATTAAAATGGTGACTCTCACTTAGTGTCCGTTTAGTATGATTAATTTTTCCAACTTATTTTATTATTTAGCTTAATTTTACTACTATTCATGGGTTTTATTGCACTTTTGGTACTATTTATGGGTCTTATTATACTATTTTAGCTGACTTTTATCTCTATCTGCAGTACTTTTAATAAAAAGTTTTCAGTTTTAGCAAAATAAGTAAATCTCAAACAGTCCTTTAATGAGGAATCCATGAGAAATCATGCTATGAAGATATCGCTACAATGTTGATGTAATGAAATTATTTACTATGAAACAAGGTATTAGAAGTGAAAATACGATGAAAAGTAAGGAGATAGATGATAAAAAATAGTTAACTAGGTAATTGGATTAGAAATCACCAAAAATAGGAAAATCACGTGAGTGAAGAGATTCAGTAACGTCCAATCAACCCAATCTGATATTGTGCATAAATTTTTGATGCAAAGATAGAGAAAAAAGAGAGGAGAGAAGAGTTTTTAAATTCTAGTGTGTATATAATAATAATAATAATAATAATATCATTAGAGAAAAATAATTCTAACGATTATATCTCATATTGTCTTTTTTTTTTTTTTTACTACCAAAAAAAAAAAAAAAAAATTCAGACTGCCATCATAACAAAATATGAATGGTTGAAATTAAAATAACTGAAAATGAATCACGAGGTCATTAGAGATATTGTGGATTTTACTTAACTCAACTAATTAAATCTCCTTTCTTGAAGAAGGAAATTAGGTTTGAATCCACCCACAATAAAAAAGGCGAGAGAGAGGAAAAAAAAAAAACTTTAATGATGTCTTAATCTTCAAGATTTAAATTTTCCTTATTCCCTTCCTTATTATTACTACCGAATTATAAAAACTAAAAAGAAAAAAAGTTTAATATCATAAATGGCAAAAACATTATTAGTGTGTATATAATAATAATAATAATATCATTAGAGGTATTATACTACAATATTTATGAAAAGATCTTAGAACAATTCTCTTTGTGCATATCCAATATTGTTACGGTGAGGTGACTAATAATAATAAAAAGATCATTAGAGGTATTATACTAAAATATTTATGAATACATCAATGAACAATCCTCTTTTTGCAAGATCCAATATTGATATGGTGAGGTGACTAGATTGGTTCAAATCTCATTAGTCAATTCATTCAATTAGGCTAATCTAAGTCTTCTGTAGCTTAATCGATTGGTATTTTCTGATAATTCCAATAAAAATATTCAAGATTTAATTTTTCCTTCCCTTCCTTATTATTATTATCGAATTATAAAAACTAAAAAGAAAAAAAGTTTAATATCATAAATGGCAAAAACATTTTGGACATAAATGATTACGTAAGCTTTTCAAGAATTTTGAATTTGAATTTTTAAAAGTTTATTACATTTTAGGGTAGTTATAATTATATAAGTAAATACTAAATAGTTATTTTTCCTCCATGGTATAATAAGTTCCTAGTCAAATACTTGATTTAGGTTCATGTTGAGATGGGCTTGATATGTAATTAATGTTTCAGCTAAAGAGTGTGCTTGGTTGAATGTGAATATAAGAAGTTACAGGGTGCATCATCTTACATGCATGTACTGTGTAATTGCGTCCTCCTACTTAAAGACAAAAAAGTGAGACGTACGATTGTCTTCTACAACTTTAATAGTTTGCGTCTTGTATGTATTATATTTTTGAAATTTAGGCGCCTAAAAAGTTGCCTCCACCCAAAAGTTGATTTCAATAGTATTGGAGCACTGGTATTAGTGTTTGTATAGAAAAAAAAAAAAAAAAAAAAAAAAAAAAAAGACTATTTTAACTAATGAAGTCCCAAATTCACCCACATATGATTATGTAAAACTGTGTAAAAATACATACGTGATTGCTATAGTAACTGTATAAACTTACACTGATACTGATTATATATAAAAAAAAAAAAATTTACATTGACACTATTTATTTTAAATTTAGTTTTTTATTTCTTCTTTACGTATTCTAAGGATAAAGAAAGAGTGTGAATGATGGTTATTGTGTACAAAGAATTAGAAACAATTAAAAAAAAGAAAAAGAAAAAATGATATTTTAATTAAATATAATGTAAATAGATAATCTAATGTGTGGTATTTTGAAAATTGAGTATGTAAAATAAGAAAAGTAGGTTCCTATGCTAAAAATAGACAAATTTTTTTGTATAAACTGATGTGAATGCTCTTAGATTTTAAACTTTGGTAATAGAATAGAAGGCCAAAGGAACAAAATAACAATTTATTACCGTGCATAAGGAAAGGACACTTTGACGCAATTAAATTGTGTGAGCACAATTTTTATTATATAATATATATTATGATCTTGGTAGTGTCGTACCATAGGATTAAAATGTCTTTGAGCCTTTTTTTTTTTTTTTTTTTTTTTTGAGAGGGAAAAAAAGAAGTCTTTGAGCTTGTGATTTGTTAATTGGTAAGTTTAAAATGGCTTTGAGCTTGTGATTAATTTGTTAATTGGGCAAAGTTGAAGCATTATTGGGCCCTACTTTAAACGGCCCAACTTTGGAATTGGTTGTTGTAAAATCATTAATTGTTAATTGTTAAGTGCAAATGATAATTATATGAAATGATCTTAATCCATTAGTTTAAATTCTCTCGCATCTTTTCTCTCAAAAAAAAAAAAAAAAAAATTCTCTCGCATCTTCCAACTAGCAAGCATAAATAATGTTTTATTCTCATTCTTTTTACGCTAGATTGCTAGAAGCATGCCGAGTTTTCTTTTATTCTAGAAGTACGTATGACATCTAATGTTGTTTGGAGAATACACAATTAGAAATTTGGTATTGTGACATGAATCATGGAGCAATTAAAAAAAATAAAAACATGAATCATGGATTATGTATATGATATCTTTCTACATATATAAAATAAAGATGGAGTTTGTTTTCGCTTTGGCATACCTTTACTTTCTTTGTAATTTGTAAACTTGAGCAATAAAGTCATATTTTCACATGTGAATCATCATCATTCACTGCATCCTCTCGACCTAATTAATTTTTAGGTGATGATATTGGGTGCATGGTTTCTTCGTTTTTAATTAGATTGACAAGCATTTGTATGATTTTTTAATTCTTTTATGTATAAATGACTATTTAAGTACTTGTCAAAGTTTCCTTAGTCATTGGATTATTTGTGGATTTTATCCATCATACTAGTTCAAGGCCTGCCCTTTGTAAGGCTTTAGTCATGAAGTTATAAAATATATTTAATTTTATTGAGAAGGAATATCTTTTATTTTTATTTTTTATAGATTGAACAAAAGCTCTCTAGGCAATCAACGGTAAAAATTAATATAAAAATAAGTAATTGTGGCAATTGAGTATGGTATCCACTTGGCATAATTAAGATTTTTAAGACCCAACTTTTATTATATAGTATATATAGTATATGAATTATTTATGTGTTATTTTTAAAAACCTCATTTTTTTTCTATATTAATTAAAATTTTGCTCACTTTAAACAAATAAAAAAGATTTAAATCAGCACACGTAAGCTCTTCAAAAAAATTATCCTCTTGAAGATGTTTGTCGCATTGAGAAAAGTCTATGAAATGGAGCAATAGGCTCTTGAAAAAAAAAATTATCTAGACCATGTATAATTAGACTATTGACCTTATTCTTTATTTTTAAAATAAGTGTAATTTTTTGTTCTAACAAAATATAGTATTACAAAAAAATTGAAAAATATTAATTATGGTTAGTAAAAAAAAAAAAAACCCGATATGGAATAAAGTTGGTTTCTCAAACATTCTTTCTTAATTATTATAATTATTAAATAGTTTAACTACATCAAAAGAAGAATTATAATAATAGTATTGAATAGAAAAAAAAAAACTATTTTTGTCGAAAAAAGAAAAGTAAGGTATATATCAGTGTTTATGCATCAAATATATTTTTTTTCTTAGTGATGATAGTCGCAAACATATAAATTCGTTTTTCCTTTCTATCAACCTACACACTTATGTTGTGCTATAAATTATGGCCTTTCTTCTTCTTCTTTTTTATTATTATTGTTATTATTTTAAAAATCTGTCCCTACAATTCAAAGGGCAAATATACTATTAAGTGGAAAGTTCAATCCAATATCCTAAGTGACAAAAGAAGATTACAACTTAGAAGCACAAGAGAGATACGTACGCAAGACTATGGTTTTCTTGATCTAGAAATACACTTAAAGGAGCATTGGGATCAGGGACGGACTCACGTTGGGGCAGAGGGGGGCCATTCCCCCCCCCCCCCCCCCCCCCAAATTATAAAAAAAAAAAAAAAAAACTAGTATAAAAAATTAAGATTTGCCCTTATATATATATATATATATTTGTCTCTCTTCTAAAATATTTAGATATTAACCTACAAGAAAATAAATAAAATCCATGCCCCTTTAACTACAAAAACAAAATTTAAATATGGACTACACAAAAATCGCGCGCAAAATAAGAAACAATTATTTTGTATGTTATACTTTGTTGATATGTTTTATAATATGAAAAGTTTAAGAAATACTTATTTTGTACGTAGTATTTTGTTGAATATAAAATAAATATTAGTTTTTATTTTTTTTGGTTTTAAGCTTTGGTCTCCCTCAGTTATAAATCCTGGTTCCGTCTCTGATTGGGATCTCTAAAATGATCCCCAAAAAAATGGCAAAATCGCCTTTTAACTATTATAACTAATTAAAGCTTCTCGATCATTAGAAGCAAAGTCTTTTATGTCACATGGGAAAGGGCCACGTGCCACACAATCCGAGGGGCTATAATATCCAAATCCTTATTAATTTAATCACATGTAAGGATGATAGTTACAGAGTTTCCAATGTACACATGCACTATACAATATTACGCTATCCATGTTCTCAAAGTGATCATTTTCACATTAATTTCCCCTCCAAAAATGGGCTGGACTATCTTGGGAAGAAGCTCCCTTGTTTGATACACTATTATGCAAATTAATGTTTATTATGCAAATAGTGGTTCAGCCCCTACTAAAATTCCTACTCCGAAGCCTAGACATTAGGCACTGTGGTTGGTGTTGAGAAGCATAAGCCCCACCTCATCGTGCATTATAGGCCGCCCCCCCGCCAAAAACAAAAATTTTCAAGGAAAACCTTTGAAATTAGCCTGTGGAAATCAAACTGTCCATCTTTGACTGGTTCTTTAGCTTTTATTTTAACTGTTTATAGCAATTCGATCGGACCAAATTAAGCACCAAACCTTGAAAAATTGGCCAACTCAAGGAGGGAAGCGTGAGTGTTGGTTTTGATTTGCTGATTTGTTACAAATATACAAATTAAAATACAATCTCATTTAGAACAAATAAATCTTTGATATATAAGCAAGTTAATGAGTCATGTTAAAAAAAAATTACATAAAATTTTAAACACATGACATCCGTTATAAAATAATTAATTTTTTTATCAAATTAAGATACTAATTAGTTTCTTTTTGATATAATCAGAATTCAAACTTAAAACCCTTGTACAATGGCTAAAATTTTTACCGGTTAAACTAATTAAAAACGATATTAATAAGTAATTAAAATGAAACTTCGAAACTTAAAATATTGATGCGGTCCCCTACTTTGACTTTGTATATTTAGAGGCATTAGAAAATTGACAATTTAGGTACAAGAGACAGGTGGAATGGTAATCATAGCCGTCCACGTAGAGAAAATTAGATGGGGCATGATGAGAGTAGCCAGTTAGCTTGCCGGTGACGTAGTGAGAGAGATCATAATCTTAGTTAAGGCAAGTGTCCCGCGTGCAGACCAACAACAACAACAAGCAAATGTGACGGTAAGGAAAGCAAAGTTTTATTAATATTTTTCTTAGGTTTAACCAGTATATATATTACTATAAAAAAGCACGACTATGGATACTCTGTTTTAGTTAAGTTTAATTTAATGAGATGGATAATCGTCAGCATCGACGAAGGGTCGGCAAATCAATGAGAGAGAAAGAGAGAGCCTTATTAATATATGGTATATCCATCATATATGAATTATGATTTTAATTATAATACATATAGTAGTACTGTATATAATATGGTAGAAATTATTTTAATTTAGTTTCTGGTTCACATGGCAGGATGGTAGGGATTCTCTTTTTTTTTTTTTTTTTTTTGGTTGTGGGAAGACAAAAAACCCTGTAGAGTATTGCTCAGAGAATCCCAGTTTAATTTTGTTCTCTTGTGGGAAGTGTGATAGGGTTGTCATGCAGCAACGTGGGGCAACTGTTTGTCTGAAGCAAAATTCAATAATGATCCAAGCATTTAAACTAGGGTTTTTCTTTTTCTTCTTATATTTTAAGAGATGGATATAGACCACCAAAACCCTTTGGTCCTATTTAATTTTAAAGAAGCACTGTTAGTGGAGTCATTCTTTATGGAAATCTCACTTGATAGAAAAATTCCAAAATGACCAACTTGGTTAGCTTGTTTTATTATTACTTTTTTTTGTAATCCTTGCTATTTTAATGGACTTGTTAGGTTTATATTTGAATAATATTATAGTACACATTAATTCATTGAGATGATAAATTTTTATTAGTTTTCGGTTGAGTTTGTCACTGAGACGGTTTTATTATCTATTTTTCAGTACTTGTCGTTTTATCAATTGTGACACATTATTGTGTGTGTAGTATTATTCTTTATATTTACTAAATAAAAAGAAAGTTGGAAGAAGAAAGAGGATATCTACTCAGACTACTAGCTAGCCTTTTTGCACCATTCCCAAATTCCAAACTTCATGTTGAGAATTTATTAGGCTTGATATATAGTAGGAAACTCCCTTTGTTCATCTACCAATACCGTGTAGAGAATCTGTAAAATATTGCAAAAACCAAGTAGGAGAAATAATTTATTAGGTTCTTAGTTGTTTCTCAATTACCATATATCTTGTACATTTTAGGCCGGTAGCCTCAGTATCAATTCTCAGATTCCCAGCATCAATTATAAATACTCCAGTGACTGTGAGGGACCAATTTGCTTAGTTTATACAGGTCCTTATTAGTTGTTATTTCAATTAACATATATAGCATCTATAAGACTACGTCGATCCTCAGGCCAGTAGCTGCTCAAGTCAAATTCTCAACTTGACTTTGAGATGAAAATTTTCACTGGGATTATAAATGCACTAAATTGTTTATAAACAACTTAAATTTGGCTCAATAAAAAAACAATTACAGTAAAATTTATTTGTTTATAAACAAGTTAACCTTGAACATTAATTTTAAACTTATTTAATAAACAAGTCGGGCCTAAGAAAAAATAATTATTTATGAACGTGCTTGTGAACAATAAAGTCTGATAAAAAAAAACAAAAAAAAAACACTATAATCCTACGTTCATTTATGGACTTGGTTATAAGCTAGGTATGGGTCCGACAAATAAACCGATATCTTATAAACTTTTACTTGATTGAGAGTTGGGACTACTCATCTAAAACAAATGGACTTGATGATAAGTTTATATAAGCTTGATAATAGGCTCAACATTCAACTCAAGCTTGGCTTAACTAATGAATCAAGCTGAGTTCAATTTTTAGTACTTTTTTTATGAGCTCGAGTTCAAATATTATTCCTAGGCTTGGTTCAAGCTCAAATTGAGGTTGAACATTTTATTTTTATTGATGAATCGAGCTTGAACATTCACTACTTGACCGGCTCATTTACATCCCTAATTTTCACAAGCCAATGGACTTTGATAATGTATACAAACACATAATATATATAGTAAGGCTAGAAATACTACAAATCTTATTAGATAGAGTTTACAAATTGATTTGCCACCAATTACCCAAAAAATAAAGATTCAAATATTTATTTATTAGGTGCAGGTTGAAGCCCACCAATCAAATTCATTGCCACATTAGTTTAAAAGTTGTTAGGTCCAAAATTATAAGGTGTTTGAAACCTATATATAAAACCTTGTTCACTTGTAGTTTGAGTTTTAAGTTCTTATTGCCTATGAGTTTGTTTGAAGATTACATTTGAAGACACAAGGGATTGCTCAAGAATCTTCTCAAGAACTGTTGAATCTGCTGCCTCAATAGCATCTCAATCGATTAAGCTTCATTAAATCTTGACACCAATCTTATTTTAGTTTGCTGTATAAATGAGTTTTTGTAACCCTAATAGAGAGCCTATATAATGGCCCACTAAACCCCACTTTAAATAAGATTTGAGAGGCAAAAACCTTAAGGGACTCAGAGAGCAAACCCTAACCTGCACTTGTTGAATATGTGAGTTTAGAAAGAAATTAAGGAGATTTTGCCTTGTGCACCAATGAATCTGTACTAAGCATTGTCTTCAACATTCTATTGAAGATCATTGAGGTGTTCCAAGTGAAGTTGCTATAAAGTTAACCTACTGCAATCAAGTTGTTGCTATGGTGTGTTAGACAGATTGGATAGTTGTGCACTGAAGAGATCATGTATCAGAGTAGTCCAATTGGGTTGGAACTATGCTTGGATAGCATTAGTAGGTTTTTATTGTAGGTAAGTACTCTGGGATCGTGTATATTATTTTTACTTGTAACCTCAATCTTACATGGCGAATTCTTCAAATTTGGTGGTTGTCATTAAACCACCTGATAGTGTTTTTCATATCTAGGTTTAAAATGGTCTATTAAAAAATGTCCAAAGAACATTTGTTAACTTGACCCATAATAATAATGACATTTCAAAATTATTATTACAAATCTAAAGTCCAGTATATTAACCATTCAAATCAAAAGTTCAATTATTAACACTCAAGTTAAATCAAAAGTTCAAAGTACTAAATTAACACTCAAGTTAAAGGGTGGTATTTGTAATAACGCATCATAAATTAGGCCCAAGTTAACGGGAAGTTGGGTGCTAATTAGCCCTTAAAAAAACAGGGCAAGAGTTGGAAGTTAACTTTATAAATACTTGAGCCATCCTAGGTGTCAAAATATTTTTTTTTAGTGAGTTTGGAACTTATACTTTAAAAATGCAGTTTTTTAGACACTAAAAAAAATACAGTTAAGTGCTCATAATGCATCTACAATAGTAATGGCCTAATACGACAACAAATCATTAACACATACTAAGATTGAGAAAGAGACA
Source organism: Quercus glauca (assembly GCA_023736055.1). Classification (NCBI taxonomy): domain Eukaryota; kingdom Viridiplantae; phylum Streptophyta; class Magnoliopsida; order Fagales; family Fagaceae; genus Quercus; species Quercus glauca. The sequence goes on from CM043319.1 coordinate 75,221,643, forward strand.
ATTTTTAACGATTAACAATGAGTAAAATTGTTATTTATTTTGGGGTTGTGTTTGTATCTCAAATGGCACTACATTTTCCCTGCATAATAGGATAAAAACTGAGATTGTTTCAATGTGCGCTAGATAAGTGTTACTTTAATAGTAATAACTTTTCTTATAGTCGAATACTAAACCAAAGAAAAATAAAAGAAAAGAAAAGAAAAGTAAGAAGAATTTGTCAACAGTAGGAATTGAAGAATTCCAAATAAGAAGAAAGTGGTTGTTTACTATGCCAGATTCCCAAAATGTCTCATCAAGCACAAGGTCGGTGATTCCATCACTGATCATTGGCCCATTGAAACATAGAAATCCTTCAAAAACTCAATGCAAGCCTTAAGACCAGCCCCACATGTTATCTCAGACACGTATACACACACACACATTGAGAGAGAGAGAGAGAGACGTTTCGAAACTACTTTATGCTAAAGAAACCCGGTGCATCTTATAACCTCAAACTGTCTTATCAAAGTGATATTAATCAATGTAATCTTGCACTCTTGAGCACCTTGTTTGAACAAGTCGCATTAGGTCCATAAAGAAATCCAACTTTTGGACCAAAACAAAAGGCACATTTATCTGTGACCTTTTACAACAACAACCTGTACTTACTAGACCTAATAGCTTATAATAATAATCTTAGTTTTACTCTTCTAACCCCTCAAATTTTTTTTTTTGTCATTCATCATGCCGACATGACACTTTTTTTAGACCCTAGATTACGTGCATCAATCTCATCATAATCACCTTTTTAAAGATTAATTATCCTTAACAGTCTTTAATAAATTTATGTGCTATTTATTTTGTTTGTATATGCACACCTATATGCCATTTTGGGACCTCAAAAACTTTATGTTTGCAATATTCTATAGATCACCACCAACCAAAGGAGGTTCATATAGAAGCTTAACTTTTTTTACATCATGAAAAGTGGTTCCATGGCTAAGAACTTAGTGGAAACTACTAATCAGAGTGGATTCTGAAATGGATGAAAAATGCAGAGATAGACTTTGAAGTTTGAACCACCAATAGCAAGTCAGTGCAATGGACCAAAAAAAAGTCAACCCATGTTGACTTTGAATGGATTTTGTGCCACTAGGAAACTTCTAGATCTCTAGTATATAACATAAAGATTAGAAAATCAACATTGCTATAGGTCTGCTTCAGTATAGGTAGCAAGACTTGAAGTACTGAGTAATCTATTTATACATATTCATCTATGCGTCACCAAATCTTTTATTGGTGGTTGTTGTTTAGTCAAATTTGATAGCAAGGATGAAAGATAAAAACTTTGAAGTCTTGTCAATTAATAAGAAGTGAAAGTATAAGTATAATAATTACCATGTTTACCTCTCTGTAATCACATACAAAGCAAGTTATTGGTGGTATTTTAATTTGCATTCTCAATGTGTGTCCAATAATAAGTATATGTCAGTGCCCTATTTATACACATGAAAATTTGATATCATATAAAATTTTCTTGTACTAGTAATTAATTATATTAAACATAATGTATATCCCCATCAGTGACCCAAAAGAATATGAGCAGCTCTGTTGCTAAACAGGCCGGCAAAGTGAGGATGCTAATTGCTTATAGAAGACAAAAAATAAACCAATATGCTGAATACAAACGGACACACAAATGCATAGATAAGACAAAAACAACTATATTAATGCAGTCTTTCCCCTTTGTTGCACTTGGGGCGATTGGCTTTACGAACCCATTTGAGGAAGAAATATATTGACTGTATTGTGTGTGTTGATCAGCTTATTTTTATTGGTTTACTTAAAAAAAAAAAAAAAAAATAGTAAGGTAAAAGTGAGTTTGACTTACATTCAGTACTTTTTTAACTAAAATTTTTATTTTGTTTTAAATATATAATAGTAAGTAAAAGTGTGTTTTAATCTTTACTTTTTATTTAGTCAGTGGGTGATGTAGCAAGTGGAAGTGTGTCAAGTTTCAGGAGAGAGCTTCACACACATATATACTTAGATTAAGTTAGAGTAGAATTTCTATTAGGTATCAAATATATATGTGTATATATATATATATATATATATATGTTTTCTGTGCTCTTGTCTTGTTTGTGTCTTTGAATATTGCATTTAAGTTTAACTAGTACTATTTATATTTCCCCTTCCCTTTTAACTAGTATACTATTTTTTTTCTTCATTATTGCAATAGGGACCATTAAGTTAGTTATAGCCTTTCAATGTTGCAGGAAATGAGTGGTTGCCCTTTTGTTTTTTTCATTTTCTGTTGTTGGTGTTGTTTTAGGGTCCTTCTGGTATTATAACAAGAAGTAGAGATTTAACTGTAGAATTTTTGAGATAAAAAAACTTTAATGTTTAGGGCATTTGGTAAACTACATTGATAAAATGCTTTGAAGCTGTTTATCCTCCTTTTGTAAGTAAATTGATCAATAATAAAAAAAAAAAATCAGAAATGAGAACTAATTAAAGAGGACATGATAATGGTGTTTTATATTTAATTCTTGAACCCAATTAGTACAATTAAGGACTAATGATTATTTACTCTATCTTTCTCAAAATTGGGGGGATCAGTGCTAATTTTGAAAAATATTCATATTCATTTATTTTAATTAATTTTTAATGGGTATTTTAATTATTATTTCTATTAAAAGTTGGAACAATCCACTAAAGATCTTTAACACTAAAATTTAAAATTTCAAGTTTAGTATAATTATGCTTTCAGCCTTTACGCGTAGCCTTTAAAGTTTATTATTTCTATTAAAATTTATTATTTCTATTACGTACGTAGCCTTTAAAGTTCTTCAAAATTTACCAATCTACTAAAGAAATTTAAGAACCCTTAAAATGCTATAAGGTTCTTGGTTTTATGTGGGTTAGTGTTTAATGTAAATGGATTCGTGCCAAAGTAGGTCGACATACTTTAACATGATTAAGAAATGGGTTAATTGTGAGTTGACTTGATTAACCTTCATTCAACCTGAAATGACCAGATTCATATAAATAAATGTCATTTTGATCTAACATAAATTCCAATTCTAAAAAGAACTGGATTATTAAAAGAATTTCATGGTTATATCGATAAATTTTTCATTGAAACTCTAAAGTCCCAACCCTTTTGCCCCCAAAAAAGGAAAAGAAATTTGTATTTTTGCTTTATTTTTTGTAGATTGTGTATTAAATGGGTTGAAATGAGTTGTGTTAGGGTATAAGTGTTTTGACACAATTATTAAATGAGTTAAGTTAGGTTTGAACTATACATTCAAATATTTTTATCTCAACACAACACGGATACAAGATACTAACACGAATTGCCATCCCTAGCAACTCAATCTCATACAGCCACTGAGACTTAAGAGGCTTTTCCAAGTGTTGATTAATTGTCAGCACTGGCTTTATAATGTCCAAAATCTAAATTTTTTTATTGGAATCTAAATTATTATTTAGGATATACCTATAATTTATTTACATTTATATACTATATTATTTAGATTCGTTAGCATATATAAAACGTAGCATAGAATGCAGTGCGTTTTATGTCAATTCAAATTTGAACTGGCAACATCAACTTCACTAGTGTCTGCAACCAAAACAAGTTTGAAAGGCTAAGATAGTTAGTTTTATAAAGCTCAAGACTCAAGAGTAAGAGTGTCAAAGTGACTATCAAAAAAAAAAAAAAAAAAAAAAAAAAAAAGAGTGTCAAAGTAATACCTGCGTTAACAACGTAGAAAATTTGTATTTTTATCAATCACGTATGGAACTTATATTTGTATTTTTTTTTTCTTTTCGTTAAATCTAGTTTTCATTACTATATGTGATCTTAATTTTAATTTTAATTTTTGAGAGAGAGAGTTTCAACTTATGATAGCTGCTCTTGATAATAACTCTATTATCAGTTCAAGACACTAATCAATTTTCGGTGTAGGCAGGGATTAAACTATAGATCTCTTATATGTGATCTTAATTTTTTTTGTTTCTTATGTACTACAAAAATATTGAACCAACCGGTGCTATATTAAATTATTAATTATTTTCTAGTGAATTAAATAAAGTAGCTTTTGAGGTGCTAAAAGCTAAAATTTTAACATCACTACTATAAATGCTCTAAATTAAATAATAATAAAAAAATATCCTAGCCAGCTTATTAGTATGTATTAAAAAAACATTATTTTGTTTTTATTTTTGTTTTTGTTAGTAAATGATTGCATCTTAATGTATTTAGAAACAACAATTTTGTATATTTATAATTTTTTAATACTATATAAATGCCTATTTGGAGTTTTTTTTTTTTTTTTTTTTTAAAAACTCAGGCTCTCACTATCTTAAAATCCTGGATCTGTCCCTAAAATTAGCATAATATATTGTTGTAAAGGCAAATTTTCAAATACCAAGATTGTCACAAGAAAGGACTTCCGGATAACACTCCACCCAACCTTGATTGTGAAGATTATTTATAGGTTTAAGAATCCAAAATAAATAATAAGAAAAAAGAAAACTTGAAAGAAAAATAGACACAATCACAAATATCAAGATATCACGTAGTTTGGCAATGGCCTTTGTTTACAGGTGGCAGCAAATGAATTTAGTATATAAAAATAAAAGATTACAAACTGTTTCAATACTAAAAAAGCGCTCACAAATAACAAAATTTGTCTAAATCTCTCTTAAACTAATTCAAAGTATCTCCCCACGTGGGAGGACCCTTGGACAAAGCCATCTAATCCTTAATACTATTTTATATTTCTAAGACTTTAATACCTACATTTTGGTGGAGAATGAAAAACTTTCACACTAGATTAAAATTTTCTTTATGAACAGGAAATTTACTTTCCTTTCATACCAAAAAAATCTAAATCAAGTCATATTAGGAATTTAATACATACATGTAATTCTGTATATTTCAATATCAATACTCATTTTCTAGTAAATCCCAAACTAGAATATATGATTGTCCATCAAACTGGATGTCCTACCATTATATATGTTATTATAGCGCGCGTAAGCATTAATGCATTATTATTATATATTTCCCAAATTGCATAAATATTTTTTTAAAACAAAAGTTGTTATCTTTTGAGTTACCAAAATATTTCCTTTGTTCCCTTTCCTGTTTCTTTAACTTTTAAGTCATGCATATTGTTATATGTTCATAAAATAAAAAAGGTCATTGTTATATGCTGGACCAAAAAGGCAAATCCAATATATTACCAACTAAAACATAGAATAATTTGTGATAGGAAGAATATGCCGCTTCATCTGTCACATTTAACAATGAGATTATTAATATGAACCAAGTAGTATTTGGAGTTCAATCTTCACCTACACCAAAAACTAATTGATATCTTGGTCTAGTGATAAATTATATAATTATCAAAAGTGGATGCTATAGATTGAAATTCTATAAAATAAAAAAAAAGTAATTAAAAAAATTATTGATTATAAATAAAGTGATACAAAATAATTTGTATCTTTAATATATAATATTTGTACAATGAATAAGAATATTGCATGTATGAACCAAAAAATGATATATGTTTCTTTTTATTAAGAAGAATTTTCCTATCTTTTACTAAAAAGGAAAAGAAAAAAAAGAGACCTCCAATTTATACTAAATTTTGTTTTGTTTTTTCTTTTAATCTTAGATAGAAATTTTACTCTAACTTAAAAGGGTATATGTGTGTGAATCTATCTCCTGAAAACTTGAACTCTAGCACTTACCCTTCACGTACACCCCAAAAGATCTTGTAATTGTAAATTGACCATCATATCAATGGTGCACAGTCTATCAAATAACTATTGCATACTGACCCATTTTTGTAAATACTCATAAGTAGTCCTTGGTCAATTAAATAACTTAAATTATTGCATATTGCCCTCATTATCTTTAGCATTAATAAAATGTATTTTCAAATATTTTTCAATTGATAATTTTGTCATGAAAAACAAATAAAATATAATAAAATGAAGAAATACTACTATAAAGTAAAGGAAATTTAAGCATTTATGTTAGGTTAAATTGCATATTTGGTCCTTAACTTTTTACTTTCATTTAAATTTATAAGTCAAAAGGTTTCACTTTAATTATTTTAGAAAGTTCATTATTAGTGACCTCGATTTCATGAATTTTCGTTAGTTAGATTAGTATTTTCAATCTATTAGATGATTATAATGACATTTTAAAAAAATTTTAAAGAATAAGAATAATATATATATATATATATATTAATAGGTAAAGTTGAGAGAAAATCCAATTATATTTCAAATTAGATTCTAATTGTTGTCTAATTTTGCACCAAGTGTCCTATCTATTTATCTATTTATCTATATATATATATATATATATATATATTTTTTTTTTTAAATTTCTAGGTGAGTTATTGTTGTATAAAAGATGAAGAATCTAATATTAATAAACCATAAAAAAAAAAAACCAATAAAAAAGAGTAAACTCATGTGTATAAACAAAACAATAAAATAAAATAAAATAATAAAGAAGAAAGAAAGAGTAAAACTCATGTATATATCTATGACTTAAACAAGGTATAATTTGAATCCATATATGTGTAATTTTATTATTTTTAATTGTATCATGCATATGCACAGATTATAACTAGTTTTGAAATAAAGGTAAACAATTAATAATTAAATATGCATTTTAACCATAAAAATGACTTTCTTTTATAATTAACAAGCATGTAACCCATGCATACGCATGGGTACATTTAAAATTAAACACAATTTTTATTATAAAAATATAAATAATTAGTCAAATTATTTAAAAAAAAAATTAAACGTAAGTAGTCACATGTTAAAATTCTTACCTAAATTTAATACTATTTGTAATTATTTTTTTCCTAATGTACATATATATTAATAGCCAAAACTCAGAGAAAATTCAATTAAATTTTTAATTGGATTCTCAATTTTGTGTCATGTGTCCCATTTAATTTTTAATTTTATACCAAATGTATTATTGAGTGTAAAAATCAAATAGTTCAAATTTAATTATATTCTAAATTGGATTTCAATTGGAATATAATTTTCTGCCACGTGTCCATCTATTTTTTTTTAAAAAAATTTTGTGGCCAGTGAATTTATTGAGTGCAAAAACCGAAGAGTCTAAATCCAATTAAATTCTAAGTTTTATATATATATATATATATATATATATATATAAAATGTATGGTATAAAAAAAAATGTAAGTTAATATTATGTATAACGTGAACATTTTCTCAAAAAATATATATAATTTGAAATGTTTAATTGTGATTGTATTTAATTGCACCTGTGTATACGCATAGTTTTTAATAAGATAGAATGTGTGATGATTTTTGTTGTGTGGTGATTTTTATTGAGTATATGTGATTGATTTTTTTTTTCATTACTATTAAACTATTAGTATTTTATACTCATTAACTCACTTGGCAGTTTACACAAAGATTAAAAAACTTAAGTGGACATATGACACAAAATTAGTCCACAATTAAATTCTAATTTAGAATCTAATTCAATTTCTTCTAAATTTTGACTTTAATAATACATATAGATTTCCTTTTTCTTAGTTATTTACATTTCTTTGTTTCTCTTTAATTATTTCTCCCCTTGCAAATTAGTGTGCAGGTGGCTGGAAAAGTTGATTGATTGTTTACAACAACCTTACAAAAAAAGGACCAATTTTACCTTTTCTTAAAATAAGTAATTGTATAAAAGAGTAGCAAAAGGACAATAGCATTTTAGGAATGTTATCGTTTGTAAATTTGGAGATTTAAAATTTTATAGAGTTTGCCTAATTAGTAAAATTTATATCAATAGTCTCATTTTTATTTATTTTTTGGTAGAAAAACATTTTCATCATTAAAAAAATACTATTAATTTTTTGAGAATTTCACTTGAATGAGATCACTCAAGTGAAATGATCGCTCAAGTAAAATTTCAAATGAAATGACAAATGAACTTTCTATTTGAATTTTTTCAAGTTCACTTTTTTAATTTGCTAGAGCAAGATGCTCAAGCAACATTGCAAATAGGTTAATAAAATTTTATAGAATTACGCACACACATCACAACAACCAAAAAAAAAAAAAAAGACAAAAAGACAAAATGAGGGTTGATTGTTCTTAATGACTATTAAATAACTAAAAAGAATTTTGAAAGTTATGTCTCTTGATTAGTAACATTTCAATGGTGCCTTTTCATTGGTATCTTTTCATTGATGGACTTGGCTTAGGTTTAGTGCAAACAGTGCACTGGATCCAGTTAGATGGTAACACGTGTCTAAAAGTTGATATATGTCATTATCTCAATGCGTCTAGTACTACTGGATATTGGACCTAAGTCTGACCCTATTATATCTACTCAATCATGTTCAATTTTTACAATTACACACATTTAAAGGAAAGTCATAGAATTTGTAGCTGACTTAGTTATATCTAGAAGATTATTTTCCTATGACCCTATAGAAAAATTCTTTGAGTAGGGGAAAATATCATTTTAAAGAAAACAATTCATTGTGCCTCTAAGCATATGTTGATGTCATGCTTCTTTCATTGTGTTCCACTTTCTGTTCTACCAATCATAATTTGTCATGTGTTTATTTGATTTTCCTTATAATAAAAAAAATCAAAGTTTAAAATGGAAAAAAAAAAAAAAAAATCAAGGACATGGCAGGTTGTGATTGAAGGAACACAAAAAGTAGTATAAAAAATTTGTATTCACTAAAGCCGTGTAACTCAGTACCATTGATTTACTCTTATTTATAAGAAGAACTAGGATTTGAGTCCCCCTTCCTATTATTTTAATTATCAAATTATTTAAAAAAAATTACTTAGGAGTAAATTTTTTTTATTCTAATTTAAATTAAATTAAGTTATAATGAGGTTTTCTCATTGTCCTTTTCTGTAAATCAAATGCTCTAATGAGTACTCGTAATCTGTGAAATATGAGGTTTATTTAATTAGGATAAGTTTGACCCTTAGCTTTGACTCAAATTGTATTTGTAGAGAGCAAAATGGATACAGATGGGGGAAAAAAAAGGAATGTTTTGTAGATCAGAAAGATGCTTTGGTCTTAATCCAAGCATTTGTTATAAACATGTAAAGAGCCTTGTGTCATGTACAGATTTTGGTTTCAAATCCCTCTACTTGTCTTGTTTTAAGGAAATATATATATATATATATATATATATATATATAAGGAACAAAAAAAAAAAAAAAAACACATTTATAATAAGGTAGAAGAATGTAAGCTTATCTCAAGTGTACAGATCCACTTTGCAACCAAAACTTATAAAAAAAAAAAAAATTGTAATATCAACTATCAAATGTAAGTTCATCTACAGAACCTTTTCAGAATTCAGATATATGAAAAAAAAAAAAAAAGAAAAAAAAAAAGAAGAGAAGATAATCATGACTAATTGGGTGAAACTATTGGTAACAAGTGGGTGCCTATGTCCAATTACAAGTGCATTACTTGGGAAGGTGATTGTGAAGGAGGTTTAATTATATATATATATATATATATATATTTAGAGATTTTAGTATCCAATTCAAACAAGTATCATATTGATTTTATATTTTTATTATTATTTGCTATATCTACTGATTAAATTAGGTGCTATGCTATATATATAATACTGGATGCTGTAGAAATATGACGCAGAAAGACGATTTAGGGTAAGCAATGACTGAATATTCTGTCAAATTTTTTTTTTTTAAATTTAAAAAAGGGGGCAGAAACAGATGGCGTAGTTTGAACAATTATTTTGAAAAAAAAGAAAAAAGAAAAGATAATCTATTAATATATGTGTATATATATATATATATATATTTTTTTTTTTGATTTGCATAAAAAAAGTATTATTTGCTATTGTTTCATTTCCCTGAAACAGTTCTTTCTCTTTTTTAATCATTTTGACAATTTATTATCATAGGATGATGTCATGATCTGTATAGAGATAGTGGCTAAACGAAAGGCATTTATCTTGACAAAAATCAAAACAATAACTTTCCTGGACCAACTTTGAAAATGATGGAATTTTTGCCTAACTTTTCATTTACGTGTAAGTTATATAGCACTTAAAAATATCTTCCTCTCTTTTTTCTCTTTTCTCTGATTTTTTTCCCAATAGGTGATTCTAGCTAACACGTGCCTTAATTTGACATGTGGTTGATTATTTACAAATTCGTGAATGTTATACAATTCGGTTGAGAAAAAAAATAATATAGAGAAAAACAAAAAAATAAAAACAAAAAAATAAAACCTATGCATACATTTTTGGATGTTGGATATTAAGGGTTAGTTTATTACCATTGTTTAAACAATAACTTTCAGTATTTAAATAACATTACATGTATTTTCACATATCTTTTTACTCACACGTAGTTTCAAAAAATACAAACAATATTACGAGAACAACATTACCAAATAGGCTCTAAATTTGTCACTTGTTTTCCAATTTGATGGGAATGGAAGAATGTTTACGTAACTTTTTTTATGATAAGTAAATTGTAAGAGAGAAGAAGGTGAGATTCAAACTACTAGCACGCGATACCGAAAAGAAAAAAATTTACCGATTGAATTATTATTTTTGGACTCTATAATGTATGTAGGGGTTATAATATGAGTTGTGACTAATAAGGAGAGAGTGGAATGTTTTTGGTGCTAGCTAGTTAAATAAATGACAAAGGGTATCACAGAAAGTGGTGGTCATCACTCATCAATGACACACACACACACAGAGATTGTGCTTTCTAAGTCCTAGACTCCTAGCTGCTTCTTTCAAAATAGGCTTCCAAAAAAAAAAAAGAAACGGGCAATGAAAAGAAACGGGAATAGCTTTGAATCAAAATGCTCGAAACGTTTCCGAGAAATGCGGCTACTTGCCGCCTCTTTACTTTCCCATCACTTGTTTTCGAAGAAGGACTTTTTGCAAAGTAGTTGTTTTAGTTTTAAGAGAGAGAGAGAGAGAGAGAGAGAGAGGGAGATTAAAATGAAAATTAATGAAAAAAGCAGTTGCATAAATTTGACCATTTGAGCCTTTATATCATAATCACCCACCTCAAGACCTATCACCTATTAATTTATTATAACCATCATTTTTAAAACACATACTCTCTCTCTCTCTCTCTCTCTCTCTGTTGCGTATGAAGTAGAGCTGGTATGTGTGAAAAGTCAGCGACTCTCTTTCTTCAAAACCATTCTCTCTTTGTTTTTGAGAAGAACAATCAGTTTCAACCTTCAAAAAAACTTGTTTGTTTCTTTGTTTGCTTGCTTGTTTATCTGCTTCCTAGCAAATAACCAAAACCCATTTCCCCAGAACAAAGTATATATTTTTGTTTTTTGTTTTTTTGTTCTTCATAGCTTAATCAAACAACAACAACAACACACACCCAAATAACAAACCCAAGAGTTGCATGCTCTTTACGTCTGTTGGGTACAAAGGAAAAGAAAATCTCTGACTACCCTTTAATTCCAAATGGCACTCTTTCTCTCATACTTGTTCTTGCTTTTGCTTTTGCATTAAAAGTATGAGCATCAGTTTGTTTATGTCAAGGATGGACAATTATCAAGGTGATTTAACTGACATAGTTCGAGCTAGTGGAGGGCCATATGGTTGTATTACAGGCAACTCTTCACAACCCATTTCTGAGTGGCAGTTTCCTTCGGATCCCATGATTTTTTCTTCCATACAAGAGCAGCCTAGAGATAATTTTGGCGATCCATTCTCTAATATGCGAGATCCGCTTCTCAATGAGCTCCATTTATCATCCAGTTCTAGCTTCTTTGGCAGCTCCAATTCTGCTGATTTTATTGGTACTGCTACTTCAAGTGTTGAGGAAAGTCACACGAGTGGTTTTACTGGTTTGCACGTTGATGTTGGTGGTGGTGTTGTTGGTTCTAGTAGTAGCTCTACAAGTATTAATGTTCTTGACCACGATGAGATGAAAAGGCCTTGTAATATATTTTCAAGGATGCTTCAGATCTCTCCTAATAATGCAAAGTTGTCTGTGTCCCCATGTGGTTCACCGGTGATGGCTGCTAATTCCCCTAGGGGAATTAAGGCTCCTGCTATGCTTCCAAGTGACATTCTTAGTGTTCCTAATAGCTCCAATCCTTGCTTCATCGACAACACCGCGGTGCAGATCTCATCTCCCCGGAATCCAGGTATTAAAAGAAGGTGAGTGTATTTAATTTTATCTTATCTATAGCTAGTTAGTTAGGACACCTTCTCTCATGAATTAACTCTAAACAATTTATTTTAAAGTTGTTTTAATCAGTCTTATTCAATTTTGTGATCTTTATTTTTTAAAACGTCTTTAATTGAAAAATAAAGATTCGAATTTTAGATGTCTCTGTTAAAAAAACCAGAGTTACCAGAATTCACAAGGAATGGATTCATGTAAGATTTTATTTTCTTTATGTTTTTTGGGAACTTGGATTGTCATAAAATCATGGCAAAGATCTAAGGAATAGGGTTTAATATATGTTCTAAGTGTCCATGTTGTCATTTTTAGATTGATTTTGTTTGTAGTCTTGATTGAGGTTTGAGGAGCTCTATGATTTTCAGGTGAGATTTCTCACTGTTAACATTAATACTAAGAACATGATACATGTATCTTTGATGGGTATTAATCAATCTGACAAGGTGGGCTAACTGGTGTCACAATAACCTTCACAGACTTAGCTTTCATGTAGTTTTCTCAAGCTACTTTTCTTCCCTAGCTAACACACCTGAAAGGATAGCTATGCTTTGATTGGTATAGGCCTGTGTCTTTAGAATGTACCGTCCTTTTCAGCTTTCTTTAAGATAATTATCTAAAACATCGAATTTCTGCTAAAAAGCTGTTGATTTGAAACATTAATTCACCAAGAAATTAAGAGAATCATGTTGTTTATATAACAATCAAAATTATATATGCTTCACTAGTTATGGTCTTGTTCTCTTCTTTTGTTTAAGTACAAAACTGTTGGCAATAAAATATTAAATTTTGATAATGTTTTATATATAACTAATATGCAGGAAGAGCCAGGCAAAGAAGGTGGTTTGTATTCCAGCGCCAGCAGCTGCAAATAGCAGGCCAAGCGGAGAAGTAGTTCCTTCTGATCTGTGGGCTTGGAGAAAGTACGGTCAGAAACCCATTAAAGGTTCTCCTTATCCAAGGTGAGAGCAAGTTCCAGATATTCTCGGACCAAAATAAAACACAAAGAAAGTTTCAGATATTCATTCTCGATAAAGGGTCCAAGTTCTTTAACATAATAAGTTCTGCCAAGGCTGCAATTTGTATCTCTAACTGACAGACGTTTTTACTTTTAATTGGTTCGTGCTTAATCAACATTAAATATATTAAAGTGATGCAACTAACTAAGACTGAAAAGATCCTTCTAAACAGTACAACCCACAAAAGTTTCCTAAAACACAGACCCCAAATAAATATCTTTTAGTACCATAAATTGACTATTACTAATGGTGTTTGAGCAAAGCAAACACAATAAGTATACTATTGTTGTTGTTATTATTATGATGATGATGATTATTTCAGCAAAAGAAAATAAATATAATGATGATTAGAATATAGTCTTTTTGCTCATAAACTTATTATCAACAACTATTTTTCTATTGGCATGGCATGATTCAAGAATTACACTAATTTTTGTGGATAAATGTTTGGATACTATATGTAGGGGCTATTATAGATGTAGCAGCTCAAAGGGATGTTCAGCTAGGAAACAAGTGGAGAGAAGCAGGACTGATCCAAACATGTTGGTAATTACATACACATCTGAGCATAACCATCCATGGCCAACTCAGAGAAATGCTCTTGCTGGCTCAACCAGGTCTCAGCCATCAAAGACCAATGTTACTACAAAGAACTCGCAAGGTGCTCAGCTAGCTCAGAAGCCAACTAGTCCAAAGGAAGAACAAAGAGAGAGCAGCAATGACAACAATGTGTCTTCTGTTGTTGCTGGAAGCTCAACAACAAATGCATCTGTTAAGGAAGAGATTGAGGATATTGATAAGCAATTGGAGATGGACAATGATGGAGAATTCAGTAATGATCAAGGGTTTGCTTACAGGCCAGCAATGATAGTAGGGTCAAACCAGTCTGATCAGGATTTCTTTGCTGAATTAGGAGAAATTGAGACTGACCCTTTAGACCTCTTGTTCAATCCAGGGTTTACAGGAGATCATGAACAGAAAGAAAGCAAGGCCATGGATCCATTCAGCCTGTTTGATTGGCCTTCGGGGGACAACAACACCACCAATACCACAAACTCATTTGGAGAAGCTAAGAGGGGGTTATAACAAGACCTTGAGACAACCAATTCCCCCACTAATATAGTCATTTAGTAGTTCATACGGTGCAATTCTGCATTTCAGGTCCCGCTATAAACCTTAACCTTTGGTTTGAATACTCAACAATGCAACAAATTTTACAATTTTTTTCACAATTTGTTGAACTGAGGATTATGATCAATGCAGCACATTACTTTCATTGGGAAGACCGCTGATATCATTTTCGTTATACTTCAATCATAACTTTCCCCTTCAGCAATTGTGAAAATAATGTAAAATTTGTTGTAACATTTCATGTGGAGGGAGAATAAAAATTCTACCCTACACCATCTTTCTTTTTCTTGTTATTTACCGAAACAGTGTCAGGGTTAGGAAAAAGAGTAAAAGACAGTGCTGGTTCACTGGAAGCAGACCCATGAGTCCCACATTCCTTTTGGAATATTGGTGGATGGGACAGAAAGCTGAGGAACAGAAGGTTTCTACAGTTAAAACAAGTACATCCATCAGAGACATGACTGGAAAGCTCAGTGTGGAGATTGATACAGAGATGGGACTCGGCTTTCATCTTTTTAAGTGGGAAAAATTATGCAATCCTACCCCTCTGGTCATGTGGGTGGGTAGTCGAAAAAGAAAAAGAAAAGAAAAAAATAATAATGCTTTTATTGCTTGCTTTGATGGGGGAAAATAAATGAAAGATGACAAAAGAATATTATAGGGAAAAGAAAAAAATTATTAGGAAAGCTTGACTTTTCTTATCAGTCTTCTCTAGGGATGTGCAAAGAGAAAAAAAAAAAATACATGCTTTGGGTTCCTCAGCTTTCTGTTTCTTATATTATCCATCCAACTTGTGCTTCTTTTTTATTTCTACTTCAAGTGTACTAGTAGTTATTTATTTTTTAAATTTTTATAAAGGTGATTGTTTATGAGAAATGAAAATTACTAATCACACTTATTTTCTATGTTCATGATCATTTCTTGTTTCTCTCTCTCTCTCTATTTTTTAGTACTATATTCCAGCTAAACGAGGTTGTCATTTAATAACTCTGCATGTGGATGGTTAACTGTGCATGTATAATATTATGTACGTAGATAATAATATTCAGGCTGACTTTGCTATATTAGCTGCACAGTTATGTTAAGAATCAAAACTATATATATTTACCTTTCAAAAAAAAAAAAACTATATATATTTATGGAAGAGATTTTTCATTACTTTAAGAACTGTGAACTAGAATTTCCCTGCCTGATAACTTAATAATTGAAAATTCACGGGTGTATTGAATTTTCAGAGTACACTGTCCTTAACAGCAAGCTGCAATGAGATTGACTATACCCTGTTTATATACTGTTTAAACATATTTTCAGTGTCTAGCTCTTTCATGTAAGTAATTTTCTTTTATTGCATGTTGCACAACAGTGAGAATTAAATCTCTTATCTTTGCATAATGTCCACTATTATGTTTCAAGGATTTTGGCGTTTTGCATTCATACCATGGATCGAGCTACTTTTTATTCTCGAAGGGATAGGTTTATGTGTCTGTTTGGTAACAATTTATTATTTTTAGCCTTTTAGTTTATCTTTTGATGCTAAGTTTCTTTAATTTTTTTCTAAAACAATATAACTATAATTTAACCGACTTTCAACAAATAAGCATATCAACAAGTTTCATTAAGTCTTTACTACAAGTGATTTTACTAAGCTATTTGATATTATGCATGTCTATAATGCGTTTTTCATTATAAAATAGCTAGAGGATTAAGTTAATGAAAGCTTTTGGTTTTCTTAATAACTCGAATGAAATTTTATTTTCTTATTATATTTTGTGATAAAAATAATTAAAATATATTATGAATATGAGAAATATTTATGATTTATGTGAACATGAATATGAGTGGTCCAATGTTCAAAAAAAAAAAAAAAACACTACGGCCATGGCAATGAGAATTTAATCAAGGAAAAAAGTTGCAATTTAAAATGATAGAAGAAGAAAATGTTGAAAAGAAGAAATTATACATGAAAAATATACTTTGACCTTGGGGATTACTTTTTTCCCGCTGATATTATTTTTAATAATTCACGGTTGAATTTTTTTTTTTGTTTAAAAATAAATCAAAACATAAATTAAAAAATAAAGATTTTTTTTATCTATATTTTATTTCAATTTGGATTTTTTATGTATGGATAAAAAAAATTAAAATATTTTGCATGTAAATATTGTCAAGTGGCATCATATAAAAAATATATTATTGTATATATTTTATTCATATATAAATTCATTCTTCAACATTAACATCATATGTAAAAATGAGCAAGAAGATTTTAAAATAATAAAAAAAATAAAAAATTCCTGTGAAGCTTCAAGTTTCAACTATTGAATATTAATAATGCTAAAGTAGGGTAATAAGGTTTTCCTTTCCACACTTGTCCAAATTTTGCACTTGTAACATTGGAGCCCTATGCCTCCCTTGGTACTTGAAGGAACATTAATAATTAACTCAATTTAATGGGAAATAGTGACCCAAAGTTCTGTCAAATCGATCAACTTTAATGAAAATTTCATACCCTTTCAATTGAAGTCACTTCAACGGAGGAAAGGAACAGTTCATAGTTCTCAAATGGGGTTTTCCTCATTCTTGATTGATTGGAATAAGGGTCATCATGCATTTGAAGGAATTTAGGTGCAATTGCGTTTATGGGAGTGACTGTTGTAATGATTTTGAAAAGAAAGAATGGGAGTTATAATTGATGACAAACATAAAGCTTCATGACCATTTACTCTTTTTTGAAACTTTTGGTGATATATACTTACTTTCTGCGCATTCAGTGAGCTTTCTTATCTCAAATCCTAAAAATCATATGCACATGAAACATAATTTGTTCTTATATATGTTTGGTCAAATAATTAGTCATAAGCCTAATATCATTACTTATTACAGCATGTTGGGAATCAGTACTCTCCGTTTCCATTTTCCCAAGATAAAAATAAAAATTTTCCGAGTTATTATCTATTTACTTATTTAATTAGTTTTGGATAAAGTTTGGTTACAAACTTAGTTGTAGCTTAACTCCCACTAAAAAAAATTAACATATCTACATATTTTAAAGATCTAACCATTCTAGTGATTGCATGTTCTTAACACATATCGAATTTCGTGTTATTCAGATGTTATTTAATGTTCGATTTATAAACTTATATTTTTATGCATAATTTTGAGTTACAAAAACTTAAAATTTAAACGTTTGATTGATGATATAGTTATTGATCTTTGATCTTCTAGGAATTTTGCAAACATAGAAGATATAAAAAGAAAATGCAATTAATCCAGCAGTGGATTTGTTAAAATTCACATCTAATAAAAAGATATTGAATAAAGTTGTAATTTTAAGCTACAATCAAGTTTATGACTAAATTTTATCAGTTTACCTATTTTCTATTTTACCTAAGACCCATGTGCGCTTGTCAATATATTTTTTTAAAGAGTTCTTGCCAATATTATACGGAAAGTAAAATATATATATATATTTTCGCCGAACACAATACAGCTTGATATAAATGAGTAAAAATCTTTAACAAAAAAGAGAGGTAAACAAAGATATGTTCTAAGTCTTATTTTATCAGTATTTAGCACAATAAAAAAATGCCTTATCTTATTAGTAAGTTATCACAATCTTGATCTCACATTCTCATATAGGCATAAAATATTTTGGAAAATTTTTATTGACCTCTGAACAAGTTATTTCGTGAAAGTATAATATAGTCCTCTTATTTAGAAAGATAAATGGATATCCTTTTGAAAGTTCAATATGGGTATGAAACACTCTTGAACGTTTAGACCCCAAATTATAAATTATCAATTCAAGCTTATTGTCAAACAATTTATGTGCAGAATATGAACATAAGCCAAATAAAGAATTGATATATAATCTAAGCCAAATATAAACACATCTACAGCAGTAAATATAAGGCAAAGATAAAGGAAAGGAAGATGCAAACACACGGACAACACATGATGTGTTATCGAAGAGGAAACCGAAACTCTCGGCGTAAAACCTCTCCGCCGCCTTCCAAGCGGTCAAATAATCCACTAAAGAATATAGTTGGGATACATGAACAGTAAAAGACCCTCCAAGCTTAATCTACCCAAGTACCTAAGCCTTCTAAGCTTCTTACTCCAACGAGGTTACGCCGAACCTATTTCTTCTTTAGCTTACCGGATTCCGCTACTAAACCATAGTATCAACCAATATAGATTGGTTCCTTCCTAACTGCTTCCCAACAGCACCAATAAACCTTCTCACAGATGTGGGTGTGGTGAGATAAGGATTTGGCTAAAAGCCTCTCAAGGGTATGACAATGGAGAGGAAGAGAGTAGAGGAATTTGTAGAGTCTCTAAGGTTAAGATTGTGGATGAATCAATTTTGTATTTCTCTAGGGTTTCTCTCACAAAATTCTCTCTGGAAGCTCTCTCAATATTCGTGAGAATGAGGGGTATTTATACTGGAATGAGAATGGAATGTGAAACGTCAGATTTTCCCAAACAGGGCATTTTGGCGACTTGACCACGCGACTGGTTTAGTTGCGAGTTCAAGCTGCGAGCTAACGGCTTGGCCAGCCTGGGACTTTTGTCCTGTAGTGCAACAGCTGGCGCGACTCTTCAGCTTCTGATATGCTTGGCACGTGTGTAAACTTTTGGCGACTTGCAAGCCGCGACATACCCGCAAGATCCAGTCGCGAGACTCTGTTTCTTTGCACAATCTTGAGCATTTCTTCACACTCTCTCACTCACTACCCTTACAAGTTTTCCACCTAAATGCAGGATTACTAAGTGCTGAATTACAAGCAAATTGGCACAGAATAAAGCCAACAAGATGGTTGATTAAATTCAACCTTACAATCTCCCCCTTTGGCTATTTCGTGACAAAACCCTACAACAAACTCTAGACTTAAAGCGTGAGTTGGGAACAGTTGAACAAAACTCACTCACACCTAACTCTAGATTCTAAAATGCTCTTGAACATATGAACAAGTAACTCCTAAAACGTAACAACATAGCAATATCATTGTATGTAGAAACACTTGAGATGCATATGGAGCAATAAAAGTATGATCAAGCAAAATGGAATAAAGCAATAGACCATGGCAAGATCAAACAAGCAATCACTATACAAAAATGATTACTATGCTTATTCACACAAGGAATGAACATCCGGACATGCAAGGTGATAAGCTCAATTGAAGAGTATCATTTGCAAGTCCAACACTCAACCAATGCATACAAACATATATGCATCTAGGAACAATCCTACAAGGGCACAAGAGTGATGTACTTAAGATAATGCATAGCATTAACAAGTACTAAAGCACAATGCATAAAGGCTGCATAAGCAAAGTGTTGCAAATACATGGTACAGACTATAAAAGCCTACAAAACAGCATAAGTGCATGAAAACAAACCCTTAAAGCTTACAAAAGTAACATGGGTACAAACAGATAAAAACAATAGACTGAAATAACTGAATCAATATATATAAATAGACCAAAGTTCCAAAAGTACCACAAGTTTTCCAAAAGTATAAAACCATATTAACAAGGATAAAAGCTCTAAAACAGCAACTATAAAAACACTCCCCCTCTCAGTATGCACCCTCCTTTTCATGTTTAAGCTCTCTCTTCCCCTTAAACTGCTCTCCCCCTTTTTGGCACGAATAGCTAAAGGCTGTCTTCTAGCTTCTGTTGGATGTTATCTAATTTTAACTCAATAGTTCTGAGACGCATTTGAGTTTGACTGTGAAAGGAGTTGAGAAGCCATTCCAAATTAGAAATCCGCTGAAATACATTTTCAATGAAGTAACTTTGCCTGGAAATTTGGAATCCAGGAGGAATAGATGGGGTGCTGGTTGACTGTACAGGAGTAGCTGTAGCATGAGCAGATGGAGACGCCTGAGTGGATGGTTCACTCTTAGGTTTCTTGGAGGAGTGACTCTTGCTTGCTTGGAGAGAGTACAGAGATATTGCTCGAGGACGAGATAAGAATTTCTCATCAGATGAAGGACTAACACCTTCACGAAGAACAATCTTCATGACTAGACTGCAGAATGGAAGAATTGTTTGTGTTGCTGAACGAGCCGATGTTTTCCCAATGATTTGGAATATATGAGCACAGATGTCAATTGGGGCACCAGTAATAAGATCACACAGAAATTGAGCCCTTCCAAGATTGATGAAGGTAGTATTTGACAGAGGCTAAAGATTGAAGAACATGATCAGCTTTAAAGTTGTCAGTTCGGGCGAAAACAATGCAGTGCTTATTGAGGACCCTGTGCTTCCCACTTCATGTTCATTCCCAAGAACTTGGAGGATGTCTTGTGCCCGAAGCACTCTGTCATCGTATGGAGTTCGATCCACATTTTTTGGTCTAAAGATGCTAAGTACCTTAGCAATGTAGTCTGCATTTAGGGAAAATTCTGTTCCTCGTACCTAGCATTTCAACTCTACACCTGTGAATCTGGCATTGGAGTAAAATTCCTTAACCAGTTCTTCAATTGGATCCTCAAAGTTTCCAAAAAGGTCAGCCCAATCTCTGTCTTTAAAAATGTTAGGGATAAAAGTTGCCCCTAGGGTATCAAACTTGATGATTCATTCCACAATGGGAGAAGACTCTTTGAAGATATCTGTGTAGGTTTTTGAGTCAATAAGAGTCTTGAATCTCTCAATGGTAGAGTCCCTGGATGACTTAGATGATAATCGTGTCCGTTTAGCAACTGGATCATCAGTTACAAAGCCTTTGCCTCTGGATGAACAACAAGTTAACTGCAACAAAGCAGACACACAGAAACAAACCAAATACAATACCATAAGAAGCAAACATCAGATTGATTGGTTTCAGTTATAAGTCAGTTAAAGAGAAATGTACCGAGAAATGTACCCAGAAAAGAACAAGAGACAAAGAAACAAGATATGATGAGTAGGAAGTGAGCATGAACACCCCAATGCAGTAGCACACGCAAGATATGGAGGGTAAAAAAAATAACACAAGGCTAACCACACAATACTCATGTAAACTGAAAAACCCAAAAATCGCATTTAGAGAGACCCATAGAAAACCCCCAAACCCATATGCCCAAAGAGAAATGATGCTATCAAAGATAATGCTCAGAACAAAGACAAGCAATCAGAAGCATTAACAAGGTACTAAGATAACTCATCAACAAGAGAAAAACAATACTCAAACAATCAAACCCAACATTTTGGGCAAACCCATGTTTGAACAAAATATATCGCAGTACACATATGCTACTAACAAAACAAGAAACTAAACATCAAAACATAAAGAATAAAGTAAAGGAAGGAAAAACCATACCTTGTTCTTGGTGTTTGATGAAGACATGATGCAAAAAATGGAATCTTTTTCAGTGAGACACGGAGTGTTTGAGTGAGAGAGTGAAGAAGACAATGAACAGTCACTGATATTCGAGGGAAAAACTGAAAAGTTTTTTGAAAACTCACTTAAAAGCGCAAAACACACGTTTTTCGCGACTGGAACAAGTCGCCAGTAAGTCACCAGGATAAGCTGTGAGACACTGTGAAGATAAGAAATTTGAAAATTTCTCCAAGTGTTTTTCGCGATTGGAAGATCTACCCGCGAAGGAGTCGCGAGCTGAGTCGCAAAAATCTCTGAGTAATCGTCGCGATTGGACCTTCTACCCGCGAACAAATCGCCAAACTGAGCCGCGAAAAATACAAAAACTCAAAATTTTAAAAAGATTTTCTAAGTCTTTTTCGCGACTGGGATATTGACTCGCCAGTAAGCTGCGAAAAATCTCTGAGTAGGCTCGCGATTGGGGCTTGCGACTGGGATAACCCGCGACTTAGTCACCAAAATAGGGGAAACAGTTTTTGAAATTTTTGATATTTTTTGTAAAAACAAAATCCTTTCCAAAAACAACTAAAAACACTCAAAAATCTTTTTGTGTTTGATCAAACAAAGATTGAGCATGTGAAAACACATTTAATCAAGTACAATCACACAAATGAATATGGCATTCATTGAACATAGACTTGTGTGTTGTGTGTGGATATCAAAAATAAGATAGTCCTTAGTCCAATGTGAAGTTTCAATGATCAATTCAATCAAGGCATACACAATTAGCACTAGATAATGTGACCTATCTCAATTATAGAAACATGCATATATGACCTCCCACAAGAACTTGATTACATTCTTTGAAACTTTTCATTTGGCTCCAAATTCAACATATCATTTGCACTTTTTGAGCAAAGAAAATTTTATTGTGAGATAGATGCTTGAAATTTTTTATATTTCAATTTATGAGTTAGCCTTTGGCTTTTTGGGCATCAAACATTTTATTTTGGTCACTTTCCCTTTTTCGTAGTCAAATACTAGTATGTGCGACAGGCTTTTGTAGCTCTATATCTCTTTTCATTTGGAGATTTACATTTAGAAAGCTCTTTTAAGCAAAAACAAAAATAAAGAGTGGGAAGATATATAGGCATGAGTCTATGCATGTCTCAAGATCAACAAAACCATTCACTAATCATTTATGACAAGGTTGAAGATCTATTTACAATAGTCACATAGATTTCAGAATTTCTCCCACAATGATACGAGTGCATAGAAGACAAGTTAAGCTCGTAGATGCACAAAGCCATTAGTACAAAGGTATAAGGAAAAATATGATTTGAGACAGAAACTCAACAAAGTTGATCAAACTTTTTAAATTTTCTACTTTTTATGTGTTTTTTGGATTTTTGACACAAAAGCAGTAAAAGATTGATAAAAAACATATCAAAAAATGTAAAAACATTTAAACCAAAGACAGATACACACGCAAAATAACAACCTAAATACTAGCAAGAAGCACACAACCAAGCATATTCACAAACATGGGAAGTATTGATACATGGACATGTTGTAATGCTTATGCATGAGTACCCTTTGTCACCTACACGTCACGTGCGTTTGGGGTGATATCCTTAACGGATTGGGTACGAGAATTAGGACTATCAAACCTTCATGTGAAGCTTTCAAGGCAGTTGGTGAAGGCACCGATCATCTTCATCACGTCCATCATTCTTGGATCATGGTTTTGACTTCTTGGTTGCTCACCACCCCAAGACCTCTTGTCATTTCTTCTTCTTCGTGACCGAGGTGCGCTTGCATTGTTGTCTGCTCTTAGCTTTTGACAGTTGGGTCTAGTATGTCCTCGTAATCCGCAATAGTGACACACATAATCTATTCTAGGACCCCATTGTGGTCTTGAGAGAGATCTTGTTCTACCTTCAAATTTGGCTTCTGATTGATTTCGTAACTTATTGCCGACTTGTTGCTCAGCCAGCTTCTTCTTCTTCTCAACCTTAACATTCTCAGGGATGGCCTCTTCCATAATCGGTTCTATGGCCTTCACAAATTTTACTTCTTTGGTAACTTTGACCGATGAGCTACTTCCTTTGGTATAACCTAAACCAGATTTGTCAGAGAAGTGTTTTTGAGAAGAGATAACATCTTCCAGCTTCTTGGAGGAGACCCTTTCTATCTTGGCTTGTACTTGCACCACCTCTTACTTAAGAAATCTTACTTTGGTATAAGCTTCCGATAACTCGCCATTTAGTATCTCAATTTCACACTTTACCTCCTTATATCTAGCTAGGAGACTTTTATAGTCCTCTTCAGCCCTTTTCATCTTCTTCATAGCCGCCTTTACAACCCTTGCGTACTCACCCGATTTCTCAAGGAGTAAGGTGTAATTCTCTTGAAGACTAGTTGTATTTCTATCCTCTTCAACATCTGATTTCTCAACAATCCCTAAGGATTCATCATCGCTGTGTTCTCCAAGTTCCTGTACAAGTTAATTCAGGTCCTCCGAGGACTCAACATGCTCAATAGCCATAAATGCGGAGTAGTTTCCTTCTCCATCTCAGCTGTCCTCTGAGTTAGAATTTAATGAGTCAGAATCACTTAAAGTAGTGGCATAGGCCTTTTCCTTCGACTTCAAGTAATTGGTGCATTCCTTTTTAAAGTGTCCATGTCCATTACATTCAAAACATGTAATTCCTTGTGAGGATTGGGAATCTTTACCCTCTTTTCTTCTGAACTCTTTCTTCTCTTTTCCGGCATTCTGAAATTTTCTTTTGTCACCAAATTTCCCACTATTCTTGAGCTTTAGGAATATCCGGAAGTTCTTTACAAGGTACGCCACATCTTTATCTACTGCATCCTCTTCCGAAGAGTCATGAGACACCATTCTCTCATCAATTGTCTTAAGAGCAAGGGATTTGCTCTTCTTCTGTGAAGAAAGGGACAACTCATATGTTTGCAAAAAGCCAACCAGCTCTTAAACCTTAATGTTGTCAAGATCTTTGCTATCTTCAATGGCTGTAACTTTGGCACGGAAACTCTCTGGTAGTGACCGAAGGATCTTCCTTACAATTTTTGAGTCCTCCGTCTTTTCTCCCAAGTTAAATTTGCCAACAACAACCTTATTCAATTTACTGTAAAACAAACCAAACGATTCATCCTCACTCATCTTTAGCTCCTCAAAGAAAGTGATCAACATCTGAAGTTTAGTGTCCTTCACTTTCTTAGTCCCTTCATAGGTTGTCTCCAGAATTTCCCATGCTTCCTTAGCAATGGTGATATGTGAAATCTGGTGAAATTCTTCTGGAGAGACACCACAGAAAATAGCATTCAATGCCTTGCTATTTGCATTGGCCGCCGCAAGAGCAGCCTTATCCCAAGTAGACTTGGCAGCCTCTGGCCTTGTCCATCCTACTTCAACTGCATCCCACACAACATCATCAATAGAACACAAAAACGCCCTCATACGGACTTTCCAAAAAGCATAATTATTACCGTTCAAAGAACGGTGGTATATTAAGAGATTGTGACCTATCCATCTCTAAGGGGGTCAGGGATCACACTTCGGTATTTAAACCACAGCAAGTGTACCCGCTCTGATACCAATTTAAAGTTCAATATGGGTATGAAAGACCCTTGAACGTTTAGACCCCAAATTACAAATTATCAATTCAAGCTTATTGTCAAATAATTTATGTGCGGAATATGAACATAAACTAAACACAGAATTGATATATAATCTAAGCCAAATATAAACACATCCACAATAGTAAATATAAGGCAAAGATAAAGGAAAGGAAGATGCAAACACACGGACAACACACGATGTGTTATCGAAGAGGAAACCAAAGTCCTCGGTGTAAAACCTCTCCGCCGCCTTCTAAGCGGTCAAATAATCCACTAAAGAATATAGTTGGGATACATGAACAGCAGAAGATCCTCCAAGCCTAATCTACCCAAGTACCTAAGCCCTTCAAGCTTCTTACTCCAATGAGGTTACACCGAACTTATTTCTTCTTTAACTTACCAGATTTTGCTACTAGACCATAGCATCAACCAATGTAGATTGGTTCCTTCCTAACTGCTTCCTGACAGCACCAAATAAACCTTCTCATAGACGTGGGTGTGGTGAGATAAGGATTTGGCTAAAAGCCTCTCAAGGGTATGACAATGGAGAGGAAGAGAGTAGAGGAATTTGTAGAGTCTCTAAGGTTAAGATTGTGGATGAATCAATCTTGTATTTCTCTAAGGTTTCTCTCACAAAATTCTCTCTGGAAACTCTCTCAATATTCGTGGGAATAAGGGGTATTTATACTGGAATGAGAATGGAATGTGAAACGTTAGATTTTCCCAAACAGAGCATTTTGGCTACTTGACCTCGCGACTGGGTTTAGTCGCGAGTTCAAGCCGCGAGCTAATGGCCTGGCCAGCCTGGGATTTTTGTCCTGTAGTGCAATAGCTGGCACGACTCTTCAGCTTCTGACATGCTTGGCACGTGTGCAAACTTTTGGCGACTTGCAAGCCGCGACACACCTGCGAGATCCAGTCGTGAGACTCTGTTTCTTTGCACAATCTTGAGCATTTCTTCACATTCTCTCACTCACTACCCTTACAAGTTTTCCACTTAAATACAGGATTACTAAGTGCTGAATTACAAGCAAATTGACACGGAATAAAGCCAACAAGATGGTTGATTAAATTCAACCTTACACCTTTGAACAGGAAAATATTTTAGAACATTCATATTTCATCCTCAAAGTATTAAAAAAAAAACTATTTTAAAATTATTTTGTTGATATACATACCAAAAACAAAGGAAAAAAGCTTGCTTCCCTAAAAGATTATTATTGCAACCTTGATTTTAGTTTTCCAATTGTTATCCTAATTTAAAAAATAAAAATCACAAGATGCAAAATGCTTTAGAAAATATAATTCTAATTAAAAAAAATAAAAAATCCAATAAAAACTTCAAAACTAAATGAGAAGCAATGGATTTGTGGATAAATAACCTAAAATTTTTAATAAAATTGTTGTATTTTAAAGGAAAAGGCAGTATTTTATATATTATGACTAATTTCTACTTCTCTTTTTACACCAAGTAAGTCCATATAGTTAACCTTAGTATCTTATGGATAATAAGTATCTAATTTATAATATTTTCAGATTTAGAGAAGGTAAATATTTAATTCAGCAAGGGAGAAACGAAATGTGATTTCACAAAGCATCATGTAAGGTTAATATACTTTGCTTAATATTTATTTAATTAGTTCTAAAAAAATATTTATTTGATTGCAAGAAATTACACTACTTTCTTAGGATATATACATAATCCCATTAAGCTTATCTGCATTAGTGATATAAAAGGCCTAAAGCAAATCTTAAAGAGTTAAGCTGTCCTATTAATAATAATAAAGTTTTTTCTCTTCTCGTAATTATGTTTTTAGAGTTCCTCTCCCCCCCCCCCCCCTCCCCCCTTTTCTCTCTCAACAAGTGGGTTCCAAACAAAGAGGAAGTAAAATAGAGAAAAGGTTGTAAACTATCATTGTTCCAAAAGTTTAAGTTATTAACGAAATGGTAAAATTTATATTTTAGCTATTATTCCAAGACTTTGAAGAAGAAGTTAAGGCCCAAGGTTACTAACTATCTTAGTCTATGTTCAATGAACTTAAACTTATGTGTTGTGATAGCAAAATTTTCTTAATCCTACTTAGTAAAAATGTAATCATCAAGGGTTTTCAATGTGAACATAGGCTTCTAAGGCTAAACCACAGTACTTTATTATAATATCAAAGCTATGTTTTGTCTTTTTGACTTCAACATCATCAAAATAATAGTGTAAAAAATAATTTGTAAGTGTTAAGTTATGGTTTTTCACGTAACATTTATGTTGGCTTTATTTCATG
The DNA here is from genome assembly GCA_023736055.1 of Quercus glauca. Classification (NCBI taxonomy): domain Eukaryota; kingdom Viridiplantae; phylum Streptophyta; class Magnoliopsida; order Fagales; family Fagaceae; genus Quercus; species Quercus glauca. The sequence continues at coordinate 75,249,244 of CM043319.1, forward strand.
ACAAAAAGTTTTGTAATTGCATTAATTTATTTTATTGTATTTTGTGGGATTTAATTATAATGGGTTTAGTCTTAAGTGGTGAAGATTTGATTAAGACAGCTAAAGGTCATATGAGGAGCACATGCCAAAAGCTGAAAGTCAGTGAGTTTCGCGACTCATCTCGCGAGTTGGCCAAGTCGCGAGATGACCTGTGAGATGCACTAACAGCTAGGATTTAAAGTGTGACTCTTATACCCTTCACTCATACTATATATACCCTTATTACCAACAAAATTGTAAAGAGACTATTCAGAAGAAAACCCTAGAAAGGTTTCTACAACACCCACCTTGTTAGAGAGCTACTCATCCTCAAGAGAGAAATCCTTATAGTCTTTTCTCCTCCCCTCTTCCATTGTTATACATTGAGAGAAAATTTGTACCCAAACACAACCCATACATATTCAGAGTGTAGAAAGTGTTTTGGAGCTTGGGAAGCATTGAGTATTTGCCATAATAAGCCAATGAGGCTTGGCAGATGCAATCGGGTGGTATTGCGCAATCCAGGAAGTTAGTGAAGACAAGATTTCAAGAAGTCTGTTGGTAGTTGGAGCTTGGAGGACTCAAGTACTTTAGGTAGATTAGGCTTGGAGGGTCTTTTTGGTACCCTTGTACTCCAACTTATTCACTAGTGGATCATTTCGGCTTGGAGGGCCACAAAGAGGTTTTTATGTCGAGTTCTTTGGTTTTTCTCTTCGATAACACATCTCAGTGTTATCTTGTGTTTGCATCTCTCTTCCCTTACTCTTTATGCTTTATACTTATTGTCTATTGTATATGCATATGTTTTAGAGTACTTCCGGCCTCATTGCGTTACATTTACCCTTATTCTACACCTAATTAAGTAGGGTAAAAGCAATCTAACCGTAAGTTTAAATTTTACACTATTTGAGCTTTCAATAAGAAAGGGTGTTGCGATGGGTATTATACAGGCTACTAATGACAATAATGATATATAGTTATTAGTTACTAATAACTAATAACCCATGACACATCTATTTTTCTCATAATTACCAAACAATTATTTTACCCATTATTGTCCAATGGCTAGTTTACTCATAAATTTTCAATGACTATAAAATAAAAAATAATAAAAAGTATTTGGAACACAAACCCACACCAACACAAAATACAAAGGAAGAGATGCCATTAAACCCAATCCATAAACGTTGGAGTGAAATTTTTTACCTACCATATACTAAATATGTTAATAACATAAACATAAACATATCAATAACAATATTTATTGAAGGTCAAATTATTTCTATAATAAATTTTAATTCTTAAACTTCCTCCTTTCTCACATTAGATAAAAAAAATTATAAGGCCAGTGGAGCTAAGAAAAATTAATTTGATATTGTACATATGTTTAAACATATCAATGGGAATTAAAGACAATTTCAAGAACACAACTAAGTACTTCTTTGAAAAGAAATACAATTTCCTTCTTTATCAAATATATATATATATATATATATATATATATATATCAATAGGAATTATAGACAATTTCTAACAAATATCCACTCTCACCCAAATCCCATCAAATTTAGTAAGAGCTCAACTTTAAACTAAAATTTTTAGAGTTGTTTTTATATATGGAAAGAATTCTAGTTATAAAAAAAAAGTAGGCCAAAATTAATTTAGTTAATTACGTTTAATATTATCTTTAGTAGCTACAAAGTAAGAGTTACATAGGTGGGGGAAGCGTAATCTAGTACAATTTTCAACATTGATAAAATGCTGACCATTACGACAACTTCTGGTTATTGATCAAATTATGACAAGTATCATCTTTTCAGAATGTCTATACTAATCAATATAATAATTGTTTTTTGGTATTATTTTAACGTATAAAAAATTAGTTTAATATATGTAGGTTATAGTGTTACTTGGCCCATCTTGTCTAGGATCTTGGAAGTTCTTCCAAAAGAACTTAATGAGTATAACATGAGCAATAATCATAGAAGAAGTGACAACATTAGTACTGTTGTTGCATATTTTCTTTAAAGGCATTTCAATCTACATAGTTCTAATTGTCCAATGCTTATCTACATGGCCTCAAGGTGGTTATATATTTTGGGTCATTGCCCTTGCATCTACTAAATGTGAATGTTTTATGATAACAAGATATGCAGGGAAACAATTACTCATATTTTCGACCTCTTTAGTTCTAATTGCAATTGTAATATATGCAGTATTAAAATAATCCAAATAGCTTATAATGCAAAAGAAGAGATGCCATTAAACCCAATCCTTGAACATTGGAGTGAAAATTTTCAACTACCATGTACTAAATATATTAATAAACATAAACATATAAGTAAAAATAGTTGTTGAAGGTAAACATTATTTTTATACTAAATTTTGGTTAACTTCACTCAAATTAATTTGGAATTGAATATATGTGTAATCACCAAATAAAGCTATACAGGTTTGACTTTTTTTTTTTTAGAGAGTTTTAACCTATGACGTCCGCTCTCGATGATAACTCTTTATCATCAGACCAAGACATCAATCAGTTTTTGGTGTAGACGGAAATTGAACCCCAGATCTCTTATACAACCATTAGAGACTTTACCAGTTGAGCTAACTGAAACTCATTATACAAGTTTGACTTTGTTGTAGTGGTTTGAGCGTAAATATAACTATTGTAATGATTAGTGGTGGCGTATTTATCCCATCACAATAACTTCATCTTATTTTTAAAAAAATTTTAAAAAAAATTAAAAAAGCAATCAAAATAACCACGTGAAAACTTGTGTAAATCATTTCAATTTTTTCATTCCTCTGTTTCTCAGTAAAATTATTCTTGGATATTCGACTTCCCTCTCATACGGCTCTAGTCCTTGGGATATAAAACAAGCTACAATCCTTCCTTTTTCGATTTAATAGCTAATTTAGATTTTCGTACCATGTACTTCCCTACTCACCTCAGCATTTAATGTTAATACCTTCTATCAATCGCATCAAATGCTATTGGAGATGGACTACTTTGCAATGCAAATCTCATTCCAACTCTTCCTTTAATTCTCTAAGGGGTGTATGGTGTCAGACTTAACACTTGGATTTTGGGATGGACGAATCCCATATATATAGACACACACCCTTATAGGAGTCCCTACATAAATATACCAATACCAGGCTAGACTCGTGCATGAATTTATTGATAAGAACTCAATATAAACCTTTACTCAACACTTATCAATATAAATTTATTATCAGAGTATATTCATTTGACCCCATTGGTTGGTCTTAGGTATAGTGAGTAGGTCTTAATTCCTTGCATGTCCTTTTATGGGTTCCACTTGGGATTGAAAAATCCCATATATACACACACACCCACAAACCCCCCTTATAGGAGTGCCTATATAAATACCAACACCAAGTTAGACTCGGGCATAAGTTTTTCGATACAAACTCAGTAAAAACCTTTACTCAACACTTATCAATATAATTGATTATCAGAGTATATCCATTTGACCCCATTGGTTGGTCCTTGGTATAGTTAGTAGGTCATAATTCCTTGCATGTCTTATTATGGGTTCCACGACCATTGGGCATGGCCCATAAGGTTTATTATTTCTTGAAGATGATTATTGTTTGCATTTGTTTTACTTTCTTAGCTTCTAACCCTGGTATCTGAATCATTAATTTGATTATTAAATATAGGTTGGTGGGCAATTATATATCACTTGTGAAGTCAAGAAATGTTATCCTTCATGCTAAGAGGCTATATTATAGTTAGGGTCATATTTTATAAGTAATTGGCTAATCCTTTGACAAAACTCACTTTATTTCTAATTTGGTAGATCTAAATTGGGTTTTATGTATCAAGAAATATGTTGTTCAAACATATCAACTAGTATCAATAAAGACATGAAGGTTGATCCAAGAAACAAGTGAAGATAAGCTATTTCATTAAGTCTTGACACAAGCTTGACAGATGTCGCTATCAAAGATTAATGGAGAAGCTCGTCACAAGCTCGATCTATCGAGATCTACGATTTCGATCGAAAATTCCAGATCTAAAATTCCACCCATAATGACTTGGATGATTAGGGTTTCTCTTCTTACAAACATAGTCATATATAAGACTTATTTTAAAAGTCATCATACATGGAAACAGAGACCTAGAACTCATACACTTTGTGAGAAGTTACTGTGTTTGTGCGCTTTAAGGTTTTGTAACTAAGTGCTTCCTAATCTTCATCATTTATGAAGTGAAGAATTTTGCAGCCAATAACAATCAATCAAGTTGCTGGAGTTAGTCACGTACTAGGATCCGTGCAAAGGAGTTAGTCACAGATTGGAGATTTGTGCAACAAATGAAAGAAAGCTACTGCAATATTAAGTTCAATTAGGTATTGAAGCGAAGGTTCAACTGTAAGTTGGTATTTTGGGATAAGCCAAGGTAGTGGTAAGATTCCTCATACTTGTAACCGCTTAATTATTGATTAGTGGATTCTTGGAAGTAATAACCTTAAATTTACCCGATGGTGTTTTTGCCTTGTAAAAAGTTTTCCCCATTTGTCAATAAATCACCGTGTCAATTTAATTTTCACTGCATATTAGTTATTTGATGATTTGTTGGTGCTTCCACGATTTGCATGTAATTTGACTTAATTAATCAATTTGGATAATTGAATTAATTAACCGGGGTCAATCTATCTTAACTCAACTATTATGAAGATCAACTCATTAGAATCATAAAAAGGGATGTTAGAGGAAGAGTTGAAAGCAATAAATGTTCAAGATTTCAATTCTAGGTCATGCAGGGCACTTAGGCTTAGCTCATCAAACAAATGCACATTTTAAAAAACCTAAAAGATCCCCCATGGTGCATGTTAAACTAGACCAAATTGGGTTGGTAATGAATTGTGATGTGCCTAGAGAAGATAGAAGGTGAAGGTGCTCTTTAGGCTTGGCTTGAGGACCCTTTGTTTTTGCTAGAGACAACCTCTTGTAATAAAAGCATTGGCCTTTGTTTTGGTGAGTTCAGTTTGGTTGTGTTACTCCCAAAATGAGTGGGATACCATCCATTTGTGCCTATTTATCAATTTGCCTCACATATGATTTTCCTTCAAACTCTCATTCTCATTTTTGTTTTCATATTGTGGATCATTTTTGTTTTAATATTGTGGATCTTGGTTCGCGTTGATAGTACTTATGGATTCAGGGGTAAAAGAAAGCCCAATGGTTTGGGTTGTGTTTAATCAGATAGAAGGTGTTAGGGTTATATTTTCTATGTAATTGGCTAATTTTTTGACAAAACGAACTTTACTTATAATTTGATAGATCTAAGTTGGGTTTAATATATCATAAAGTATGTTGTTCAAATATATCAAGTGGTATCTTTAAAGACATGAATATTGATCCAAGAAACAAGTGAAGAAAAGTTGTTTCATTAAATCTCGACACAAGCTCAATAAATGCTGCTATCGAGGATTGCTAGAGAAGCTCGACACAAGCTCGATCTTTCGAGATCTACGATTTCAGAATTTCTAAATCTGAAATTTGGCCCATGATGAATTGTTTGATTAAGGTTTCTTTTCTCACAACCTTAATCATATATAAGACTTATTTTAAAAGTCATCAAGTAACGGAAACAGAGACCTAGAACTCACACACTCTGTGTGAAACTACTGCGTTTTGTGCGCTTTAGGATTTTGTAGCCAAGTGCTTCTTGATCTTCATCATCTATGAAGTGAAGAACTTTGCAGTTAACAACAATCAATCAAGTTGCTAAAATTAATCACGTATTGGGATCCGTGCAAAGGAGTTAGTCACAAATTGGAGATTTGTGCAACAAAGAAAAGAAGGCTACTACAATATCAAGTTCAATTGGGTATTGCAGCGAAGGTTCAATTGTAGGTTGATATTTTGGGATATGCCAGGATAGTAGTAAGATTCCTTATACTTGTAACAACTTGATTATTGATTAGTGAATTCTTGGGAGTGGTGGCCTTAAATTCACCTAGCGGAGTTTTTGCCTTGCGAGAGGTTTTTCCCATTTATTAACAAATTAGCGTATCAATTTAATTTTCGTTGCATCTAGTTTATTTGGTGATTTGTTGGTGACTCAATGGTTTGCATGTAATTTGACCTAATTAACCAACTTGGGTAATTGAATTAATTAACTTGAGTCAATCTATCTTAACCCAACAGAAGGAACCCAGCGGAAGTAAGTATTACATACTGACTACTATTCAGATAGCAAGCAGTACAGTGAAGATTGAAGCTGCATGGCTTGAGGATACGAGGATAAGAATTGCTCTGTTATTTCAATTGTTTAGGAGTAATCTAAGTTATCTAATATCTCTTAGTATTTGTTTTTATCAATAACTTAGTTTTGGTTATTATCCAATACACTAGTTTATTTTATCCTTATCATTAAGGAGTTGTTGCATTTACGTTCAGTTGTAAGCCTTTAGAAGGCCTATGATCAATAATAATAAATAAATATCAGAATATATATATATATATATATAAGAAAAACCAAGCCATTGCTTGTCAGTAGGTCCTAATTATCCCTTGAAGCATAGCTACAAAATTTCTTTGACATTAACTTGCTTTTCATATTTCTCTCTTTTGTCACCATAGCCCCACATGGGAGAAGAGGTGCAGCTCGTGGCCGCCGGGGTCGTATCATAAGCTGGTACTCAAGTTTATCAACTTATGAAGCATGTACCTTTCTTTAATGTAAGAGTTCTAGAGCTTGTATGCTTAGAGTCCCTAAATTGGAGCTGATTGGTGTCCTTTTGGTACTGTTTGATGTATAATTTTGTTGGATGGCCTCAGCTGAATTCTATATAGGCTGGGATTGGGTTGTTTCTGCTTATAATCTTTGCTATTTTGGGTTTTTTTTTTTTTTTTTTGGGCTGTAGCTGTTGTTATGCATATAGTGGCTGCAGATGTCTTGGAGTTTCTACATAGTCTTCGCAATTAATTAGCTGTTGTTTGTACTCTATTATTTGTTAATGAAATTACTGATTCTTTCCCCCACCAAAAAAAAAAAAAAAAAAACTAATATGTGCAAATAACCTTTCAAAGTTTTGGTGATAAACTGTCTGTTAGATATAATCGTGGGACCAATATACTGATATACATACCATGAGTGGCCACAGTATGTCAATGTCCTATTGTGGCGTTAGTTGGTCATAAATTTGATTTCTCTTTACGCTTAATTTTATGTCGAACAAACTAGAGTCACATAAGAACTATGTGACCTTACCGAAAGCATTTTAGAACTAGACAATACTATTTTTTTGGTCATAAATTATTTAAAAAAATGAATCTAATTATATATATATATACACACACAATATCACATTATCACGTCGTTTAAAATACGTTGTAAGCTTTATATATATATTCAAATGGAAAGAATATTTTTCCATTGTACACGCCCAACAGCCTCAATGGTCCGTACATATCCACCACAATTTGTGTCTGTACCTATTGATATATTCAGACATGGTTTGTAGATTGACCTTGTAATGGGAAGCCGGGAATGACACTTTTCCTTGTCAGTTCTGCTTTGAGTTTTGATAAGGGAAGGTGGGGTTTCCACTTTCGGATCCCATGGTGACTCCAGAGGAATTGGGCATGAATTTGTGAGATTTCCTTTCCTCTTTTGAATCAGAATACCTCTTCCATTTCACCCATAGAGCTTGAGCATACTTGGAAGGTGGCATTTTCATGTCTTTCGGCAAATGAAAGCAGAGTTAATATAAGTGAACAACCAAAAAGTGTATACATGTCTTGTAACACTGATGTCCAACTACAGATGCTACCATTAATATTAATTGTGAAAGATATATAAATAATAATAAATGGAAAGTAGAATCAGCCAAATTGGGAAAAACATACTCTTTGATGGATTTGGGATCTCTATTTATAATAGCATTGCAAGTTGACACATGAGCAAACAAACTGCACCCTCTACATTAAGCTTAGAAGGCGCAACAGTAGACTAACTATGAATTTGAACTAAATCTTATGATTTAGTGTTATTCAATTCCAAACCCATTGACTTTTCAGGTACAAATTCTTGTCCACCTACTGCCTGCTTGTCCTAATATGGTCTACTCCTATAATGTGGGCAGTCAATCCACGATCATTGTCTTTACAATTCAGAATTTAAACAATCACAAAAGCATGAAATATTACATCTTTGTCGATCTGATGATCAAAGAATTTGATCACTGTTACCATTTACAGAGATCAGTCGGGATAGCACTTGACAGCAAAAAAATGAAATTCAGGAATAGTTTCTTCACACTTGCAAGCAGTTTAACAAAGTATAAACCAAAAGAATCATGCACTAATTCAATCTTGTAAAAGTTGCTATTATTAGGAAAAAACTTGAACTTGCGAGGGAAAGTTTGAATCATTCAAGCTTCAAGCTGCTGGCTGATGGTGATGTGCTCAGAGATTAGTTAATGAATATATGCCGTAAGAATCAACATGAAGCTGAGCTGTGAAGGAGGATTACCAAGTAGTAGCTGGGCAATTGGATCTTGCATAAGAGTTCATAAAGCAGAGGTACTACGTTTTCAAGGAAGAATCCAAAGTACTTTCTTCAGTGGCTTCTCATATATTTCTTCCGAATTAGATGGAAAATTGGAGAATGTCTAACTTCTGAGATTTTTGGCAATTCTCCCTTAAGAATAGAGGTGTCAGTGGAGGAGGTGCAAGTAATGAGATTAGGGATGGCAATGGGGGTCTCATAGTATAACAAATAACATAACAGAGGCAGAAAGTCACGTTGAGTATAATAAAATAAGCTAATATTGATATGTTTGTTTAAATAGGAGAATTTTAGGATATGAAAAATTTACAATTATAACATTTTTCAATGTGGGGTGGGGTCTAAAAAGTCTAAACTCATCCCCGCCTCATCCCTCCCCACTACTTTTGCGGGATGGGAAAAACCTGCAAGGGGTGAAACAAGGAAGGGTGGGACAAAATTGCCATCCCTAAATGAGATTATAGTGATATAATATATTTTGTAATCTTAGATTACTGTAATCTTAAAAAAATTAAATTAACCAAAAACTATAATGTGACATTATGATAATGTGCATTACGTTAAGGTTACATTACAATGAACCAAACACCCCCTTAAAGGTATGCACTACAAAAAATCGTGGAGATATTTTATATTTTTATCTTTTGGAGTTAAAATCTTGGTTAATGTTGTCTATTAGACAATTTTAATAAGGACAAAATTGTATGTTTTAAGAATAGAATAACTCAAGTGTATGGTAGGTTTTTAAAATTCTCCCTATGAATAATCTCATATTTATTTATGCATGCCACTCCATGGGAATGTTTCATGTTAACAAGATATGCTGGGAAACAATTATTCATACTTTTGTTCTCTTTAGATCTAATTGCAATTGTCATATATACGGTATCAAAATTATCCTAATAGCTCATATGCAAAGGAAGAGATGCCATTAAACTTGATCCCTAAATATTAGAGTGAAAATTTTCACCTAACTGTATACTAAATAAATTAATAAACATAAACATATCAGTAACAATATTTGTTGAAGGTAAACATATACAATACTAAATTTTAATTCTTAAATTTTCACCTTTCTAATATAACAAATAAAAAATTATAAGGATAATAGAGCTGAGAAAGATATTGTACATATGTTTAAACATATCAATGGAAATTAAAGACAATTTCAATAACATAACCAAATACTTCTTTAACCAGAAATATAATTTAGTTCTTTATAATATATATATATATATATATATATATATATATCTCAATAGGAATTATAGACAATTTCTCACCCGAATCCCATCAATTTTAGTAAGAGTTCAACTTTAATCTAACTTTTTTAGAGTTTTATATATATATCTACGTGTGTAGGAGTTTTATATATAATTTAGTCAATTACGTTTATTACCCTCTTTAGTAGCTACAAAGTAAGTGTTACACAAGATGGAGAAATACATTTACTATTATAGGGATGGTACGATCAAGTTTTTAGCAATAATTTCAACCTGTTAGTAAAAAATCACAGATTCTACACTAACCATTCTCTAATCGTTCAAATCATATTGAACATTATTGAAAAAAAAAATAAAGATTTTAATATGATTTTGAAAAAACATGGTGAATGAGCATTCTGAATTTTTTTTTTCTATAATGATAGGGGTTTACTCAAGAAGGGTCTCGAGAAGAGTTTCCATCTATGATATGGCAAAACCTGAAGAAAAAAACAATTCAAAAAGGTATTTGGGCGGCGCTATCCGTCAACATATTAAAGGAAGTTGTTAGCGTAGAATCAGTGATATCCACCGTCACCCGAATCCCATCAATTTTAGTAAGAGTTCAACTTTAATCTAACATTTTTAGAGTTTTATATATATATATATATATATATATATATATCTATGTGTGTATGTGTGTTTGGGGGGGGGTGGGGGGGGGGGGGTGGGTGGAGGGGGCAAAGAACACTAGTTATAATATGACATAGACCAAAATTAATTTAGTCAATTACGTTTATTACCCTCTTTAGTAGCTACAAAGTAAGTGTTACACAAGATAGAGAAATACATTTACTATTATAGGGATGGTACAATCAAGTTTTTAGCAATAATTTCAACCTGTTAGTAAAAAATCACAGATTCTACACTAACCATTCTCTATGAAAAAGACTTTAATAACTATACTTCAAACCATTATGACAACTAGAAGTTGTTGGTCAAATTTTGGTGTTATTTTTTATTTTATTTTATTTTTTTCAGAATGTCTATACTAATCGATATAATAATCATTGTTGTGTTTTTTTAACATATAAAAAATTAATTTAATATACGTAGGTTATAGTGTTACTTGGCCCATCTTGGCTAGGATTTATGGAGTTCTTCCAAAAGAAACTAATGTGTATAATATGAGAAATAATCATAGAAGAAGTGACAACTCTAGGTCAATTGTAGCATATGTTCTTTGAATGCATTTCAATCTACATATTTTTGATTGTGCTATGCGTATCTACAAGGCCTTAAGGTGGTTATATATTTTGGGTCATTGCCCTTGCATCCATTGAATGTGAATGTTTGATGGTAACAAGATATGCGGGAAAACAGTTACTCATATTTTCGACCTCTTTAGTTTTAGTTGCAATTGTTCTATATGTAGTATCAAAATAATCCAAATAGCTCGTAATGCAGAAGAAGAGATGCCATTAAACCTAATACTTAAATGTTGGAGTAAAAATTTTCAACTACCATGTACTAAACATTTTAAGAAACATAAACATATATTTTTGTGCACTTACATAATGGGAAAAGACATGTTTGGGTTGAAAACACTTAATCTAAAGCCAAATATATAAATATATATATATATATATATATATCTCAAACTCGAAATATCTAAAATCTTAAGCATTTATTGCTATGCTTTTGTTGAGCTACATTAAATTTTCAACAACCATGTACTAAACATGTTAAGAAACATAAACATATATTTTTGTGCACTTACAAACGGAAAAAGACATGTTTGGGTTGAAAACATCTAATCTAAAGCCAAATTTATTAATATATATATATATATATCTCAAACTCGTAATATCTAAAATTTTAAGCATTTATTAATACGCTTTTGTTAAGCTGCATTAATGTAGCATTTCAGCCCATTTCAGTACAGCTAAATTTAAGTGAAAGTCTTTCTAAACATAAAGGCTGTGAATATACAAATGTAATCTTTAGAGAATTTATTCATTTTTTTTAACATCGTTAATTTTATATGAATTGTATGAGGTTAATTATACATTTAAGTAAAATAAATATATACATATATGTATGTATGTTTTATGATTTTTATTTAAATAAAATATTCAAATTATTCATTTTCTTAAAAGAGATTTTCATGATAATCAAAACTCATATCAAACTTATACTGAATATGTATAATTTATTACCTAAATTTATTGGAGAGAGAGAGAGAGACTACTTGTGATGAGGAACTAAAAAATACAACTCCAAATCGTATGAACCCAAAATAGAGTTTTAAAAATCACAATGATTCATCAAAAGAAAGTAGAGTTGCAAGAAAGAATAATAAGAATAATAAGAAATTTATAGAAAATGTGAGAGAATAATAAGAAATTTATAGAAAATAATATGAGAAAAAAAAAAGTATGGTAATAAACACAAAACTTAATCATCACATCAACCCAAAGTAGAGTTCCAAATAATACAAAAATTTATCAACTTAAAGTAGAGATGCAAGAAAAATATTTTAAAAAAATCCACCAAAAATGAAAAAAAAAAATTACAAAGAGAAAGAGAGATAAATAACCTTTTGTGTGTGGAAAATGAGAGAGAGAGAGAGAGAGAGAGAGAGAGAGAGAGAGAGAGAGAGAGAGACAGAGAGATAACATTTTGTGTGTAAAAATTTTTTGAATAGAATGGAAAAGAGAATTGTAAATTTAGGCTGCGTTTGGATAGCTGAAATGGAGGCTGCGTTTTGCGGGTTTTTTTTTTTTTTTTTTTTTCCCTGGACCAACATCTCTTGCACTATTGATGGGACATGAATAGTGCAAATAGGCAAATACACAGTAATTTCATTTATGAATAGTAACCGAAAAATCATTTTTTGTTATTTTCAACAAAATAAGCGGTATCCAAACGCACACTTATAGTAGGAGGAGGGAAATAAGAAAAGCAAAAAAAAAAAAAAAAAGTATAAAAGAAAAGTAATATTAAGGTAGACAGTAGTGGGAAGATGAAAATAATAAAGAGAGGGGAAAAGTTAGAAAAAGTATAACAATAAGTTGAGAATTTAATAAGAAAAAAAAAAGAATTAAAAATAAGAGAGAGAATGTTGAAAATGATTGGATGATGTGGCCGTTGATGTGACTCAACAAGAGCGTGACAACAATAAATACTACGCTTTAGCTTTTGTAAAGTCAAGAAATGCTATCCTTCACGCTAAGAGGCTATATTATGTAACTCACTAGAATCATAAAAAAAGCATGTTAGAGGAAGAGTTGAAATGTTCAAGAATTCGGTTCTAAGTTTTGTAGGGTGCTAATCAAACAAATGCACATTTTAAAAGACCTAAAAGATCCCCCATGGGGCAAGTTAAACTAGACCAAATTGGTTTGGTAATGAATTACGATGAGCCTGGAGAAGACAGAACGTGAAGGTGCTCCCTAGGCTTGGCTTGAGGACGCTTTGTTTTTGCTAGAGACAGAGCCTGTTGTAATAAAAGCGTTGGCTCTTGTTTTGGCGAGTTCAATTTGGTTGCGTTACTCCCAAAGTGATTTAGCTTTTGTAAAGTCAAGAAATGCTATCCTTCACGCTAAGAGGCTATATTATGTAACTCACTAGAATCATAAAAAAAGCATGTTAGAGGAAGAGTTGAAATGTTCAAGAATTCGGTTCTAAGTTTTGTAGGGTGCTAATCAAACAAATGCACATTTTAAAAGACCTAAAAGATCCCCCATGGGGCAAGTTAAACTAGACCAAATTGGTTTGGTAATGAATTACGATGAGCCTGGAGAAGACAGAACGTGAAGGTGCTCCCTAGGCTTGGCTTGAGGACCCTTTGTTTTTGCTAGAGACAGAGCCTGTTGTAATAAAAGCGTTGGCTCTTGTTTTGGCGAGTTCAATTTGGTTGCGTTACTCCCAAAGTGAGAAAAAAGAAAGCGAAGAGGGGGGGGGGGGGGGGGAGGGGGGGGGGGGGGGGGGGGAGGGGGGGGGGGGTGTGTTGTACCACCCATTTGTGCCTACTTATCAGTTCGCCTCACATATGATTCTCCTTCAAACTCTCATTCTCATTTTTGTTAAAGAAAGCCCAATGGTGTGGGTGGTGCTTAAACAGATAGAAGGAACCTGGCGAAGGTAAGTGTTACAAACTGACTGCTATTCAGACAGCAAGCAGTACAGTGAAGATTGAAGCTGCATGACTTGAGGATATAAGAATTGCTCTGTTATTTCAATTGTTTAGGAGTAATCTTAGTTATCTAATATCTGTTAGTATTTGCTTTTATCAATAACTTTGTTTTGGTTATTATCCACTATACTAGTTTATGCTATCCTTATCAATTATTTCCTTTGCCATTTAGGGGTTGTTGCATTTACGTTTGTAAGCCTTTATATGGCCTGTGATCAATAATAATAAAGAGATATCAGAATATATATATATGAGAAAAATCAAGCTTTTGCTTATTAGGAGGTCCTAATTATCCCTTGAAGCATAGCCACAAAATTTCTTTGACATTAACTTGCTTAATTTTCATATTTCTCTCTTTTGTCACCATAGCCTCACATGGGAGAAGAGGTGCAGCTTGCGACTATGGGGTCGTATCAGTAAGCTGGTACTCAAACTTATCAACTTATAAAGCATCTACCTTGTTTTAATGTAAGAGTTCTAGAGCTTGTCTGCTTAGACTCTATAAACTCTAGCTGATTGGTGTCTTTATGGTAGTGTTTGAAGGCCTCAGCTGAATTCTATATAGGCTGGGATTGGGTTGTCTCTGCTTTTAAATTGTAACATTTGATTCTATTAGGACATATGTAACTCATGTTAGGAACATATGTCACTATTTTGTGTAATTAGCTAATCCTTTGATAAAACACACTTTATTTATAATTTGGTAGATCTAGGATGTGTTTAATACTTTAAAGAACAAGAGTTCAAGTCTAGTATTGAAAATATGCAAATCTGTCCCAAAAACAAGTGAAAAAGTGATGATTTATTAAAGCTCGACAACTTCTCAACAGATAGCTATCTATCGAGGTATCTATCGAGAATTACGAAACTGAGTTTTTCAGATCTGATTTTCAGCCCATGCTTATGCATTTGTGTAGGGTTTTTTTTTCTCATAACCCTAGACATATATAAGGCTTATTTTAAATGCCGTCACATAAAAGAATACAAGGAGAATACATGCAAAAAGTGACCGATGCCTTATTCTCTCTGAAGGAAGCTACTGCGTCTTTGCGCCTAAGGGTTTTGTAACCAAGTGCTTCTTGATCTTCATTGTTGATGAAGTGAAGAACTTTGCAGCCAACAACTTCTTCAAGTTGGTGTGTTAGTCACGTGCTGGATCCGTGCAAAAAGAGTGGCGTTCATATATTGAAGAGTTCAGAAGTTCAGAAGCAGTAGAAGGTTTCTGCTAGCTGTAAGTTCATTTACGGGAATTATAAAGTCTAGGTACAAAGGTTTTGTACTAAATCTAAAACTTATCTTTACTATAGTGAATTGCTTTTCGGAAAGGTTTCCCCCTAAGTTTTTTAATGTGAAACTAATTTGTTTCATTAGTTTTCCTAAGTCATCATATCTTGTTTTATTTATTTTTCACTGCATGATTTTGACATGATATTGATGTTTGTTTGTTTTAACAAGTTTTATTCATAATAAATCTAATTAACAACTTGGGTTTAAAATTTGTTAATTCTATTAACCAGGGTCTAAATTTCCCAAACAAGTGGTACCAGAACAGGTTCACTTTGATTAGATTAATTTCTTGAGTGTGACCCTTGACCCCTGTTGTCATGGATCGTGGGCAATCTCTTTTGATTCCTCCTTTATTTGATGGCACTAATTATACGTACTGGAAAATTTGTATGAAAGATTTCTTTCAGGCTCTAGGTGAGCAGGTATGGCAAGCTGTTGAAGTTGGCTGGATTAAGCCAAAGGAAGCGTCGGTAGATTGAGATGAATCAACAATCATAGCGGCAAATTTCAACAGTAGGGCCTTGAATGCTTTGTTTTGTGGAGTGACCAATGAGGAATTCAAGAAAATATCATCCACAGAAGTTGTCAAGGAAGCATAGACCATTCTTGAGACCACCTATGAAAGTACCAAGGCAATAAAAACTGTGAAGTTTCAATGACTCACTAGTAGTTTTGAAGAAATAAGGATGGAGAAGGATGAGACCTTTGATGAGCTCTATGCTAAACTCAAGGATATTGTGAATTCTGCCTTCAACCTTGGAGAATCTATAGCAGAATCCAAGATTGTTAGAAAAATCCTTAGGTCCTTACCTAAAAGATTCCATGCCAAGATCACTGTCATTGAAGAAGTGAAGGACATTGATCAACTTTCTTTGACTGAGCTTGTAGGGAACCTTCAAACCCATGAGAAAAGATTAGGCTCAATGAGAAAAGGTGGAAAGAGTAAAAACTTGGCTCTTAAGGGTATAGAGGAAGAGATTGAGGACTCTGAAGATGAAGATGAAAGTGAAGATGAAGATGAAGATAAAGATGAGGATGTGGATCTAACTTTCATTACTGATGAGATTATCAAGCTTCTTCAATTTAGGAAAAATGACAAGGGCAAACCTCCTAGGAAATCTAAGTCCTCTAGGAATGGCAAGAATGAGAAACCCATCATCCAATGCTATAAGTGCAAAGGTTTTGGTCATATGAGGATAGAGTGTCCAAACTACCTTATAAAGGAAAAGACCAAGAAGTCAAAATATAAAGGGTTGGTTGCTACCTGGAGTGATACTGAGTATGACTCTTCCAATGAGTATATGGATGAATGTGGTCACTTTATAGTTTTTGCTGCCACAACCGATAAGGTGACTGTGGAGAGTGCTAGTGACAGTGAGGATTCTTCTAATAATGAAATACCCAAAAAGATGACCCTTCAAGAAGCTTATGATAAGCTATGCATTGAATTTATAAAATCTGAAAAGACTTCTCATCTTTGTAGAAAAGAGCTTAATGAGGTAAAAATTGAAAAAGCTGATCTATTAGTCAAACTGGATGAGACTACAAGGTTAGTTAGACTTTTGTTGTGGAGAACACCTCATTAGAAGAGAAGGTCAAGAATCTTGAGGTTGAGCTTAGTCAAGCTAGAACTCAAATAGAGAGGATGTCTAGTGCAAAACTTGATGAGGTATTAAGTGCTCAAAAGCCTAGTTTTGATAAGACTAGCTTAGGATATGCTATTTCCTTCAGCCCCTCCTCTTCCACGGCTTCTAGATCAAGGATTGTCTTTGTACCCCAATCTGAGAAAGATGATAAAGGTATGAAATCCATAACTCATTTGTCTAATTCTAAATCCTTTGTTAGATCTCATGTTTGTCACCATTGTGGTGTTTTTGGACACATTCGTCCTAATTGCTTTAAGTTGTATCCTTAAAAGCAAATATCCAAATGGTCACAAGTTTCCTCTCAAGGACCTACACATTTGTTTGGAGAGTTATTAAAAGTTTTGAACTTTATAACTCAATTTTAGGAGAATTCTAATTCTTCTATGTTCTTTCGTAGACATACTAGGACACGTGCCTTTTCATCTTCACGGCCAAAGACTCGTTTTGTGTGGGTGAGAAAAGAGCCTAAGATTTAATTGTCTTTTCTATCTGTCCTCTACTTTAATTCTTTCTATCTAAAGTAGGACTCTCTTTACTTAATTTCTTATCTGTTTTTGGAATCATGTTTTCATGCATATGCATTTTTCTTCTTTCTTCATACCTTCATGATTGTTTGTCTGTTTTTGTTTGGTTGTTTAGTCTTTATTTTGTTGGTTTTCAAAATAAAAGAGAAAAATCATATAAATACAAAAACAGTGTGTGTTTATGTACATTGGTACTTGTGTACCTTGGATGACCATTGAAACAAAATTTTTTAAACTTTGTATCTCTTGTATCTTAGATGAACGTCTCTATGCACAACTAAGCTAGTGAGCTTTGTGGCTCGTGTTTGTGATGAGTAAGATTAAGTAATATATTGTACTTAACACTCGCATCACTCTTTTTTACGGGAATGACTAGAAAATTCTAAGAGAAAGACATAAATAATCATCTCCCGCCAATCATGAAATGACATCCGTATGCTTCGGCATAGCAAAAGTGCAATGTCAAATGCTTAATATCATTGGGTGTTTCTCTTCTATCTCTTATATGCCTATGCATGATATGCTTATTAAAAAAAATATGTGCAAAGGAAAAAAAATCAAATGCTTTATATGATTGCAAGCGTGTATTCTAGGAGATGTGAGAGTTATAGGATGTACCTCGAAGGTGATAGTCTCCATCAAACAGTTATGATTGTGTTTGAGTTAAAGTGATTTTTTCATATCTCAAATCGTCATAACATGAATACACTTATGCAAGCTTGCGATATTTTTCACACACAACACGCAATATTATTTGCTATTCTTGATACATGTGGTACAATGTGATTTGGCCATCACAAGGAATATATGTGTTAATATATGCTCACTAAACTGTCTTAACTTGTTTTTGAAATATAAAATTGGTTAGACTTGTTTAGTGTATGTGTGTGTGTTTTGGATCTATATGCTTGACATTTTTCTTGTTGAGAGATATTTTTGAGAGCTTAAAATGTTTATTGGATCCTTGGTTGAGTAGCGTGCTTGATTGCATTCATATCTATGTTTTTCTCTTTTTAGAAAAACGGTTTTTGAGCAATCTCGATAACTGCTGGACACCTCTCGACAGCTAGGCTATCTATCGAGCTCTTCAGCTTCTTTTTATCGCAATCTCGTTAGTTTCTCAATAGCTCATCGATCCATCGAGAAAGTTTCTATCTCCTCGATAGATTCTCGATAGCTGTTCGATCCATCAAGGTTGGCTTCTACTCAATAACTGCTCGAGACCTCTCGATCCATCGAGATCCTCTTGCATGCATTATTTTTCACATGTTTTGCATGTTTCTTTTATCTTGTCATCCACAGCATCTTGTTTTATCACATTCATGCATTTATATGGATTCTTTGCACCCCATGATCATCTTTGATCATCTTTATAGTTCTCGGGTGAAGCTTTCTAGCTTGTTGTACCTTTTGTCAATCATGACAAAAAGGGGGAGAATTTGTGGGGTTTTTTTTTTTTTTTTTTTTTTTTTTTTTTTTTTTTTTTTTAAGATTCTACATGTTAGGGGGAGAAATACATGCCTCTGTAAAGGGAGATGTGTTTTATCTTGTTAGGGGTTGTGCTTACCTCCTTCTTCTTGTACACTGGTCTTGTGACCATGTTTATATACATTGTGATTGTCTTTGATATATATATATATATATATATATGATGATATATGTCTTCTTCACCTATCTTTACATATGTTGTTTCTTTTTTTTTTTTTTCTTTATACACATGTTTCTTATTTAATGTATGCAATCTATTATTTATGTTTCAGACTAAGATGCCTTGATGAGTTTTGTTTAAAGTGTTTTAGAAATACAGGTTTTCAAAGTCTACTTACCATAAACTCTCTTCTTACAAAATTTTTCAAGAGTTTGTGTTAGGATAGATTTTATTGTACTCAACAAGTGAATATAAGTTGAGTGATTTATAACTTCTCTCATATCTCATTTGCTTATTGTGGTTTTGTCACGGATTGCTAAAAAGAGAGATTGTTAGGACATATGCGATTCATGTTAGGAACATATGTCATTATTTTGTGTAATTGACTAATCTTTTGACAAAACGCACTTTACTTATAATTGGGTAGATCTAGGATATGTTTAATACTTCAAAGAACAAGAGTTCAAGTCTAGTATTGAAGTCATGCAAATCTGTCAAAGAAATAAGTGAAGAAGTGCTGATTCATCAAAGCTCAACAGTTTCTCGACAGATAGTTATCTATCGAGGTTTAATGAGGCTCGACAAATACTATTTATCGAGGTATCTATCGAAAATTACGAAAATCAATTTTTCAGATCTGATTTTTGGCCCATGCTTATGTATTTGTGTAAGGTTTCTTTTCTCACAATCCTAGACATATATAAAGTTTATTTTAAAGACCGTCACATAAGAAAATACAAGGAGAATACATGCAAAAAGTGACTGATGCCTTATTCTCTCTGAAGGAAGCTACTGCGTCTTTGCATCTTAGGGTTTTGTAACCAATTGCTTCTTGATCTTCATTGTTGATGAAGTGAAGAACTTTGCAACCAACAACTTCCTTAAGTTGGAGTGTTAGTCATGTACTAGGAGCCGTGCATCTTTGGTTAGTCACGTACTGGGAACCGTGCAAAAAGGGTAGCGTTCATATTGAAGAGTTCAGAGGTTCTAAAGCGGTAGAAGGTTTCTACTGTAAGTTCATCTACGAGGATTGTAGAGTCTAAAGACAAAGGTTTTGTACTAGATCTAAAACTTTTCTTTACTATAGTGAATTGTTTTTCGAGAAGGTTTCCCTCTAGGGTTTTTTACTGTAAAACTAGTTTGTTTCATTAGTTTTCTTGGGTCATTATATCTTGTCTTATTTATTTTTTCGCTACATAATTTTGACATGATATTGATGTTTGTTTATTTTAACAAGTTTAATTCATAATAAATATAATTAACAACTTGGGTTTAAAACTTGTTAATTCTATCAACCGGGGTCTAAATTTTCCAAACAGATTCCTTGCTATTTTGGGGTGTGTATGTGTGTGTGTGTGTGTGTTCAGTTGTGCTGTAGCTGCTGTAATGCATATAGTGGCTGCTGCTGTCTTGGAGCTTCTACATAGTCATTGCAATTGATTAACTGTTGCTTGTTGAATTGGTGTTTGTTAATGAAATTACTTGATTCGTTAAATAAGAAAAAGAAAAAAAAAAATCTAATACGTCCGAATAAACTTTCAAAGTTTTGGTGATAAGCATTCTGTTGGGGTTCGGATTTAAAACATACTCTTTGCTAGGAGTTGGGATCTCTATTACTAATAGCATTGCAAGTTGACACATGAGCAAACTGAATCCTCTGCATTAAGCTTAGCAAGCACAACAATTTGAACTAAATCTTCGGATCTAGTGTTATTCAATTCCAAATCCATTGACTTTTCAGGTACAGATACTTGTCCACCAATTGCCAGCTTGTCCTAATATGGTCTACTCCTATATTAATGTTGGCCGTCAATCCACAATCATTGCCTTTATACTTCAGAAATTATACAATCACAAAAGCATGAAATATTACATCTTTGTCCATCTATAGCATTACAAATATTGAATTGGGATTTGTGAGCACGACACTTATGATCATAGAATTTGATCACTGTTACCATTAACACAGATCAGTCGGACTAACACTTGACAGCAAAAAAATGAATTTCAAGAATAGTTTCTTCACACTTGCAAGCAGTTTAACAAACTATAAACCAAAAGAATCATGCACTAATTCAATCTTGTAAAAGTTGCAATTAGCAAAAAATTTGAACTACACAAGGGAAAGTTTGAATCATTCAAGCTTCAAGTTGCTAGTGACATTCTCAGAGATTGAGTTAATGAATATATGCCGTAAGAATCAACATAAAGCTGAGCTGTGAAGGAGGATTACCAAGTAGTAGCTGGGAAATTGGATCTTGCATACGAGTTCACAAAAGCAGAGGTACTACCTTTTGAAGAATCCTTAGTACTTTCTTCAGTGGCTTCTCATACATTTCTTCCAAATTAGATGGAAAATTGGAGAATGTTAACTCCTGAAATTGATTTTTTACAAACACCACCCCCCCCCCAAAAAAAAAAAAGAAGAAAAGAAATTTCTCTCTTCCTTCCCCTCAATTCTACCTGCTGGCAATTTTTTGGCAATTCTCCCTTCTAGCATACAGTTGTCAATATAGGAGGTGCAGGTATTCCCAGCCAAAATTTCTGCCCATTTCGGCAAAGTTTCAGCATAAGGAGGAGTACTACTCAAGGATCATGGCTTTGTTTGAAGGAGGTAACAGAATAATCTCATTGAACACTCAATAATGATACCATTTTTTTCAAAACTAGTGACAGAGGTTATGTTGAACACCTTCACTATACATCAACACAGATCCAGATTTCTTTTCATCTATTCCAGTACATTATCTTGCAATAGATTAATACATTATACATATTCACACACACATATTGTGTGTGTGTGTGTGTGTGTGAGAGAGAGAGAGAGAGAGATGGTGTCACCTGCTGAAACCCATAACATCAGGCCTTGTCTAAGATTCTGCCTTTGTCCATTATAATGTCCAGAATTCATTTATATTTCCGGCAGCATAAGGTTGTGTGCTTGATATAAAATGTTGGCACGAACCTGAGGGATCTTCTTGCCTTGATTTTCAAAGGCCATTACCAAGTCTTGGTCCTGGCATCAGAGTGGAGATATGAATATGGTCCAGACCATGAGCTTTTCTCACATATAGTGGCTGCTCTCTGCCTTTTGAATTGTCCGTAGCGGTAGCAGTGAAGAAAATCATGACCTGCAGCTGCAAGTCATAAAACTCCAAGTGTTAGTGAAATAACTCAAAGACAGGCAATAAAATAAATCTTATAACAAAAAAGAATCACAAATCAATTTTTTGGTGATTGAATCTCGTCCTTACGATCCTTCAAGCCTGAGGGAATATCTGTTGTCTTCTTTCAGTGTTTATTATCTTATTTTATCTTTTTGTTCTTTTCCAGGAAAAACTTTTATTTTCAAAGTCTGAGGAGGGAGAATGCTTTGAGTTCCTGAATTCCTTACTCAAGCACTAATGAAGCTTCAACTTCATAGTTCCATTGTGAAAACCAATTATCTGTCAACATAAAAATGTTAAAAAAAATCCTCATCAGCTATGCTTGCTACCTTAATTACAGTCTTCACTTTAAATGCTGATGAATCCTTCTTGACAAACACTAGGCCCACTGTAGGAACTTTGACTTTCTACTATCCATTATAGCAAGAACTTCCATCACTTACTGCTTGAGCTTCAACATTAACCATTCTAAGATCCTTGTCCACCTTATAGGTTTGCATCCCATTCCTATAATCAATCCAACTATAACCTGGTTCCTTAATAACTTGTTTCTCACTCATAAGCTCTCTAACAGCCTTCACATCATCCCATCTTCCCAAAGAAGAATAGATATTGGCCAAAAGCACATACGGGGCAGAATTCTGTGGGTCCAGGTGGAAAAGTTCATCTGCTGCTCTTTTTGCTAAGTTCACATTAGCATGAACACGGCAAGAACTAAGCAATACCTCCCATATAACTGGGTCATCTTTATATGGCATCTTATCTATAAGCATTTCTGCTTCATGGAATCGACCAGCTCGGCCCAGAGAATCAATAATGCAAGTGTAATGGTCCAAGAAAGGCTCAACTCCATGTTCTTGATGCATTGAATCGAATATTTCTATGCCAACATCCACCAATCCAGAATGGCTACAAGCAGTTAAGACGGCAACAAATGTTATACCATCAGGTTTCTCACCTGAACTGATCATGTCATTGTAGAGACAAACAGCCTCATATCCATGTCCATTCTGTGCATACCCATGTATCATTTCATTCCAAGTGACAGTATTTTTGCCAGGCATCATATCAAAGAAACATCGGGCCCCATCTACATCACCACATTTCGAATACATATCAATAAGAGCACTCCCCACAAAGATATCATTCATATATCCATCTTTTGCTATTTGAGCGTGAACCTGCCTCCCTTGAAATGAAGAAGATACTTTAGCACAGCAACTCAGAACAGTGGCATAAGAAAATTGGGTGGGACACATTCCATTTTGTCTCATCTGCTTGAAGAGCGTGAAAGCCTCCATGTCCAGAGAATTGAACGAAAAACCAGCTATCATTGAATTCCAACAAACAATATCTAATTCAGACATGTTAGAAAATATACGAGTTGCCATCTCTGTCTTCCCACACTTAGCATACATGCCAACTAGTCCACTGGCAACATATATGTCAGTATGAAATAACGCCTTTTGTGAGGCGGCATGGACCTGCTTTCCAGACTCCAGAAGCCCTGTTGCTGCACATGAGCTGAGGATAATGGCCAATGTAGTCCGATCAGAATGCACACTTTGAAACTGCATTTCCCTGAACAGTTTTATTGCCTCTTTGTGATTCCCACTCTGGGCATAGCCAGAGAGCATGGCATTCCATGAACTCACACTTGGGCATGGCATGCTATCAAACATTCGACGCCCGGTTTCAATATCCCCAGACTTGATGCATGCTGCAAGCATATTAATATAGGTGACTTCATCCGGTTCAAAACCGCTACACTGCATTCTTTGCAGGTACTCCACAGCTTTCTCACTTTGGTACTTCTGGCCATACCCAGCTATCATAACATTCCAAGAAACAACACTGACTTCCGACAAATTAGCAAAAACCTTCTCAGCACTATCCATGTCCCCATTCTTAGCGTACATATCAAGCAATGAATTATTTAAATGCAGATCTCGCTCAAATCCAAGTTTAATCGTGAGGCCATGAACTTGTTGTCCATGTACATTATACGAAAGCACGGCATTGAGATCATCTTGACCAAAGTCTCCACATACCCCTCTAGCACAAACACCTAAAATGCTCGACAATGAGACAGAATCGATACCAATTCCTTTTCTACACATCAGTCTAAACATTTCCAAAGCTTCCAGGACTCGATCCGTCTGCACTAACCCACCCATCATCGCAGTAAATGTGACCTCATTATGCTCAGGCATGTCCTCAAAAACTCGAATTGCATCCCTAAGCAGCCCACACTTTGCATACATGCACAACAAAGCATTAGCCACGTACATATTCACGTCAAGGCCAACCTTAATAACAAGACCATGACATCTCCTACCACACTTAGAATCCTCCAACGCACCACATGCACTAAATACACTCGCCAACGTGAAACGGGTCGGCAAAAATCCTTCTGAAATCATTGAATCATACGCATCCAATGCCTTTTTTTCAAACCCGCTTCGAGCGAATGCACTAATCAAAGTGTTCCAAGACACAGTGTTTCTTTCAGGCATTTTAACAAACAAGGTATAGGCATCATGTAAATTTCCCGCTTTGCAATAAGCTCCTAGGATGGCATTCCAAGAATAGACGCCTTTGTGAGGAATTTGGTCGAATACTTGGTGGGCAGAATGGATGTTCCCGCATTTGGAGTAGAGCTCAATGAGGCGGTTGGAGAGGAAGGAGTCGGAAGCGAGGCCGATGCGAAGGATAAATGCGTGGATGAGTTTTCCGGCAAGGTGGGATTTCTTGTCTATGCAAGACTGCAAGAGGTTTGCTAAGTAGGTGGTAGTTTTGCTTTCCATGCTTACTGTTACATTAATATTATGCTTAGCCTAGAGCAGGTGGTAGAGTTTTCAAATAAAGAAAGATATCACCTGCAATGTGTTAACCTACGATATCTACAAGGGGCAAGATTTGGCACAATCAAAACTTGTCATGTCAATAAAAAATAAAAATAAAAAATCCAATGACTCTATTATATCTTTCATGTTTTTAAAATTTTAAGAAGTTCAACGTGTATATCAAATATCAGATGTTTAAATTTTAAATTTTTTAATTTAAAATTATACATAAAAAAAATAAATTTATTGATTGAATAATAAATAACATCTGAGTTTAACAAAATTTTATATACATATTAAGAACACAAATAAAAATCTAAAAATTATATTTCAAAATTCATGTCTAATAAAAAAAATTATAGAAGAAGTTTAAAGAATTTATCTTCAAACTATAAAGACAATTAAAAGGTACAAGTACAAAGCTAAAATATGCAACTTTTTGACAATGGACATAACTCTTTGGCAATGGGCTGAATTCGATTCGACCAATTATTGGGCATGATTTAAGTATGTACTATTATTATAAAAAATGAAAATGATGAAAAGTTGTTTTCATTTTTTTTTTTTTAAATTCAAATCCAACTTTTAGGAAATTGAAAATGAAAACTAAGTACAAGTGTTAAAACTAAATCAGTTTTATAGTGATGGGTCCCACAAAAAACTTAAAAATGAATAAAAAATATTGCACTTTTTTCGGCTAACCAAACAGGTCGTAAAGCTCCCAAGTTTAGCAGCCCTCCCTATGAAAACCAATATGTAAAGATAATTATCTAGCCACTATTCTTATTATTCTCATCCCAATTAACACCTAGAAAATCCTTCAAATGAAACCCTCCTCTCCACCTTCTCATCTAGTTGATTCCCCAACTTTTTTTTTACAAAGTCTTCCGTTAAAACTAGAGGTGTTCACCAAATCGCAAAAATTGAACAAACTGCAAAAATCACACCGCACCACCGGCAAAATGGCATAACCGCATTGCACCGCACTGCACCGTATGATGCAGTGCAGTTTGCGGTTTTATAATAAGAAAACTGCACAAATTGCATCCTCTCTATATATTAATTTTTTTTAATATTAAATATATTATTAATAGTTTAATAATCCTAGTTTTCAAAAAAAAAAAGTTTAAGCAAGTGTTGATTAGGAAAACTAGCCCAAAATAAAGAAAAAATTAGCTCAATAGTTTAAAACTTGTCTCAAAACAAAGGGAAAAATCAATTTTGGGCTAGGCGAAAAAAGACCAAAATTTGAAAAATATACCAACTTCAAACCGTTCAAACTGCATCTTATTTACCGCACCACACATGTTGCTACAAAAATAAGATACGATGTGGCTATAGTTTTGGTTAAACTCTACACCGTACTATACATGTGACCGTAAAAATAAGATACAGTGCAGTTATAGTTTTGGTTAAACCGTCCCGTAAAGTGCGATATTAAAAATGGCCAGTACCGCATTGTGAATGCCCCTAATTAAAACCAAGCATCGCTCAAGTTAGCTCAACTCAAAATTTTCAATATACTTGTCTAACAAAAAGTGTCCTCCTCCAAGCCCATGGAGGTAGTGATCCACTACAGGTAGTGCTAATAAATTGAGTATAAGAAATTCTCACTCATTTGGGTCGGGAGTTTCAAATTAAATTATAGAGGTATTACAAACAAAATTAAATTATCGACATATTTCTAGTGAATTAACATCCAAATTTTTATATTGTTATTATAATGTTGAACTTCTTTGGTTCTTAGTTACTTGGAAGTAGTTGGTTCTAATTTGCCATGGAAATACTGTAAATCAATCAAATTTCAATGAATAGGCAATTAGATTTTTGGCATTTCATTCCACTTTTCATAGCTCATTTCCTGTTTATAATATGATCAGTTGATGATCACTGTCTCTATTCTTTAAAAAATAATTGTGGGTACGCATGCTCTTGCAGTCTAGAGTCGGAGTTTACAGTGGATATTGTTGGGAACATTGGAAAATACTAAATGAGGAATCAGCTGCCGCCCCATCCCGTCTTCAGATTGATGTTTCTGGTCATAAAATTCGACCTCTCTATCAAAAATAAAATAAAATTCGAGCTCAGGTTGGGTTACACCAATGTCCAAACTCCTATTTTCAGCTATGTCTAAACGCATTACAAAAATCTCATCACCCAATTTCATGCACACCATTACCAACTGTAACCACATTGAACATTCACGTGTGCTTTACTCGAATGCTGAACAACAGGCTTCGCCAACCCAGTTACAATCAATCTTACAAGCTTGTTCTGGCCCTTCTGTTCTTCAACAAGGTAGACAGGTTCATGCCCAGGTCATTGTCAGTGGATATACTTATAGCAACAACAATGGTCTTCTGGGTGCAAAGCTTTTGGGCATGTATGTTCTTTGTGGCAGTTTTGTGGATGCTAAGAACCTGTTCTATAAGCTTGAACTCAGGTCTTCTGCTTGGCCTTGGAATTGGATGATTAGAGCGTTTACAATGATGGGTTGGTTTGATTTTGCCTTGTTGTTTTACTTTAAGATGTTGGGTTGTGGTATTTCTCCTGATAAGTATACTTTTCCTTGTGTGATAAAGGCTTGTGGTGGTTTGAATAATGTAAGGTTGGGTAAGTTAGTTCACCAAACAATTCGGTTGATGGGATTTGAGTTTGATGTGTTTGTGGGTAGTTCTTTGATCAAATTGTATGCAGAGAATGGTTGTATCGGTGATGCGCGGTATTTGTTCGATAAAATGCCTCATAAAGATTGTGTAATGTGGACTTCTATGCTTAATGGTTATGTAAAAAATGCAGATAGTAGTAGTGCTCTGCAAATGTTTTTGGGAATGAGATATAGTGACATTAGGCCCAATACAGTGACATTGGCTTGTATATTGTCTGTTTGTGCCTCAGAAGCAATGGTTGTTTTGGGGACCCAGCTTCATGGACTTGTCATTAGGTGTGGGTTGGACTTGGATCCTCCTGTGGCTAACACATTGTTAGCTATGTATTCGAAATGCCAGAAACTGTTTGATGCATGTGAGCTATTTGATAGGATGCCAAAAACTGATTTGGTAACTTGGAATGGAATGATTTCTGGATTTGTACAGAACGGGCGTACGGGCGAGGCCTCACATTTGTTTCGGGAGATGATATCTGTTGGTGTCAAACCAGACTCGGTCACCTTTGCAAGTTTCCTTCCATCAGTTACTGAATCCGCATGTCTCAAACAAGGTAAGGAAATTCATGGTTACCTAGTGAGACATGTTGTGCCTTTGGATGTATTCTTGAAGAGTGCACTTCTTGATATATATTTAAAGTGCAGTAAAGTGGAGATGGCATGCAAAATTTTTAGCCAAAGCAGCACAACTGATATTGTAGTGTGCACGACTATGATTTCAGGGCTTGCACTTAATGCGATGAATAGTGACGCTTTAGACATTTTCAGGTGGTTACTGAAGGAGAAGATGAGACCGAATTCTGTAACACTGGCAAGTGTTCTGCAGGCTTGTGCTGGTTTGGCTGCCCTGAACTTGGGGAAGGAGTTGCATTGTAACATACTCAAGAATGGGCTTGATGGGAGGTGTCGTGTTGGAAGTGCAATTACAGACATGTATGCTAAATGTGGAAGGTTGGATCTTGCTCATCACACTTTTGAAAGGATGTCAGAAAGGGATAGTGTGTGTTGGAACTCAATGATCACAAGCTGTTCCCAGAATGGTAAATCAGAAGAGGCCATTGATCTTTTTCGTCAAATGGGGAAGCGAGGAACCAAGTATGATTGTGTGAGCATTTCAGCTGCACTATCTGCTTGTGCAGCCTTATCATCACTCCATTATGGGAAAGAGATCCATGGTTTCATGATTAAAGGTGCATTCAGCTCTGATAGTTTTGCTGAGAGTGCACTGATAGAAATGTACGCTAAATGTGGAAACTTGGATTCTGCTCGCTGTGTGTTTGACATGATGCAAGGGAAGAATGAAGTTTCTTGGACTAACATAATTTCTGCTTATGGGAACCACGGTCACCTCAAGGACTCTCTCACTCTATTCCATGAAATGTTGAAAAACGGAATTCAGCCTGATCATGTCACCTTTCTTGCAATAATTTCTGCTTGTGCTCATGCAGGCCAAGTTGACAACGGAGCTCATTACTTCCATTGCATGACTGAGGAATATGGAATTCCGGCACAGATGGAGCATTATGCATGCATGGTAGATTTGTTTGGACGTGCTGGTCGGTTGAATAAAGCATTTGAAACTATAAAAAGTATGCCATTCGCTCCAGATGCTGGTGTTTGGGGGACATTGCTTGGTGCCTGTCGAGTCCACGGCAATGTTGAACTTGCTGAAGTTGCTTCTAGACATCTTTTTGATTTAGACCCACAAAATTCTGGCTACTATGTGTTGCTATCAAACATACATGCTGATGCTGGACAGTGGGGGAGTGTGCTTAAGATACGGAGTTTGATGAAAGAAAGGCATGTTCAGAAGGTACCTGGGTACAGCTGGATTGACATCAATAACATCACCCATATGTTTTCTGCTGCAGATGGAAGTCATCCACAATCTTCTGAGATCTATTCACTACTGAATAATCTTCTTCTAGAGCTAAGAAAAGAGGGCTATGTTCCTCAGCTTTACCTTCCAATGCACCCAGAAACCATGGGATTGTGATTACCAGAAAATAATACCAATTTTTTATTATCTGAGTGTCAAACTGTAACTAATATCTAACGTCGGTTTGACGTCTTGCCAAGGTAAGTGAGGGCATTGCTGTTTTTTGTATTATGCTCTTCTACCTTGTTATCTTATTAACAGAGATATATTTGAGCTTCTATGATTAAAAGAAGCCTGTAATTATGATACAAGAAATTCAAATTTTGTTATCAACACTGTATTTGTCAATGTAGAATATAGTTATTTCAGAAAAACAAAAAATTATCTTAATTAAATGATATTGTTTTCTCAATTTAATGGAAAACAAATAAGATGTTACTTTTAAAATATCCAATAAGAATTTTATGCTTATCTGAACACACAAAACAATTTATCTTGATCCATTGAATTAGTCTGCAGTTTCTATGCATTTTGTGAATTTTCTGTTTTTTTCTATTGATGGTGAGTTATTATGATGGCTTATGTTCAGATTCTCTTAATAAAGTGTTCCAAGGCGAGACTTTGGTCACCTAAGAAGGTGGAAATATCACATAGAAATTCAAGAAAGACAATGTACTTTTGAATAATATGGAAAATGAAATTCATTATGAACTTTGTGACCTAAATAGTTTTTACAGCATAGTCATTTGTTATTTTAAGACCTGAGATTATCCCCTAAAGATGGTGAGATGGCTCTTTTTCGTTTCTTTTGTTTCCTTTTCTCATTTATGAATATTAGATTCAACTTGGCATGGTGATTGTTAGTGGTTGAAACCATAAGATAATGACTAAACAAAAAAGAATGTTTGCAAAACTTAAAGAGCATACCAATTTATGATGTTCTCCTTAGTGAACATTTTGGGTACTCTTTGAGATCAAGGGTGCTGTGTTTAATCACTACTTTAAGTTCAGTTACATAGATGATGACATGTGTGGAAGAAATGGTAGGGCCATAATTCATTCCAAAATTTTCATCAAATTAACAGGGTTGGCCGTGGGCTTAATGAGCTTTGGCTTTACTCTTATGGAGCTTGCTTCAAAGTTTCAATTGGAAAGCCAAATTACAGCGAGCTACTTTGCAATTTGTTGGGAATATCAATTTTACTATCTCTTGGCTTGTGATTGCTTTTGTTCTCGGCATTTCTTATCTCAAGGTACACCCACTTGTCTTGCTATATGATGCAACATGGGCAAAAGATACTGACACTCTACTTTCGACTCCTGCTATTGTTGGAGAGACTCTAATTTTATAGAGAGCAAATTTAACTTCTACTCAAGATCTCAAGCAAGGTCCTACTGTGAAGTTGGGACAAAAGCCCTTGATTCCCTTCAACATCATCTGCTTCTGGAGGTTTGATTTAACATTCATTCATGGCTCTTTGATGCTCTCTGAGTTTTAAGCAGTAATATATTGTCCTTATAATCTTGTACAACTTTATTTGATGCTTTGCCTAGAAGCTTGGAGTCAAATGCTACTTTCTAAAAAACCACCCAATTTTTCATTCAATGGGCGGATGTCTTGCAAAGCATCCATTATCTTTCTGGTCACTATAGTGCTATGCAGTAGTTAATTAGGCTGGTGATATTACTGGGGGGCATTTTCACCACTGATATTTGTCCATCTTATGGACTGAGTTTTTTTTTTTTTTTTCCAAATAGAATAAGAAGCTATACATATTGTATCTCAATTATGTGCATATGCAATTTAGTGTGCTATATATTACCACCACATTGGTGGTTTCCATACTTGTCACTCAATTCAGAAGTGTAGTATATAAATTATAATGTCTTAAAAGTCAAACTGGGATAACCTTATAGAGATTGACTTCCTAGTAACACATTTTCCTTAAATTTTCATTGCCTCATCAGTTATGGTGGTGGAGTTCAGAGGACCGCAAATGACGTATATGTGTATCATTATGGATTGCATATGGTCAAACATGCTTCATTTTGGTAATTGGGCTTCGTCCATGCTGGGGCTTTGGTTCTATTTGTTTGCGTCTCATTCGCACATGAGCCACCATTGGCTTCTGAAATTAGGCAAACTTTCTACGTACAAAATATGGAAATTTGTTGAAAGTATTAGTGTTCTAATTAGTTTTAGGGTCTGTTGAGGTGTTGAATTTATATTGAGTTTCAGTTAGAACTTGTAAACTTTTAATCCTTTTCTTCTACAGTTTTGAAGTTCATTAAAATTTTGTTGACCATTGGTTATACAATTCCTAGGAGTAAATTTTAAGGAAATGTAGAAAATAAATTTTCTATTCAACTTTATGTAATTCGTTTACAATTTGGTCTTTACTGTGGAATTCATTGTGAGTTTAGGAATGGATTTTTAAAGAAATGTTAAGGTAACAAGTAGACCTCTGACAGGTCCAAAACTGATTTTAGGTTTGTGGAAAACATACCTTCTTCCATCCCTGACACTTCCAAACCCTCATTCAGTCATTATATACTGATTGAAAACCTGAGCCATGGATAAAAGTCATAAAGCCAGCATAGACAAAGTTGTGAAGTGTTAACAAAATTTGTTGATGTTACTGTGTTAACTTTTCAGTGAGGACAAATGGCTTTCAAAAACTGTGAATCAAATCATTAATAATGTCTAATGTAATTCATGAAAATTGTATTGGCTCATGCAATCAATCCACTGTGTTTTTAGTTTCATTTAAACATTTGCAGAAATTAATCAACACAAGGACTTCTTTTCTTTTTTTCTTTTTTTTTTTGCTCAAAATTAATATGACATTGTAAAACTTCAATTCTACACTTGTAGTTAGGGTTCCTACTTTTTGTGAAAAGCTTCAC
Organism: Quercus glauca; assembly: GCA_023736055.1. NCBI lineage: Eukaryota > Viridiplantae > Streptophyta > Magnoliopsida > Fagales > Fagaceae > Quercus > Quercus glauca. The sequence goes on from CM043319.1 coordinate 75,281,782, forward strand.
TCTGGCACAAAGTATTTCAGTGTGAAAAAAAAATGTTAAAAAAAAAAAAAAAAAAAAAACCTAATGAATTGATTATGCTTATAAGGATACCCACATATGCCTTGCGCACCCCCTATTTTTTGGGCATGTGTTATAGAATGATATGGTTATCAAATAAATAAACAATACTAATTATTTCTTTAATATGTATTCGTGAATTATATAAAACAAAAAATGTGTAAGTGGAACTCGCTATAAAATGAGAGAGAATTCAGAAGGAACAAAATTTACGGCCCAAGGTGAAACTACTTTATCGAAAAGTGTAAGTTGAACTCACTATGAAATGAGAGAGAATCCAGAAGGAACAAAATTTGTAACCCAAAATGAAACTACTTTATTGAAAAGTAGCATTTCACATGGGTAATTCAGTAAAACTTTTGCATCCACATTCTTTGTAAGGAGCAGCATTGTACCAAACCATGTTCTTCATTTAGCCTTTATCAAAGAACAATATTCATCAAATGTACACTGCTGAAATGAGAGAGATGTTACTTGCTTAATGATGAATCATTACAATAATCACATTTATATACCTTCATTCTAGCATAACAAACTCTGATTATATAAATATATTTTGTATCTAATATGTGATTCTGTAACTAAAAATAATATCTTGAGGCCGTTTGGATTCGGCGTTTAGCGTCTGTGTTTTGATGAAAACGCATTTCTGCATTTTTTTTTTCTTTTTCAGCCGCAAAGGCTGACTTTTCCACTGTGAACAGTGCACCTGTTCACAGACCCACCAATATTATTTTTTAACAACTTTTTCATTAAAAATGAGTCTCACGATATTATTTACATATTTAAAAATTATTTTACTACAATGTTTTCAGTTTTCAGTTTTTAACTGTATTCAAACGGACCCTTTGTTATCCTCCAATAGACTCACGGTATTAACGGCTAGGAGCAAAACATCACCGTTCTATTACTGAGATTGGGTCCGGGTCGGTTTGAGTGTGAGACTAGAATGGCCGGTAGTTTACAAAAGGCCCAAATCCCAGAGGTAAGATGGATATGGGCTTGCTGGGGGAGGTGTTCCTATTAAGCTGAACTATGGGTAGTAAAGGATGGCCTTGGCCTATGCATTCTACTCCAAATTCAATTTGTTGAAATATAAATTGATGCTAGCTCCGTTGTTAGCTTGCTCACCAATAATGATTCCTCAAATGCTAAATATGCACCTATTGTTGATGATTGCAAGACCTGCTAAACCAAATCCCCAGTAGTATATCAACCATTGCTTTAGAGAAGCTAACTTTGTGTTGATATATGACCATATTAGTCTGGGATGTAATAGAATTTGTGTTGATACTATTACTATTCTCTCAAAAAAAAATTCTCTATGGTAGGCTAGTCTTCTTGAAGGTCATGCATTTGTTTACCCACTATTTTAGGAACTCGGTTTGTTTGCTATCAAATGAAAAATGTTTTACATATAAAATTTCACATGTAAAACATTTTTGAGTCACAAGACTCGTATGTTTTTATAAAATGTTTCACCAATTCTTTTTAAAGTCAAATGTTTTTCTATAATTTACCAAAGATTTTAAAATTAACATAAAACGTTTTCAAATTTTATCAAATTTTACCATGAAATAAACAAAGGAAAATGTAAATAGATGCCCAAAGGTATTTATTAGTAAATCATTTTAGGAAAAATTTTATGGGAAAAAAAACTAATGTTTTGACAATTTTTGTATTTTTCATAAAAATTGTGTCAAAACTTTCATAATTTTAAAATGGTTTGTTAACAATTGTCCTAAGGCCACTGCTAATATGACCCATAAACTTTCATAAAATTGTTTATTAACAACTGCCTTAAGCACACTCGTTAATTGAGCATTTCTTTAAAAAAGTTTTTTTATTACTATTTTTAATAAAATTTCTTTATTAAATTAAAGAAGGATTCTCAAATTGTTTGCATTTGTGACTGAAATGATTTAGGAAATTTAAAGATCTAAGATTTATTTTATTCAATTCACAAATATAATGATATGTCTACAACATTTTTACAACAAATCTTAAGTGATAAGTTGTTACTGGTTGTCATTGTTGGGGCAAAAAAGTAATCTTAGTGTTAGGTTCAAATTTGAACCAATAACAACTAACCACCTATGATTTGTTGTAAAAATGTTGTGGACGTAGCATCTCTCTTAATTTTTTGTGGCTTTTGTCTCAATTGTTGTCAAACTAACTAAACATGAGTAAGAATGTCATATTCTAAATTTATTATTATTATTCCAACTAAAAATTATCTTATATAGAGTTTATAAAAATAATCATATAAATTCATTTGATATAAATAATTAATGCACAACTATAGATAATTAATATATGCATTTACTCTATTGGCTAATTTAATGGGAAAATTATTGAATACTTTGGGAATACCATAAATGCGTACTCCCCCCTCTCATATAAATTGTAGGTCCCACTATAAATTTAATTAGTAGAACCTACAATTATGTGAGAGGGGGGAGTTCGCATTTATGGTACTACGGGAGTACTCAATAATTACCTAATTTAATGAACTAATACTTTGATATAAATGCAAACTTTGTTAATTTAGAATTCTAAATAAAGAGAACTTCAAAAAATACGTGTGTGTATATATATATATCTCTAAGAATTGATTTGCTGTTCTTTTTTTCTTTTTTCTTCAAACTTAATCTTGTTAAATGTAGTCTGGGAGGCGTTTAAGTTGAAAATTCTGAAATTTTGGTTGGGAGATGAAGCGACTAAGTACTCTAAGAAAAAGGTGGCACACTCAAAATAGAGAGGTTTATTTATTTATTTTAAGAGTAGAGGCAGGTGGAAGCACCTTGATACATTTTTTCTCTGGTTTCAATTACAATAAGACGGGTACATTGCTTTTACTTCTTAATTAACTAAAGTCTTGCATGATGTGCGGTGCAACTTATTATTAATTTCTTCCAATATTTCAATAAGTTTATCAAGAATCTTCTATTTTATTTGGTTGGCACCTCAATATCCCATAGAGACATTCATGATTCAGATCCCCCAATTATTAATGTATAAAAAAAATTTTGAATAAATTTTGTTGTAAAAAGTTGTAATATTAAGTTATTTTATAGATAGAATAGAAATTGCTCTATACACACACACACATATGTGCGTGTGTGTGTTCATAAATTGAAAATTGCATGATATAGTGGTTAATATAGATAAGCTTGTTTAATGCCTACTAAAAAAATGCATACATCCTTCAATTATTATTTTTTGCATTCTTAATTATGTGTTACTAATTTTTCCCCTTTCTGTTGGACACTGCTTTAATTGTTGAATGATCTAGTGTTTCAATTGTTTCTCACATACAAAAAAATTGTTTCTCATATAAATCTTGAAAAATTATATTTAATTTCATTATGCTATAACAAAATAAATATATTTATTCTATTACACACACACACACACATGTGTGTGTGTGTGTGTGTGTGTGTGTGTGTGTGTGTGTATTACGTGTGATTGGAAGGAGTTAGGAAATTTAAAGAACTAAGATTTATTTTAGTGAATTCACAAATATTAATTTTTTATGGCTTTTGTGTCAATTGTTGTCAAAGCAACTAAACATAAGTAAGAATGCCTTATTCTAAATTTATTATTATTCCAACTAAAAATTATCTAATATTGAGTTTATAAAAATAATCATATAAATACATTTGATACAAATAATTAATGTACAACTATAGATAATTAATATATACATTTACTCTGTTGGCTAATTTAATGAACTAACACTTTGATCTAAGTGCAAATTTTGTTGATTTAGAACCCTAAATAAAGAGAACTTCAAGAAATACACCACATGTCACAACCTCATACTCTTCAACCTGAGGCCTTTACTGTTATATATATATAATCAAAGTAGATCTGAGCGATCTGGAATCTGAATGATTTGAAATTGGTACCTGGCTGAACTTAAGGGCATGCTGTATTGTCGACAGTGACAGAAGCTTGGATTGTCTTACATCTTGACACAATTGGCGTATAGATTTCTCAATTTTTTGCTCTCTCCATCTTATGTGCCTTCTCTGTTTAACGGATTGTCTTTAGTGAATCGGTAGTATAGATTAAAGGATAAGTGTTTGGGTTTGAGATAGACGGTGTTTTAGTGAAATTGTAATTCAGTACTCAAACGGTATAACAATCGCTTTTGTAACTTTTTTACTGCCAATGTGTCAAAGTTTTAAGTGGGCACTTTTCCTACATGTCACAACCGCCTTAATTGTATGAAAAAGCTTTTGCTATTATATATAATATATGATAAGAGAAATTATCATCTTACTCAACATTAGTGGTATTATTATTCATCATCTTTAGAGAGTGGGTGATGCTTGATTGTTGATGTGATGTTAGAAGCACATTTGAAAAATCTTTCGAGCATGCTAAGAACACTGTTAGTGTGTGGTTGTGATAGTGGGCACCATAATATGGAGCAATCTCGCATATGCAATAATCCCACTTAGTGGATGTGTTTCTTCAAAAAAATCTTAGTATGATTTATCAAACTGATGTTTTATTGAACAATTATATCTTTTGGATAAAATATCTCTTCATGAAAATACATGTCTATCACCAAGAACCATGAAAGAGTCTATAAATAGATGGACCCTCATTTGTTTCAAGATTGGTGATGTGGAGATCTACCTCTCCACCTAACCTTCCCTGTTTTGTTTGAGTTTGCTACTAATAGAGATGCCTCTATAGACTCTTCTCTAGAATGGCTTGGGGTAGGAGATCGAAGAAGCTGGAATGTTCGTTTCATTCGAGAACCAAATGATTGGGAGGCGGGTGTAGTGGAGGTCTTTCTTCATACCTTGGGATCCAATATACATCAAACTGAGAATGGAGACCGTATGCGATGGAAGTTGACAAAGAATGGGAATTTTGACATCCGTTCGTTTTACAATGAGTTACGAGGTTCCTCGTTCACTGTTTTTCCTTGGAAAGGCATTTAGAAGGTTAAGACTCCTCGACACGTTTCTTTCTTTATCTAGACCGCAATTTGGATAAGATTTTTACAGGTGACAATTTGCGGGGTAAAGGTTTTGATTTTGTTGACTGGTGCATTATGTGTTGCTGTAATGGATCATTTGTTACTTCATTGTGAAAAGGCTCATCAGTTGTGGAGTTTGGTCTTTAGATCTTTTGGGACTTCATGGGTCTTACCAAGATCAGTTGTAGACACTCTTTTTGGTTGGTGAAATTGGTTGGGAAAGCACTCATCTAGCATTTTGGAATGTCGTTCCATTGTGTTTAATATGGTGTATTTGGAATGAGCGTAATCTACAGACTTTTAAAGATGTGGAAAGTTTCAGGGACCAGATACTTGCTTCTTTTTGTGGTTCTCTTTTTGATTGGTTTAGGGCTTAAAGACTCACATCTAGTGATTCTCTCCCTTTGTTCCTTAACTCTTTCATTTGTAATTAATTTCCTCTTTGTTATTTTGTTTCCCTCTTTTTGTAATCTATGGTCTACCTAATGCCTTTTTGCATAAAATAGCTTTTTTAATATAATTTTTTTCTTACTTATCACAATATATATATATATATTATTCTCTTTGCGGACATATTGTACTGCTTTTATGATCACCACCATAACGGGACAGCCATCCACATTAGGAACTGGCAAACACAATATTTTTCCACAACTTGTTGATGTGTCAAGTTATGAGTGGTGCAACATCATTTTCACAAGGCCTCCATTACTGATATCACTTTTATTATGCACTGAATAAAAAATACTACCTCAGAAATTAAGAAAAAGATTGTGGAAATTTTTGGGTTATTAGACTTGTTGAAATCTTAAAGTGAAAGATTGTGGAAATTTTTGGGTAACTAGACTTGTTGAAATCTTAAAGTGAGAAGATATTTGAACCTAGGTAGCTCAGCTAATGATTTTGTGTTTCATGCACATGTTAGCCTGGAGGGTAGAAAATGTTGAACCCTAAAAGCATTCTGATAATCTACTATTGGTAAGTTACATCACTAGGTTAGGCATCCTATTGGAAACCTATAGAGGTAGGTTGTGTCTTGATGTTAACTTCCTGTCCCACATGCTAAACTGTTGTAGAAGACTGGTGAGCAGTAGAAGTGTAGGACATGTGCTACATAGATCCATAAACTTCCTAATTGAAGAAGTTTAAGAGAATCTGACTGGATTGCATGTTTTTTTTTTTTTCCTTTTAAAACGGTTTCAACCATGGATTGGTTTGAATTGTTGGGTTTAGGTTCCTTTAGCTGGTGGGTGTGTAATTTCTAATGCAATTGATAGGTTTTACAGTTGGCCTGAGCAGTGGAGATTGATTGATCTCTTGTTACTAACTTATTACTAAGACTCTAGAATGATGTTCCAAAGAGATTTCTATTTACTTTCCTAACCATCCTCTTATTACTAATGCATATGATCATCCTCTTATTACTAATATTATGTACGTAGATAATATATTCGGGTTGGCTTTGCTATTAGCTGCACAGTTATGTTAAGAATCAAAACTATATATATTTATGGAAGAGATTTTTCATTACTAGAAGAACTGTGAACTAGAATTTCCCTGCCTAATGACTTAATAATTGATAATTCACGAGTGTATTGAATTTTCAGAGTACACTGTCCTTAACAGCAAGCTGCAATGAGATTCACTATATCCTGTTTATTTACTGTTTAAACATATATATTTTCAGTGTCTAGCTCTTTTCATGTAAGTAATTTCCTTTTATTGCATTTTGCTCAACTATTATGTTACAAGGTTTTTGGCGTTTTGCATTCATAAAAATTCAAAAACGCTCGGAACACTGAATTGCTTGCTGGAAACCTCCTCTAAAATCATGGAATGAATTTAGGAACACAAAATGGAAAAAAGCATGAACCAATTTTGCTGGAATGCAGGATGATGCAAGGCAGCGTGCACACGGGCATGCCCTTAGGCACTCCTGGAATGCCCACTGCTTGCCTGCCTCATTGGGAAAAATAACCTCCTTTTTCCAAAAAAAATCCCTCATTTTTAGGAAATCACTCCAAATATGTGGGCAAGCAGCAACCAAGGCCAAGCAGTCCTCATGGGCAAGCAACCAAGGCTAAGACATGTAGCCAACGCCAAGGCATGCCCGCATCCACGTGCAGAGATCGAACTACTTTTTTATTCATCAAGGGATAGATTTATGTGTCTATTTGGTAACAGTTTATTCTTTTTAGTCATTTAGTTTATTTTTTGATGTTAGGTTCCTTTAATTTTTTTTTTTAAAATATAACTATAATTTAACTGACTTTCAACAAATAAGCATATCAACAAGTTCAAGTTAGGTAATTGTCTCACATTACTTAAGAGAGCGTGTTGTGTGTAATATAACTTCCTCCTCCCTCCCTTAAAAGTTACCATAGTTTTTGAGTGGAGTTGTAGTGTGCCTTTGTGTTAAAACCCATTTCCCTCTTCCTTATGTGTGTGTGTGTTTGTTTCTCAAAAAAAAAAAAAAAAAAAAGTTCGAGTTAAGTCTTTACTTCAAGTGATTTTACTAAGCTATTTGATATAATGCATGTCTATAAGGCGTTTTTCATTATAAAATAGATAGAGGATTAAGTTAATGAAAGCTTTTGGTTTTCTTAATAACTCGAATGAAATTTTATTTTCTTATTAAATTTGGTTATAAAAATAATTAAAATATATTGTGAATATGAGAAATATATATATATATATATATTAATAGGCAAAACTTAGAGAAAATCCAATTAGATTCTACAATTGAATCCAATTTTGGGCCATGTGTTCTAAACTATTTATTTTTAGAGGGAGTTTATTTCTTAATTTTGGAATTGAATGTGAGACCACATTATAAATATCCATCCAAGTGAGTTATTACTTACAAAAACCAAAGAGTCTAGAATTAATAAACATAAATTTTTTTATATAAAAAATGGACAATTTATAGTTTCTACCAAATAATATTCTTACAAATCTTTTTAAAGAGCTAAAATATATATATAAGAATGACTAACAATAATATTTAAATTATATATGTAAGAATCATACTATGCATTTTAATGTATATTTTTTAATTTATTCATGCATATGCATGGAGTTACAACGTAGTATTTATAATTTATGTGAACATTAATATGAATGGTACAATGTTCTCAAAAAAAAAATTATGGCCATGGCAATGAGAATTTAATCAAGGAAAAAAGTTGCAATTTAAATTGATAGAAAAAGAAAATGTTAAAAAGAAGAAATTATACATGAAAAAATATACTTTGACCTTGGGGATTACCTTTTTCCCGCTGATATTATTTTTAATAATTCACGGTTGAAAATATATTTTTGTTTAAAAATAAATCAAAACATAAATTAAAAAATAAAGATTTTTTTAATCTATATTTCATTTCAATTTGGATTTTTTAAGTATGGATAAAAAAATTAAAATATTTTCCATGTAAATATTGTCAAGTGGCATCATATAAAATATATATTATTGTATATATTTTATTTATATATAAATTCATTCTTCAAGGTTTTTTTTTTTTTTTTTTGGTTAAAAGGGGAATATATTAAAACATTAGCTTGCCAAAAAAGGCAAAGTATTGGCTGAAAGCCTTACAAAGTACAGACCAGAAGCATCCGAATTAAGCATTACATAAAAACTATTATTAGGGGGAAGCTCCAAAACAACAAAATCCTCTAAGAGGTAGCATCCACCGTTAGCAAGTGAATCCACACAACAAAATCCTCCCGGAAAGCATGACTAATTCTTCAAGTTTTAACTATTAAATATTAGCTATCAAAAAATAAAATTAAATATTGATAATGCTAAAGTAGGATAACATGGTTTTCCTTTCCACACCCGTCCAAATTTCGCACTTGTAACATTGGAGCCCTATGCCTCCCTTGGTAATTGAAGGAACATTAATAATTAACTCAATTTAATGGAAAATAGTGACCCAAAGTTCTGTCAAATCGATCAACTTTAATGAAAATTTCATACCCTTTCAATTGAAGTCACTTCAACGGAGGAAAGGAACAGTTCATAGTTCTCAAATGGGGTTTTCCTCATTCTTGATTGATTGGAATAAGAGTCATTATGCATTTGAAGGAATTTAGGTGCAATTGGGTTTAGGGGAGTGACTGTTGTAATGATTTTGAAAAGAAAGAATGACAAACAAAAAGCTTCGTGACCATTTACTCTTTTTTGAAATTTTTGGTGATATATACTTCCTTTCTGCGCGTTCGGTAAGCTTTCTTATCTCAAATCCTAAAAATCATATGTACATGAAACATCATTTGTTCTTATATATGTTGGGTCATATAATTAGTTATATGCCCAATGTCATTACTTCTTACATCATTTTGGGAATCCGTTTCCATTTTCCTATAAAAATAAAACTTTTCCAACTTACTATATATTTACTTATTTAATTAGTTTGGAACAAAATTTGGCTACAAATTTTGTTGTAACTTTAGACTACAACAATACAATTTCCACTAAAAAAATTAACATTACAACATATTTTGAAAACTAACCGTTAGATTACATGTTCTTTATATTCTTAATATACATATCAAATTTTATGTTAATCGGATGTAATTTATTATTCGATTTATAAACTTATTTTTTATGCATAATTTTAAACTTAAAAGACTTGAAATTAAAACATTTGATTGATGACATAGTTATTGATCTTTGATTTTTTTAAAATTTTGCAATCATAGAGGATATAAGAAGAAAATATATTTTAAATGTGGATTTATTAAAATTCACATCTAATAAATAGATATTGAATGGGACTGAGGCTATAACTAAGTTTGCAGCCAAACATTTCATTTAATTTATCTGTTGTCCATTTTACCTAAGACTCATATATATATATATATATATATATATATAGTGAAAGTAAAATTATTACCCCCCCCCCCCCCAAAAAAACACAATATATGCATTTTGACATAACTGAGTAAAAATTCTTAAAAAAGAAAAGAAAAGAAAAGTAGACTGATACATTCTAAGTCTTACTTTTTTTATGAATGGAACTTGGGTGTGACCATAGGGGCACCCCCGTTAAGAAATGTTAGATTGAGCCATAGTTACCGTGACTGGGATGCCACAGACTTCACTCTAGCACCTCAAGAGAGCTAACAGTAAGGCGCAATGCATGAGTGCTCCCACCTCCCATCCCCGGTACTCGCTAGGGTTCGAACGAGGAATCATTGCGCATGTGCGCGGGATCCTTACCGCTAGGCCACCCCTCCTGGGGCATTCTAAGTCTTATTTTATTAGTATTTAGCAAACCAAAAGAAAATGCCTTATTTTAATAGTAACTTATCACAATCATGATCTCACATTCTCATATAGGCATAAAATATTTTGGAAAAAATTTATTGACCTCTGAGTCTCTGAGCAAGTTATTTCGTGAAAAGTATAATATATTCCTCTTATTTGAAAGATAAGTTAATATCCCTTTCAAAAAAAAGATAAGTTGATATCCTTAATTCGTCTGCTCAAAAAAAAGTTGATATCCGTTGAACAGGAAAATATTTTACACCATTCTTCTCAAAAAAAAAAAAAACTATTTTAGAATTATTTTGTTGATTTACATACCAAAAACAAAGGAAAAAGACTTGCTTCCCTAAAAGATTATTATTGGAACCTCGATTTTTGTTTTCCAATTTTTCTCCTAATTTCAAAAATAAAAATCACAAGATGCAAAATGCTAAATGCTTTAAAAAATATAATTTTAATTAAAAATGAAAAAATCAAATAAAAACTTCACAACTGAATGAGAAGCAAAGGATTTGTGGAAAAATAATCTAAAAATTTCAATTAAAATTGTTGTATTTTAAAGGAAAAGGCAATATTTTATATTATGACTAATTTCTACTTCTATTTTTATACCAAGTAAAGTCCATTTAGTTAGCCTTAGTATATTCAGTCAAACAAAAGTTAGCCTTAGTATATTAATGTTAATCAGTATCTAAAATTTTAGATATGAAGAAGGTCAATATTTAATTCAAACAGGGGAGAAAGGAAGTGTGCTTTCACAAAACCTCATGTAAAATATATATACTTAGCTTGATATTTATTTAATTGATTCTCAAAAAATATTTATTTAATTTTAAGAAATTACACTACTTTCTTAGGATATATACATACTCCCATTAAGCTTATCTGTATTAGTAATATATAAGCAAATTTTAAAGAGTTAAGCTCTCTAATTAATAATAACTAGTCACTAACCCATGATATACACAGGAATCTACCTATTTGTGAGGTAAACTAAAATAATTTTATAAAATCTTAAATTGATTAAAAAACTACACCATTGCATGATTTGCTCTTGTGTGATTTCAATTTGTGTTACATTTTGATAAAGAAGTCATTGCTTGAACATGCAATGACTTACAAAAAGTTTGTCAAATAGTTTCAGATATTACAAAAAAATAACTAAAAAATTCAAATATTAAAACTTCTGAAAGACCAAAAAATATTAAAAAATTAGATGATTCACCGCTTAGAAATTATTGAAACAAAACAAAATATATATGACTAAACAATAGAGAAATATAAGTGAAAGATGGGTTACATCCAAAAGAATAATCCATGGCTGTAACTATTGAAAGAAATCAAAAGATTCAGAGACTACAAATTATAGATAATATGTGTGTGTGTGTGCGCGCGCGCGCGTGTGTGTATAACTATACAAATTCAGATGTTAAAACTTTCAAAATGCCAAAAAATAAATATAATTAAAGAATAAGTTTAAACAATTCAAAAAATGTATCACTATTCAAAAGAGATATAAGACAAAGAAAAAAGTACACAAATCCATAAAGCAATAAGTTTTAAATTTTAACGAGTCTAAACTTTAAACGAACCTTATCAGCATGTGGCCCACGCTAAAAAATGTTGAGCAAGAGCCCACGTTGAAATAATGAAAGCCATACCTCCTCTTAATATATCGTATGTAAGTGCAAGTTAGATTTGAGCTTATATAGAGAAGTGAAATAAGTTATTTAATAGTACATCTACATGAGAAAGCTCGATAAGATGCAAGCATTGACATGACACTCAAACAAGAAAAAGAAAGTGATGATAGGACATGAAAAAGACGCACATTTAAACAAGAAAAAATTGATTGCTAAAGAAACACCAGATGTACGTGGAAAACCCTAAAGAAGGGATAAAAAACCATGGTTTGAGCAAGAATCAACATTATTGCTCTGCTCAGCTTGCATTATGTCTGAAAAGAGATCAGTTTACAATCAGGTTGCCTCTTTCCTACCAACTCTCCACTTTCATCTCAAAAGATCTCTTTGGGTTCTTGCCCTAATAGCACAGCTACATATTCCTATTATACTTTAAGGAATATGGATAAGTACTAGGACAGGTGTCAAGTCATCATTTTTTCTTTTGGATTTTTTCACAGCTATGATATTATCTACTGACTAGGGGATAAGAACTGCGTCAATGTGGCACTGGGACCTGTAGGTAGGTAGCTTTGCCACTGCTTGGGAGACAAATCTTGGACATTGAATGGGACATCAGGAGTACTGTGATTGGTACACATGTCTTTGAGGTGACTCATTTTGCATTCAACCAATAAGGGGTGTCCTTATAGCCTCTAACCTTAGAAAGTCACTATCTCCCTTTTTATGAGTGCTTGAATACCATGTCAGGTGCAAATCTTACTTCATTCCCAAGGCAGTCACGCCTTTAGCACGAACCAAGACAAATCCCTTAGCCAACGCTTCCTCTCCCCATGCTCACAGCCACTCCACGTGTAAAATCTAGATTCAACCACTTATGCATACTCCATGCCTTAGTGGTGTTATGTACATCGTATATAAGTTTTCTACCCAAGAAATTAACATACTTTCATATCATGAAGTGAAGCAAAGACATATGCAGTAATAGCAACCTTAAATTTCAATTATTGCAAGCCTTTTTTATCTTGTAAAAAACAGCTAAAGAGAGTTTGGTGATTCATGTACAAAAATTACTTTTAAAAAAATACATGAAAAACTATAATTTTTTTTTTTTAACAAAGTAGAGGAGAAGAAAATAACAAAAGAAGTACTTTCTTTACTCGGCTTTAAAAATATATATATTTGGGTTTGCACTGCTTTTATAGTGTTCATAATTAACCTCGCAAATTTAGAGATAAATTATCAACGTTTGAGTTTAAGTTAGATTTGTTAGAGAGATAAAATTTCACTCCTTGTTAAGTTTGGACTAAACAAAAATAATTTTGTTTAAAAAAATGATAATGATGGCTTTGAGTTTAAGTTGAACTTGTTAGAAAGATATGGTTTCACTCCTTATTAAGTTTGGACTAAACAAAAATAATTTCATTTTAAAAAAATGATAATGATGAGTTTGAGTTTAAGTTGGACTTGTTAGAGAGATATAAGCAGCGTTTGGATAACGCATTTCACGCGTTTCCAATGTCTGCGTTTTCTTTTTTCTTTTTTTCTTTTCTTTTTTCAAGCCTTGATTGTTGACTTTTGCCGTAAACAGTGCACACTAGTGGGTCCCGTGCACTATTCATAGGACCCACAAACTTCACTTTTTAGCAAATTTTTCATTAAAAATGGGTCTCATGGTACTATTCACACATTTAAAAAATTATTTTGCTACAGTGTTTTCAGTTTTCAGTTTTCAGGTTTTAGCTGTATCCAAACAGACCCATAATTTCACTCCTTGTTAAGTTTAGACTAAATAAAAATAATTTATTTTTAAAAAATGATGATAATGATGTGGCAAGCTCTAAAGAAGTCTATAAAAAGGCAAAGACTTCGGTTTTATATAATATATATATATATATATTTTTTTTTTTCTCTTCTCGTAATTATGTGACATTTATAGAAAAAGTTATCTTCGAATAACTCAAGTGTATGGTAGGTTTTTTTTTTTTTTTTAATTTCCCTATGAATAAACTCATATTTATTTATGCATGCCACTTCATGCAAATGTTTTATGGTGATAAGATATGCAACGAAACAATTACTCATATTTTAGGTCTCTTCAGTTCTAATTGCAACTGTCATATATACAGTATCAAAACAATCCAAATAGCTCAAAATGCAAAGGAATAGATTCCATTAAACCCAATACCTAAATATTGGATTGAAAATTTTCACCTACCATAAACTCAATATGTTAATAAACATAAACATATCAGTAACAATATTTGTTGAAGGTAAACATTATTTCTATACTAAATTTTGAATCTTAAACTTCCTCATTTCTCATACTATAGATAAAAAATTATAAGGCCAGTAGAGTTGAGAAAAATTAATTTGACATTGTAAATATGTTTAAAGATATCAATGAGAATTAAAGACAATTTCACAAACATAACTAATTACTTCTTTGACAAGAAATATACTTTCTTTCTTTACCAAAAAATATCAATAGACCACTACGCACCCTTGGTGCGGTGGTCACTCCACAATTATAAATGCTAGTAGGGTGTGGGGGGTAAGGGTCAAGGTTAAAGTCTCCAGGAGGGAGCTTCACGCACATATACACTTAGATTAGGTTAGAATAGAAATTTTGTATTGTATAATATATATATATATATATATATCAATAGGAATTATAGACAATTTCTAACAAATGTCCAACCTGACTCAAATCTCATCAATTTTAGTAAGAGCTTAACTTTATTCTAACATTTTTAGAATTTATTATTATTATTATTATTATTATTATTATTATTATTATGAAAAGAACACTAGTTATAATATAACATAAACCTAGATTAATTTAGTCAATTACATTTAATACTTTCTTTAGTAGCTACAAAGTTAGTGTTGCACATGTGAGGGATGCATTAACCGATCAAATAGATATCGATATAGACGTGGAATGGATTAATTCCTTGGTTAAGCCACAGAATACTACGACAACCAGAAGTTGTCAGTTAAATTTTGGTAAGTATCACTTTTTCAAAATGTTTATACTAAACAGTATAATAATTATTTTTTGTATTATTTCGATGTATAAAAAATTAATTTAATAGACGTAAGTTATAATGTTATTTGCCCATCTTCACTAGGATCCATAGAGTTCTTTCAAAAGAACTTAATGAGTACAATATGTGCAATAATTACAGAAGAAGTGACAACGCTAGGTTTGTTATTGCATATTTTATTTTATGGAATTTCAATCTACATAATTTTGATTGTCTAATGCCGATCTACATGGCCTTAAGGTGGTTATATATTGTGGGTCATTTCTCTTGCATCCACTGAATGTGAATGTTTTATGGTAACAAAATATGCGAGGAAACAGTTACTCATATTTTCAGCCTCTTCAATTTTAATTGTAATTTTCATATACGTAGTATCAAAATAATCTAAATAGCTATTAATTTATAAGAAGAGATGCCATTGAACCTATCCTTAAACATTGGAGTGAAAGTTTCTACCTACTATGTACTAAACATGTTAATAAACATAACATATAAGTAACAATAATTGTTGAATGTAAACATTATTTCTATACTAAATTTTGATTCTTAAACTTCCTCATTTCTCACATGATAGATTAGAAAAATTATAAGGAGTAGATTTGACAATAATTACTTTGGATTGAACATATATTTAAACATATCAATAGGAATATAAAAAAATTATGAGAAAAACTGTTAGGCATCTCTCTTTTATAGTTGTAATTGGGTACAAGCGTGTGTGCGTGTGCCAGTGCAGGGGAATGCGTGTACTGATGCAGGGGGGGTGCGTGTACTGATGATGAGGTGTGCGTGTGTGGCTGCACTGGTTACCTGGAGGTAGTTAGTTACTTGATGTCAGTTGGGAATAGTTGGTTAGTTAGTTAGAGATTTGATGTATAAGTTGTACACGGATTGTTACAGAAGGATTCACTGAATAATAATCTCAGATTAGATATCTCTCTCTCTCTCTTTCCCTTTCCTTAATTCTTTACATTTCTTCATATATATGCTTTGTTCTTGGAGGCCATAGATCCCCTCGAAGTGATCAACCATTCAATCCCTCATTCTGATGCTTAACATAAACTAATTACTTTTATGACAAGAAATATATTTTCCTTCTTTATTAAAAAAAAAATCTCAATAGGGATTATAGACAATTTCTAACAAATGTCCACCTTCACTCAAATCTCATCAATTAAGTATCATTCCTTGTTTTAGTAAGAGCTCAACTTTAATCTAAGCAAGCTTTCCTAGAATCAATCCGTTTTTGGCACTTAATGGAATTTTTTTGAATGTCCAAATAATCGCTGGATAAGTACTATATTTTGGGGGAAATTCATCGCCAAATAAAGCTATACAGGTTTGACTTTGTTGTGGTGGTTTGAGCGTAAATGTAACTATTGTAATGATTTGTGGGGTAGCAAATTTTAAACCATCACAGTAACTTCATTTTTAAAAAAAAAAAAAAAATACAATTGTTCAATATTACCTTGTGAAAAATTGTGTAAATCATGTCAATTTTTTTCATTCCCTCTCATAATCCTCAAGTCTTAGGGACATAAAACAAGCCACTACCCTTCCTTTTTCCATTTAACAGCTAATGTAGATTTTCTTACCAAGTAAATCCCCACCATTAACACCTACTATCAATTACATCAAATGCTATTACAGAGGGACTACTTTGCAACGCAAATCTCATACCAACACCTCTTTTACCTCTGTAAGGGGGCGTTTGACCTAACACTTGCATTTTGGGATGGAAAATTCTATAAATACACAGACACACTTATAGGAGTGCCTACATAAATACCAACACCAGGCTTAGACTCAGGCATGAGCTTTCCAATAAAAACTCAGTAAAAATCTTTATTCAACCCTTATCAGTATAAATTGATTGTTAGAGTAGTATATCCATTTTACCCCATTGGTTGGTCTTTCGTATAGTGAGTAGGTCTTAATTCATTTCATGTCCTTTTATCTTTGGTACAATGAGTAGGTCTTAATACCTTGCATGTCCTTTATGGGTTCCACGGCCCATATATAAGAGTGTCTGTTATAACTTGAATTTCATGATTTTTCACTTTAATTTTTTATCTTGTTACATAATATGAATGTGGTAGTTTAGAGAGTGAAAAAATGGCATTCCCATAAGCCTACTTAAAAATTTGACCATTCATTTTAATCCTTCGGTTGGTTATTCAATGTGGTAGTATGGTTATTTAATATTAGGTTGGTGGGCAACTATATAACTATATATCCTGTGGAATAAAAAATATGCTATCCTTCCTGCTAAGAGGCTATATTGTGAAGATCAACTCATTAGAATCATTAAAAAAAAATGTTACTAGAGGAAGATTTTAAAGCAAGCAAATGTTCAAGAATTCAATTCTAAATTTTGTAAGGCGCATAGGCTTTGCTCATCAAATAAATGGACATTTCAAAAGACCTAAAAGATCCCCCAAGGGGCATGTCAAACTAGACCAAATTGGTTTGGTAATGAACTGTGATGCGCCTGGAGAAAATAGAAGGTGACGGTGATAAGCTGTCTGTTAGATATAATCGTGGGACCAATATACATACCATGAGTGGCCACAGTATGTCATTGTCCTGTAACGGCGTTTGTTGGTCATAAATTTGATTTATGTTGACGCTTAATCTTATTTCGAACAAACTGGAGTCACATATAGAACAATGTGACCTTATTGAAAGCGTTTTAGAACTAGTCAATGCAAGAAATTTGCAAGAAACAACATTGACTTTCGACAAATTAGCAAACACCTTCTCGGCACTATCCATGTCCCCATTCTTAGCGTACATATGTGATGATGCTAAAATTGTCAGTCGTTGAAGTAGTCCCGATGCAACCTGCAAGAACACAAGAGAGGGTAACAAAAAATGGGTCATTGGTGTGGTGCCTGCCGGCGAGCCTCCGATGATAAAGTCAGAATAAGAGAGAGATAATTGGAAGGTTTCTACTTGGTAAGAATAATTCTGTGTTTGTACCCTTTACCTTTGGTGGAGCATGGTATTTATAGGTCTTCCTTCTACTAGCCATTGGAACCACCATTAATGGTGGTTTAATTCTCTTCCTAGGTAATGTTCTTGGCATTCAATGTGGAGAAATGGAATCCCCTGACACTTAATGCGCAGATATAGAACCTTCTGAGCTGTTGCTTTGCTTCATCTGAACCGTGACGGTTCTGCTAATAATGGTGGCATTTATGGCTCGTTCCTCGTCCTTAGCTGTGCCTGGACGAACGATTCCATCGGGCTTATCAGTTACCCCCCATTCCTTGGTCGTCAAGTTGATTGATGAACTTGGGAATCTAGAGGGTCGCCCAACGTTTCGTGTACCCCTATTGATTCCATTTCCATCGCATTTATGGCGACGTGACGGTGTGGCACGCTTGGTGGCCACATGTCGCACTTTGGTTGGTTGGACGTGGGCACGTTCCTCGACGAGGCGTTTGGTTTTCCCACGTCTCAGTTTTTTAGGGAGGAATTTAAAGGCTTTTTCCTTTCTTTTTCCTCTATTCACTTTGGTTGTCTCTCTCACCTCTGAATTACCTTCATTTCTGTGATTCTGTGACTCCTCCTTTCTTCGAGCTCCGACCACCCTGTTCTTTCTTTTTCAAGTACGGTACTCTTCCTTTCTTGATTTCACTTCGTTTCGTCTCAAATAGGAGTTTCTTCCTCTGCATTTTCTTTCCTTTCTTTTTGATGTATGAATATTCTGAGGTTAGGCGCCGCTGCCCTTTTGTTTCTTTTCTTTTCACTCGTTTAGGGGCTTCTTGGGTCCAGCGGTGGCTGTCTGGAGGTTAGGTCCTTTGTTCCTAAGGGTAATGCTCTAGGTTCGGTCTTGGCTGACCTTAGTCCTTTGTTACGTCAATCCTTAGATTGGTTTAGGTCTATGAGGGCGATGTCTACGAAGGTAAGATCAAGTGAGTTGGAAACAGGTTTGTCATCTAGCGACAAAGCTGTAGAAGTTGACACCACCGTTTTGGCGCCCCTATCTTTAAACCCTTTGTCTTCTTCTCCTACTATGTTGTGGGCTTTCCATGCCTTTAAGGAGGTGTGTTCTCTGGACGAGGACACCCTTTTCAGATTTAGGGATAGGTTTCAAATTCCTGACAAGACCAAGATTCGTCTCCCTTGTTCAGGTGAGAAGGCTTATGCTTTCAATCTTGGGGAGGTATGCTTTTATGAGGCCACCCTCCTGAGCGGCCTCAGATTCCTCATCCACCCTTTCTTCATGGAGCTCCTCCACCATTTAGGCATAACACCAGAGCAACTTATGCCAAATTCTTGGAGGATCGTCATTAGTTGCATGGAGCTATGGATGATTGTGACAAAGGGAGACATGATTAGGATGGACAAACTCCTGTATTTATACCTTCTAAAAGAGTCAAAGGACTTCGGGTACTATGAGCTGGTGCCCTAGGATAAAAAAGCTCGTCTTATCGTGAGTCTTCCCTCATTGTTTCGCTATTGGAAGTGTAGGTACTTCTTCGTTTCTAGAGATGGCTAGAAAACCCTCTCAGACGATCTTTGGGGAGACATCCCTAGGTTACTGCGTACGTGGGGGACACCCAAGCTGGGTGCGTCTTCTTTCATTTCTTTTTTCTTTTTTTTTTTTGAAAGTATCTGCCTTTGGTTCATCTAACTCTAACACCTCACATCGGTTTATTTCTTGCAGCCAAGGCTCGTCCAAAGCTAAAGAGCAGGTACAGGAACCATGTTAAGAGTGCTACAGATTACGCAAAGACTATTGAGGACTTTGACGAACTGATTGACCCTAGGACATTGGCTCGTCATTTCTTAGGTCCCAAACCTTCCCCTTACGTCTTGAGCGCAATAGCCAGAGAAGAGAAAAGTAAGTTTTTGTCGTTTAGCATCCTCGTCGTTCTCCTTTTGACTTCATTGTTAACATTCTGTTCGTGGTGATCTCTTACAAAGAAGATGACCAAATTTAACTAGGAGTTATATGCTAAGTTGACGGCCAAGAAGAATGAACCCCTGCCTATCCTCAGCCAGAAGCGTCCCAAGGTGGCAAAGGAGGTTGTGGAGATCACTGCATCCACTCCCATTGCATCTGACCCTAAGGTTGCTTCTCCTGCTGCCTCTGTCAAGGAGATTACTCCTCGTCCAAAGAAAGCCCGTGTTGGAGACAAGGGAAAAAGCAAGATTGACTCCGACGTATGGGACGATGCTGCCACTGCTATGGGGAGGGCTTACAACGTCATTACCACTGAGGAGTTGAAGAGTCTGAGCGCTGTTCCTTCTCACGAGCTTTTAAGTCATCACATCCATAAGCTCATCCAGGTACATTTTTGCTTGAACTTTGTTCTAAGAGTTTTTTTCTAAAATGATTCCTGCTCTGTTCCTCATTGTAGCTACATTTTTTGTTTAAAGTCCTGGGAGAGGCCATCCATCTTACCACTGAGTACCTGACTAATGAGGAGAAGGTCGTCATGGCCAACTCCAAGGTTAATGTTTTTGAAGCTAAAGGTTCCACCCTAAGGAAGGAGCTGATAGCGGTGATGGACGGCGGGAACCGAATGAAGGAACATATCAAAACCCTGACTAACAAGCTGAAGGCGGAGAAGCTGCTGATGGAACAAAAGGACGAACAACTCCAAGCACCTAAGCGCGAAGCTTCCACGGTTGGGGACAAAGCAATGCAAGCCTTTCAGCTAACAAACGAGTACAACGGTGTTCTCCTTAGCTAGTACTTTAAGGGCTTTGAGTTGCTAAGGAGGTACTTAGCAAAGCACAACCCTGGAGTGGACCTAGAGAACCTGGACTTCGAGGCTGTGGATAAAGAAATGGAAGCTGAAGAAGCCAACGCTACTGGAGATACTGTTGACAAGGGGGCTGGTGATAGTGGTGACGATCATGCTGCTTGAGTTCTTCCAGAAAAATTTTATTCTCTCTTTTTATCTCTCTTTTTCTTTTTTTCTTTTTTTGGTTGGTTGCCCTGTCTATTTTGGGGCCTTTTACCTTTATTCTTGAACACTTTAAGATTTTGGGTGCCCTGTTGTTTTTTTGGGCTTTTACTTTTGCACATTATGCTGTTGAACATTGCATTCTATCTTATTCAAGTTATTTTGTCTCTATTTGGTCTTGCACATTTTATTTTTCCTTTCACAGAGATTCTGTCTTGTTGTGCTAACCTTGACCTTGCGATTTTCTTTAAGGGATTTACGTCTTTGATGTCGTCACTAGACATAAATCCTTTGAAGGACTTATGTTATTGTCTTTGTCCTTGGACTTGTATCTTTTGAAGGATTTGTGTCATTTGGCCTCGTCATTTGACTTATATCCTTTGAAGGATTTATGTCATTTGACCTCATCATTTGACTTGTATCCTTTGAAGGATTTATGTCACTATTAGTTGTTAGTACTTTTGAGGAGACTTTATGGGTTGAATAACTTCTGAATGATCCCTTTATTGCGTTGCTTTAAAGTAAAACAAAAATTCAATCAACGATTACAAGTGATTATATTCCTACTGGTGATACCTCTTCAAGTGTTTGACATTCCAAGGATGAGGTAATTTGCTGCTGTCCAAGGATTCCAGGTGGTAACTTCTTTGTCTTGAGTAATGGGTGACTTAGTAGGGGCCCTCCCAGGTTGAATCTTCTGAGCTTCACTCTCTAGTTGTAGTATCCCGACATCTTCTGTTGGTACCTTGCCATTCTTCTTGACGCGTCATCTCTTATCTCATCTAGGCAATCTAGGTTTGTCCTTAGCTACTCATTGTTGGTTTCTTCGTTGAAAAATTCCTTCCTTATGCCAGTGACCCCCACTTCAACGGGCAACTTCCGTGCCATACGTAAGTTTGAATGGCGTCTCTCTCGTTAGGGTTCTGGTCATGGTTCTGTAGGTCCAAAGGACACTTAGCAGTTCTTCAGGCCATGCACCCTTTGCCCCCTTTAGGTGAACTTTGATGGCCTTCAACAAAGTTCGATTGGTCACTTCTGTCTGTCCATTGGCCTATAGGTGTCCTAGTGATGAGAAGTGGTTCTTGATTCGGAGTCCTGAGCAGAAAGACCAAAACGCCTAGTTGTCAAACTACCTGCCATTATCCGATATAATCGTCCTTGGTATGTCGAACCTGCAAACAATGTTCTTCCATACAAAGCTTTATACTTTTGCCTCTGTGACTGTTGCCAGAGCCTCTACTTCCACCCACTTCGTAAAATAATCAATTGCCACAAGTAAAAATTTTACATGTTTTTACCTTAAGACAGGGGGACCCACTATGTCAATCCCCCATTGCACGAATGGCCATGGAGAGGTTATGATCGTCATCTTCTCTCCGGGGTAGGACTGATATTGGGTCGGGTCGGGTTGGGTTTACTATGACCCGAAACCCGACCCAATAGAAATTGGGTTTCACTACCTTAAACTCGACCCGAACCAAAAAATCGGGTCTGTAATCGGGTCGGTTTTTCGAGTCTCAGGTCGGACACTTTTTTTTTTTTTTAATATATTGCTAGCTGTTCATATCCTCCATATCAAAGCTGTGCCTTGCTAACAAATGGCACCCTGTTGCCTTTTAAGTGTGAACAAAATCATAATTATTCAATATCAAGTAGGAATCCAATTCATGCATTGCTAGGACTCCAATTCCCCAGTGAGCCTATTACTCATACGCATCAGTGTATGCCATGCATGTCAATGCAATTTACTTGCTTCAAATTTCAATCTAATCACCCAGAAAACACAAACTCTAAATAGAACCAACCAAAATAATACCAATCAACAAAACAAATTATAATCCAAATAACAATTCAACCAACTAAAATTCAGATACTTCAACAAAAAAAGAGAGCCTTAAACCAAATAACACAAAAAGGGATAGCCCACAAACACAAACAAAGAAGAAATTTTTAGATACACAAAAACGAGGCCAAATGACAAAATGGGAAAGATCAATCCATGGATCAGTCTGAGTTGGTGTAGCTTTGACAGTTCTGAGGTGGTTAGTCTCCACATATTTCATACAAAACTCAGTGATACATTTGGTTCCTATAATTTGCAGCACTTTTCTGTGTGAGCTTGCCTTTCTCTTTTCCTCAACATTGTTCATGAGGCTTGGAGCTACCCAACCCATGTGATTCCAACTGCCTAGCAAGGACTTGATGGTGAATGGTAGGAATTTGAAAGGTCATCTGCTAACTTCATAATCAACTAAGAGTACCTGGTGCCTGTAATTAATAGAATAAGACAAAATTATTCAAAACTGAAAGCAGAACAACTAACTAGAATAAAGGCACTCCATGAAATTTCTTTATACTTCTCATCATATGAAAAGTGAGTAAAACATGAAGTAATATGAGAGGTCACATATGATACAAAGGTTCTCTGGTTTCTTTTCCCAGTCTGCTGAAAAGAAAATTAGAATAATATTTGTGCTACATTTTGTTGCTGAGAAAAATGCAGGAAAGAAAAAGAGATGTCTTAACGGTCACTGTATACCTTATATGGAACTTAGAAATATTCCACCAAACATCAGGTTGTGTAGGCTCCATTGAATCCATGACCTATTACCACACAAAGCAAATCAATCATTAAAAATTATTACTCTTCAAGAATTCAAGATTCTCCATTTCCAGAAATGTAATTCACATAACTTGAGAAACAATTACTATTAGATACACAGACAAGACAAGTAATGAGATCCATTGTAGCTATAACACAAACTAAGAAAGATGAGCAACAGAGACATTAGTAATCTATTAGTCTATGCAACTTAATATGGAAACCACAGGAAAATATTCAAACACTACTGTTACATTAGTAAGTTTATCATCATCTATACTAAAAGAACCAAAACCACTAGTATAAAAAGGCAATCCTGTGTTGCCCATAAAATTTTTAATAGAAAAAAAAAAAAAAAAAAAAAAGGTTTTTTAGCGAGGCTTTTGAAGTTGACTGAAAATCCAGAGGCAAATATAAGAACAATGAAGGTCCCGAAGTCCATGGAACTTAATATTGAAACCACAAGAAAATATTCAAACACTACTATTGTAAGGACTCAATTTGTAATGGACCCTTAACAATAAAATTTGTAGAGATGTGGGTGTAAGGGCTAGGCATTAGCAGTACAAACAGAGGGTGATGTGAAATCAACGGGCGTAATAACAGAATAATTTTACTGGGTGTTTTCTATGAGGATAAGGACCATGACCCTCGTTAGGGGTTGATAAGAGTCTTTGTAATGACTTCGGATAAATGTTTGTGAGGATCCTGATGATTTTGGTTAAGTGTTTGCGAAGCGTATTCATCCTCGGTTCAATCTGAGAATCTATTTTTCTTAGAGTTGATATATATCCTGTCCTTTTTTCTTATGACTGATTCATATCCCCCTCTTTATGTTGGGCATCCTCTTAGTTATATAGTATTGTTTTTGTTAATCTTGACCGTCCATTCGTCGGCTATTTAAACTCTGTGTATGAGGGCTTGTCCCATCACCTGCTTTTGCAGGATTTATGTTATTTCTCAGCCACCTTTGCAGACTTTCTATTAGTTGGGGTGACCAAGGCACCTGGGTTCGCTGGTCACTTCACCATCAAAGCGGTCAGAATGTTGGTGGAGTACATTTAATGGGTGGGAGATATTTACCCTTTATCAACGTCAGTTCGCCAAGGAGGTGGGCATCCTCGACGAGGCCTCTTGAGGGCCTGGGCTTTTTCCCTTTTATCCTCGGCCTATATACTCTCCTCGGCACGGGCCTTGAGCCGGCTATGGAGTGGGCCTGGTTTGTTAATATTTGGGGCCCCACAGTAGCCCCTCAAAATTCTACTGCACGTCCCCTTGGACAGGGAGGAGGATTTTGACTTCCTCGGCGTATTTTTGCGGCCTGTTGGGCCTTACCTCTTTGTCAGTGTTATCGTTATTTCAGTTGTTTTTACAGCTTTCTTTTGGCGCAAAGGGCCTGTTCGAGGAGTATTTCCTGGTTAGTTCCTCCAGGAGAGATATGCTCAAGTTCTGTTATGCTTTTAGTGCTCATCCTTGCTCGGTTTTTCGCTCCTAGTAAGGTTCATTACTTAATACCCAAGGTTTGGCTTTGCCGAAGATTTAGGCCCGTGGTTAGTACAAAGACCCTGATTTCGTTCGGTGCTTATATTGCCCTATAGTGGCCGGTTTCCGCATTGGTTTGGGTCCGAGGACCATGCAAGACTCTGGCTTTTCTTAGCACTTAGTTTTTATGGGGAAATGTTCTTCCTGTTGGCCTGAGACCTTGGACCATGCAATGTTTAAGTTTTGTCTAGCGCTTGGCTTTTATTGTAAAATATCTGGTTTCCCCTGAGGCTTGGGTCCGAGGACCATGCAATGCCTTGGTTCTGTCCAGTACCTAGTTTTCTCATTTACATCTGAAGTATCTGGTTTCCCCTGAGGTTTGGGTCCGAGGACCATGCAATGCCTTGGTTCTGTCCAGTACCTAGTTTTCTCATTTATCATCTGAAGTATCTGGTTTCCCCTGAGGCTTGGGTCCGAGGACCATGCAATGCCTTGGTTCTGTCCAGTACCTAGTTTTCTCATTTATTTATTACCTTATCTATTTATCCGTTGCCATTTAATTCTACATTGCTATAATCGATAATAAACTTTAAGTAAATACACTTTTCACGCAACATAATGACACGCAAGCTGGAGTTGGGGTAAGATAAAACCTTGCTCTGTTCTACCTCTTCGTTTGACGTGACCCTTCTGATTACGAGGCGTCTCTTGGGTTGATTGGGTAACGCGTTTTGACGCTTCGGTCTCTCATCGTTAATGAGGCGTCTCCTCATTAATGCCAGTCATGGATTTACGAGGATCTAACGGCGGATAAGCCCCCTAGGAATTTGGGTGGAATTATGGCCTCCGGAAATCTCTCATCAGGATTCAACGCGGATTAGCTCCCACCAATATCCTGCCCTCTATAAAAGGCGTTTCTGGGGCTGCCCTTTCCTTCACACTTGACAAACATTTGTCTCAAACTTTTCCCCAAAAAATATTGCCCTGTGGTTCCGCAAGAAGTAGCAGCTTGAGCCCCTTCAGATGGGTGGGCCCTTAGAAAGGGCGATCTCGGGGATGCACAGCCCCTATCAGGAGCCAAGGATGGCACTCCGACCCTGGACGTCACATTGGGGTTGGGGTAGGAGAAGTCCAAAGATTCTCCTTCTTTTCAACCTAACCAGAGGAGAAACCCTCCTCGCCGTCTGGAGGAGGATCCAGGAAGAACGTAATCTCCTTCCTCTGGGTATGGGTATGTGACCTCCCAGGCCGGCAACGATGGGGGTGGGAGGGAAACCAGGCGGAACCCAGAAGTGGAGCCGTCCTGTGCCGCGGCCTCTTCCGCCTTCCATGTTGCCTTCTTTTTTTTCTTTTTTCTTTTATCTCTTCTTCTTTTGCTCTTCAACGAGCCTTCCTTTTTTCTTTTCCTCCTCTTTTGCTTTTCATCCAGCCTTCTTTTTCTATCTTTTGTTCCTCTGCCAGCTTTCTTTCCCCCTTTTCCTCTTCTCTTGCTTCACTTCTTTCTGTCTTTTGTTCCTCAACGAGCCTTCTTTTCTATCTTTTGTTCCTCTGCCAGCTTTCTCAGGCGTCTGTCTTTGTAGTTAGCTTTAGAACAAGCCCCACGGGCATCACTTGTAAAAGATGTAATTTTTTCTTCATATATTAATAAAGAAGTAGACTTGTTTTGTCTCTATTTACTTTTTGCATATTCTTGTTCTTGTGATTGCTGACTTCTGAATGAACGTTGTTGTTGTAGATTGTACTGTTTTGGTGTTTTATTTTTGAAAGTATTGCTCTTAATTTCTTTACACCGACCACCGCACTTGCTAACGCACAAATCCCTCCCCACAGACGGCGCCAATTGTAAGGACTCAATTTGTAATGGACCCTTAACAATAAAATTTGTAGAGATGTAGGTGTAAGGGCTAGGTATTAGCAGTACAAACAGAGGGTGATGTGAAATCAACGGGCGTAATAACAGAATAATTTTACTGGGTGTTTTCTATGAGGATAAGGACCATGACCCTCGTTAGGGGTTGATAAGGGTCTTTGTAATGACTTCGGATAAGTGTTTGTGAGGATCCTGATGATTTTGGTTAAGTGTTTGCGAAGCATATTCATCCTCGGTTCAGTCCGAGGATCTATTTTTCTTAGAGTTGATATATATCCTGTCCTTTTTTCTTAGGACTGATTCATATCCCCCTCTTTATGTTGGGCATCCTCTTAGTTATATAGTATTGTTTTTGTTAATCTTGACCGTCCATTCGTCGGCTATCTAAACTCTATGTATGAGGGGTTGTCCCATCACCTGCTTTTGCAGGCTTTATGTTATTTCTTAGCCGCCTTTGCAGACTTTCTATTAGTTTGGGTGACCAAGGCACCTGGGTTCACTGGTCACTTCACCATCAAAGCGTTCAGAATGTTGGTGGAGTACATTTAATGGGTGGGAGATATTTATCCTTTATCAACGTCGGTTCACCGATGAGGTAGGTATCCTCGGCGAGGCCTCTTGAGGGCCTGGGCTTTTTCCCTTTTATCCTCGACCTATATACTCTCCTCGGCGCGGGCCTTGGGCCAACTAGGGAATGGGCCTGGTTTGTTAATATTTAGGGCCCCACAACTATTACATTAGCAAGTAGGTCATCTATCCAACCTTTAGATTCATTTTGTCATCTGCACACTTCTTCTTCTTTTTTCTCACTAACCAAACAACATATAAAAACCCCCATTGATTATAAACATATACACACCGAAACAAGAACCCAAATGAAAAAAAAAAAAACTAAAATAATGCATAGAAAAACAGACACTAACAACACAAACCCATTAGTCCCTATTTGCATGCTAAGAAAAATAACAAAATAAAACAACATAACATCACAGAAAACACAAAACCCCACCAACCCATCAGATCCAAAGTAGTTCTTTTTCATCAATATGAAAAGGGTTGTTCCTAAAAGATGTAAAAACTCCCAAAATCAGAGACTAAGACAAGGAAATTAAGAAGAAAAAAAAAAACCCAACAAAGATGAGTGGATGACTTACACTGTTACACACATAGAGAGAACTCAATGAGAGAGGCAGAGGAGCACAGATCTTCAGTTAAAAACCTAAAAAAAAATCGAAATGGGTCCTTAAAAAAATGATTCAAGCCAAACCCACATCACAAAACGCAAGAAAATCAAACCCAAACAAAGAGCAAACACACTAGCAACACCCGAAAAGTGAGAAAAATATGAAAACCTGAATTTTAAGTTTGTTTTTTCTTCCACAATTTTCTCATAAACCAATCAAAGAGCAAACACATAAAGATGATAAATTTAACTGGACTGATTCTGATAATCAATTCAAAAACCCACAAAGAATTTCAGCTCTATTTACAGTTTGTACACAAAGCAATACCTAACTAAATTAACAAGAAACAGAGATAACAAGAAACAGAGATAACAAGAAACAAATTCGTGTTGAGCTATTTATTCTACTTACACAGAGACAAAGATTTAAACTGGCTTGTAAGGATAAGGATTGAGGAATAAAGAGAGAGCTGAGGGAGGCGAAAAGAGTAGGGTTTTTTTCAAAAGAAAAAATCGGGTTTAAACTAGTGTATATATATGACCCGACGCCTAACCCGATACCGACCCAAACCCAAAAATAATCCTAAAATAAGACCCGAAACCCGACCCGAATATACTCAGACCTACCCAAAACCTTTCAGGTTAAGTTAGGTCGGTCGGGTTTTCGAGTGGGCCGGGTCCATTGCTTACTCCTACTCCTAGGGTTCTTTGGACGTTCCCATACTTTTGACACTTATCACACTTCTTGATGAACTCTTTTGTTTCTGCCAGAAGTAACCCGCTCTAGTGATCTTGGATATCAGGGATCTTCGTCCCAAGTGATCTCCGCAAATGCCTTCGTAAACTTCTTCTAGGATATATCTCATTTGTCTCGCCACTTCATCTGCTTCCGTATCCAAACTTTGTGGAACTTGCATAAATTCTACTTGTTCCAGTTCTCTGGCAAGCTGGTTCATCAACTTCAAGTACTTCTACATCCTTTACTCTTTTGCGCTATAGTCCATTTTGATCTACCCGATTACTAATCTAGAGTCACTTTTTAAGAGTACCTTCTTGGCTTCCATGGACTTGGCTAACCTTAGCCTCGTCAGTATCGCTTCGTATTCAGCCTCGTTGTTGGTGGCTGGGAACTAGAGTTGGACCCCATACTTCAAGGCATCCCCTTCAGGTGAGGTTATGATGACTTCGACTCCCCCCCTTCCTTTGGTTGACGATCCATCAGTTTGCACCGTCTATGATTTTGCTACGTCAATCGGGCTATCTTCAGGCATGGTGAATTTGGTGATGAAGTCCACTAGTACTTGGGCCTTAATTGCTGTTCATGGCCTATATTCAATGTCGAACAAGTTCAGCTCGACTGCCCATTGCACCATTCGTCCTATGGCATCTGGCTCATTCATTGCTTTCTTAATTGTTTGGTCCGTCATGATGAGGATCGGGTTTGCTTGGAAGTATGGACGCAACTTCCAGGAAGCAACGATCAGAGAAAAAGTGATCTTCTCGATACCTGGGTATTTCGCCTCTGCTCCTTGAAAGGCCTGGCTTACATAGTATACAGGGCGCTGGATCCTTGATTCTTCTAGAATGAGGGTTGTGCTTACTGCTGTGGCAGAGACAACTAGGTACATTAATAGGTCTTCGCCCTCTTTTGATAAACTCAATAATAGCGGGTTGCTCAAATAGCGCTTTAGCTCCTGGAACGCTGCTTCGCATTCGTCGATCCACATGAAGGCCTATTTGAGGGTTTAGAAGAACGGGAGGCATTTGTCCATCGCCCTTGAGACAAAGCGGTTCAACGTTGGTACTCTTCCCGTCAACCTTTGTACCTCCTTGACGTTCCTTGGTGAAGTCATCTCTAAAATAGCTTTCACTTTCTTTAGATTGGCTTTTATGCCTCGTTGTGACACCATAAAGCTGAGGAACTTTCCCAAAGAGACTCTGAATGCACACTTCGCCGGGTTCAACTCCATCTAGTATCGTCTTAAGGTTTCGAAGGTTTCCTCAAAGTCGTCCAAATGACTTTCTACTTCTTTGCTCTTAAGGAGCATATCATCCACATAAACCTCCATGTTTCTCCTGATTTGTTTATTGAACATCTGACTTACTAACCTTTGGTAGGTAACTCCTACGTTCTTTAACCCAAATGGCATGACCTTATAACAATAAAGCCCTTGACTAGTAATGAAGGTCATCTTCTCATGATCTTCTTCCAACATCTAGATCTGTTTGTACCCTGAGAACGCATCCATAAACGTTAAAAGCTTGTGCCCCGCTGTGGAATCAACGAGCTGGTCAATTCGTGGCAAGGAGAAACTGCCTTTTGGGCAAGCTTAATTCAGATCCGTGAAATCCACACACATCCTCCATTTCCAATTTTCTTTTTTCACCATGACAACGTTAGCCAACCACTTCAGGTAGTACACTTCACGGATGAACTTGGTGGCCAAGAGCTTGCTAACTTCACCCATGATGGCCTTGTTCCTCTCGGGTGCAAAGGCTCTTCTTCTTTGTTGGACAGACTTTTTCCCTAGATCCACATTTAGCCAGTGATGAATGACATTCTCTGAGATGTCGGGCATGTCCTTATGGGTCCAAACAAATACGTCCAGGTTTCTTTTCAGGAACTCCACTATCCCTCTTTTCATATCTAGACCAAGATTTGCTCCAATATTCTTCACCTTCGCAGGTTCCCTTTCTACTAGTTCCACCATCTCTGGTGTTTACATCGTCTCGGGACTCTTTTCTTCAATGATCCACGTGTGGTTTTCTTTTGACGCCAATACCACCTGATAACACTCGTGGGCCAGAACCTGGTCCCCTTTGATTACTCCCACTCCAATTTCTGTAGGGAATTTTACCTTTAAGCAGTATGTCAAGGTCACAGCTTTCCAACGGTTTAGTGTGGGTCATCCAATAATGACATTGTAGGATGAAGGACAGTCTACCACCAGAAAATTAAGTTGCTTCGTTATTTGCAGGGGGTAGGTTCCTGCTGTTACCGTCAAGGTCACTATTCCCTTTAGGTACACCTTGTCCCCACTAAAACTGATGAGGGGGAATTCAAATGGACGAAGCCTGCTCGGGTCTACCTTTAACTATTGGAAGGTGGAGAGGTAAATGATGTCGGCGGAGCTCCCATTGTCTACTAAGATTCTTCTAATGTTAAACCCTTCTATCATTAGCATGATGACCAGGGGGTCATCATGTGGCTGCTTTACTCCTTTGGCATCCTCCTCCGAGAAGACCATGTCTATTGCTTCTCTTCGTTGGTGTTTTGTTAGTGGTATCATATGGATGCTATTGACCTGTCTTTGCTGCAACTTCTTGAGGGATTTGAAAGAGCCTCCCGTCGTTGGACCACCATTAATCATTCTTATCTCGCCTATTGCACTCTTTGGTCCCTCTCATGGTTTATCATTATCTTTATAATTTTCTTCTAATCTGGTTCGGTCTTCTTGCTTTGGCCGTCCGTATGTGTTTTTCTTGACGAACTTCTGCAATTTCCTTTTCTGGATCAGCACATCTATCTGCTTCTTGAGGTCTCAACACTCGTCAGTATAATGTCCATTGGTCTCGATGGAAGCGGCAATTCTTTTTCTTGTTCTGGGCATTGAGTAAGCCACTCAATGGCTTTGGCCATTTCAGCTGATGGTCATTCTTAATCTACATTAAGATCTGATCAATGGGCATTACCAAGGGAGTGAAATTTACCATTTTTCAAGCATTGTCATCCCTTCGCTTGCCTCTGTCATTGCTAGGCGAGTGGTCTTTCCTTTCCCTCTTTTGCCCTTTTTGGTCGTCTCCAGGGCCCATCTTTGATGTTCGAGGTCCACCTACCTCTATTGCCGCCAAAGCATCCTCCGCATTCATGTATTTCTTAGCCTTCATGAGAAAATCTGTCGTCGATGCTGGGGCACTCTGAGCGAGTGCCACTACGAAATCTTTGGACCTCAATCCTACTTTGAATGTGGTTAGCTGCACTTGATCTTCTGCTTCGTCTACTTCCAGCACTTCCCTGTTAAATCACTTCACGTAAGAACTTAAGGACTCTCCTTCTCCCTGTCTGATTGTCAGTAAATGGTCTGCTGGTCTTTTCTGACACCGCCCTCCTACGAAATGATGCACAAATAGGCTGCAGAGCTGATCAAAATTGTCAATGGAAGATTGTGCCAACTTACTGAACCACACTCGGGCTGCTCCTTTAAGGGTGGTCGGAAAGGACCGACACACTATTTCATCCGGGGTTTGCTACATGCTCCAGGTCATCTTAAAGGTGGTGATGTCATCTAGTGGGTCTTTCAACCCGTCATATGACTCCAGCTATGGGAGCCGGAGTTTCGGTGGGAGGGGGTTACACGGAGAATCTTCCCATCTCACCATCCCATCCAAGTTCTTTGCCCGTTTTTCCCTTCATCGCAATCTTGAGTTCATCTATTTCTTTCCTCATACTCCTCAGAAGGTCGTTGCTTGCCTCATCAGACTGCTCCATCCTCCTCAAGCCATCACTCCATTGGCTCCCTTTTGGATCTTGCACTTCATCTTCATTCTGGTTGTTTTCGATCCTCCTTGGTGAGCGGTTTTCATCCTGTTGCAATCGTTGCCTCATCTCCTGGTTTTGTTTTGTTAGCTCTTCCACACTGGCCATGAGAGCTTAGACTTGCAATGCTAAAGCAGCTGACTCTGGTTGTGCACTAGACTCCATCTGGATGACAATAGGGGTAAAGCAACGTTTTTGTCCTTAGGATTAGGAAAAAGAAAGTTGTCTCCACAGACGGTGCCAAACTAATGATGCTAAAATCGTCAGTCATTGAAGTCGTCCCGATAGTACCGATGCAACCTACAAGAACACAAGAGAGGGTAACAAAAAATGGGTCACCGGTGTGGTGCCTGCCGGCGAGCCTTCAATGATAAAGTCAGAATAAGAGAGAGAGAATTGGAAGGTTTCTAGTTGGTAAGAATAATTTTGTATTTGTACCCTTTACTTTTGGTGGAATGTGGTATTTATAGGTCTTCCTTCTACTAGCCGTTGGAACCACCATTAATGGTGGTTTAATTCTCTTCCTGGGTAACGTTCTTGGCATTCAATGTGGGGAAATGGAATCCCCTGACACTTAATGCACAGATATAGAACCTTCTAATCTATCGCTTTGCCTCGTTCGAACCGTAACGGTTCTGCTAATAATGGTGGCATTTATGGCTCATTCCTTGTCCTTAGCTGTGCCTAGACGAATGATTCCATATGGTTCCAGTAATGATTGCACCATTAAAGCAAAATCAACAGCTAAGAAAGAAGCATCTATATATATTCATTGGCAGAACCCACCAAGGAGGTACGTACACAGATCTTTCTAATACTTTCATTCTGCTTTCTTTACAGCTCTCAACTATTCTAACTTTGGCATCGGAGACCTTGTGGCTGGCATCACACCGGTGACCATCTTTTCCTTTTTACAACTTGTCTTTGTGTCAGGACCAGGATTAGCGGCAGATGATCCCATTTGGACGAAAGCTCTTGCTGACGATCTAGGCATCATCAGAATCGAAACTAGATTAATATGTGAAATTGAAAAAACTACTTATTAATTTAGTATGGTCCTAAATGAAATTAAAACAATTGTATGATTTAGCAAACAGCCCTTAAGGAAGACGGGTTCACATGCAAAAAACATGAAGAAAAAAAAAAACAAAACAAAACAAAAAGGCAAGACTAGCATGTTAAAAAAACGTACATTGGACATGGCACCAGTTTACTCATGCCAAATGCTAATGAATTGAGTACAAGAAATTCTCACTCATTTAGGTCGGGAGTTTCAAATTAAATTATAGAGGTATTACAACAAACAAATATTACGCATATAAATAAAGCTGAATTATCGACCTATTTTTACTCTGAGTCAAAAAATTTGATTTTTTTTTGGGGTGTGTGTGTGTGGGGGGGGGGGGGGGGGGGTGCGGTGGTGGCGGCTGAATTAAGGCCTCCTATTACATAAATAACAAAGGTTCCTAATTTTATTACATAAGATAAAATAATGTATTTAATAAAAGAAAATGCTAACAAGTGCCCTTAGGACACTGGTTAACAATTTATTTAAAGAAAGTTTTTATGAGAAATGAAAAAAAAGTAATTAATATTTTGACAGTTTTTTTCATTTCTCATAAAAGTAATATCAAAACTTTCCTAAAATTGATTATTAAGAAGTTCCCTAAGGGCACTCGTTAGCATGACCCATAAACTTTAATAAATTAGATTATAACGTTTCACAGATCCACCCTTTCAATTTTATTTATTATATTGTTAAAATCTATCAATTAGATTCATTATCTCATTTTTTTCAATATATTACTTAGTTTTTAAGCTTTTTAATATTTTTTTTTAGAAAAAGTTTCAACTTATGCCGTCCATTCCTGATAATAACTCTTTAAATTTTTTAATTTGACAAATCTAGATCACCCATTTAAAAACGTCTTCTTCTTTTTCTTTTTTTGCCGGCGTGCTTTGTAGCGTTGCAACTTGGATCATAATTCGTAACTTATGCTCGACCAAATTTAGAAGAAAAGGTCTGAAGGCGTATAATTTTTCACCGTATTCGGCTTTTATTTATGTTAGGACATTTTAGAGCCCAAGGTGATAAATTTTAGTGATTCAGCAACCAAAAAAAAAAAAAAAGTGATAAATTTTAGTGGAGTTTCTTTTAAAATTTAGATATTCATTATTTCTTTAAATATTATAATTTTTTTTTGTCCAAAAAACATTTGTCTTTTTTTTTTATTTATATGCAATATTACTAATTTCTAGTATGTTTTTGTATTTAGGTTTGGAGAAAGTTTAGCTACAAAATTATTTGTAGCATAAAATTACAATCTTACTCAATATCTTTCTATTGGAGGTAAATTTTGACAAATCTCCCATTAGATTACATCTTCTTCTTATATCCTTCATACTTGCAAAATTTCTAGAAAATTAAAGATCAATAGTTATGTCATCGGTAAATTGTTTAAATAGCAAGTTTTATAGTTTAAAATTATGCATAAAATATAAACTTATAAATCATATAATAAATAATATCTAATTAACACAAAATTTGACATGAGTACTAAGAACATAAAGAACATGCAATTCAACGATTAGATTTTCAAAATATGTAATAATGTTTATTTTATTGAGTAAGGTTGTAGCCTTATGCTACAATGAATTTTGTAACTAAATTTTGTCCTAGTTTTATTTATACTATCATGTAACTCATGCAAATGCATTGATGCATTTAAAATTAAACACAATTTTTATTATTAAAATATAAATAATTTGTCAAATTATTAAAAAAAAATAGCATGTAACACATGCAAACATATAATACATTTAAAATTAAATACAATTTTTATTATAAAAATATAAATAATTAGTCAAATTTTTTTTAAGTAAACGTAATTAGTCACATATTAAAATTATTACCTAAATTTAATACTATTTATAATCATTTTTTTCTAATTTTTAATAAAAAAGAACATATGTTGATTTTTATTTAGTAAATGTGATTGATTTTTTTATTATTATTTTATAGTTCATTAATATTAGATTCTTAATATTTGCACTTATTAACTCACTTTGCACAAATATTAAAAAACTTAAGTAAACACTAGGGGTGGCAAATGGGCGGGTTGGGTCATAAATGGGTTGGGTCATAAATGGGTTGGGTGTATAATTACCCATTTATCCATTTATGACCCATTTATATATAAATTAATTATCCATTACCCGCCCAACCCATTTAATTAGTGACCCGCCCATTTAACCCAACATAACTCAAATAAATAAATAACTTCTTAAAAACTTTAAAAACAAAAATTAAAAAGTTCAAAAATCACTTTTCCTATTCTTTCCTTTCATTTTCCCTCTTCAGAAAATTTATTTCTCAACAACCAAACAAAGCCAAACAGAGGAAAAAAAAAAAAAAAAAAAAAAGACTTTTTCTTCTCTGTGCTCTTCGTCTCCTTCAACCTCACTCTTCCACTCCCCCCAAAACTCTGAAACTGAACAACTCCATCCCCATCCTCACAAACAACTCTTCCTAACCCTATTGAAATCAACAACTCCATCCCCATCCTCCACCTCCACCACAATCGCGTTCCTTATTGCTGACAAATCGATCCGAAGTCGCGACCTTAGAGTCCACTTTTCCAGAACCTTCTTGCTGAAATCCGGCGATGAGTACACCCGCCTAAACTCTGAAAGCTTCGGCTGGAGCCTCTTCACAAAATGATCTCCGCCGGAGGCGATCGAATCGCCGCCACAAAAAACGAAGTCGTAGCCGAGTTGAAGAAATTCTCGAGCTCACAGTCGAACGACGTCGCTAAGTTCTGGAACGTGTTGGCTCGGTGGCGCATGAGTTGGATATCTACGTCCGCCGAGTCACGAACCTCTCGCCAACCTTTGGATATAAAGGAGAATGCGCTCGAATTCGACGAAAAAGAAGACGACGTCGTTGCTTGATTCTCGTTGTCCATGGCTGACTCTGAAAAAGCTTGGGTTTTTCTTCGTTCTTTGAAAATTTCTGGGCTTGAAAGAATTGATCTCTCTCTGAGAAAATGTTTAGAAATCTAGAAGTAAAATGTTTAGAAATCTAGAAGTTAAAAGGGTTTGGGAAAGTGTTTGGTTACAAAGAAAATTTGTTTATTTAAGTTTTAGATTTTAGAATGGTTTAGTTGGTATTAGTGAGTTTATTTAATTTTAAAATTTAGTTGGGTTTAGTGGATATTAGTGGATTTATCCATTTAGACCCATCTAATTAAATAACCAAATGGGTCTTTATCCATTTAACCCAAATACTTAAATGGGTTGGGTTAAGACTTATCCAAATAAGGCAAAATTAGATTTTAATTTCAAATTATAATTGAAATTTCTTTCAATTTTACCTATATATAGATTTTCTTTTCAATTGATAATTACTAATCCACTTAAAATTATAATATGACAAGAATAATTGGTACTTGCTAGTTGCTAGTGATTACATGCATTTCCATTTACGCATTTGCTTATGTTTTCTGGGTAGTTGGACAGAAGAACAAGAAGAGTAGACAGCCCACAAACAAAGATGCTTTATTGTTCCACTAAACATGTCTTATTCCCACAAACTCCTATTTTCAGCTATGTCTAAACGCTTTACACGAATCTCATCACCCAACTTCATACACACCATTACCAACTGTAACCACATTGAACATTCACGTGTGCTTTACTCGAATGCTGAACAACAGGCTTCGCCAACCCAGTTACAATCAATCTTGCAAGCTTGTTCTGGCCCTTCTGTTCTTCAACAAGGTAGACAGGTTCATGCCCAGGTCATTGTCAGTGGATATACTTATAGCAACAACAATGGTCTTCTGGGTGCAAAGCTTTTGGGCATGTATGTTCTTTGTGGCAGTTTTGTGGATGCTAAGAACGTGTTCTATAAGCTTGAACTCAGGTCTTCGGCTTGGTCTTGGAATTGGATGATTAGAGGGTTTACAATGATGGGTTGGTTTGATTTCGCCTTGTTGTTTTACTTTAAGATGTTGGGTTGTGGTATTTCTCCTGATAAGTATACTTTTCCTTGTGTGATAAAGGCTTGTGGTGGTTTGAATAATGTAAGGTTGGGTAAGTTAGTTCACCAAACAATTCGGTTGACGGGTTTTGAGTTTGATGTGTTTGTGGGTAGTTCTTTGATCAAATTGTATGCAGAGAATGGTTGTATCGGTGATGCGCGGTATTTGTTCGATAAAATGCCTCATAAAGATTGTGTAATGTGGAATATTATGCTTAATGGTTATGTAAAAAATGCAGATAGTAGTAGGGCTCTGCAAATGTTTTTGGGAATGAGATATAGTGACATTAGGCCCAATTCAGTGACATTTGCTTGTATATTTTCTGTTTGTGCCTCAGAGGCAATGGTTGTTTTGGGGACCCAGCTTCATGGACTTGTTATTAGGTGTGGGTTGGAGTTGGATTCTCCTGTGGCTAACACATTGTTAGCTATGTATTCGAAATGCCAGAAACTGTTTGATGCATGTGAGCTATTTGATAGGATGCCGCAAACTGATTTGGTAACTTGGAATGGAATGATTTCCGGATTCGTACAAAATGGGTGTATGGGCGAGGCCTCACATTTGTTTCGTGAGATGATATCTATTGGTGTCAAACCAGACTCGATCACCTTTGCAAGTTTCCTTCCATCAGTGACTGAATCCGCATGTCTCAAACAAGGTAAGGAAATTCATGGTTACATAGTAAGACATGGTGTGCCTTTGGATGTATTCTTGAAGAGTGCACTTATTGATATATACTTAAAGTGCAGGAAAGTGGAGATGGCATGTAAACTTTTTAGCCAAAGCAGCACAGCTGATGTCGTTGTTTGCACGACTATGATTTCAGGGCTTGCACTTAACGCAATGAACAGTGACGCTTTAGACATTTTCAGGTGGTTACTGAAGGAGAAGATGAGACCGAATTCTGTAACACTGGCAAGTGTTCTGCCTGCTTGTGCTGGTTTGGCTGCCCTGAACTTGGGGAAGGAATTGCATTGTAACATACTCAAGAATGGGCTTGATGGGAGGTGTCATGTTGGAAGCGCGATTACAGACATGTATGCTAAATGTGGAAGGTTGGATCTTGCTCATCATACTTTTGAAAGGATGTCAGAAAGGGATAGTGTGTGTTGGAATTCAATGATCACAAGCTATTCCCAGAATGGTAAACCAGAAGAGGCCATTGATCTTTTTCGTCAAATGGGGAAGGGAGGAACCAAGTATGATTGTGTGAGCATTTCAGCTGCACTATCTGCTTGTGCAGCCTTATCATCACTCCATTATGGGAAAGAGATCCATGGTTTCATGATTAAAGGTGCATTCAGCTCTGATCTTTTTGCTGAGAGCGCACTGATAGACATGTACGCTAAATGTGGAAACTTGGATTCTGCTCGCTCTGTGTTTGACATGATGCGAGGGAAGAATGAAGTTTCTTGGAATAGCATAATTTCTGCTTATGGGAACCACGGTCATCTCAAGGACTCTCTCACTCTATTCCATGAAATGTTGGAAAATGGAATTCAGCCTGATCATGTCACCTTTCTTGCAATAATTTCTGCTTGTGCTCATGCTGGCCAAGTTGACAACGGAGCTCATTACTTCCGTTGCATGACTGAGGAATATGGAATTCCAGCACAGATGGAGCATTATGCATGTATGGTAGATTTGTTCGGACGCGCTGGTCGGTTGAATAAAGCATTTGAAACTATAAAGAGTATGCCATTCGCTCCAGATGCTGGTGTTTGGGGGACATTGCTTGGTGCCTGTCGAGTCCATGGCAATGTTGAACTTGCTGAAGTAGCTTCTAGACATCTTTTTGATTTAGACCCACAAAATTCTGGCTACTATGTGTTGCTTTCAAACATACATGCTGATGCTGGACAGTGGGGGAGCGTGCATAAGATACGGAGTTTGATGAAAGAAAGACAAGTTCAGAAGGTACCTGGGTACAGCTGGATTGACATCAATAACATCACCCATATTTTTTCTGCTGCAGAT
Source organism: Quercus glauca (assembly GCA_023736055.1). Taxonomy (NCBI): domain Eukaryota; kingdom Viridiplantae; phylum Streptophyta; class Magnoliopsida; order Fagales; family Fagaceae; genus Quercus; species Quercus glauca. The sequence goes on from CM043319.1 coordinate 75,321,420, forward strand.
GGAAGTCATCCACAATCTGCTGAGATCTATTCACTACTGAATAATCTTCTTCTAGAGCTGAGGAAAGAGGGCTATGTTCCTCAGCTTTACCTTCCAATGCACCCACAAACCATGGGATTGTAATTACCAGAAAATATATCATTTTTTTATTATCAGAGTGTCAACAGTAACTAATATCTAACGTCGGTTTGGTGTCTTGCCAAGGTAAGTGAGGGCATTGCTGTTTTTTGTATTATGCTCTTCTACCTTGTTATCTTATCAACGGAGATATATTTGAGCTTCTATGATTAAAAGAAGCCAGTGATTGTGATACAAGAAATTCAAATTTTGTTATCTACACTGTATTTGTCAATCTAGTATATAATTATTTTTTAAACACAAAAATTGATCATAATTATATATACCTGTATCAAATTGAAATGATATTGTGTTCTCAATTTAATGGAAAACAAATATATATTACTTTTAGTATATCCAATAAGAATTTTATGCTTATCTGAACGCATGAAACAATTTATCTTGATCCATTGAATTAGTCTGCTGTTTCTAAGCATTTTGTGAATTTTCTGTTTTTTTCTATTGATGGTGAGTTATTATGATGGCTTATGTTCAGATTCTCTTAATAAAGTGTTCCAAGGTAAGACTTTGGTTGCCCAAGAAGGTGGAAACATCACATTGAAATTCAAGAAAAACACTGAACCTTTGAATAATATGGAAAATGAAATTCATTATGAACTTTGTGACCTAAATAATTTATACAGCATAGTCATTTGTCTTTTTAAGACCTGAGATTGTCCCCTAAAGATGGTGAGATGGTTCTTTTTTGTTTCTTTCGTTTGCTTTTCTCATTTATGAATATTAGATTCAACTTGGCATGGTGATTGTTAATGGTTGAAACCATAAGATAATGACTAAACAAAAAAGAATGTTTGCAAAACTTAAGAGTATACCAATCTATGATGTGGCTCCTTAGTGAACATTTAGGGTCCTCTTTGAGATCAACAATGCTGTGTTTAGTCACTACTTTAAGTTCAGTTACATAGATGATGACATAAGTGGAAGAAATGATAGGGCCAGAATTCATTCCAAATTTTTCATCAAATTAATAGGGTTGGCCATGGGCTTAATGAGCTTTTGGCTTTACTCTTATGGAGCTTGCTTCAAAGTTTCAATTGGAAAGCCAAATTACAGTGAGCTAATTTGCAATGCTACTCCCTCTGACAAGTTGTTGGGAATATTAATTTTACCATCTCTTAGCTTGTGATTGCTTTTGCTCTCCGCATTTCTTATCTCAAGGTACACCCACTTGTGTTACTCTGTGATGCAATATGGCCCAAAGATATTGACACTCTACTTTCAACTCCTGCTTATTGTTGAAGAGGCTCAAATTTTATAGAGAGCAAATTTAACTTCTACCCAAGATCTCAAGCAAGGTCCTACTGTGAAGTTGGGACAAAAGCCCTTGACTTCCTTCAACATCATCTGCTTCTAGAGGTTTGATTTAACTTCATTCCTGGCTCTTTGATGCTCTCTGATTTTTCAGCAGTAATACATTGTCCTTATAATCTTGTACAACTTTATTTGATGCTTCGCCTAGAAGCTTTATAGTCAAATGCTACTTTCTAAAAAACCCACCCAATTTTTCATTCAATGGGCTGATGTCTTGCAAAGCATCCATTATCTTTGTGGTTACTGTAGTGCTATGCAATAGTTAATTAGACTGGTGATATTACCGCTGGGCATTTTCACCACCGATTTTTGTCCCTATGTGCATATGCAATTCAGTGTGCTATATATATTACCACCACATTGGAAGTTTCCATACGTGCCACTTCATTCAGAAGTGTAGTATATAAATTATAATGTCTTAAAAGTCAAACTGGGATAACCTTATAGAGATTGACTTCCTTCTAACACATTTTCCTTAAATTTTCATTGCCTAATCAGTCTCATCAGTTCTTAATACTGTAGGTTGCTTATAACTTTATGAATGTCCATAGCCTCTTAGCCTTCAGCAATTTCCCATTGTTGACAAATTTTCCGCAAAAATCGACTTAAGTTTTTTCTTTTATTTTGATGGAGTTCAGAGGACTGCATATAATGTATTTGTGGATCATTATGGATTGCATATGATCAAACATGCTTCATTTTGGTAATTGGGCTTTGTCCATGCTGTGGCTTTGGTTCTTTTTGTTTTGAGTCTCGTTCACACATGAGCTACCATTGGCTTCTAAAATTAGGCATACTTTCTACGTAAAAAATGTGGAAATTTGTTGAAAGTATTAGTGTTTTAATTAGTTTTACGGTCTGTTGAGTTGTTGTTGAATTTATATTGAGTTTCAGTTAGAACTTGGAAACTTTTGATCCTTCTCTTCTACAGTTTTGAAGTTCATTAAAATTTTGTTGACCATTGGTTATACAATTCCTAGGAGTAAATTTTAAGGAAGAGTAGAAAATAAGAATTCTATTCAACTTTATGTAATTTGTTTACAAGTTTGTCTTTACTGTGGAACTCATTGTGAGTTTAGGAATGGATTTTTCAAGAAATGTTTAGGTAACAAGTAGACCTCTGACAGGTCCAAAACTGATTTTAGGTTTGTGGAAAACATACCTTCTTCTATCCCTGACACTTCCAAACCCTTATTCAGTTATTATTTGCTTATTGAAAATCTGAGCCATGGATTAAACCAGCATAGACAAAGTTGTCAAGTGTTAACAAAACTTGTCGATCTTACGTGTTAACTTTTCGGTGAGGATAAATGGCTTTCAAAAGCTGAGAGTCAAATCATTAATAATGTCTAATGTAATTCATGAAAATTATCAACATAAGGACTTCTTTTTGCTCAAAATTGATATGAGGACATTGTAAAAATTCAGTTTTACACTTGTAGTTGGGGTTCCTACTTTTTGGGAATTGCTTCACTCCGGCACAAAGTATTTCAGTGTGAAAAAAAAAATGTTAAAAAATAAAAATAAAAAAAACTAATGAATTAATTCTACTTATAAGGATACCCCACATATGCCTGAAGCACCCCCAATTTTTTGGGCATGCGTTATGGAATGATATGGTTATCAAATAAACAAACGGTACTAGTTATTTCTTTAATATGTATTCTTGAATTATATAAAATAAGAGAAATTATCATCTTTAGAAATTACTCAACATCAGTGGTGTTGTTACTCATCATCTTTAGAGAGTGGGTGATGCTTCATTGTTGATGTGATGTTAGAAGCACATATGAAAAATCTTTCGAGCATGCTAAGGACACTGTTAGTGTGTGGTGGTGATAATGGGCACCAATATGAAGCAATCTCACATATGCAATAATTCCACTTGGTGGATGTGTTTCTTCACAAAAATATTAGTATGATTTCTTAAACTAATGTTTTATTGAACAACTATATATTTTGGATAAAATATCTCTTCAAGAAAAGACATGTCTATCACCAAGAACCATGAGAGAGTCTATAAATAGACTTGTGGAAATTTTTGGGTTATTAGACTTGTGGAAATCTTAAAGTAAAAGACTCTGGAAATTTTTGGGTAACCAGACTTGTTGAAATCTTAAAGTGAGAAGATATTTGAACCTAGGTAGCTCAGCTAATGATTTTTTGTTTCACGCACATGTTAGCCTGGAGGGTAGAAAATGTTGAACCCTAAAAGCATTCTGATAATCCCCTATTGGTAAGTTACATCACTAGGTTAGGCATCCTATTGGAAAACTATAGAGAGGTAGGTTGTGTCTTGATGTTAACTACCTGTCCCACATGCTAAACTGTTGTAGAAGACTGGTGAGCAGTAGCCAGTAGAACATGTTACATAGCTCCATAAACTTGATAATTGAAAAAGGTTTGAGAGAATCTGACTGGATTGCATGTTTTTCCTTTTAAAACGGTTTCTACCATGGATTTGTTTGAATTGTTGAATTTAGGTTCCTTTAGCTGGTGGGTGTGTAATTTCTAATGCAATCTTAGTTTGCCAAACTAGAGTAAGGCAAACTAATATGAAACCAGATTAAAATGAGTAAAGATCAACACCCCTTTCTTTTTTTACCCTATGCTTATCCATCAACAAAAGCGACAATATTTACATGTATAAAAATAAAGTGACAATATTCTGCCTTAAAAAAGATCCTAAAAAAAAGTTAGTACTTAGCAAAAGCTTAAACCCACTAATCTTAACACTTTGGGGATGCAATACAAGCATAGTTCTTTCTGTGATGCATATTTAAAAAATTCTATTTAGTGAATACCGTCTTGATTCCTAATCAATAATTATAATTGTGAAGGCTAGATCTAGTCTCACCAAAGTAGTGTTCTATGTGATCAATAATTACAAAATTTAAAATTCTAATCCCACTATGCCCTGTTGCCTAAAGAGAGGACCAGAGCCAATCATTGGTTAACCTAATCCAAAATCTTACCAGAATAAATTTGCCTTTCTATCCAAATGTGAATCAGATTTGGGGTATTTTTTTTTTTTAATTTTTTATCAACCAGCTGTCTTTAAGCTGTAACAATATTAAATGGTGCTGGCCTGCTTGGCATGTGTATGCCCACACAAACATTTGATAATGAGGTAAGCAAATATGTGGCTTTTGCTTATAGTTATGGACTCTAACCAATCCATTCCTTGTAGGTAGGGGTGTACATGGGTCGGGTTGGGTCAGGTTGAGGGAATTTTTTGACCCGACCCACCATGGTGGGTCAAAAAAAATTCGACCCAACCCAACCCATCACATAAATCCAACCCAACCCAACCCATGTTTTTTTTATTATTATTATTAAATTGAGTAGAAAAAAAATATTAATATTAATATATTAAAAAAACCCAAAGATTAGTATCGATGTAATTCCTTAAAGGCAAACAACACCAATAACTAAACAACAATAATAATTTATTAGAGTTTGTGTGAACTAATTGGCTTTTATATAGGATAGGAAGAGCTGGTTATTTTAAAAAATTTATTAATTATATAATACATATTATATATATAATTAGTATTAGTAGAAGGAACTGAGAAAGTACTGCTCTACAGCTGGTTTTTTTTTTTAATTATTAAATATAATATATATATATATATATATATATATATATTTAAATATATATAAGTGCCCTGGTTTAAAAAAAAATTATTAAATATATAATATATTTTAAATATATATTAAATATGGGTGGGTCGGTGGGTCGGGTCGGGTTTGGCGAGTTTGTAATTTTATGACCCAAACCTAACCCGACCCGCTATAAAAAAAAATTTGTAACCCAACCCAACCCACCAAGGCCTAAAAACCGACCCAACCCGATAGGTCGGGTTGGGTCGGGTCGGGCTTGGCGGGTCGGTGGGTTTTCTGCACACCCCTACTTGTAGGATTTGTGGCAAATTAGAATGTTCTAATTTGGAAGTTTTAAGGATCAATGATGTCATGTACATCAACAGGTTATGTTTTGTTTCTCTATATATGTAGTAGTTTATCTGGAATTTAAGGTGTACCTAAAATTATTTCACATCTTATCAATTTCAAAAAAAAGGAAAATAGAAAGAGAAAAGACTGTCTAAATTAGGTATATACTGTTTCATAGTCATCTAGTTAGACTTTAGTGTTACATTGCTAAAAAGTTCAAAACTTGTTGACAATTGTCATACATGTCTGAATTATTATGTTCAAAAGATTTATCTCTGAAATATTTTTGAATATGATGTTTTTAATTTGTAGTCATTTATGTAAATGTCTGTATGCCATGCATGTGTATGCTATTTATGCTACCAGGGAAAAACAATAAATGGAACCAAATAATTATGAAGTACATGCCGCCATTTTTTTTCTGTTTGTAGGACAAGATAGCACTAGTGAGAAATGATTAAAGTTTGAGATGAATTAAAGTAGATATGATTATTCCAAATAAAGTAGAGATTTCTACACCGCTACTTTGTTTATAATAAGGTCATGGTCTTCCGTAAAGCAATTGTGATGTGAAAAGTTGTCTCACTGATAAGTGATAAGTGACCTTCTTAGAACAAACATTTCTTATCCCAAATTCATATTTTCTTTTAAACAATCAACAATAATGAGAAAGGAAAAGTACCTCGTTAAAAATAATTATTAAATAATGACAGAGAAACATATACAAGAGAGAGAGAGAGAGAGAGAGAGAGAAGAAGGGGGGGGGGGGGGGGGAATTACAAGTTCTCAATGATTTTCTTTTCTTTATTATTATTTTTATAATTTAATGAATGGGAAAATTTATTCATCAGACCCAGAAGAAATACTAGCCACTGCAACAAACAGAGCATCAAGCAACTACACAAAGTTCTCGTTTTCAATATTTCTCTATATATATAGAAGCTGAAAATAATAATAATAATAATAACAATATATGGGTCTTCATGCTTTCGAGGTAAAGTTGTTAATTCCATTCTTTGGTTCGTCTATTAGAACAAAAATTTCAGTATCAATCTATTTTGATATACCATTTAGGAATTATAGCTAAAAAAAAAAATTATTATTATTATTATTATTCTTTTTTTTTTTTTTTAGAAACCAGACCAGAAAGTCTGGGAATTTATTCAAAGACAAGAAAATTCAGGGAACATCCCTTACAACAAAAGCATCCCTTAAAACAAGAGGGGTAATGTCCGGTGGAGAATCCTCCAACCAGACCTGAAGACTTGACACTGAGCTCGCTTTTTTGGCAAGAGCATTAGCAACAGAGTTACAAGCTCGGGGAGCATGCTTAAATTCTATCAGTTGAAAACCCGAAGCAAGAGCACAAATGTCCTCCAAGACATTTCCATAGCTGGTCAGATCACCCTTGGACATGGAAAGCACGTTGATGATCTCAGCTGAATCACCTTCAATCACAACCTGAGTTAAACCAATTTCTACAGCAAACTTAATTGCACAGCGACACGCAAGAGCTTCAGCAGCTGCAACTGATTGAGGCATCGGTATTAGCAATGAGAGAGCACCAATAACCTCCCCAACACAATCACGTATGATAACTCCAATGCCAGCTGAGTTGGAGGACCTGAATGTGGCTGCATCAAAGTTCACCTTATAGAGATTATTTTGCGGGGGTCTCCATTGCTGCAAACCGATTGTAATAGGGAGAGCAGGGGGCTCAGACTAAGTTGCAAGGAACTCTTGGAGTAGGGTACCAGCCATACTACAAATCTTGGTGAGGGGCTGAATTGGGCGACCAAAATATTTAGCATTACGCCTAGTCCACAGCAGCCAAGCCATGATGGAGAAAAGTTCCAACCTGAAGTCGTCCTTAGAGAACAAGAACCTGGAAAAGAGGTCGCTGAAAGACACAGGCTGCCCAACCACATCTTGATGGAACCACTCCAATGAGTGCCACACACATACAATTTCTTTGCAGGACCAAAGAGCATGCAATGTGTCCTCTGTTCTCTCATGATAGCCTTCACAGATTTCTGATGTGACGATATGGCGTTGGCGGAGCTTCGCCAAGGTGGGTAAAGCGTTGTTACATGCCTTCCAAATGAAATGCTTGATTTTGTTTGGTGTCCAGAGTTTCTAAATTCTCTTCCAGAAATGACTCAGAGCTTCCGAGTTTGAAGGACCTGCATTAAGAGCTAAATCACAAGATAAAATCAGTTTGTAGGCACTACTAGTAGTGAAATTACCTGAAGGGGTACAAGCCCATATGATTCGGTCTGGGGGGAGCCTTTCACTCAAAGGAATACCAAGAATTTCCACGGCTTCTTGGGGCAGAAATAGATGTTGTACAGACTCAGTTTGCCATGTTGCATTGTCTTGGTCTATGCGTTCACACACCTTAGTATCAAGTGGCATCAGAGGGATTGGGGAAACAACAGACCTGCCCATCTTTGAAGGCAACCATTTGTCCTGTTTATGCGGACTGATTCGCCACTGCCAATGCGCCATACCATCCCACTTCGAATCACGTCTCTAGCACTAAGGATGCTCTTCCATGCATAGGATCCAACCTTTGAGTCTTCAGCATCTAAGATCGAGTACTCAGGGAAAAATCTAGCTTTAAAAACTCGATAACACAAGGAATTCGAGTTATTGATCATCCTCCAAACTTGCTTGGCTAATAGAGCTTTATTGAACTTCTCAATTTCTTTGAAGCCTAATCGCCCAACTTCTTTGGCTTCGCATAGTCTCCCCCACTTCACCCAATGCACCTTTCTACTATCACCGCTATAACCCCACCAAAACTTCCGGATTAAAAATTCCAATTCTTTTATAAGGCCCCTAGGTAGCTTGAAGCAATTCATCGTGTACGTCGGAATTGCTTGAATAACTGATTTGATAAGGACTTCCCTCCAGGCTTGAGATAAAAGCTTCTCCTTCCATCCCTGGAGTTTTTTCCATACCCTTTCCTTTAAGAATACAAAGCTTTGCCTTTTAGCACGGCCAACAAGAGCAAGCAGCCCCAAATATTTTTCATATTGTCTAATAGATGGGACACCGAGATATTGTTGGATCCGAACCTGGGTATCTTGGATGGTATTAGAGCTGAAAAAAATGTTTTTCTTGTCCCGATTAATTTTCTGCCCCGAACCATAGATCGCAAGGATACCAAGGATTGTTTGACATTCTTCCTCCTTGGCCCGACAAAAAAGCACACTATCATCTGCAAAAAATAAGTGTGAAACCCTTGGGCCATTTCTACAAATTGCCACCCCTTGGATATGCCCCTTCACTTCAGCTTTGTGAATCAAGCTTTGGAGCCCCATAGCACACATGAGGAATAGGTAAGGAGACAAAAGGAATAGGTGGGGCGATATGAGTAAAATATTTGTTTACAATAGGAACAAATTAGTTTAGGAGAAGGATCATTAACGATAAGATGATGAACAGATTAGTGAAAGATCATTCTTGCTAGTGCATTAGCGCCATTGGTTAGATTTCCAATAGAGATGAGATGATGAAGGTGGTGGTAATCAACCTCATGCAGTTAATTATCAATGCTGGAATAATTATCAAATATTAAATATATATTTTTCTAATAATTTAAATCTTAGGAGAATTGATAATTTATCATGATATATTATAAATTTTGAGAAATTTGGTAATTTATCCACCAACAATATTAGAAAGGTTAGGGGTGGAGGAAGGGGATGGCCTTCGTTAACTTTTCAAAATCCATCATCCCTCTTTTATATATATATATATATATATTTTTTTTTTTTTTTTAAAGTAACTTTAGATATAAATTTGCCATAATTTTTTAGTGGACTTTGTGGTGTGCTTTTATTTTAAAACTTTAGAATTTCTCTTCCTCTGCCATGTGTATATGTATGTTTGTTTCTCAAAAAAAAAAAATACATCAATTTAAATAATGACCCCCTAGATTTTTATTAAATACATGTAACACATTTATTTAGATGACTAATGTATCATTTTTTTACCTCTACCTACTTGTATATCATAAATAACTCATTAATTCAAAGTGTATTTAATGCATTTCCTAAAAATAGAAAATTTTATACATTTTTTTATATAAGATAAAAAATCTACTCTAATCTAATCTAACCTATGTGTATATATATGTAAAGCTCTTTCCTAAAGACTTGAACTCCGACCCTTTCCCCTTACACTCTACAAGTACTTATACTTATACCATAATAGCATATTATTCTTATATTCTTATTATTCTTCACAAGCATATTATTTTGCTCTAATTATTCTTATACCATAATAGCATATCATAGAAATATATAAGTAAATCTTTTATAAAAATTAAAAATATTATTTATTTATTTTTAATTTTTCATTTAGAAAATTAGGGATATGGGCATTTTGTTTTCCCTTTTAAAAGAAACAATAAATGTTGATTTTATGGTTAGGAGTTAAAAATATTTTAGCTTTATTAATATTAAATAATATACTTTGTTATATGTAAGAAAATAACATTTTTTTTAATTATGTTACACATATTTTGTGTGTAGGTATTTTTTAGTATCACTAGTTTTTGACACTTGAGAGGGTATAAATAAAATCAATAAGCAACCTTTTAAAACGAACATTAAATTTAAATAGTATTGAACATGCCACAAAATAACGAAAGGTCCAGAAATTATAAACTATTTGGTAACGTTGTTTGTATATTTTTGAAATACATTTGAGTAAAAAAATATGTAAAAATATGTATAATATTGTTTAAAAATTAGAAATATATTAAACTACTCTAACGAACGAGGTTGTATTTTTTATTAGTTTCTTAGTTTATGTGGTAATTATAAATAAAATAAAATAAATAATATTGGAATAATGATGATTAATTTGGATCCTGGTCATCCCCACGTTAGCTTTGCTTCGCTCATCTAATCCGAGTGGAGGTTTAAATGATTTGATGTGACCATTCAAAGCAATGTTAGCATTCATTTATCATCATATCCCACCATAAGTGATAACCAACCCCTTTCTCATTTTGGAGCGTTTCTTTCCAATTTCCATGGCTTCCGTGGAGAGAAATAGTAGCATTTTTAACATTTTTATTTGTTTTTACAGAAGGGTAAAATGATTGTGACATAGTAACAGTCGTTGAATGCAAAATAAACTATAGGAGTAGAAACTAGAAGCTAGAAACTAGAAACAGCTACAGCATAGGAAGAATTCCTTTAAACCAAGTGCATAAGGGTCCAAATTAATTTTCCCTACTATTTGCTAGGTAACTGATACACGAGCCAAATCATATATAACCCTAAATTAATTACATCGTCAATCATTCATCAACTCGAGTGATAAGTTCAATAAATTTAAAGAATGTGTCATAAACTTGAAGGTCATAAAATTTTATTTATCATATTATGAGTACCTGAAATTATGAGATATGTCAAACTAGAAGCGAAATAATCTAACCAAATATTAGTACATAATTTCTTTATCCAAAGAAAAAAAGACAATACAACCACAACCACAACCATAAGCACAAACACAAGACAAATATTGTGTTGTGCATGACCAAAATAACTGCCATATAACTGGAATTAACTAGATAGAACCATAGGCTTCCGAATCCGTAGTGACGTGTGGTTTCCTGGTGCGCTTCTTTTTGTCATAGCCAATCCCTCTAGCCTTAGCCTGAGCATCCCTGACTTCCCTAAGGTACAACCTCACAGCTCTTACACCAAAGGGGTTAGTCTCAGGCTGCCCACCGTTCTCTTCAAAGGCAGCACGAAGGCGACCTATGAGAGCATCAAGGCTACCCCAAGCTTGTTTCAATGGACACGGACATGGTGCTGGTGGGTTTGGGTGCCCAAAAAAAGGGCAGCTCTCAGTGTGGACTTTGGTCTTGCCGAACTGGTCGAGGTAGCGTAGGAATTCGAGGACATGGGCACCACTGCACCGTGAGAGAGTCAGTGGCGGACGGTGGTTCTTTAGGTACTGACCAAAGGTGTTCCAGTCTCGCCGCTTCTGGGACTCATAGCGACTCATTACTGGAGGTACCACTAAGTCTAATTGGTGGTGGTTTTGGTGGTTTTGGGTCGTAGAGGTTGAACTGTTGTTGTTGTTGTTGTTGTTGTTGTTGTTGTAGCGGCTCAGAGAGGCTGCGGCTGCTGCTGCCGCCACAGCTGCTGCCATAATGTTAGGTGATTGTTTTTGGTTTTGTGGTTTATGTGTATATGTTAATGTTATATATGCTCTTTGTGGAATGTTTGATTTATTGTGCTTGCAGTGGTTGTATGAAGAGGTAGCTTGAGAAAGGAAAACTGTGATTAGAGAAACAAAGATATGAGAGAAAGAGAGAGAGAGAGATGTATGGTGTAGGAGAGAGGTGAAAGAAGATATATATAAAGAAGGAATTGAAGGAAGAGAAGGGGAATTGGGTAGGACTTAGCAGGAATGGAGGGTGTAGGAGTGTAGCGTGGTGGTAGTAGGAGATAGATAGGAAGGTGACAAAAGAGGGACCCATGAATGTGAGAGGCCACATTGGGTGAGTTATGATTCTTTGAATAATATCACTCCAAAACGTCATATCAAAAATTTCACCTGCTTATCTCTTTCTGCTATTATGAGCTTGCACCCTTCTTTTTCTTCTGTCTAAACTCTTTTGGCATCTTTTGTTTTTTGCTGAATAACTCTTTTGGCATCTTGCTTGTACAGTTGTACTCTTTAATCGTTACGCTGTTCCTGTAAAAGAATTAAAATCTTCCGTATCACTTTTCTACTTTACTTTATATTTTACTAATGAAAATTTGTCACATATTTATTTAATTAATTAAATATTATAATTATTGACTTATTAATATTATCATTATTAATTAATAGTAGTATTTAATTAATTAGGTGAACATGTGACAAATTTTTATTGATAGAAAATAGAGTGGAGTAAAAAAAATAGGATAAAAAATTTAGACTCCCTGTCAAAAAGACCGTTATGAGTTAACTTGACACTTTTAGTACGTAGATTGGACATAAAGTGATAACTCATTTGTAACCTTGTTGGAATTCCTCGTAATACTTTATATATATATATATATATATATATATATATAAATTTAAAAAAAAAAAACCCTTATTGGAATTCTGTATTTTGGATCATCAGTTTGGGATTTTATAAAAAAAGAAAATAAATAATAGAAGAATGGAAATAAAATATATTTAAGTAATGAAAAGAAAAGAAAAGAAAATAATGGAACAAAATTAAGTAATTTTGTTTGAATATTTTAAAATAAAGAAATGAAAAATAATGAAATGTAACAACATTACTATTATACTCATATTTTAAAATATATGATTGAATTTAGAGGGGCATTTTTGTGAAATTTTCATTAAAATTAACTTCATTTCTTTGATTTCTCACCCTTTTTTGAGAAAACGAAAATTTGAGATTTTGAAAAAATAGAGAAGAATATATGTTCTCTTTTACTCATTTTATTATATTACACTTAAACTCTCAAAAAGTGAATAATTTATTAAAAACCCTAAACAAAAGGATGAGAGGAAAATTCTAAGATAATTCTTTCATTCCATTCATTGATCTCTTCCCAAATATACTGACAGTGATAGAAAACTTTGAATATATCAATTTTACTATTTTGCAAGTTATTAAAGGGTCAAGCCATATTTTTCTTTGGTAGAATAAGATGGTATAATGAAAAATGAATAAATACATATAAGAGGTTATTTAAAATAGCTTTTTAGGTTTTACCTTAGTTATTGAACATAATTGAAGTTTAAAGAGGGTGCGATTGTGTGCGGTAGCATCTATTTGTTAATTTGTAAAAATATGATGTGTCACATTGGTATTGGAGGGTGTAATACTTTAACACCATATATATCTATTTGTTTATCTTTTATGTGCAATATCATTTTTCAGGCTTCCACTTAAAATATTCAAATAATGAAAGTGTTTTTCGCGTGAATGGAGGAAAGATATGGTATAACTCAAGATGTCTAAACAAGTTAGATTGTTGAACATCATACTTTTGTACATGTTGATGTTAGTACATTCACCTAGCCTTGGAACATTTCCAAGGATTATGACTTTCGCGTATTATAGAACAAGGTATAAAGCACTAAGTACGTTAATCTGCATATCAACAAAAACATTTGTTTAAGGTAAACATTATTCCCATAAAAAATTTCAATTCTTAAGCTTTCTCATTTCTCATATGATAGGATATGTTTAAATATATGTTTGAACACAAATACAACAATAAAATGATAAACATAACTATAAGCGCTACGATGGAATGGGCTGATCCCTTAATTTAGTCCTACAATCGTTTTTTCAAAAAAAAAAATTTGTTAACATATATTAATTATAAAGCATCAATTTGAGTAACATAATATAGAACAAAATATTTTTAAAAATTGAGATTAAGGCGATAAAACCAATGTCTACCAGTAACACTATTTTTTCTCCCACATTTGAAATTTGACAAAGGGCTCAACAAAGCCCCTATTATTGAAGATGAAGTTGATAACACCATCTGAATCAAATGACTTGGTTGTTTTGTCATTAAAATGCTCAGGAATCCTCCAAAAAAAAACCCTATGTAATAAAAGATGCAATCTATTAATGTCTTCATTTTTAAAATTTCCCCAAAAAAAATTAAAGAAAAAAAAAAAGATGAAGACTCTCACACTTATGCAATTACTTTCAATAGCTATAATATTTATTATTGGGTATTTAATGTTTGGTTTAGATTCAGGTCTCTCTCTCTCTTTTTATTTTACTTCACAAATTGCAATTTCATGATACTTATGTAATCTTTGTTTTTTTAAATTAGGAAAGTTTTCTGGTTCTTTCATGTATTTACTCTCTGGGCTCCATATAAACTAAGACATCTATGTTTGGAACCTCATATTAGAATATTCAGTCAGACCCCTAAACGGTACAATAAGCTACATTTGGAAAATTAGCAAAAGAAAAACTACCATACATTATGGGTAACATCAGCTATATTTAGGGTGTAATACATTGCTGATTACGTACCTATGAAAATTATTTTGTCTATATATACGTCGTTTGTGGCTGTATAGGATTCGCAAGTGGTTCAATTACAAAATTTAGTTTAGTTCTCTTAGGCGAAAGCGTCCACAAGGCAACGTAGCGCTTTGGTAACCCTCTCTAGCTTAATATTCAATTTAGGATAGACTTTTTCATATTTTCTAACCGACCTTTTTTTTTTTTGAGAAAGTATTTTCTAACCGACCTAATGCCTTTGGTAAGCTACATTTTTTATTTACCATTAATAGCTTGCTAACTAAGGTTTGTTCTAAAACTATTTATGTAATAATGTTTGTAGAAGCGAAAAAAACATATAAGTAATAATCTTGAAACTTTAGAGTAAAATTTTTCACTTACTTGTACTAAACATGTTAACAATAATATAAGTAACAATATTTGTTCAAGGTAAAATACTGTTTCCATTAAAAAGTTTAATTCTTAAACTTCCCCATTTCTCATCTGATAGATTAAAAATTATAAGTAGAGTTGAGAAAAATTAATTTGGTTTTAAATATTTGTTTATGTGTAAACATAAATACAACAATAAAATTACAAACATAACTATAGATATCATAATGCATGATCATGAGATGGTCATAGGGGACGGACGACCTTCATTCAATGCAACCATGATCTTCCCATAATGGCAGCATAAATAACTGAATTTTCTCTTTTGGGATGCTTCTAAATGCATAAAAAATTTTAAAATTTAATTTCATTTATAATATATTTTTTTTTTAAATCATTCTATAATTCATATTTTTTTAAAAAAAATTTTAATATAAAATAAATGACATGTTAAGAAAAATTTCGTAATTTTATCTTTTTGAATGATAATCATATGTCATGTGAAAATGTGTGTTCTTTCTGTAGGGACTCAAATTGTCTTGGACCCTGGACAATAAAATTTTGTAGAGAATGGGTAGGAAGAACTAGGCATCTAACAAGCAAACAACGGTTAATCTGAAATTTATGGCGGATCCCTCTAAACGAATCGGACTAGGAGTTTTTGTAAGAATCATGTTTTCTTTGGCTCAGTCCTTCGGGCCCCCCTGACTTTCTGAGTCTTACTGGTTATATAGTCTTATTTTCGTTGATCTTGACCATCCACTTGCCAATTATCTGATCATTGTGTACAGGAGTTTGTCCCATCATCTGTAGTTTACAGGCTTTATGTTAGTTCTCAGCCGCCTTCATAGACTTTCTATTAGTCGAGGTAACCGAGGCAACTGGGTCCGTTGGTCACATCTTCATTAAGACGGCCAGAATGTTGGTGGAATATTTTCCCCTTACCAACCGTCGGTGCGCCGAGGATAAGTGTATCCTCGGCGAGGCTCTTGGTTGACTTGGGCCCTCCCCAACCATCCTCGGCGTGGGCCCTGGGCCGGATATGATATGGGCCAGTGTGGTTAATGTGTTAGGGCCCCACAATAGCCCCTCAAAATTCTGCTGCACGTCCTTTTGGGCGGGGAGGAAGATTTTGAATTCCTCAGCGCATTCTCGTGCTCTGCCGAGTCTTACCCCTCCGTCAGCGTTATCGCTATTTTTGCTGTTTTCGCTGCTTTCTTTTAGCGCAGAAGGCCTGTTCGAGGATTGTTTCCTTGCCAATTCCCCTAGGAGAGGTAGGATTAAGTTTCGCAACGCCCTTAATGCTCGCCATCGTTTGGTTTTCACTTGTGGTGAGGTTTCTCGTTGACGGCTTAGATCCGTGGCTAGCGCAAATATCTCGGTTCATCTTGTGGTGCACATCTCCCTATAGTGACTAGTTTTCATATGGGTTTGGGTCCGAGGACCGTGCGAGACTTCGGCTTTTCTTACTGCGTTAGTGTTTTATAAGGAAGTGATCTTTCTGCTGGCTTGAGTTTAAAGGATCATATGCCTCGATTCTGCTCAGTACCTGATCTTCTTGTTTATCATCTGAAGTTTATCATCTGAAGTATCTAGTTTCCCCATGAGGCTTAGGTCCAAGGACCATGCAAGACCTTGGTTCTGTCCAGTACCTAGTTTTCTCGTTTTATCATCTGAAGTATCTGGTTTCCCCATGAGGCTTGGGTCCGAGGACCATGCAAGGCCTTGGTTTTGTCCAGTACCTAGTTTTCTTGTTTATCATCTGAAGTTTATCATCTGAAGTATCTGGTTTCCCCATGAGGCTTAGGTCCGAGGACCATGCAAGGCCTTGGTTCTGTCCAGTACCTAGTTTTCTCGTTTTATCATCTGAAGTATCTGGTTTCCCCATGAGGCTTGGGTCCGAGGACCATGCAAGGCCTTGGTTCTGTCCAGTACCTAGTTTTCTCGTTTTATCATCTGAAGTATCTGGTTTCCCCTTGAGGCTTGGGTCCGAGGACCATGCAAGGCCTTGGTTCTATCCAGTACCTAGTTTTCTCGTTTTATCATCTGAAATATCTGGTTTCCCCATAAGGCTTGGGTCCGAGGACCATGCAAGGCCTTGGTTCTGTCCAGTACCTAGTTTTCTCGTTTTATCATCTGAAGTATCTGGTTTCCCCATGAGGCTTGGGTCCGAGGACCATGCAAGGCCTTGGTTTTGTCCAGTACCTAGTTTTCTCGTTTTATCATCTGAAGTATCTGGTTTCCCCTTGAGGCTTGGGTCCGAGGACCATGCAAGGCCTTGGTTCTGTCCAGTACCTAGTTTTCTCGTTTTATCATCTGAAGTATCTGGTTTTCCCATGAGGCTTGGGTCCGAGGACCATGCAAGGCCTTGGTTCTGTCCAGTACCTAGTTTTCTCATTTTATCATCTGAAGTATCTGGTTTCCCCATGAGGCTTGGGTCCGAGGACCATGCAAGGCCTTGGTTCTGTCCAGTACCTAGTTTTCTCGTTTTATCATCTGAAGTATCTGGTTTCCCCATGAGGCTTGGGGTCCGAGGACCATGCAAGGCCTTGGTTCTGTCCAGTACCTAGTTTTCTCGTTTTAAGTCTGTTTTATCTCTTTATCCGTAGCCGTTTAATTCTACGTTGCTATAATTTACAATAAGCATTAAATAATCACATTCTTCAAGCAGAATAATAATAATAATAAATGCAGGCTGGAGTTGGTGGAGGATAAGACCTTGCCGTGTCTTGCCTCTTCGTTTGGTGGGACTCTCCAGATAACGAGGCGTCTCCTGGGTTGTCCGAGTGACGCGTTCTGACGCTTCAGTGCCTTCTTGTTTAATGAGGTGTCTCCTCATTAATACCGGCCATGAATCTACGAGGATCTAACGGTTGGCAAGCCCCTTGGAAGTTGGGGCGGCATTATTGCCTCCGAAAATTTCTCCCTGGGATTTATGGCAGATTGGCACTCATCAATATCCCACCTTCTATATAAAGCGTTTCTAGGGCAGTCTTCTCCTTCACATTTGACAGATATCCATCGTAAATTCCTCCCAAAAATCATCACCCCAAAAAGGTTCCGCCAAACGTCGCCGTCTGAACCCCTTCGAGCGAGTTGGCCCTTGGAGAGGGCGATCCTGGAGATGCACAGCCCCTCTCAGGAGCCGAGGATGACACTCCAACCTTGGCCGCCACGCTGAGATGGGTGTAGGGAAGATCCGAAGATTCTCCTTCTTTTCAACCTAACCGGAGACGGAGCCCTCCTCACCGCCTGGAGGAGGATCCGGAGAGAACGTAACCTCCCTCCCTTGGGTTTGGGTTTTTGACCCTCCAAGCCAGCTACAGTGGGGGTGGGAGGGGAACCAGGCGGAACCCAAAAACGGAACCGTCCTGTGCCACGGCCTCTTCCGCCTTCCATGTAGCTTTCCTTTCTTCCAATCCTTCTTCTCTCTTCTTTCTTTTGCTCCTCAACGAGCCTTCCGCTTTTCTTTTCCTCTTCTCTTGCTTCTCATCCAGCCTTCTTTCTCTTCTTTCCTCCTCTCGTCCTTCACTTCTTTTCTGATATTTGTTCTTCATCTCTTCTTTCACTCTTTTTTCCTTACTTCTTTTTTATCTTTCGTTCTTCTGCCATCGTTGCTTTCTTTTATTGGCTCCTCGGCCGGCCTTGTCAAGCGTTTGCCTTTGTAGTTAGCTTTAGAACAAGCCCCCTGGGCATTACTTGTAAAAGATGTAATTTTTCTTCATATATGAATAAAAGAAGTAGACTTGTTTAACGTGTTGCCTCTTTTTTTTTTGCGTTTGTTTCTTGTTGTTGTAGACCGCCGGATGAATACTGTTGCTGAAAACTGTATAGATCTGCATCTGTTCTCGATTGATTTGTTGTTTTGTTTTCTTTACCCCAGCCGTCGTGCCGCTAATGCACAAGTCCTTCCCACAGACGGCGCCAATTGTAGGGACTCAAATTGTCTTGGACCCTGGACAATAAAATTTTGTAGAGAATGGGTAGGAAGGACTAGGCATCTAACAAGCAAACAACGGTTAATCTGAAATTTATGGCGGATCCCTCTAAACGAATCGGACTAGGAGTTTTTGTAAGAATCATGTTTTCTTTGGCTCAGTCCTTCGGGCCCCCCTGACTTTCTGAGTCTTACTGGTTATATAGTCTTATTTTCGTTGATCTTGACCATCCACTTGTCAATTATCTGATCATTGTGTACAGGAGTTTGTCCCATCATCTGTAGTTTACAGGCTTTATGTTAGTTCTCAGCCGCCTTCACAGACTTTCTATTAGTCGAGGTAACCGAGGCGACTGGGTCCGTTGGTCACATCTTCATTAAGACGGCCAGAATGTTGGTGGAATATTTTCCCCTTACCAACCGTTGGTGCGCCGAGGATAAGTGTATCCTCGGCGAGGCTCTTGGTTGACTTAGGCCCTCCCCAACCATCCTCGGCGTGGGCCCTGAGCCGGATATGATGTGGGCCAGTGTGGTTAATGTGTTAGGGCCCCACACTTTCTTTTTAGGAACATGTGAAAATGTTATATAAGAGAGATTTGTGCTTTTTCCTTTTTAGTAAGTAAAATTTTCTTCAAAGCAAACTACATATAGTCATAACTGATAAAGGTTTTTTTGTTTTTTGTTAAATTATGGGATGAGAGATTAAATTCTTCCTACAATAAACAAATAAACATATATATATATATATATATATATAATATGCAAATATTCTCATGCTAATTTTTTTATCTGCTATTAATAATTTTATTATGACCACTGCTGTCCTCAATACCGTAATTTCTATGTCAATAACACTGCCATTATATCATATCAACATTATTGTTGTTACCATCACCAATAGAATTGCTATTAGCATTACCATCGTGTATACAACACCATCATTAAGCCCCCTCCTCCTATGCTTTTTTCCCTCCTTTTTTTATTTATGAAGAAGCTAATTCATTTTCATGAATAAGCACCTAAAACCACTCAAGCACCTGTCACAGCCTTAACAAGCAAACCAAGCCTAGCCCATTCAAACATAAATTATACATGAATTCACAAATTATCACACAGGATTATGTTACTACTTACTAGTAGAAACCTGAAATATTAGAGAGTTTTTTATTTTTATTTTTTATTATTAGATAGTTAATAGAAAATGAATATTTAAACCTTAATTCTCCTAATAAAATAGCACAAGTTATGCCATTGGCATATATGAGAGTATATTAAATGCAAATAAGAAATATGGTTATTTTATAATCATGACACTAATAAATTAAAGGGTTTGGCTTACCTTCTGTACTTTTTTAACTGGAATCTCATTTTATTTCAATGAGAAACTACTACATTACTCACTAACTAAATAAGATGTGGAAATTAAAAACCACTACTACTTGCCATTGTATATTTAAAACAATCGAAAATGTCCAGTTAAAAAAGTACTAAAAGTAAGTCAAACCCTAAATTAAATAAATTAAATATAGTTATTAGAGTTTAGATTAATGACTTAGTAACCAAGGTTATTTTGGAATGCTTGCTAACTTGAAGAGGGTATTTTTGTAATTTTGGTATGAAATATTAAAGGAATCAAAAGATTATCATATACATTTTCTTTTTCTTTTTCTTTTTTCTAACAATTCCATTATATGTTAATAGCAAAACAAGCTGTTGTGAAATCTTTACCTATCTACAATAGTTAAGGATGCATATTGGTTGATTTTATACTTTAGGGAGAAACTGTGAATAATCCAATAGATAAAAGGGGAAAGAATGTAATTTGCTCTTCTTCTTTTTTTCTTTTTTTTTTTTAACCCGTACAATCACTATTACCGCTACAATAATAGCAATATATCACTGCACACAAAAGGGCCACAACATATATAAGTTTTTTCATAACTATATTTCCCAACAAATCCAAGGTTTAGGCCACTTTCTTCTATGGAACATAGTTGAGATTAATGGCATCCATTTGTTTCTCGCCGCAAACACTAACAGAGTCAAGATATATACAGTTTTTTTTTTTTTCTTTTTTTGAATTAGTTTATTTGCATGGATTGTGCAGTGAAAAGTGAAAACAGAATGGTAAAGTGTATGACAATATCACACGCACCAAAAGGGTAGAAAAAAATGACATATGGATTTGTTTGCTTTTGGGCTGGAAGTAAGGACTGAGTGAGATCGAGTACAGCACAGATCATTTGATTGACAATGTGACGACTTTTGATGCCTGTTTTGGCCTTTATTAAAGTTTGGCACCGAGTCATGGCAATGTTACGTCTTGTCAAGATGTCAAATCGCATAGACCCTTTCTTTTCTTTCTTGATTCCAGTGGTTGAGATTTAATATCATATCAATAGTAAAAAGGTTAAATGCCTGCTCATATTATACTCTTGCCAGATTTTTGCAGTTGCTTTTACATATGGCCCATATGATAAGGATTACCCAGATTTTAGCACCAAATTGTAATTATCCTTTTTATTGCTAGCTGAGATAAAGTTCCGAAGCAGTGTTTTGGCTCTTACGAAAAGGGTGGGCCCAAGACGAAGGATGCTGAAATATCTCAGAATTACGGAATATCTTTGCTTCTAAAAACAAGTCTCAGTCATAGAATTATATATTTCCCCATAAAAAAAAAAAAGTCATAGAATTATTTTAAAATTAGATTTTCTTTTCTTTTCTTTTCTTTTTTGAGAGAGTTTGTAGAATAAATTGTTTTTGTATCACAACTCTACCATAGTCAACTATTAATGGTGAGGGAAAAAAATGATGTATCCATGTGAGTTGATCATATAAAATTGTGATAAAAGTTTTGGTACAAAAATTATGGTACAAAAATAACTCTATATTTTTTTGTTGTGGTGGACTCAAATGATGTATCATGTGAGAGGATGTGAATTTTTCAACATTACTGTCGCGCACTTTGCTTTTCTTTTCCTCTCTTTTTCTTCAATAGAATTATTGAAAATATTTGTTCTTAATGTATAAACCCACTCTTTTTAAGCTTAGTGAAGATGTGAGGATCCCAACCGAAACGAGCACCACAAATAGAGGCAAGCCATCATCAGGCTATATAAGAACTTTGGCCTTTAAAAGCCATTATGTATTCTATTGTTTTTCTTTTTTGGTTATAATTTGTATTATTTGAAGTTTTGATCTCTTTTTAGTTCTGAAAATCATAAAAATTGTTGACCATATATAATTCCTTTCCTTTTAAAAAAATAAATAAATAACTGAAATTTTCTTTTGCTTTTTAGAATATTTTGTAAGCCACATTTAGCAAGGTTGTTGGGAATTTCCTGCTATTTATTAGAAAGTAATAAAATATTAAGGCTTTTTTGTGTGAGGCCCATGTGTCAACCACCGGAAGTCGGCCTTATTAAATCCGGGTCTATGTTTTAGAATCAAGCAGGAACTCAACACCTGCCCAAGAAAACTAAAGGCTATCGGTGTACCTTTTGGGCCTACAAAAGAAACCAGGCCTTATGGGTGTGTGGATCAAAAAGAGTGGAACCATAAGAAGGATTTCTAATGAGATCAAGTATAGGTGATCTTCTGCTAATATGTCGGTGTCTTGCTAAGAAAGAAGACCTTACTATAACCATGGCCAACCAATGGAGATTGGAAAAAGTGGCTTTGAAGGTTCAGTTAGCCAAAAAACAAGCTGAGACTTTGAGAGTGAGAAGTGACAAAGTAACAATAGCTAAAAATTGCATATCTTGGTTAGTGCAATGATGGTTGTATTTATAAGACTAGGGGGACTTGGATTTGGCGGGAATTACTCTTAAATCATAAATCCCACTTTTAGGACTGTATGGTCTATTGAGAGGATGGGTGTTAGGGTAACAGCGCCAAAACTATAAGTTTATGGAAGAAGTTCAATCGTATTTGATGTGATTGTCGATTGGTAAGACACAATAATTGTTGATATGAGAAGGAGTCGGTGGCATTTGATCGACACTCGTTATGAGGAAGATCTTTTTAGTCAACCGGCCATATAGGAGATACTGATGGGAGTACAACCATGTTAGCCAAGAATGGGTTGACTGTCGCAAGCCCAAAGGCCTAAGAGCATTTCCAACAGCTTTTCCAAATTTTTGTACTATTTGAAGAATGAACAGTGACATTTAACTTTTACCTACCCACTTTTTCAAATATACTTCCAACAGATTCTCTATCTCATTCTCTATCTCATTTAAATATTATTTTTTCATTCATTGTTTATTCATTTTTTAATCATCATTTATTCTTTTTTTAACAACTATATTTTTCAATGAGAAGTGTTATGTTCATAACATTTTACGCAATACTTTCACAACAAAATTTATGTAGAAAGTTTACTAGTTTTAATTTGATCCCACCATTGAAATTATTTTTTTACTCGCCAATATTAACTAATATCAATCTGTTACTTAAAATTTATTGTAAAAATATGGTAAAAATATTGTGATAGTATTCTTCAATTAGGATTTTTTTTTTTTATTATTTTTCTTCCTTTCATTTCATTTTCATCCACGTTTCATTTCTTTTTTTTTCTTTTTTCTTTTTCTTGTTTTTCTCCTCCACACAAGTGTCCAGCCCCCCTTCTTTTATTTTCTTTTTCACCTCAAGAACATTCCAGCATCTCACATTTGCTTCACATCAAAGAAGAGAGAGAGAGAGAGAGAGAGAGAGAGAGAGAGAGAGAGAGAGAGAGAGAGAGAGAGAGAGAGAGATCGGCTTGGGCCTCCACTACATCTCCAACATCTCCACCACCGCTCGTCGTCCTCCCCACCACCAGGTTGGTTCAGATCGGCTTGTTCTTTTTTTTTTTTTTTTTCTTATTTGCTTATTCTAATTCAACTTTATTTTAAGAATTGGATTTTGTTTTGTGTTTTGTGTTTGGATTAATTCTCTTGCTCATGAACATGTCTCTCTCTTTTCTCTTTTTTCTTTTTTTTTTTCTTGATTTCATTTGGTTTATGAGAAAAATTATTTTTGTGTTTGGATTATATTTTGCGTTTTGTAGCCATTGAGATAAAGAAGAGAGAAAGAGAGTGAGGAAGAAAGAGTAAGAACATTGAGAAGCAACGGAGAGAGAGTGTGAGAGAAAAAAAGAAATCCTGAGGAGAGAGAAAGAATTGATATAATAGTAGCTTGTATGATTTTTTAATCAAAAAAATTCAATTGCTAATGCACAGTAGCCCATCAGATTTGATGAACTACTGTTCATAAGCCAAAAAAAAAAGGGGATTTAGAGAATCCACTGGAGAGCTTTTTTTGGGTTTCATTCTCTATTATAGAGAGAATTTGGGATTTAGCTTCTCTGTTGGAGATGCTCTAAGCATCCATATTGTGTGGATCAAGAGCCTATCCTTGAGCTTGAGTTGGCATATACTTATGGCATGTTTGGATATTTAAAAAAGGAGGGGGAGTAGAGTAGAGGGAGGGAGAGTAATCCAATTACTTTATTTGGAAGTTTTTTAAGGAAGGAGGGGGAGGGGTTTGGAGGGGTTTCAACTCCCTCTAACCCCTCATTTTTAACTCCCCCAAATTGGAGAGATTTGGAGGAAGAGTAGAGTAGATAAATTATTGTCCAAGTAAATTCTTTAATTTACCATTTCTAACAAATTAATCATAAACCAATGTTGCAAATTCATTTTCAAATAGGAGTAAATTTGTCTATTTTAATTATTTCCTCTCCTCTCCATCCTAATTTTTAAAACATCCAAACAAGTGGAATGGCTAATTACTCCATTCTCCCTTACTAATTATAAAAACATCCAAACAAGGTGGAGGGGAATCATTCCCCTCTACTCTCCTCCCTCTCTAAACTTCCAAACAAGCCATTAAGGAAAATGGAACTACAGAACTAGCCCTGGTAGGCTTGAGAGATGGAGAAAATCCATTGTGTTTCGGAAACATGCATCCTTTCCCTCCCAAGAGAGTGGACCCAACATGTAATACTCTCTCCGAGAGATAGGCCATTCCCTGGGCCTAAAGGTTCCTTCAATAGGCCGAACCTCCTCCAACTACTCCCTTATTTTCATTAAAGAAAAAAAAATTTAACAAAGACAGTACTGTGTCTAAAACCTTACGCTTTGGTACCATATATGTTCGTCCTAAAAGATGGAAGTCCGTGGGTGTAGAAATCACACGCAAGAGTTTCTTTAAAAATTACAAGGATAAGGATAGAAATGGCTTTGGGTTTATTTATAGAGCACATGTACCATTTGATGAAGAGTTGCACACTCTGGAAGTGGAAGGGTTGTAATCTAGGAACAAACACACTTTTAACCCACATTAATATCAATATGTACTAATTGTCTAGCCATAAAGGGTGCAAAAATATGTACTATTTCGTGGTTTGGCTGCACAAATATATATTAATTAATTTGTAGGTTAAATAGTACATATGTTATTTAAAAGAATTTATATTTTTATAAGTTTTATATAATGGAACATATCAATGTATTTTGTGTGTGTGTATATATATATATATATGAAAAACGTAATTTAATAAAAAGATTTAAACTACATATTACAATATTGTTTTTTATAAATGGATAAAATGTTATTAATAGGACTTTTTTTAAATATAACATAATTGCTTGACTAATTTGAACATATCCAAGAATTTTTTTTTTTTTTTTTTTAAATGTACACTTCCATTTCATGTAACGCAAGTAACATGGTACATTAAGTTTAAACTATTATATAAGTTTAGAATTGTAATATTTTTTTTTTCTTTCCAAATAAAAGTATAATGTCTATATCACTTAAACTTGAATTTTAAGGTAATCTTTTGAATATTTATAATTTTTATTGTTTTTTAGATCCAATATCTCTAATTTCTAATGCCTAGTTGTTTGTATTTTTTTAGTCCAAAACTAAAGAATTTAGCCTAAACAAAATAAAATTTCATACTTTTCAACCCTAAAAATAAGAAGAAAAAATCATGATTTTGAGCCCAAAACTACAAAAAAGGAAACCTACAAAAAAAAAAAAAAAAATCTATTTAAGGCCCAATTAGTCCCAAATGGATTGAATTGGCCAAAGTAGACCAACAAGGACTGAAATAGACCGAATAAATCAAAGTGGACTGAAATGGACTGAATAGACTCAAGTGAACTGAAGGGACCAAATGGACCAAAGTAGACTGAAATGGACCGAAAGGACTAAAGTGAACCAAAGTGGAAGGAATGGACTAAATGGGTCTAAGTGGACTAAAATGCTAAGTTGATGTGATGTGACTCAAACGAAGTATACTAATAATAAATGCTACATTTTAACTTTTAAATGTTATAAAGATTTGTAAGACTTATATGTAGTAAAATTTGTACTAACTACATTATCACTATGTAAATTTTTTAGTTAGTAAACTATTTCATTTAAATGTTCTTTTTATTATTAAAACATTAAGTATACGTTTGGATAGGAATTAATTTTCTTGCATTTAGCGTTTTGTGTTTTCCTTTTATTTTTTTTTTTATGCACACATTTTAGCTTTTGGGAGACAAGTGCACTGTTCATATATTGTTTACGCACTTTTCACACATTTAAAAATTATTTTGTTACAGTGTTTTTAGTTTTCAATTTTCAACAAAATAAGCTGTATCCAAACAGACCCTAAATAAAAACAATCATAAGATGCATTATTTAAAAGATCTTATTTTTTGATAAATATTAATTTTGAAAAGCGTAAATGACTTCATTTAATTATTTACTGATAGATTTAACAATTGAAATAGATCAAAGTGAACCAAAATGGACGAAATGCTAAGTTTATGTGGCTCAACAAAAGCATAATAAGTTGTAACAATAAATATTATACTTCAATTTTTAGATATTATGTATTTGTTTGGATACACTTATTCTGCGTCCACGTTTGCGCGATTGCGTGTTTTACTCCTTTTTTTTTTGGCACGCTTTTCAAGAGCAAATAATATTGTTACGCAACTTTTAACTATTCTCCTGTGAACAGTGCACGAGTCCCATAAACTTCACTATTCAGCCACACTTTCATTAAAAATGTGTCCCACAGCACTATTTACACATTTAAAAATTATTTTGCTACAGTATTTTCAGTTTTCAGTTTCAGCAAAATAAATTTTATCCAAACAAACCCTATATATTAGAGCTTAGCATTAGTTTTTTTTCTGTCATTTTTTTCATGTGAATTGCATTCAACGAGATTTTAGATATTATTATCTTAAAATGAGTATAAGAATTTGAATTAGAGCTTAGCATTAGTTCTTTTTGCTATGTCACATAATCATGGTGCATTGCATTCATCAAGATTTTAGATATCATTATCTTAAAATGAGTATAAACTCAAAACACAAAATTCGTTTCTATGTTGCAAGCCAAACTTCTACAGCCAAAAATTAAGGCAAGCCACACAAAATCACACTGCCCAACCAGACTGCACACTGTAAAATGTATGTACTTTTTCAGTATGAAGCTCACTGAGATGGTAAGCCAAGATTGTTCCCTATCCTCCTTTTGTCCTCTCTACTTTTTGTTAAGAAGGTGAGCAAGGTTGCGAAGTTCCTCAAATGCATGCATTGTTTCTGCGTCAAATCCTCCAGCAAACTGCATCAAGAATAAACAAAAATGAATCAATATGTACTCTAAGTAGTTCAACTGAAACATACCATCTGGGCTCATCATTGACCCATGAAAGAGTAGAAGTCTATCAATTTTCACAGATGCTTATGGTCAAGAAGCATCACAAGATATAAAGAGAAACCTTTCCAAATAACAAGATTTCTTCTTTTTCTTGTCTTTTTGTAACTTTTTTTTTTTTTTGTGTGGCTATGTGGTTACATTTTAGATGCTCTATATGGTTAAATTTTAGATGCTCTATTTTGTTACATTAAAGTAAAAGGAAACATTATTATTGTTATGCTACGAACCTGATGAATTCTAAAAGCAAATCGGACTCCTTGAAGCAACATATAGTCCATTGCAGGATCTTTTTCCAGAGCTGTCTTTGATTGAAGTTCCATAGCTACTCTTTTCATGTATATCTTTGCCAACTTGACAGAGCCAAACTTTATCTGAAACATCCAATGGTTCAATTTATTTTGCTAAGCCTCAGTATTCTATAAAATGCAAAACACAGGCTAATAGAGTGGCAAATGGAAATTGGATACTTAAACCATAAAGCCCACAACAGAACACATTGGTGGAGGTCAGCAATAAATGGAACTATGTAAGATTGTACAGGCGCCCTGGACCTCATATACAGATCTCTGGACACCATATGGCATACAATCTTATTAGATGAATAAAGACTGACACAATCCATATTAATTGTCACTTTTGTTCCATATTAATCGGACTCCAAAATCAATGTGTTAATTTTAGTTTTTGGTAAGCTTATGTTAATATAATAAAATATGCATACGGGCATGTGCACATTGAGTGAGACTGATACAAAGAGAGAAAAAGATAAGGGCAAAGGGCCTTGGCTTCATCGCCCTACCCTTATGGCCTTATCCATTTCAACTCCTCTATTCCACCACTACCACCTCCCTCATATCACCTACAGCCACCGCTGCTGACCGCCCATTGATCACCAATCTCCAGCCACCAACTGGTGGCCACTGGCTACCATTCAGCCCACCCCCTACCTTGCCAAAGCGACTACCATCACCACCACCAGCACTTTCCTCACCCTAACCACCACTGTTGTGAATTTTCAATGCAACCAAGCATTAGAAAATATTTTTCCAGGTTGCAATAAAACAATAGAAACGAAATTATATTCCATTGATTTATTTTCATTATTGGTAAGTTAAAAAAAACCTAATGGGTCTTGAACCCACAATCTAGCCCTCTCTCTAGAATATCTAAGGGGAAGAGGTGGTAGTTGAGCTACAGCTCATTGGTCATTTTCCACTGAAAATGTTATTTGTAGAAAAACATTTTACGCCAAAACAAATGGAGCTTTAGATGCTTTAGATTTGATCCGCACACCACTTTTTATGTGTAATGATCTAAAATGTAATAGCCCCTTTTCTACCAGCTTCATATACATCTCTTATTGGAAGAAGGCAGATCAGAAAACTAACATAAAGATTTTTCAATGGTTTGATGGATTTTGATTTAAGATATGTTTCTCTTTTGAACAATTTTTATATTTTATATTATAAGACCACATGAAAACTAGATTAATGATTATGAAAATGACAAACAATAAAGTTTACCTTGCTTATGATACCATTATCAAGTATCCAGTCTGTGGGAATGTTAAATTCCTTGCAATTACGCATTAATGAATCCCTTGTTCGGAGAAGGTTGTAGACTGTACGCTCCATCCTGATGGTAGAAAGAAGATGTTTACAAGTTTTCAAGTATGATATATAGCATTCCTAGAGTAAAAGAACAATTTTAGGAAAAGCAATACAAATGTAGAGAAAAATAAAATCTCAGGTTCTTACTTCTCAGACAACGCAACCATTTTCTTCAGTGCAATGTCACAAGGCAGTCGGGGATCATCCTTGTAAGAAGACACTTCGGTCTCCAATTTCTTGAGATCTCTATACCCAAAAGCTGCTTCTCGCAATGTGTCAGCTTTCTTCTCTGGCCAATCAAAGTGCTTTAGGACTGCCCTCTCATCCACCTTTAAAAAGGATGCAAAAGACAACATGGAATCCGTGTAACTGTTTCCTTATATCTAAAATGTAATGACTACAAGGATCTTCAATTGATTGCAAGAAAAATATTAAAAACTAAGAACGTGTAACTTCAGAGAGCATGATTGAAGAGATTTTCTTGTAAACAGTATCAAAAGCTATAATACAATTGTTGCATAAATCTGATAAGGGTCTTTAAATTTCTTTTTATCACCGGCATACATTTGGGACTGTTATTATATAATCACATCCCATTTTAAAACAAATGAATGAATAGAGAAATGACCAAAGAGATTAAAATTCTAGATATTTGGAACCAAAATTTTATGAAATCAAAATGGTTACTCTAACAGTGACAGCAATCTACTTACAAGAAAGCAAAGTTCATCGTCAAGCCACTTCACAAATGCCACAACATCTTCAATCTTTTGAAAAACTGCATTATTCACCTCTCTTATCAATGAATTTACAAATTCTCCTTGAGTCTCAACATCTGCCTTTATCTGCATAACAAATGATAAACGCACCTTGAGTTAAGGATATCTAAACTAGTTAATGTACTTAACAAAGTAACAAAGTAACAAATGGAACTTAAAACACCGAAAGTGGACATTTCATTTAGGCAAGAAGGCATGAGAAAAGGAATTTCCAGTTCTTAGATTAGAAACTTCCATCATGCTAGAAGACAAGTTTTTATTACTTTTCTCCTTGTTCTCAGCAGTTTAGCAGGACATTTAAATTTTTTTTTTTTTAAGGAAAAAAAAAAAACAAGACAAAAATTTTGGACTTTTTATCATGTATTTAATCAAGATCCTACACTTCCAAATTGATAAATTACCAATTGTCTCAAGAGCTTAATCTAGAAAAAGAAAGAAATCTCTTCTGACACAAATAAATCTCTTCTAACTGGAAAAAGAAAAAATTGAGTAATTTCAAAAAGAAAAAAGAAAATAAATGAGCAAAACACTTACAGCAAGCAAATGTGAGGATCGGTTCTCAATTTCTCCGATCATGCTACTACGAACATTTCTAACATCTGGGACATCACAAATTCCTCCATTTGAAGAATCCTTTCTTGAATCTCTCTTCATGAGTGAATGGTAAAACTCAACTACTTGTGGGGCTCGCTTGACCATTCCTGCAGTGCTCCTCACTGCAAACTTTGGAGGTGGTGGGGGAGGAGGCGGTGGTGGTGGTGGAATTTGAGTTTTACATTCCTCCTTAGGTCCACTTGAAATGAAACATGTAGGCCTTGGAGGAGGATTCGGAATACGCAATGCCCTTTTCTCAACATCAAAAGAAACTGAAATTTTATTAGCTTCTTGCCCATTTCCAAAGACTTGGGCTCTTTGAATGATACCCAACTCATATGTTTGAGGAGTTAACGGTTCTACTTCCTTTTCCATGTCTTTTGTACATACAAAACAATCAGATTGCCTTCTCTTGTTTGGTACCAATTCTTCTGCACAGCATTTGGATCCACTTATAGAGTGTCTTCTCCTAGGACTACTCAGTTCCTCCAAATCAACCCAACTTTTATCTAGAAGGATATCTGGCGATTCTAAATTTGGTAAATCCTCTTCAGAAATAGGCCATTTCTTTAACTTCTTTATGAGGTTTAATCTCTTTGCACTACTACATTCTAAGTACTCATTGCTTCGAGAAGAGAATGAACCAACAGATTCAGCACTCCTCTCAATTGAATGTGGGCTAGATGGCTTATCTGAATTCATTGTTGAGCATGAATTGCGCAACTCATTTCTTAAACATGAATTTACCCACCTCAAGTATGCAAGCTCCTCAACCTCATTTAATCTGCTCATCTGAAGTCCTTCAACTTGTTTGCATAGATCTTCATTTGTGTGTCTCAGCAAAGATGCTTCAGCTTTAATTTTTGCAACAATGTCACTCTGGTAATCAGCAAGAAGATTTAGTACAATTAGGAAAAAAGCGAACCAATTTAATGAATTAAAACTTGGACTTTTAGGAGGAAAATGAATTAAAGCTTGGCCTGTCCAAAGACAAGATTGTCACTAAAAAAGAGCGCATGACAAATAAACTTAACTCATTCACAACCAAAACTTCAGATTTAATATATATATATATATATATATATATGATTTATGTAGTCCTGTATTATTTGGAATAGAAAATTTTAGTATGGTTCACTTGGGTTCCTGGTGAGGCAAATATGTCTGCCCATGAATTAGATAGATGGGCTCTATCAATGAAACGTTAAAAGGTCATATCCAATGTACAAAGCTCTCACTTTTGTGATCGGAGAAAGGTGATTGGTAGGCAGCCTTACCCTTCTTTTTGTGAGTGTAGATTCCCAGATCCAAGCCCGCAATATGCCACATCATGCAACATTCAAGAATAATAACCCTATGTTGTTGCCAACAAAACAGAGGAAGAAAAGCTACATAGAATGTTGATATTCTATGTTTGATGTTGTTCCATTTATGAAAAATGAACAACTCCTCTAAACAAGGATAAATAACACTAAATTAACAACAAAGTTTTTGTCACTCCTGTCCTTACTCATACAAACTTAAAGACATAGCTAAGTTTAAGTTACACTTAATCAATTACATATTATTTTTTGGGCCCTTCACCATCTAAACTAGAATAAATAGCTAAACCACACTAAACTGATTACACAAAAGGCTCAAAAAGAGTATCTTTCATTCTTTCTTTGGTTTGCCTCTGAGTAATCAAACAGACAAAGTGCCTGATTGCTAAGGTGGTTTCAAACCTCGCTTTCTCAGTAAAGCTTTTTCAAACAACCCCATTTTAAGAAGGCTGAACTTAAACTGTACCAAGAAACATCCATCAGAATTGATTATTGACTACAAAATTTTCTTCTTTAGTGTCCCTACTCATACAAACTTGGAGAAACATAGCTAAGTTACATTTAATCGATTCGACATTATAGTTCTCATGGAAACTAGGATAAATATCTAAACACCAACAAATATGTATCTTTCATTCTTTCTTTGGTTTGTCTCAGATTAATCAAACAAAAAAATAGCAAATAGGCCAAGACATATATCAATCAGAAAGAACAATACCTCCTCGGAAGCCTTAGCTAGTGAAGCCAACTGAGAGTCCATAGAAGCAAGCCTGCAAGCAAGATTCCTCTTTTCAAGCTGTAGCTCCTTATTGAGCCGCCTCAACTCCACAACCTCCATTTCAAGACTCGTCGAAGAAGACAATGTTACAGAAGAATTCTCATTATCTTCTTCACCCCTTGAACTTGAAACCTCCAATAAGTGGTCTGAGAGGCTTGTTTTCTCAGCTTTTTCAAATTCTAACAATCCGATTTTGCGAACAAGATCATCCAGTTCAGTCCTCTTGACATCTAGTTCTCTTTCGAGGTCCAAAACCTTAGGATTTCTCTTACATTCTGACAATTCAGCTTGTAGCTTGAATTCCCTGTCCTTAGATTGTTGCAGCAGGCTTCTCAAATTCTCAAGCTCGGTAAACAAATCTCGAGACGACTGTCTCCGGTGAGGATGGACGTGGACTTGAGCCGCATTGACGGAAACCGAGCACGACAAGTCTCCGATCAGCGATCGCTTGACTCTAGAATGGGAAGGCACAAAAGGGTTCTTCTGGTTTTGGTTGGTGGATGAGTCTGAGCTCGAGAGAAGTGGCTGTGGTTTCTTGGTGTGGACTGTGACAGTGAGTGTGGGCTGTTGGGAAGCCTTGGTTTTCCTGTCTGTTGCTGATGAGAAGCCTTTTACTATTTGGGAACCCCATGAAGAAGCAGACCTCAGCTTTGAAGGGTTGCTGCCATTGTTATTGCCTTTTGAGTTTTGAGATTGAGGCTTTGGTATCTGATTTTGATCGGCAAATTTGGAAGCTTTCACCTTCTTCTCTGATGGGT
Source organism: Quercus glauca (assembly GCA_023736055.1). Classification (NCBI taxonomy): domain Eukaryota; kingdom Viridiplantae; phylum Streptophyta; class Magnoliopsida; order Fagales; family Fagaceae; genus Quercus; species Quercus glauca. The sequence continues at coordinate 75,354,713 of CM043319.1, forward strand.
TTTCTTCTCTCATTGTTTTCTGTTAAATCCACAAAATCTATCTAAGAATCTATCTATCTATCTATCAAAAGATTAAAAACCCATATAAATTTTTCTTTGATTGTTCCAAATTCAAAGAGAGCCCTTTCCTAATTTTCCTTTTCTGGAACTCTACAAATGGAGTATTTGAGCTTAAATAAAACAAACAAATCTGGGCTTTGGAGTTTTGGCAAGAGTTTTGGAGTGTGAGGTGGAGCTGGTGAATGGTGCCAAAAGATGATATAAAAATATGGAAAAGTGTGCGGATTGTGTGATGAAAGGAAAGAAAGCTCCAATTCCAAGATTTTATACTTGAAATCTGCTGTGTTGTGTGCCATAAAAAATGGCAGCTTTTACCTTTATTGCACCCATTTTGAATTTTTGAAATTTGAATGTGCAAGAGAAGGGAGTGTACCGAAGGTGGATGTGCAACGGTCGTTTACTGTGCCCCGGAGGGCCCCACCACTTCCACGTGTGGAGTTAACTAAAGGCGAATATATATAATACTAATATATGTGTGCAATTAACAAGTTTTTGTGCTGTGTTGTCGTTTGCTAGATGTGGGATAAAAAAACAAATAAATTTGGCTTATTTGAAAACAATAATAGTATTTGTTTAAATGTTTTTGTTTTGGTAATTTGGGATAGGGGGATTTTAACCTTTGAAAGTATATAATGTAATGTCCCTATTTGAAATGGAAGAAATGTCAAACGCTGAAATGAGTCCTCTTAAAATAGAAAAGTGTTACGTCCACAATATTTTTATAATATTTTCACAACAAATTATAGGTGATTAGTTGTTATTGGTTCAAATTTGAACCTAACACTAAGATTACTTTTTTGTCCCAACAATAACAACCAGTAACATCCTAACACTTAGGATTTGTTGTAAAGATATTGTGGTCATATCATTTTTCCTTAAAATAACTTATTTGTGTCGAACATTAACACCCCTAAAAATAAGAATTAAAAAATAAAGTCAAATAAGTTACAAAACTTTTGGTATTTAAGTCAAATGAGACATCTAGAGGCTGTTTGATTCACTAGTTTCATGACTTAATTCTTTATTTCCATTACTCATAACTCAAAAATGGTGGGACTCATTACAAAAAGTTTGTTTGGCTGCAAAATACTCTGTTTCCATAACTTTGTTTTCATCTCTCAATTCTCTACTTTTTGAGTTATGAGTTGTGAAAACTGAAAACAACTTTTGGCTGTTTTCAGTTTCCATAACTCATAACTCAATAGCATTTTTGTAATTAAACACACATGAGGGACCCACTAATCATAAATCAGTCGCATCTTTTGACCAAAACAACTATTCCTTTTTTTTTCTTTTTCATTTTTCCTTTCTTCTCCTGGGTTCAGTCTCCCGTGTTCTTCCTCTCTTCTTCTTTTTTCCCCCTTTCTTCTCCTGGGTTCGGTCTTCCTGACGTTCTTCCCTTTTTTTTTTCTTCTTCTTCTTTCACTGGGTTCAGTGATCTGGGTTTTTTTTTTTTTTTTTTTTCCTTTCTTCTCCTGGGTTCGGTCTCCCATGTTCTTCCTTTTTTTTCCTTCTTCTTCTTCTTTCACTGAGTTCGGTGATCTGGGTTTCTTTTTTTTTTTTTTTTTTTTTCCTTTCTTCTTTCACTGGATTCAGGTGATCTGAACTTTTTTTTTCCTTTCTTCTTTCACTGGTTCGAGTTAGAGGGTACTAAAAAAATAAAAAAATAAAAAATGCACCAGTGACAGCTATGAGCCCACAAACAGTGTGAAAAATATTGAGTAATAAAAATTGAGTGATGGTGCCAAATAGCCTTGGTATTTTAGAGTGATGAGTGATGAGTGATGGAAATTGAGTGACAGAAATTGAGTGATGAAAAAAAGGGTGCCAAACAGCCTCCTAGTATCCGTTTGGATACACGTCCGAGTCCACCTTTTATTCTTCAGCACGTATTTAGCTTCTTCTTTTTTCTTTTTTCTTTTTTTTTAGCCGCAACTTTTGACTATTCTTCGTGAACAGTGCACCTATGCACTGTTCACAAGTCCCACAAACTTCACTTTCCAGCCACTTTTTCATTAAAAATGAGTAACACGGCACTATTCACACATTTAAAAATTATTTTGCTATAGTGTTTTCAGTTTTCAGTTTCAGTAAAATAAGTTCTATCCAAACGAACCCCTAAAGTGTTAAAACTTTAATAAATCCTCTAACTATCAAATTATTTATAAAAAAAAAAAATCAACAAATAAGTTTTTGTTTTTTTTAGAAACTCAACAAATAAGTTAGTCAAACACATTTGTGTCTGTTTGGGAATAGCTTTTCTTTTTTTGCTGAAAATAAAAATTTAAAAATAAAGTCAAATAAGCTACAAAGCTTTTGGTATTTAAGTCAAATGAGACATCTAAAGTTTTAAAACTCTAAGGATGTTTGGGAGAGTAGTTTGAGTTATGTTGTTTGGGTGTTTTTGATATATGTGTGGGTGAAAAAGTGTGTGGAAATATGTATAATATTGTTTAAAATGTGTAGTTTTGTGTTTGAGATGGCTTGCCAAACAGGCCCTAATCCTCTAACTATCAAATTATTTATAAAAAAAAAAAAATCAACAAATAAGTTTTTTTTTTTTTTAGAAGCAAAAATGGGGGATTTTATGGTTCTATTACGCCCCTGGACAGGTCGCCAAGTGGTTCGTGGTTAGCCAAGGTGAGGACATCGCATCCATGGCCCCACTTGCCACCTGTGTGGGAGTCACCCCCCACCAAGGTTGCCCACCAACAAACTCTTGCTGGTAGTGGGAATCGAATCTGAGTATGTTAGGCAGAGCAAACGAACCATACCCAGTTGAGCCAAGCCCCCGTTGGCAAATAAGTTAGTCAAACACATTTGTGTCTATTTGGGAATAGCTTTTCTTTTTTTGCTAAAAGTTTTTTACTGAAAGTATACTAAAGTATGCTTGTACATTAAAAAAAAAAATTGAAAATGTGAGAAAATGTGGGAAAAAGTAAGGTTATAAAAAGTTGTACATAAAAACTAAAAACTGAGCTTATAAGCTGAAGCCAAATACAAAGTGCCCTCAACCTCTCTCTCTCTCTCTCTCTCTCTCTCTCTCTCTCTCTCTCTCTCTCTCTCTCTCTCAGTTAAATTGCATATTTTATCATTAATTTTTGAAATTTGTTTCAAAATTTTATACCTTAAAATATATCACTTTAGTCCTTATACTCTCAAAATTATTTTTAAAATGTCCTTATCATCATTTGATTGATGAAAAATGTTGATGCCATTAACAACATTTATCCCACTTTGATGTCATCAAAGTGGCCCCAATTTCATAAATTTTGCTTACTAGAGTCACATCTTTGATATATCTATGAGAGACCACGACCTCACTCGCCTTTACTTTGTTTAGGTCAAACCCATGCAAATGGGTAAAGATCATGTTAGTGCCTCTCTAGGTGGTGATTTGGCTAACTATATTTTCTACATCAAATTAAAATAACTTTACAAGGCACTGGTCTTAGATACAATCTAAGAATTACATAACTTAATGCACCCTCAACCCTTCTCTCTCTCTCTCTCTCTCTCTCTCAATTAAATTGCATATTTTATCATTAATTTTTGAAATTTGTTTCAAAATTGTATACTTTAAAAGATATCACTTTAGTCCTTATACTCTCAAAATTATTTTTAAAATGTCCTTATCATCATTTGATTGATGAAAAATGTTGATGTCACAAACAACATTTATCCCACATTATAAACTCCATGTCATCAAAGTGGCCCCAATTTCATAAATTTTGCTTACTAGAGTCACATCTTTGATATATCTATGAGAGACCACGACCTCACTCGCCTTTACTTTGTTTGGGTCAAACCCATGCAAATGGGTAGAGATCATGTTAGTGCCTCTCAAGGTAGTGATTTGGCTGACTATATTTTCTACATCAAATTAAAATAACTTTACAAGGCACTGGTCTTAGATACAATCTAAGAATTACATAGCTTAAGTCCTGGTTACATTCTACAAAATGTAAAATTACATTGGATAAGCAACCAATCTATGAACCCTAAATTTAAGTTCAGAGGATAAATTACAAGATGGGGGAAGGTGTTAGATACCCGCCTTGCTTGACAAACTAGTTTTCTAGACTATAGCAACCAATTGACACTTCACATCGCTTAAACAAAATATGCTATAGACAAACAAGAACATGTTAAAAATGAAAAGATGGAGATGATGAATATGATTTGGAATTTAAAAGAAAAGCATGTGATTGTGCGTGATTAGTGATAATCATGGATATAACCTATGAACATGTTGAGAGAATTGAAATGTGTAATTGCATACTTGAGGAATGGCAAAGAAAAAGATATAGTTTTGCTTGACATTGATGATAATCTAAGATCTAGTATTTGATTATTTCATGAACAAGAAAAGAACATGTAAGCATAACCATGCTTAGATCCTAAATACCATATCAATACCATATGTAGATTAAAGTGTTTTAATGTTTTTTAATTTTATTTAGATTATAACTTGGTCAATAGGTAGTGCAATTTTTTTTAATAGATTTTTCTATAGAATGAAAGGTTTGTAATATTATTTTCTCTAAATTAATGCGATTATTAAAATTCAAGTTTTTTTTTATTATTAATTTTAACTAACAAATATAAAATAAATTAAATTATGACTTCATTGTGAACTCTAAGTTAATGATGGATGATATCTGTAGTGAAGACTTCATTGTAAGACTCACTATAGAGGGATGTTAAATATATTGGTGCTCTTGAGTTGTGGCTCTCTCAACAATTTTTATTCTTAGACTTACTTTATTTTTCTCTCTATTGAGATACTTGCATTTGAAATAACTTGAGAATGATGAAGAACACAAATGCCACAATTTCATGTAATCAATTGATAATATTTGGTGGAATGTGTGTACACACACACACACACATATATATAAGAGTTGGCATATTTTTATGTATAAACATTAACACAACAATAAAATTACAAACATAACTATAATCACTGCAATGTGCTACCACAAGATAGTTAGCAAGAAATGACGATCTTCATTCAGTGCAACCATGATCTTTCTATAATGGAAGTGTATGGGTAGTAAGTATCAATTACTGAATTTGAACTTATGAATGAATTTTGTATCAAAATGAAGCATGCTGCATCTACTTCGCAGATGACACTCTTTTTTGAAGCTAAGATTCCTTACGAAAGGCTCAAAGTTATGATGGTGAATAATGTTTAATAATTTTGCTCCGAGAGTCTTTTGTTCGTATACCTTATGACGCTATTTACGCAAAATTTAGAAAAGTGTCTGAAGTCTACCTAAGACAGTTTGTCTATCCAAGACAGTTTGACTCTTAGGTTCATATTAAACACCAAATGAGTGTGCAGTTTTATGGTCTTATTTATTAGAAAAGATGTAATGGTATGCACAACGTTAAATCATGGAAATATTTTATTTTATTTTTCATCTTTTGGGGTAACAACCTTGGTTAATGTAGTCTATTTAACAAATTTGATAGGGACAAAATTGCATGTTTGAAGAATAGAATAATTCAAGTGTATAGTAGGTTTTTTAAATTTTTTCTATGAATAATCTCATGTTTATTTATGCATGCCATTTCATGTGAATTTTTATGGTAAAAAGATATACGGGGAGAAATTAATCATATTTTTGGTCTCTTAAATTTTAAATTTTAATTGCCATTTTCATATATACAGAATCAAAATAATCTAAAAGTCTCATAATACAAAGGTAGAGATGTCATCAAACCCAATCCTTAAATGATGGAGTGAAAATTCTCACCTTCTAGTTAATAAACATGGTAATAAACATAAACATATCAGTAACAATATTTGTTGAATGTAAAACATTATTTCTATATACCAAATTTGATTCTTAAATGAAAACTCACTTTGTGTATAAACACAAGTGATTGTTTAGACCCCCAAAGTCAAATTTTCCAATACAAGCTTGTATTCAAACAATAAATGTGCGGAATATGAAATATAAGCAATACCCAAATAAGCAAACTACTCTAAGGCATATTTCAATCACAACTCAATAGTAATTAAAAGTAAAGAGTAAGGGATAGAAAGATGCAAACACAAGATAACATCGGCACGTGATATCGAAGAGGAAACTGAAGAATTCGGTGAAAAACCTCTCCGTTGCCCTCTAAGCTGAAAATGATCCACTCGACAATTAGTTGGGATACATGAATAGCAAGAGACCTTCCAACCCTAATCTACCTGATGCACCTAAGCCCTCCAAGCTTCTACTCCAACAAGGCTTCTCAGAACTGTGTCTTTTCTAGCTTTCCGAATCCTGCAATAAGCTCCATATTGCATCCGCCGTCCTTGGCATCTTCCAATGCTTCCTAAAGCTCCAAAAACACTCTCAACACTTTGAATGGGTGTGGATAGTGTTCGGGTACAAATATCCTCTCAATGGGTATAACAATGGGAGAGGGAAGGAGAAGAGACTACAAAGATTTCTCTCTAAGAATGAGTAGATCTCTCTCTCTAATAAGGTGGGTGTGTTGTAAAAACCTTTTCTCTCAATAGGCTCCTTTCATTTCTATGGGTAATGAGGACATATATAGTATGAGTGGAGAGGGAATACGAAAAGTCACATTTCTGCTAATAGGGATAATTCGCAGGTCAACTTCACAGGTCACCTGAGTCGCAAGCTATAGCTGGCACAGCTAGCACATGACTCTTCAACTTCCACAGCTGGCACTTGACTTTTCAGCTTCTGGCATGTGCTCCCCATGTGATTTTTAGCTGTCTTGATCAAATCTCCACCACTTAATACTAAATCCAATTAGGGGTTTCCAAGCAGACTCGGAACCCGACCAACCTGCCCAACCCAGCCGACCCGGCCAGAAAACAGACCGATCCGACTCCGACGACGGTCGGCAGCGGGTCTCCGCCTAGAAAACCCGAGACCGGCGGGTTAGTTGACGGATTTGAGCATGAAAACCCGATTTTCAACCGACCCGATCGGAAAACACATCCGAAAATGGTTACATCTATTCTCCGTCGATTTTACACGGTGATTTGGCCTGTTCTGACTGAGATCTCACCGGATCTCTTCGAGATCCAGCCTGATCTCGCTGAGATCTACTGAGATCTCTTTGAGATCCGGCCTGATCTCGTTGATCTCACCGGATCTCTTCGAGATCCGGCCTAATCTTGTTGAGATCTATCGAGATCTCTTCGAGATCCGGTCAGATCTAGCAAAAACCAAAGATTTCGGCGAACTCCGGCGACGATTTCTGCAAAATCCAGCGACGCTTTACACAGTCTGAAACCAACTGATACCCAATCGGCGAATCGCTGACATCCGACCACCTGAACCGCTGCCGTCGGCGGGTTGGCGACGGGTCCAGGTTTGGGAGACCCAATCTGGTCGGGTCGGTTCCGGGTTGGGCACAAACCCGACCCGGACCGACCCGTGGACTAAATCCAATACAAATAAATCTCACAAAAATACAGGGAAATAAATTAATGAAATTACAACACCTTTTTGTCATGGAATAAGCCAACATAAATATTATGAGAAAAATCATAACTTAACATTAAATTCCTTCCTTTCTTATATGATAAATTAAAAATCATAAGGTCAGCAAAGTTTAGAAAAATTAATTTACAAATCTTCAACTTGAAATGGATTTCATTGGCTACAAAGCAAATTACAATGATTATTTTTCCTAATTCAATGTGCCATATATTTAATAATTACTAATTATTATTGTACACTCTAAATTATACACTGCGGTATACACTTTAATTGAAATTTGTCAAAACACTACTTCAGTTATAACTTATAATTGTAAAGTTGAGCTTTTGGGTCATGTCCTGTGAGACGTGACTATGAAACCAACCTTGCAATTGGGTTGCCTGTAGCCTCCAATAGATCATCAAAATTTCAATATTTTAGGCCAAATAATTAAGCCCAATCAAAAGTTCATAACCCATTCTACCAAGAGAGAGAGAGAGAGAAAGAGAGAGAGAGAGAGAAGAATAGCATGTGTTAGTGAGCACTGTGAATCAGACAGAGCAACCTTAAACATTTTATCTTTCGGCAGCACTGGCAAGCTGTGCATGGGAGTGGAAGTGAAACTGAGATAGTTTTCCTTCAGCCAAATTGTTTCTATAAATTCAAAAGCTTAATTTAGTTTCTTAAAACTTGAATTTTCATCAGTCTTCTTCTATTGTTGTTTATGCTTTTTGCAATAGTATTTTAACGAATGCGCAAATGAGTGTCTCTTATTTTGAAAGAAATGGTTTTTTTGCTTCAAATTGTACCTGGAATTTGTTTTCTTTCTAGGGGTTTTGATTTCTTAGAGACCCATCTTCACTATAGGTCTAACTGTGAAGAAAGTCCATGTTTTTGGTGTCAAAATACAAAACTTTAGAGCAACTAATGTTTTGTTGAAGGGAGAGTCTGATAACGATAATAGGTTGGTGGGTGGTGGGATTCTGGAGAAGGAGCCTCAATTTAAGTCTTCCTTCAATGAGTATTTGATAAACTAAGATCTAGCATTTGATTATTTCATGAACAAGAAAAGAAAATGCAAGCATTACCATGCCTAGATCCTAAATACCATATCAATATTGCCACAAAGCATGTTTATTCAAGCATAATAACACTAAAACATAAGTATACTAATTTGTATAAAAATCAAACAAATGACATAAGGGAGAAAGTTCTCTAGTTTGATTAGGGGGTGGAAAAGTGGGAGGATATGAGAGATTTAAGTTCCCCCCATGTGTTTGGTTGGGAGTGGAAAAGTGAAGGATGAAAAAAAAAATTGTTTGGTTTAGAAAAAAAATAAAATGGTAGAGAATGTAGTCTATATAAATTTACTTTCATGCCTTTATTAGATAAAAATAGTAAAAGAGATTGTATTTTTATTAAAAAATAGTGTATGGATGTGCACTTCATATAAAAAAATAAAAAAAAGAGTACAAAAATCCAAATGAAATGAGGAAAAAAACAAATTAAAAAAAAAGGATGAAAAAAAAAAGTAACATATAAAGACAAAAGGAAGGAAGAAAGACATGTGGTCAACAACAACAACAAACAAACAAACAAACAAAAAAGGAAGAAGAAGAAAAAAAATAAAATGGCAAAATGAAAGTGACTGTCAAAATGGTCTCTCTAGGTGGGACTTTTTGTCCTTTAGTTTTCTCTCAAGTTTTCTTCCTAAATTTGATATATTGCATTCTAGTGGGTCTAGGTGCAGACCCTACCAGTTTTCCTTCTCATTTTCTTCTCTTACCAAACACACCAAAATACTATTTTCTTTCCACTTTTCTCTCCCATTTTTCCATCCTTTCTAAAATCACCCCAACCAAACGGGGCTTAAAAAAGAGGCAATGAAATACTTAGTCACAATTTGAGATTAGGAAGACTAGATGCACAATGACCCCCCCCCCCCCCCCCCTTTTTTTTTTCATCTTGAGCTCTATGTAAGTAAGGTGCTTTAGAGCATCCACATCAGTCTGTCTAAAATTTTCTGTCTATTTTACACTAAGAACTTACTTTTTCTATTTTCCACAGAAAGTTTGCAAAAACACCCACATCAGGATCATCTATTATGCACTATGTTTTCTTTCAATAATCATTTATTATTATTATTTTATTATTTAACTTACCTACCTACCCACTACCCACTATATCCACCACAGGGTCTCTCTATCTATATCCATCAGATCATCTTTGTCTCTATTTTTCTCATTTTTCAGAACAATACTCTCTCTTCTCCACAGCCCAACCATCTCCTCTCTAACTCTAAAACTCTTTGCTTCTTATGATCCTTCATAGCCAGATCTCGCCTTAAGCTCCATCCAAGGCCAAGAGCCCCAAACCCTTCGCCACAACCAGTGGCAGCAAAGATTAGTTGCAGCACTGCCACAAACAGTGGTCCAAATCTTCAGTTTCTCTCATGGCAGTGGCGAACACTCCACCCAAGCTTCCATAGCAGCAGCGACAGAAGCTTCCGCGTGGGTTTTGGTTTGATTTTCTATTGATTTTGGGTTCGATTTTCTGTTGATTTTTGGTTTTATTTTCCATTGATTTTTTGGTTGGATTATTATGTGTTGTAATGGTGGTGGTGGGGTGGTGCTAGGTTGTGGTGGTGGGTGGATATTTGATCAGCTGTGCTCTTTAGATGAAGAGGGAGAGAGAGAGAGAGAGAAATGAAGAAGAAGAGAGAGCTCTGATTGGTGAGAGAGAAAATAAAATAAAATATTGATTTGCAAAGTTATAGTAACCGTGTATATTTACACGGGTTACTGTAGCAGATGTGTAAATATACACATCCACCCACTGATGTGGGTTGTTTTGGGACAAAAATGTGTAAATTTGCGCACTTTTTATATTGTAGACACATTGATGCAATTGCTCTTGCTGTAGCAATTGTACATAAATGTACAATTTTACACTCACTGATATGAGTGTTTTTTTGGTCAAAATGTGTAAAATGGGTACCTTTTTCTGTTTTAGAAGACTTTACATATGCTAATGTGGTTGTTCTAAGTTTCATCACTTTTCATTTCAGTATTCTTATTTTGCATTTGGTCATTTCAATCTTCTAACTTTCAAAACTGGTCAATTTAGTCCTCCGTTAAACAACCATCCATAGCCACCATTAACCAACCATCCATAGCCACCATTAACACCCCAAAACAATGTTGTTTCGGACTGATTTTAAAATTTAATTTTTATTTAATTATTTATTTCTTAATTAAAAAAATTATTTATTTCTTAATTAAAAAATTATTTTAAAAAACCAAAAAATAAATAAATAAATAAAACTCCAAACCTTAAGGAGTCCTTGAGAAGGTGGATATCAAGATTCTAAATTTGTTTTCTCAAGAGAAGGTTAGATTTAAAGGACTTTAAAAACTTTCAGATCAAAGGTGTTATTAGGTGTTGTCTTCTCTGTCAATCATCAAATATTAGAGGACGTTAGACATCCCCGCCCTGCAGTTGCAATAGTGGACATTGAAGCAAATATCCTCAAACTAGATTGCTGTATATTCAAAAAAAAACTTGCATTCAATGGGAGTACCAAAGGCGAATGACAATCAAATTCACTTGTGTCAGTATCCAAACTGGCTCCATTAGTTTCTTCATTGAAAGATATATAAGCGAAGATTTCTCAAATTTCATTCCTTTTAGTTTTTAAGAATTGCTGAGGGGCATGCACTGCAACCACTCATATACAACCTCTCAAGGACTCCAAACATTTGAGACTAGGAATATCTTCCGCTCTCCTTTTCCCTCTCTCTTTCTCTCAGTTTTTGGGTTAGGGTAGGGATTTTGGTTCTTTTTGGTGCTCTACTGATACGGTTTGGGTTTTTTTTTTTTTTTTTTTTTTTTTTTTTTTTTTTTAATTTTAAATTAAGAAATAAATAATTAAATAATATTTAAAATTTAAAATCAATCCAAAACAACGTTGTTTTGCGGTGTTAACGGCAGCAATGGATGACAGTTTAACGAAAAACTAAATTGACGAGTTTTGAAAGTTAGAGTACTGAAATGGCCAAATACAAACTTAGAAGACTACAAAGAAAAGTGTTAAAACTTAGAGGGTGAGTTTTTTTTTTTTTTTGGGTTGCTAAAGAAGGTAAAATTGGGATTCTTACCAATTTCATGCCAAATCACATTTACTTTGGTATTAATAACCCTTAATTATACCACCATGTACTCTTGGCGCAATGATCACTCCACAAATATAAGTGCTTGTAGGGTGTGGGAGGTAAAGGCCGGGGTTGAAGTTTCTAGGAGAGAGTTTCACACACATATATACTTAGATTAGACTAGAGTAGAATTTCTATCTTGTATTAAAAAAAAAAACCCTTAATTATTGTCTAATTATCCATTTTAAAAGCCTTTTGTGCATTGTTGAAATGAATGTAAAATCAAGGTTTTTAGATATACCAAATCAAGCCTATAGCATATTATATAAATCGATTTGGTTGTTCTACAAAGCCTTTATGATTCTAGCTGGTCTAGAGCTACAATTCTAAGATTCTCAAACCACAGACAAACACTCAACAATAGGTGTTTGACTGTTTGTTATAAGAACAAAACACACTATGTCCACCAGCTAAATGACCGCAAATACTCATAGAATATGAGAGAGTTTCTAACTTTAATAAGCTCTTCCACACTTGTCAAAAAATGACTAAATGTGTGCTCAAAAAAAATAAAAAATGACTAAGTGAGTCTTATTTTATTCTACATCAAAGTTGTAATAATTACAACGTTTAAACCATTAAAGAGAAGGTCATACACGCGCAGGAAACAAATAAACTAGGGGATTAGCTTAAGAGGTCCTCTCATGCTAGCTATATTGAGTTGGATTGTGCCCTATGGGCTCTTGACTCAAATGCAATGCATATATCTAATTCTTTATTTAAATTTCTATTACCCATTATGATCAGTGTAAAATGATTTTTTTTACTTCATCACAAAACATAGTTGATAAATTTAAACAAAATATATTTTTTTCCCTCTTTGTCTATAAATCAGGATTCATCACATTTATAAATGGTTGATCTCTTATAGTGTTAGTCAAATGATAATTTCATGATCTAATTTTTTTTTTTTTTAAGCAATATCATGTTTCCATCAACATGATTATGTGCCATTATGACCATCTTGCATCGTTAAATTAGAGATGTGATGCATGAATGATGACATTACATATACATGGGACATTAGGTTTTCATTATGTAGTAAAAATTAAACTATCAAGTTAGATTATCATGCATAAAAATCATGTTCATGCATAATTTAAACCATGTTCAAAAATTAAACCATCAAGTTACCTTGTACCTTAACCTCCAAAGATTTGAGGATGTAGATTAAAGTTTTTTTATTTTTATTTTATTTAGATTATAACTAGGTCAATAGGTCGTGTAATGTTTTTTACTAGAATTTTCTATCGAATGAAAGGTTTGTAATATTTTCTCAAAATTAATGCACCATTATACGATTTAATAAAATTCAAGGTTTTTACTAATTTTTTCTAACTTATGTAAAATAAAATAGATTATGACTTCATTGTGAACTCTAAGTTAATGATGGATGATATCCATAGTAAAACCCTCATTGTAAGACTCACTACAGAGGAATGTCAAATATATTGGTTCTCTCGGGTTGTGACTCTCACAACAATTTTAAATATTTTGGCTTGCTTTATTTTCACTTTATTGAGTTACTTGCATTTGAAATAACTTGAGAATGATGAAGAACACAAATGCCACAATTTCATTTTCACGTAGTCAATTGAATGATATTTGGTGGAATGTAATTTATATATATATATATATATATATATATATATATATATATATATATATATATATATAAAAGTTGAACATATTTTTATGCATAAACATTAAAACAACAAGAAAAGTACAAACAAACATAACTATAAGCATTGCAATGCACCACCACAAGATGGATATTTTTATGCATAAACATTAAAACAACAAGAAAATTACAAACAAACATAACTATAAGCATTACAATGCACCACCACAAGATGGTTAGCAAGAAGTGACGGTCTTCATTCAGTGCAACCATGATTTTTCCATAATGGCATTGTATAGGTAGCAAGTATTAATTACTAAATTTGAACTAATGACTGAATTTTATATCAAAATGATGCATGCTACATCTACTTCACAGATGAAACTCATGTTTGAAGCAATGATTCCTTACGGAAAGTTTAAAGTTATGATGGTGAACAATGTTGAATATTTCTGCTTCGAGAATTTGTTGTTTGTCTGCTTCTTAACTTTAGTAGAAAAATTATCCATCCAGAATTTGTTCACTGGCTTTGAAAAAGGCTTCTTACAATGTCAGCATGGGATAGTTTGACCTCTAGGTTAATATTAAATACCAAAATATTGTGCAGTTTTATGGTGTTATCTATTAGAAAATATTTAAAGGCATGCACTACATTAATCGTGGAGATATTTTAATTTTTTTTTAATCTTTTGGGGGTAACAACCTTGGTTAATGTAGTCTATTTAACAATTTTGATAGGGATAAAAATTTATGTTTTAAGAATAGAATAACTCAAGTGTATGGTAGGTTTTTTAAATTTTCCCTATGAATAATCTCATGTTTATTTATGCACACCACTTTATGTGAATTTTTATGATAATAAGATATACGGGGAGAAAATTAATCATATTTTTGGTCTCTTCAGTTTTAATTGCAATTTTTATATATACAGAATCAAAATAATCTAAACAACTCATAATGTAGAGGTAGAGATGTCATCAAACCTAATCCCTAAATGTTGAAGTGAAAATTTTCACCTACTAGATACTAAACATGTTAATAGGCATAAAAATATCAGTAACAATATTTGTTGAAGGTGAACATTATTTCTATTCTAAAATTTAATTTTTAAATTTTCTCAATTTCTCATATGATAGATAAAAAAATTAGAAGGTCAACAAAGTCGAGAAAAATTAATTTATAAATCTTCGACATGAAATGGATTTCATTGGCTACAAAGCAAATTACAATGATTATTTTTTCTAATTCAATATGTCATATATTTAGCTACAAAATTAGTTGTAACCTAAGACTAAACTTTACTTAATATAATAAACATTACTACATATTTTGAACATCTAACCATTGAATTGTATGTTCTTTAAGCTTTTAATACACATGTCAAATTTTTTGTCAATCGGATATTATTTAATATATAATCTATAAACTTATATTTTATGCATAATTTTAAACTACAAAAATTTGTAATTTAAACAATTTATTGATGACATAGCTATTGATCTTTAATTTTCTAGAAGTTTTGCAAGTACGGAGGATATAAGAAGAAGATGTAATTCAATAGTGGATTTATCAGAATTCACCTTTCAATAAAAATATAGAGTAAGGTTGTAACCTAAGGTAACAACTAATTTTATAACTAAATTTTTTCCATTATAATTCGGTAAACACTATATAGTTTAATTGAAATTGTCAAGACACTATTTCAGTTATATCTTGAAATTGTAAAGTTGAGCTTTTGGGTCTTGTCTTGTGAGAAGTGAGTTGTGATGTGTGAATATGAAACCAACCTTGTAATTGGGTCCCCTGTCACCTTAAATAAGGCATCAAAATTTCAATTTTTTAGGCTAAGTTATTGAGCCCAATCAAAATTTCATAACCCATTCTGCAAAAAAAGAAAAAGAAAAAAAAAAGCAGAACATCTTGAGTCAGTGAGATTAGACAAAGCAACCTTACACGTTTTGATTGGGAGTAGAAAAGTGAAAAGATAGAAAATGAAATGATAGAAAATATTTTCTCTTATGTGTGTTTGATTAGAAAGGTAGAAAGTGAAAGGTAGAAAAGTAGGAAGATGAAAAACCCTTTTATTTGGTTAAGAAAAAAACTGAGAAGATAAAAAATAAAGTTTATATGAATATACCATTATATCCAACTTACGTAAAATAAAAATAATACATTATATTTTTATTAAAAATATATATATGAATGGTTTCAACAAAAAAAAAAAAAAAAAAAATATATATATATATATATATATATATATATATATATATATATATGAATGATTTTTTCATTAAAAAAAATAAAAAGAGGATAAAAAGTTCAAAGAACGCAAAACTTAAATAAAAAAAAAAAAACTTGAAAAATAAAAGGGTGTAATACGAACACAAAAGAAAGGAATTAAAAAAAAAAAAAAAGAAAGGAAAAAAAAAAAAGGAAGAAAAGAAACAACATAATCCTGTTCCACCGGATTTTGAAGCCCAGCACAATCAGAAACAGGGTTATTCGACTACGTTGGAGGAACCTTCCTTGGTTTGGAACGGACACAACATTCCGACGAGATGGAGTGAGTAAACGGAGGAGCCCGTAGGGTCGGCCCAAAGCCAAACTGCTATTGGTCCTCTGACAGTGTGCCTTCGCTCTCCAACCACAGTTCGCAGTCCTTATCGCCGCGGTCAAACTTAGGCTCACATCGACTATGAAACCTACCTTGCAATTGGGTCGCCCGTAGCCCATCAAAATTTCAATTTTCTGGGCCAAATTATTGAGCCCAATCAAATGTTCATAACCCATTCTGCCCCCCCCCAAAAAAAAAAAAAAAAAAAAAAACGGAACAGCCCGAGTCAGACAGAGCAACCTTAAAATATTTTATCTTTCGGTGGCACTGGCAGGCTGTGCGTGGGAGTGGAAGTGAAACTGAGGCAGTTTGCCTTGTTGCCAAGTTGTTCCTGTAAGTTCAAAAGCTTGTTTGAGTTTCTTAAAACTTGAATTCTCATCGGCCTCCTTTTGTTCTTGTTGTTTATGCTTTTTGCAATGGTATTTTAACGAATGCGCAAATGGGTGTCTCTTACTTTGAAAGAAACGGTATTTTTGCTTCGAATTGTACCTGGAGTTCATTTTCTTTCAATGGGGTTCTGATTCCTCGGAGACCCATCTTCCCTATTGGTCTAACTGTGAAGAAGGTCCATGTTTTTGGTGTTAAAGTACAAAACTATAGAGCAATTAATGCTTTGTTGAAGGGAGAGTCTGATAACGATAATAGGTTGGTGGGTGGTGGGATTCTGGAGAAGGAGCTTCAGTTTAAGCCGTCCTTCAATGAGTATTTGAAGGCTATGGAGTCTGTTAGAGTTCGTAGGGAAAGGAAGCAAGCTGATAATAATAATTATAAGTTGAAAAAACAGAAGCCCAATGATACAGAAAAGGGTCTTTTTAGGACACCAACAATGGAAGGAGATAAAGGAACTGTAGAATTGAAGGAATTTGAGAAAAAGAAAAGTATTTTGGATCAAGAAAAGGTGTTAAAAGTTGTAAAACATGAAGGGTTATCTAAGAAGGATTATGGGATCGCGAGCAAGGAAAGTCAGGTTAGAAGGGGTAAGCTTGGTTACAAGGGGAAAGCAAGTAAAGAATTTGTTGATGAAATTGATACCAATGAAGGCCATATAAGTGGAAAATTAATGAAGCAACATCAGACCAGTAGTATTCAACAGAAATTGGAGGACTCCAACTTGGGTAAAAGTACAAAGGCTTGGAGGGTACAAAAAGTGTCAAAGGCATTAGTTCCTGTTCAAAGACAGCGTCATAGTATCAAACTAGAAGGGGAAATTGTTAGTGATGCAAGTTCCTGGGGCATGTTGAGACAGAAGGGGACTGATAATAGCCAGTGGGATGACAAATCAATCAATAAAACCTTGAAGGGAGAGAAAATTGGAGCTGGAATTGATAGGCATGGCAGACGAGAGAGGAAGTACTTGCAAGTTGAAGAAGTTGCTAATAATGATTTTTTGCGTGAAAAAGGAACACTAACCAGAAGAAGTCACTCTCTTTCTGAAAGAATTGATGGTAATGGCGCAGAGGAGGAAAGAGCTGCCTTCAAGAATTTCGATGAATTCAGTGACATTGTGGACAAGCCACGAGTTTCACGGATGGAGATGGAAGAGAGAATCCAGAAGCTAGCAAAGCAGTCTGTTGCTCTCCTTTTTTTTCCTCCTAGTGTCCGTAGTTTTGGATGAATTTATTTCTATTTTGTTTTGTTTTCAATATAATGTTTAACTCATAATTAGACGTAATATTAAAACTTTTGTTATGTCTTGCAGTTTGGTTTTAGTTCCCTCTAGTTGGACACCTGCATGCTCCAAAATATTGTAATGGGAATATAGTCTGGTCTTTTGTTAGATAATGAGGTCCATCATGTATATCTTTATAAAGTCTTGATATGTTAATGTCACTTGTATCATGTGATTCCATGAGCTTCCATATTTAGACTGATTTACAAATTATCTATGAGTTCTTTGTGTCGTGAATTGGAATTTTTTTCAACAATATTATGATGGCATGTTTAAAGGACCAGTAATGAATACTAATTATAGTGGACTGATCACTGGAACTTTTGTGATGTTGATAGTATCTCACTAATTTTGGCAAACAAAATTTAGGTGTTATGAGAAGTTATGTATATAATTTTGTTAGATAATGTGATCCATAATCTGAAATGATAATACAAAAAATTAACTTTTTGGGTATTTGTTAAGATTTAATACTTGTGTGGAGAAAATTTACTGCTATGAAGCTTGATTTTTTAGAAAGAAAAAATTGTAATTTTTAATCAGTATTCTCTGCAGTTTGTACCCCTCCAAATGCATATTGATGACATTTGTTGCTGTGCTAGTCATGTCTTCGATAAGCCTTATCTTTCTTTGTTTTATGACCAATCTAAATATCTCATTATCTAATTCTAACTTATCTTAAATATTAATTCTCATGATTTGGCTAATGTTAAAGTAGTTTATTTGAACAGGCTGAATGGTGCAGATGTAGACATGCCTGAATGGATGTTTACAAAGACAATGCGAAGTGCAAGGATCCGATTCTGTGATCATTCTATATTGAGGGTTATCCAGATATTGGGAAAACTAGGAAATTGGAGGCGGGTGCTACAAGTCATTGAGTGGCTTCAGATGCGCGAGCGCTTCAAATCCCACAGGCCCAGGTATCTTTTTCCCTTTTTTTTTTTTGTCTCTCTGATGAACATTACACATGTTTTAAAAGAGCATTTTCTTTTCTTTTCTGTAATTAGTATTATGAATATTAAGCATTTGAATAATGAATTTTGTTGTAGGTTTCATATGTTTTGAAATGGCACCACAATTACATTGAGCGCAAAACTTCCTTTAAACAATCAAACTATATTGTTTCAAATTACTTATATTAAAAAAAGAACTACATTGTTTCAAATCATTTTACAGGTTGTACATAAATGTCATGACAGAATTTCTAGAGAAACTGTTACAATTGGATGATTTAGCTCTAGCTCTCTTAGAGAAAAGAGTCAAGCCTTGTATTCAGTGCATCACAGGACATTAATACAAAGTTTTGAACTATGTATTTGGATGAAGCGTTTGATTACAGAGTATGTTCTAATGGGTTTAGAGTTGGTAGAATGGATTAAAATGGATCTGATCAGGGTGGGATTGATGATCTTGTGTAGTTAGTTGCACTTTTTGTCATTCTGTCAACTGCATTAGAGCAGGCCATGGTAATTGTTGTTGTGTTTTGTTAGGATTTACTAACACTAGCCCTGGTTGATGATGTTACTGTTGCATAGAAGTTGCAATATTGATGGCGAAGGTGGTAGTGGCTTTGGTGGTAATGGTCCTCATGGAGGTACCAATCAAAACTTGAATCTTCAGCAGTCATCTTTAGGAAGCTACTTCTCCTTTTTTTTTTTTTTTTTTTTTGGTATAGGTGCCATCTTTTGAAAGCCATTCCTTTAGAGATTCCCTTTTATCAATGAAAATCTTTATTACTTATAAAAATATAGAGGTACCAATAAAATAAAGGTCCTGATGGAGGTCCTTACATATTTATGAGGAAAATCTGTTTTGAACTTGCTTCAACCAATTTTTGGCTTGTTTGAGTAGTTATAATTTCAAAGTAGTTTATCAATATTTCAAACAATACATATTTCAAAATAGTTTATCCATACATATTTCAAAATAATTTATCCAATTTTTGAGGAAAATTTGAGGAATCTATTTTGAGGAAATATGTATTGTTTGATCAAAACGGTTTATCCAATTGGTTGAAGCATGTATTGTTTGATCAACGACTTTAGAGTAGTCTAAAGTCGTTGATCAAACAATACATATTTCAAAATAGTTTATCAATATACATACATAACATGTTTGCCCATATAGTTGGGCAAATTATACTTTTCCACCCTAAACTATCACCTCGATTATACCTAACCCCTTGAACTACTGAAACACACGATCAACCCCCCAATTTAAAAAATACGTTACACTTAATTCTCTGCTGTCTGTTTTAATGTTAACTCTAACCAAATTCAGCATTGAAATACCAATTTACCCCCTAGTTGTTTGTTTTGGATAGAGGGGTAAATAGGTCTTTCAATGTTAAAATCCATCATACATAACACAAAAAGAGACTGCAGGGCAGAAATTGAAACAAATTTATAACTTTGTGGGGTCAAGCATGTACTTAGATAATTCAGGGAGTTAGGTGTAATTGGGGTAATAGTTTAGGGTGGAAAAGTGTAATGTATGTATGTGTATTTACGTACATACATATATGTCTAGTACATATATCTTTTTCTTTTGGTCTTTTTGGTGAACTTTAAAGGAAAAGGTTATTACAATGCTTCTTGATTGCAATGCCAAACAGCGCTTAAATGATTTTCTTAAGTGCATTTACTCATGTACTCATGCAAGAATGTTTCTCATATTGTTATTTTGTGCCAGTATCTTATCTTTTTATCTATATAGTTGTACTGGCTCGGATTTATTTTTATGTTGCAAGGAATATCAAAATAAAAACCCCTAATTGGTAAGTATATTGAAGTTCACTCTATATAAAAAAAATAAGAGCCTGTTATATTTAGTTAAGGAGCTTATGTAAGAATTAAGACCCCAAAAATATTTCAAACAAGGTTGATAAGGCAAGGCAATAAGTTTCAATGCTCAACAAACAAAATAATATACGTGATTATTGTTACTATTGTTAGTAAGTACTAGATTGTCATTTGTTCTTGCGATAGATTGGTGTTTTAAGTATAATTTTATTTTATTTATTTTATTTCTATTAGTGGTGTGATCTATGTTAACAATACTTGTATGGAAGGCATTTTTTTTTTTTATAGGTAATGAAAAATTTTATTAAGAAAAAAAATAGCCACCCTGAGTACATTGGGGATGTACTGTGGGGGCAAAAATCAAGAACCAAAATTACAATAATCAAGTAAAACAAGTAGGAAAAAACAAGAAAAATGCGACAGAGCCACACTCCATACAAGGAGAGTATGTAAGAAAAAAGACTTAATCTCTAACAAGGACCACTCATAGCCATCAAAGTATCTTGCATTTCTTTCTCTCCAAATACACCACATCTAGCAATGCGGCACAAGTCTCCAAAAATCAATATTGCGGTGTCTCCCGAATTTACCTTGCCAAGACTCAAAATAATTGAATTACCTTTTGTGGCATAACCCAATGAAGACCAAACAATCAAAACACCAAAGACCACAGCTCAAAAGCTATAGGGCAATGAAGCAGAAGATGATCTGCTGCCTCCCTACACCTCTTACACATGTAACACCAATCAAAAACAATAATACGCCTTTTGCGAAGGTTATCAGTTGTTAGAATCTTACCTAAAGAAGTTGACCATGAAAAGAAAGCCACCCTTGGAGGAACCTTCGATTGCTACACCAACTTCCATGGGAAGGAAATAATAGGAGGGTAGAAAGAAAGATAGAAAACTCTAACCTCAAAACCGCTACTCATTGCTAGCTTCTAACAAACCTTGTCAGGGCCAAACTTGTATGGAAGGCATTTGCATTAACTACTTCCCTATTTTAAGAATTTTCTGTTTAAGAATAATGGTGAGTTGAATTTAAGTGCCTGGGATTGTAATATCTTGAAAGTACCTTTCTTGGAACCTTTCTATTGGGATCTTTTAACATTTTCAAGTAACCAGGTGGTATATATATAAAAAAATTCTAGTACGCAAGTTGTTCCGGAAATAATATTTGGCTCTAGTGACTTAAGATAATGGTCGTTGCACAGAAAGGCTCTTTTGACTATGTTTCCTCTTCATTTTGTAGATTTATATACACAACTGCACTTGATGTACTTGGAAAGGCGAATAGACCTGTGGAGGCACTCAATGTCTTTCATTCAATGCAGGTATTATACGTTTATTTTTTTGCATATAGCATGCTTTCTGCTTGTGCAATAGACCTTGCTAAGAGGAAAGAGAAAGCTTTGAGAGAAAATACAATTTATTTATTTGTTTTTGTTTAATTTCTCTCCAGCAACAAGTGTCTACATATCCTGATTTAGTTGCTTATCAATGTATTGCTGTCACTCTTGGAAAAGCGGGGTATTTGAAGGAACTTTTTGATGTAATTGATAGTATGCGATCTCCTCCCAAGAAGAAGTTCAAAACCGGGGTAATTGGGAAGTGGGACCCAGAGTTGGAACCAGATATCATGGTTTACAATGCGGTGAGTAATACTTGATTGAGCTCAATCCGCAAAAGATAATGGTCTATATTTGCTTCACTGGTGCATACCTGCATGATTGGATAGTTTCTATACCTGTTACATGACATACTTTTGAAGATAGAAATTAAAAATTATAATTATTTTAGAAATTGTTAAATCTGTGAGCTGCAACTAAAGTATGACAGAATTCTTGAAATTGTCAGATGGTAATTTTCTTTCACTGATTCTACACTTTCTAAAGTGTAAGTGATTTTTTTTTGGGATATGTAATCGACTTTGTTGAATCAATAATATAAAGGTATAGGCATAGCCCAAGTTTTTTTTTTAGATAGATAGAGTAAATGATAATATATTGAGGCATAGCCCTAGTTTATAGGGAGTATAGTAAAGTTATACCCACAATTGAATTCTAAAAGTGCAATGATCAATCTGATCTAAGAGAGTAGAAAAAAACAGCCAGCTGTATGCAACCATCCATTCAAATAATTTGAAGAAACATCAACTTCAGATCCAATAGATTCCATTCGCAGCGCACAAAACATTTGGAATTCGTCTCCCGCCAAAGACATCACATCAAATGGTGAAGAATTGCCTTCCAAATTTCTATGCACTGATACTGCCCCAACCCAACCTACCAACAAGCTAGCAGCTCTGTTACTCTTTTAGGCATTGCCCACTGAATTCCGAAGAGGCTAAATATCATAGACCACAACTCTCTAGCACTAGAGCAATGTAACACTAAATGATCTACCATCTCGGCACTCCTCTTACACACAACACCAATTTATCACAAGAACATGCCTTTTCCTCATATTGTCTACAGTTAAAATCTGCACCAAAGCTGTAGTACACAAAAAGAATGCCACTCTTGATGGGACCTTAGGCCTCCAAATACTTCTCCAAGGGAAACACACCCTGCCATGTGGGGCTAGAGCTTTGAAATAAGATTTAAACTCAGACCTCCTTTGTTTAAAAGGGGTTCAACACAATTTATCCTGTTCTCGGCCTCTCACTAAAATAGAGTGAATATTGTCCAAGAAAGGCTATTCCGACTCCAACTCCCAATCTTGAACAATTCTAATAAAGTTCCAATCCTAGTAAATAATGTCATTGCTTCATTGCTTCACTACTGATGCATTTTGATAAGTAATAAGATTTATTGATATAAAAAAGGGGACACCCTAGTACAGAGTTAGTGTACAGGGGTTAACAGATCAAGTACAAAAATTACATGATTCAAGTAAATCAAGAAGAGAAGAAAATGATTGGTTTCGCAAATCTGACAACCAATCCAATAAGATTCTAAAGAAAAATAACTTGAGGTCTGGCATTGATCTCTCATTATCTTTAAAGCACCTACTATTTCTTTCCCACCAAAGATGCCAATGTAAACAATGGGGAATAGTTAGCCATATATGTCCATTTTGATGACAACTAAACCGACCTTGCCTCCAATTCCCAATCATTGACAACCCTAAAAAAACTTACATCCCAATGAAGGAAACCATTAGTGAACTTCATAAACTCAGCCACATTTTCCTTCTTTTCTTGGTAGACTCTAAATAATTCGGGATAACTATTGCAAGAGGTCTCCCCACACCATTGGTCTTGCCAAAACTTCACCCTCAACCCATCACCAATTTCATACAAAATAAAATGAGACAAAGAAGGACAACCTTGACTAATATTTTTCCACAAACTTACACCATAGGGACCAGATACTGCACCAGTACACCAGCCACCCCACACACATCCATACTTTGCCTCTATCACTTGCCGCCAAAGAGCATCCCTTTCAAACCCAAATCTTCACAACCACTTCCCAAGCAAAGCTTCATTAAAAAGTCTCAGATTTTTATCCCCAAACCACTAGATGAAAGTGGAGCATAAATAGTAGCCCATTTAATTGAATGAAATTTGGGTTCATCCCCCATACCTCCCCTAAGAAATTCTGCTGAAGTTTGGGTTCATTGCCCAACCCACTTCATGAAAAATTGCGCCATATTTTTCAATATGATGAGTCACACCAGCTGGAATAGGAAACAGAGATAAGAAGTAAGTGGGTAGATTTGAAAAAGTGCTTTTTATTAAAGTATCTCTACCCCCTTTCAAGAGATACAATCACTTCCATCCTGTTTGTCTTTGTTCCAACTTTGACTTGCCTAGATTAACCTTCAAACTGGAAACAGCTTCAAACCAAGTGATTTTAGGTTTTGTAATAAAGCCAGGGCTTTTTTTATTTGTTATTATTATTTTTGTAATTTTTAATGTATGGTTTAGTTAGATCTCAAGCTAGTACATGCAGCTTGTCATAGGCACTAGGGTTTTGACGGTTGGTTTTATGAATTTGGATTTTGGTACTCTTAACATCTTTTGGTATTGTTGTAGGAAGTAGAGATTAAGTAGAGTTTTACGATAAAGAGCTTTATTTGAAAAGACTTTTGGTATTGTTTGATTTGCTCTTCTTAAGTTAGGGAGGAAAAGCTTTTATTTTGAAGGGGTGGGGATATCCTTGGTCAAGGTTAAGATGACATATTTGCATTCTTTTGATTGCACGGATGATAAAATCTGCCTATATTTATCTTTTCTCTTTTCTTGAGTTTAACGATTCCTTGATTTTTGAAATTTCCAGTCTAAGGCAGTCCGCTCTTCATACTCATGGATCAACCCCTTAGCATTGCCTAAACGAATTTCTTTAGTTATAAAATAGTTTTACCAAAATATCTCACTTATATGATTTTTATGTCTCTTCATTACAGGTCCTAAATGCCTGTGTCCAGCAGGAAAAATGGGAAGGTGCATTCTGGGTTTTGCAGCAGTTAAAGCAACAAGGCCAAAAGCCCTCTTCTACAACATATGGACTTGTCATGGAGGTAATAGCTGCCATTAGTTGCTTTCTTGTGGTCCGTTCTTTCACTATTAAAGTAACACTTTAATGGCATGGTACTCAGTTTACCTCTTTCTTGTGAAAATTGTTTATTAAAATACTAAGATGATTGTGGTTTTTCAATTGATTTCCTGATATGCATGAATATGTATCCTTCCAGCATGCAATTTCTGAAGTTGCCATGTGGGATATTTTTTTCTTGTAGTGTTTAGTTATTATACAAAAGAAATGTGTGGAATTGCTTGCTATTGGCCCAAAACTATATAAACGTTGTTGAACTAGCTTTTCCTTCCATCCCAATGAAAGTGACCATTTTCACATCCAATACAATCTTATTTGACTTATATAGTTATGTGCTCCATTTGATATATTATTTGGGAGCTCAAACATAATTTGACAAAACGATAGTCTGGGTTCATAAAATATGTGACTGAACTGCCACTTCTGCTTGAGAAATAAAAATATTATTCTGGGTTTATGAAACTAGCTGAAATCCTCTTTTATAAGAACATTGTTAGAATGTTTCCGTGTTTTGGGCCCTGGTGAGATACATTCTATTTTAGATTCCATTGATTCTCTTTCTTTTGGATTGCAACTCTCAATTATTGCTGTTCTCTAGGAGCACTTTATGTATGTTTCCTGAGCACATGAGGTAGATTCTCTTCTTTAATAAATTTATAATATATATGAAGATATTTTGCAGCTTTATGCTGAATATCCCTTTTAATTGTTAGTGTTAACCTGGAAAATTCTATACCTGAAGCGTTTTTGCTTGAGCAGGTGATGTTTGCATGTGGCAAGTACAACTTAGTTCATGAGTTTTTCAGAAAATTGCAGAAATTTTCTATTCCAAATGCTTTAACATATAAAGGTATTTTACTTAGCTTCTTTTCTTTTACATGCTATCATGTTTGGTTACAATTTGACAATCACTTCTGTTGTAAACAGTGGTTGTGAATACACTTTGGAAAGAAGGAAAAACAGATGAAGCTCTTTTGGCTGTTCAACACATGGAAAGGCGAGGAATAGTAGGTTCTGCAGCTCTTTATTATGACCTGGCTCGCTGTCTTTGTACTGCTGGAAGGTGCCAAGAAGCATTGAAGCTGGTACTTTTGTTAAGCTTTATCTTACATTTACATTTTTTATGTGGACGTTCCTTTTATATATTTAAGCTTTGGTAGGCTGGCACTTCATCTTGCTTTAGTGACAATGCTGCTATTAAGTGCTAAAAAGCTCGGACAAAACTTCTCTTACTGCTCTGGGAGATGTATGACTAGAAAAGTTGGTAATTCAAGAAGATAATGCTAGTTAGGAAGTAGTTAGTGCTCTCTCTCTCTTCATTGCTGTATTTAGTTTACAACCCAAACTAACACTTCTTTGCTTGGTTTTCAATTACAAAACTAATGAAGGACAAACCAGGGGATTTGTCTATTTGTTCTTGTGGTCAGAAAATTTGTGGAGTTAGGGTTAGAACTTTTAGAAAGAAAGGTTAGGCTTCAAGAATGACTAGGGTTGTAGTAAATAAGGGAAAATATCTGATTTATGGTTGCAAAAGAAGTGAGAAAAAACTAAAATTGAATCTGCCAACAATCTGTGAACAATAACCTTGAAGGTTAACATACCTCAATGCACAAAACATACATTATTAATTCCATTTATCTCTTAGTACATTGAGAGCAAATAATATATAAAGATTTTGTTTTATAGTAGTATTAGTAATCCCTGGCTGCTTTGTCATCTTTTCGCATAAAGTAGTCTTTTTTAATAAATTTTTTTCTTACTTATCCCAAAAAAAAAAGGAAGTAGTATTAAAAATCCCTAGTTAAACTAGTAAACTAAAAACCTAAGAAAATATTAAGTTGGACTTAAAAAAAAAAAAAAATAATAATTTAAAGATACTTAGGATCTCCTAGAAATTATACACTTAACTATACTACAATGGTTGGAAGGAACTTGCCACCACAACAATGCTCGACCTCTACTCAACTAACTACCAAAATCTCCTTACTTAGCCTGACTTGCAGTATTTACAATTTTGACTGTAACTTGTTAAATAAAACTCAAATTAAAAACTTTCCTTTTAACCCTAAGGCACATAGCTAGACCTTTAAAACTACACGATTTTTACTTCAATTGGACATTACATGTGGGTCCCATAGAATAAATCTTGAATAGGCAAATTGGTGAAATAGTAACAAATTTATGTTCTGTGGCTACATCAGCGGATTTCAGGTTAGACGGGTTTTAGGTATGGGTTTTGATGAAAATTGGATTGAGCTATGCTTTAATACCAAGTTGATGCAGCATGGGTTGAAAACCCTGGCTTCACCATCTAGAGCTGCCTAATACCTTAGCCACCTAAGGGTGCTTGGAATCATCACCAAGATAGAGAGAAAACTCAATTCCATTTTATTCTTTAAATTCAACATATCAATAATGTTTCCTTTGGGGCCTATAAATAAGTTCCCTAGTTACAACAAAATAACAATCAAATCTCTTAAACCCCTCAAATCAATTAAAACTAAATTGAATCCATAATCTAGACCAATGGAATCAATCAATGTTAATCTAGTATCCACATCGTTGTTACTTCTAAGGAGAAGGTTCTTACTACCATACTAGTATTCCCTAGCTCTACCTATGAGCTTAATTTTGGCAAACCTGGCCTTCTGTTCTTCTAATAAACTTATCTGTTCAAAGAATTGGTTCATCTCACTTGACAAGCATCAAGAGTAGGTTCTTCTAATCTAACACTGTGCACTAAAATAATAAGCTTCAACAAATTGTAATAAGAATTGGCTTGTTGATCTGGACTTGGCTGGGTGAGTATCTGCTCTTATGCTGGTTGTGAACCTGCAGTGTTTAAGGTTCGGCATAACTTGCGAAGACCACAGGACAATTAAGTGTGTCTCCCACGTGTCGCTAAATGAAAATAAGTGTCTCCCACAACGAGCTCATGGTCCAGCTGGGAGATTCCTATTGTATTGACTATTGAGCAGGGGTTGAGAAAGTTGGGTCACTGGTTTGTAGCGATAATTAAAAGATCATGGAGTTGATTGTTGCCCGAATTGTGTTATGGGTGTCTGCTTAACGTTTCTTTCTCTCTTCCTGTTTGGTTCTTGGTGAGGGTCTTTGGTCATGATGTCAGTGTGTTGGTTGGGGTTTCCGGTCAATTGCAATAGTGGGTAAGTTGGCATTCTGGCAGTGTTCTGGTTCAGGGTTGGCAGCTTGGTTGGGGTTCAGTGGTGGCCAGGTTTTGAAGCTTTGAGTGTTTGGATTTTGTTATTGTGGCGGTTTGACTTGTTGTAATCCGATTGTGTGCTTGGAAGGTTGGTTCACAACGGCTTGGTGGTGGTGGGGGGTTCTCATTCATATGGTAGGTTGCTTTTTAAGGGCTAGTCTATTGTGGAAGGTGGTGGTTGTGGTGATTGTGATGGTTGGTAAATTTTGATGGTTTCTAATGATGCTTCTTGAATTAAGGTCAATTTTTTCTTTAATACCAAGTTGATGCAACATGTAGACTGCAAGACTATGAAAGAAGGGAAAAACCTAACAACTCTAGGTTTCACCACCTAGAGCTGCCTAAAACCCTAGGCTTTATAGCTTGGAATCACCCCCAACCTAGAGAGAAAAATATTAATTCCATATCATTCCATCAAATTCAATATGTCTGATAATGTTATCCTGCGACCTTAAAGTAGAGCTTCCTGCATCCGGAAAATTAAATCTTTCCTTCTCCACACCTTGCTGGATTAGAGTTCCATTTTATAACTTTTTCCATGTTCTAATTTTTCAGAAATGCTTGATCTTTGTAATGTAAGAGTTTGATGTACAGCCCATGTACACCCCCAGTGTACCTGGATCTTTGATTAATACAATTTCGTTATTTATCCCAAAAAAAGGTTACAACAAATAAGGAAAAAAACAATATAATCAATTACATTAAATTCAGATATAAAATCAAAATGAAATTCACACCAAATATAGTCAATTAAATAAATAATAAAATGCTACTTAATAGTGTAAACCACTAGAACATTACAATGGTTATAGTCAATACAGAACTAAGCGTCCTAAAATTATTGACTCAGATTTGAGCTAATCTTATCACAAGGCAATTAATGTGATTATTTTTATGTCAGAGTGACAATTAGTGTGTGAACTAGTAGAGGAATCATGAATGAGTTTCCTATCCTGTCAAAATAGGTATACATCAAGTATTAACGTTGAGTCCTTATATTTTTTTTGATAAGTTATGTAAAATGTATTAGAAAGAGAATAACCCTAGTATACCGGCGGTGTACTAAGTGAGAAATACAGTCATGTCAAAATACAATAATCAAAGGAGAAATTAAAGCAGCACTCCAATCCTACAAAGTATGATGGAAGAAGGCCTTAATTTCAAGGATATTCTGTTCACATCCCTCAAAAATTCTGGAATTTCATTCTTTCCAAAGACACCACATAATTCAATGTGGCACAATTCTCCAAAAGCCTATGTTCTATGCTTGCCGAGGGACCCCTGCCAAGCTGCAAACATATCAATGACTCTTTTTGGCATAGCCCAATGAAGGCCAAATAAACAGAATGCCACAGTCCATAGCTCCAAAGCTATAGGACAATGAAGGAGTAGGTGATCCACGAACTCCCCCCATTTTTTGCACATGCTGCACCAACCCAAGATCAAAATCTCTCTTCCGGAGATTGTCAATAGATAAGATCTTCCCTAGATAATCTTAGGAAATGGAAGATTTTGATTTTGGATTGGTGTTGTATGTGTAAAAGAAATGGGGAATTAGTAGACCACCTCTTTATCCATTGCCCTCTTGCTTTTGATTTGTGGTCTATGGTGTTTACTTTGTTTGGCATTCATTGGGTTATGCCGAAAATGGTGGAGTTGTGGCTTGTTGGCAAGGAATGTTTGGGAGGCATTGGAATGCTGCTATTTTGATGGCTGTGCCCCATTGTTTGATGTGGTGCATTTGGCGGGAGAGGAATAGCCGGCATTTTGAGGATTTAGAGAGATCAGTTTCAAATCTTAAACTCTTCTTCTTTAAGACTCTTCTGGATTGGGTTGCAGTGTTAGGCTTTCGTTCTTTTTCTTCAGTCCATGGTTTCATGGACTTTTGTAATTTATGCACTTGATTTGCTTTTGTCCCTGATGTATTCTTCCTGTATACTCAGGTGAAATCCTTCTTCTTTTTAATATGTTTTATTACTTTTATATAAAAAAAGAAGAAGACCTTCCCTAGAGCAGCAGTTGAAGAAAAGTAGGGAACCCTAGATGGGACCTTCGAACACCACACCATCTTTCATAGGAAGGACAGACCATTAGGTAAGGATAGGGAATGATAATAATAGTGAGTCCTTATCTCTTTTCACTAGTTAAATATGATTTTATTAGATCGATTCAGGGTGAGATTCCTTTGTATATGTTTTTTTGCAGATGATTTTGTGTTAGTTGATGACACTAGGGTAGGAATTAATTTCAAGTTGGAAGTTTAGAGACTTTGGAATCTAGAAGGCCTTAGGTTGCGCGGGACTAGAATCGAGTATGTAGATTGCAATTTTAGTAAAAGTAGAAAACCGGTATTTTGGATTAATAATTTACAGGGATAAAGAGATTGAGGCGGGCGTGATTCATATAATAAGAGGGGGAAAGATTACATATAACCAATCCCCCATTGGTTAATGAGAATCCATGGCCAATTCCAATTTATTGGGATTAAGCTGTAGTTAAGTTTAATTGAATTGAGTTGAGTTGAGTGTGAGCTATCTTAATTAATATTATAGGATTTCATTGTCTTGAGTGTTGATGAATCATTGGCTAATCCATATAATGTTTGAACTATTGTTCTCCTTGTCTACCTCTCATAGTGGTTCCTTACTACATTTTTTATTTTATTTTTTCCATATCATACACTTTCACTTATAGTTTATTTTCACATAGCGTGCTTTCCCTATCACATAATAAAGTATAATATATGCAAGGTGGATGAGCAGCATTATCTCTGGATCAAGCCACTTAAGTTTTTTTTTTTTTTTGGGGGTGTGGGTGGGTGGGTGGGTGGGTGGGTGTGCTAGTCAAAATATACAGGTTTCTTTTTTCTTCTTTGATCTGCAAACTAAATGGAATGCAATATAGCATATAATGCGGGACGACCTTTGTTTTTTGTTCTATCCAGTACAACATTCCTACAGTACCCTTGGCCCATTTCTTGGGATTTGCTGTTCCACATATTAACAAAAGTCACATGTGAGTACTAAGCTGATAATTTTATTGTCAGTCATCTACAAGAAGTGTATGGATGATTACAATATTAACATCTGGCTGAGCTATTTTCCTAGAATGTGTGTGTGTGTATTCATTCATGGTTGCAGCTGAGAGTTTGATCACATTTTTCATGTTCATTATTTTGACAGATGGAGAAAATATGTAAGGTCGCAAATAAGCCTCTAGTAGTGACTTACACTGGCTTAATTCAAGCTTGTATTGACTCGGGAAACATTGAAGATGGAGCTTACATTTTCAAAGAAATGCAGAACTTTTGCTCCCCAAATCTTGTTAGTTGTAATATAATGTTGAAAGCTTACCTAGAACATGGGATGTTTGAAGAAGCAAAAAAGCTGTTCAATATGATGTCAGAGGATAGGAACCATATCAGCAGGAAATCTGATTATAGGGCTCGTGTGATACCAGATATCTACACATTCAACACCATGTTGGATGCATGCATTGCAGAAAAAAGGTGGGATGATTTTGAGAATATTTACAGAGGGATGCTGCACCATGGTTTTCACTTCAATGCAAAACGTCATCTTCGGATGATATTAAATGCTTCTGGAGCTGTAAAGGTATCTTCACTTCTCCCCTTTATTTCATTTCATGGCATAAGGTTAATGCTTAGGATAGAATATAATGGTGGAAATAATTTGTGGCTGACTCTGATTAGTTGATTGAGTATCCGTAGCCCACCCTGAAATTTTGAGAGTAAGGCATGGTTACTGCTGTTGTTTTTGATGGGGCGTAATACTTATGTGTTATGGTGTTTATCCATTGGAGCGAATGGAACATTTTCCATATATAAATATAATAGTAAAAACAAACAAATAATATTTTTAAAAACCCAAATCTGATCCTCTATGTCCAAGATATTAGATTTAGTTCAATTTCTATTGTAAGCAGAGTGTATGTTCATTAAGTGCTATGAAAGTAACAGGGAGTAATTAAACTTTCAGGGATATCTAGATATGCTGCCAATTAAAATGAAAAGAACAAAGAAACTATAATATTGGACTTCAACACTGAAAGAATAGAAAAAGTGAAACTGATAGTATGGTAATGCAAGGGTCTAAACTTTGGTTTTGGGTTATGTTGGAAATTTATTATCAAAGATATTCCCTACAAAAAATCTTGCACACCCATGCACAAACATACATGTTTGTTTGTTTGTTTTTGTTTATAATTTTTCTCCTCTGAGCATCGTGACATCATCTGCCCTGCTTTGTCACCCATTGTCTAAAACATTGACAATCCATACTCATCTTAGTGACGTCCCAAGGAATTCAGTGTTTTTGAAAGATAATCTTTTAGCGATATCATACCAGGAAAAAAAAAAGATCTTTGATTATATACTCTTCATATATATACTAACTCTTAAATATTTTATCTATATGTTTTTCCAAAAAAAAAAATTACCTATATCATTCAAGAGTGTTTATGGAGTTTTACATATGTACTTGGGTGTCTCTCGTGGCCTTTTTATTTATTTTGTTCTTATTTTTGTGCACATGTATGCATGCTTACACACAGATGTGAGTTCCGGAATGAGATGTTTAATCATCAACCAGAATCTCCCAAATGGGTCTGGCATAACTAGAATCTCCAGAATGTCTCTCGCACTGCATGTCACTTGGTGTTTCCCCTTTGTAGAATACTAGGAAAAGAAAATCTCCTTGTTTGGAGTTAATTTAATCTTCAGTTCTATTTTTATTCATTGGTGGGAGCTATGCATTATTGCCAGGGAGTGTTACTGGAAACAACTTGGAATTACTTGACCAAGGCAGATAGGACTCCACCACCTGCCCTTGTCAAAGAAAAGTTTTGCATGAAGCTAGAGAATGATGACTATATGGCTGCCCTCGCCTGTATAACTAGTCATTCCATGCCTGAGTTGCAGGCATTCTCTAATTCGGCATGGTTGAATTTGCTTGAGGAAAATGCTCACAGGTTTCGTAAGGATGCTCTTTTTCGGTTGATACAAGAGGTTGGCATCCATACTAACAGAACTGAATTGTCAAACCTAGCTGTCCAGAATCTCGTATCAGCTTGTAAAGAATTTTGTAGGACTCATATGACATTAGCTGAGATTAAAGAAATCGAAACTGTCTGTACTGCTCAAACTGAATTAGCTTTTAAATCCTGATTAACTATTATTTGTGTTCATCTTTACCATTATATAACAGAAACAAGCATTGCTACTTAGAGTACCTTGTGCTTAAAACTCTCACTTTTGTGGGGTATAAGAGAGGTGATTGGTAGATAGTCTTACCCTGATAGTTTTTGGAGAGGTTTATTTTTGGACTTGAATCCAATAGAGACATCAGACTGCATACTTGTCATTTCAGAGGCAAAGAAAGACCCATTTACAACCTGTTGTTTTCTATAAAAGACACTTGCTATCCCACTAAGGCCCGGCCTTTATTCGTACTTCTTATGGTGATTTATGCAAATCTAAAAAAAAAAACAAAAACAAACACACACACGCACAAACTTATTTATATAGAAAAGAAAAACAAAACTGATATGGACTACCTTGTGTATTCAAATCCCTCCATCTCCGTCCCAAAACAAACTTATTTGGACACTCAAGCCCATTTGCATGACCAAATGGAGCGCTTCTCTAACTCAAAGGCCTGTAAATCAGTAAATGGAAGTCTTTTGGAATCCTAAAATGACTGATTGCTGATATGGACTACATTGCTTGACATGCAAACAACGTTTATAGAATGCAACTCTAAGTCTGGTATCAAGCCAAAAATAAAAATCAGTCTAATGCTGTGAAATGGAATTTGCCTATTTAATGAAGTTGATTTGTTTGATGGTCGGTTTGGATAGAGTAGAATTAATTTCCGGCCAACTTTACGCTGCTCTCCCTCTATCCAAATTGGATGAGTTCATTGGGAGAGATTAGTTGAGAAAAATTATTAGTGCAAGTTAATAAGCTAACACCAGGAGATAAAGCTATTGGGGTGAAGAAAGTGGTGCTCATGGTTATTTTTGAGGCTTGTCATACTCTTATGGGTGTTACAAACTTAATTCTTGAGGGGGATGATGCACTCTCAATAATATTTCCTTTTGTTTGTTGGAATTAAGTTCTAAATTGGCGAATAGTGTCTAATTGTCTATAATTTAGGGATATACACTTCCTTCTAAAATCTTTTACTTGCATGCATCAGTCCAGTTAATAAGTCTTTTATTACCCATTGAGACTTGTTCCCATCATCGATTTTCATGAGACCCAGATACTCATTCTTTTTTAGTTGTGAATTACAATTCATTTGCTTAGCCCAAGAGAGATTTGTTTTTCTCCCCATCTACATGTGGGGTTTTCACTAGGAAAAATAAATGAAATCTTGCTACCACCAAATAATACACTGAAAATTTAAATGAGTGTTATTACTTATTAGAACTTGCCACACCATCAAATTTCATTGAAGTCAATGGAAATACCCTATAATGCAAAACATGGGAGGTCACAAAATAAACATAGATTCATATTCTAAGGGTAGATCACAAGAGTTGTATCTATTGTTTACCCTTATAAATTTAAAGAGTTGTAAATTTTGATCGATCAAAATTGTATGAAAAAAATTCTTGAGAGTTCTTGACATTTGTATATATATATATATATATATATATATTATTCAATGACTAGCGAACTACTTAGTCGTGGTTGGTTGACTATTTCATTGACTTGGGGTTCTTTCTCATAAGTGGTATGCCTATATCCTGCACTCACACGCACTATATCCATATACATATGTGTTGATAGCTTTTGGCAAAAATCTCTCTCTATCTACTAAATATAGTTTTTTTAAGGCCGAACAATAGCAAGCTATTAGACTTGGACATGCGGATCTGCGATTACTAGCAATTCCAACTTCTTGATCCAAAGTTGCAAAGAACAATCCAAATTGAGACAATCTTCTTGGATTTGCTTCATCTTACAATCTTGCTTTCTATTAAAATTGTCATTGTAACACGTGCATGACCCAACTCGAAACGGCCATGCAAACTTAACGTCATCCCCACCTTCCTCCAAAAATATCACTGACAACTCTTTGTGAGTGTCACACACACTTTTTTGTTTATTTGGAGCCAAAACTAAAGAAGTAGTAATATGACAATTATGGAGATTTTTTTTAAACAACAAAAATAACGCTAAACATTAATAAAGAGCTTATTTGGATAGAGAATAAATATTTGTTATAAAGTTGAATTTGTTTAGATAGTTATAAGGAAAGAAGAAGAAAGAGGTGGGATGTTGCACAGAACAATCCAAATTGAGGCAATCTTCCTTTACAAACTTGTTTTCCATTGTAATTTTCATTGTGAAACATTCGTGGCCTAGCCTATAATGACTCTGCTAAATTAATGTCATCCAACCTTCACAATATCACTGAGCGCTCCTTGTGAGTGCCAACCTTCACACGCACCTTTTTGTTTGTATCGAAGCCAAAACTAAATAATTAATAATTTGACAATTATAGAGATCTCTTTAGTGACAAAAATACTGCTAACCTTTAATAAAAATCTTACTTTCATGGAAAATAATATTTTTATTATATAATTAACATTATTTAGTTAGTTTTAAGGAAAAATGAAGTAAGAGGTTCGATGCTGCATAGAACAATCCAAATAAAGGCAACCTTTATGGATTCACTTTGCCTTACAATTGCAATTGTCATTGTATTTAAGCATCCACATCCGGATTCTAAATCCTATCTTATTTTACCACCTCAAAAAGTCACTTTATCAATTATACAATACAATTTTACAATTTTCCAACATCCCAACTTTTATATCTCAATCCTACTCATTAAAATAATATTTCTACACAATAAAATAATATATTTCACAATTACCATCTTTTACACTACAACACATTATTTATTCTCTCTCTTTATTTTTGTTCAACAACCACAGACACCACCACTGCCGCACTACCACCACCACAACCAACCCATAATTTACCATCAAGACACCACCACTGCCACACTACCACCACCACAACCAACCCATAATTTACCATCAACACCAAAAAAAAAAAAAAAAAAAAAAAACCCAGGCAGAAACCCATGCCGCCAGACCCAAACACAGCACAGCCACCACCAACAATCCCACAGCCACCATCCACCACCACCGTCTAGCTTCTCAATCAGACCACCCACCTCTGCTGAGAAAAATCCATAGCAAAATCCAGCCAAATCAAAATCAAAATCAAAAGCAAAAATCAAAATCAAAATCCAAAATCCAAAATCAAAAGCAAAAATCAAAATCAAAATCCAAAATCCAAAATCAAACCCATCTATTCTCACCAAACCCAAACCCAAAACCCGTCGCTGTCGCCGTCGCCCGTTGCCGTCCCTATTCATCCCAAACCCGTCGTTGTCGCCGTCGCCCGTTGCCGTCCCTATTCATCCCAAACCCGTCGCTGTCGCCGTCGCCCGTTGCTGTCTCTATTCGTCCCAAACCCGTCATCATCGTCTTCACCGAAATCCACTACCAAACAGACCCATCAAACACTGAAACAACTAAAATTTATCGGAGCACGGATCGGAGCACAGATGCTCGTCGGAATCATTATCGGAGAGAAAGGGTCATCGGAGAGAGAGAAGCAACTAAAATTTATTGGAGAGAGAGGGGCAGAGTATTGGGTGAGCAGAGGAGAAAGAGAGAATGGAGAAAGAGAGAACGAAGAGAGAGAAAAGATCAGAAATAAGGAGGGAGGAGAGAGAAATTCCCGGCATAAAAAGTAATAAAAAATTATTTTTTTTTATACCATACAGCTACAGTACCATCTTATTAATGAGATGGTACTGTAGCAAAATCTCAAAAAAAATATAGCTTTTCCCATATAGCCTCCCAATTGCTGCGTGTTTGGTGGGCTTGAATGCCAAATAGATCTAACATTTAGCATATAGAGTGTCCACTGCGGATGCTCTATGTGTGTGTTTCGGCCTATAATAACCATGCAAACGTAACGTCATCTCCACATTTTTCCAAAATATCACTGACACTTCCTTGTGAGTTCAACACACACTTTTTTGTCTATTTCAGAGCCAAAACTAAAGATTTAAAAATTTAACAATTATATATATATATATATATATATATATATATATATATTTATACAAGATAGAATTCTATTTTAACTTAATCTAAGTGTATATGTGTGTGAAGCTTCTTTTAGAGACTTGAATCTTGACCCTTACCCCCTATATTCCATAGACATTTATACTTGTGGAGTGATCATCGCACCAATATTGTCTTCTACAACATTTCACATCTTGCTTTTTTTTTTTCCTTAAAACTATCAAAAGAAAGTTAATTTTATAACAAAAATATTTATTTTCCATCCAAATAATATGTTATTAATGTTTGCCGTTACTTTTTCATTTTTTTTAAAAAAAATGAAAAAGTAACGGCAAACATTAATAACATATTATTTGGATGGAAAATAAATATTTTTGTTATAAAATTAACTTTTTTTTTGATAGTTTTAAGGAAAAAAGAAACAAGATGTAAAATGTTGTCGAGGACAATCCAAATTTGAGGAAATTTTCTTGGATTTGCTTGGACTTACAACAATGGCGGCTTTATGAATTTTTTTTAGAGTAGTCACCAAGAAATTTTAATTATATAAAATCTAACAAAGTAATAACTTGAATATATCAATGTCACAAAAAAACGCATAAATACACGAAATATTACAATTTCTTTCTACTAACAAAAAGAAAAAGAAAAAGAAAAAAGGTTTGACAATAGATAAAGTGGGAATTGATAATGTTGAGATGAGAGTAATAAATTAAGTGAAAGAGTTTGAAATGAGAGAGAGAGAGAGAGAGAGAGAGAGAGAGAGAGAGAGAGTATTTGCTACAACTACGAGTCGAGTCACCAAGGAGTAAGGAGAGCAAAATTGTTGCGTTTGCAAAGCTAAAAAAAGTATAACTGTCATCACCATCAAGGAGAGCTCACAACCTCAATATTTTTCTTAATATAATTTTTTAAGGAAAAATGAAATTATGAACTATTTTAATTATTGAATAGGTTGAATGAGTTATAAATTTAAAAAATTAGTGATTTTTATCTTTTTGTTGAATAATTTGTTCACTTGTTGTTTGGTCTTGTCTTGTCTTGTATTTGTTTGATTTATGTTTGTTGTTATTTGGGTTAATATTTATTGTTGTTATTTAAGCCTTTAAAAAAAAAATGATTAAGGATTGTATTTTAGGGGGCATAATTATTTTTGAAATAATGTTATGTCCACAATATTTTAGAATAAATCTTATGCAAAAAGCTGTTATTGGTGGGTAAAAAAATAATATCAGTATTAGAACCAAATTAGAATCAATAATAGCTTACCACATTGGATTTATTGTGAAAAGTTTTGTGAATGTAGCATTACTTTTATTTTTATTGAACCCAAATTTTTTTAATTCTCAAGTTAGGGTATCCAATATTTTTATTAAGGCGATCATAAAAAGTTAGTTTAGCATATAATTATTTTTTGGCGAGTGGAGTTGCCACCCTGGCTTGCATGTGAAGCTGCCACTAGTGCCTTACAACCTTACTTTCCATTGTAATTGTCATTGAAACCCGTGTGTGGTTCAGGAAGAGGTACCTCATGTGGGACCCACATATTGTGAAGAGAGGTCTTTTGAGACCGTCTTATAAGATAATTTTCAGTGGCCCAACCCATAACGGCCATGCAAACTTAGTGTCATCCTCACCTTCCTCCAAAATATTACTAACAACTTCTTGTGAGTGCTGCATTTACCTTTTTATTTGTTTTGGAGTCAAAACTAAAGATTTAATTATTTGATGATTATGGAGTTTTTCTATTTATTTTTTCAAATGAAAAAAATAATGGTAAACATTAATAAACATCTTATTTGGAAGGAAAATAAATTTTTTATTTTTTATTTTTAACATCAACTTTGTTTAGCTAGTTTTAAGGGAAAAAGAAGTATTCGGTGGGATTTTGCAAAAAATTAATCCAAAATTGAAGCAATTGTTTTAGATTTGCTTCGCCTTACAACTTTGTTTTCCATTATACTTGCCATTGTAACATGTGTGTGGCCTTGAAGAAGGTATCACATGTGGTTCTCACATATTGTGAGAGAGAAGTCTTATGAGACTGTCTTATAAAATAATTTTTGGTGACCCAACCTATAATGGCCTTGCAAACTTAGCATCATCTCTCATCTCTCTCCAAATTAAACATCACCAACAACCCCCCGAAAATGCCGCACCTTCCTCCAAAAGATTCTCGGAAATGTTGCACCTTCCTCCAAATATCACTAATAGCTCCTCGAGAATGCTGCACTTACCTTTTTGTTTGTTACAAAGCCAAAACGCTTATTGGGAATGCTGCACTCACCTTTTTGTTTATTTCGGAGCCAAAAATAAAGAATTAATAACCTAACAATTATAGAGATTTTTGAATTAATAATTTGACAATTATATCCATTTTTTTTAAATATTAAATGAACAATCAAATTTTTGTAAATTCTCAAGGAAATTACTAGACACACATGCGCGTACTAGCAAGTTGACTTGGGGATATTTCGCAACCACTTATAAACCTAACATCTAACTAGTTAACACTCATAGTAAGACTCATTATACATTCACATAACATACACTCAAACAATCCAATTTGGAGTATCATAGGTTGCCTAGTGATTGTGTCCTACGTAAAAAAGATAAGCCAAATCTCTTTTTCTTAAAGGCAAAATAACCGTTGATTATTCATGGATAAGAAGGCCATTAATGAATTCAAGCAATGCACTGAAAGAACTAGTTGTTTCCACAACAAAAAATTGAATCTCTACTAGATTTTTCATTTTTCATCGTTTTATATATGAACACGTGGCCGTAAAAGGCTACAACATATGCATGCATATGAAGCTGCTGGATGATAAAATGTAATAATGGAATACAGATTTTCTAACCAAAATGGCAAATACAATTTCATTACTCTTTGACTACCTGTCAGCTGCTTCAAAAGCTCTCCCTATATGAACTCCTAGATTCTTTTCTTGCAATTCTTCCATTCCTAAACAGTGCTCCAGATTTCTTTCTTAAGGGAACCCAAGTTTCAATCTCTAAGATTTCCTCTAGCTATTTCTCCAACTTCCTTTCCTAATATGGAAGACTTCAGAGCTGGAAATATTGGTGGTTCATCTGCTTCGGATCCTGGTCATGAGGATGACTCAAGTTAGCTTCAACTTTCAAATTATAATTATAATTATATACATAAATCTACTTTTTACTGTAAACACTGGCTACCGCGATAACATCTTTTATATTTT
Organism: Quercus glauca; assembly: GCA_023736055.1. Lineage (NCBI taxonomy): Eukaryota > Viridiplantae > Streptophyta > Magnoliopsida > Fagales > Fagaceae > Quercus > Quercus glauca. The sequence continues at coordinate 75,395,295 of CM043319.1, forward strand.
TGTTTCTTGTGATGATTATAAGTCCTAATCCCCCGTTTAATTAGATCACCGATAGGTGTAGAGACTGCTTTTTACTTACTCAATTTAGTCAGATTAACATGGAATATGAATAATCTAGAACAATACCGAGGGTTTTAGTAAGTTTGAAATGGAGGAAAGAGGAAGAGGAGTGGAGAATAGAGGGTGGCCGGAATATGCTAAAATTTAGTATATATACGTACTTATGACAACATAGTGAATGGGAAGTTGATATGTTGTGTATGGTTCAACTTACACTATATTCTGAATTTTTGACATGTTTTCAACTGTTGTTATGCAGAAGCAGCAGAAGATTTATCATTTGATGCAATACAGTATGAGTTTTTTGGAAAGAGTGTAATAGAGGACGAACTGAAAGACTCAGAGGATGAAATGGATGATGCTCCATTTGAGGGGTCTCAATATGAGGCATTCCCATCATCTGAAAAACACAAGGTTAGATCTTCATCTTCTGATATGCATGCAAACTTATATCAGCTTGAATAATTTCTGTTAATTGTTTTTTTTTTTTTTGGCCGAACTGTTGTTTAATGTTTATTATATCTTCTAGAGTGATGATAAATTATATAGAGCAAGGGACGATTAAGTCCAAAATAAAGCTAGTCTATGAAATGTATATATAGATGTGACATGACATGTACCCATCTAATATTATTATTTCTACAAAAAAAAATCTTGTATTATTGTTACCAGGAAATAGTATGAATAAAACGGTATGGACACTGTTTGGTTGGTGTAAATATTATTGATTTGATTTTTACATTTATAGTCTCGGGAAAATTATTATGTATTCTGAGAATATACTTCTTTCCTTTTACAGAGGGGTGGGTTCTACTCACCATGTGACCCACCTCTATGCCTGCAGCCTCTACTTCCGTAGTGAATATATAGAAGATTTTTATTTAACTTTTTTCATCTTTCCACACCTACAATATCATTGAAGTACAAAGTATCTAAGAATACTGGTATTATATGTGTGGTTGAGAATTGAACATTTTTTTTTTTGCCTTTTTCTTCATGTTTGCAGGGTAAAGGCGAGTGTTCATACAAAGTTGATGATCTCGCAACTGCTTTTACAAAGGTCAGCTTTCTTGCATATGTTGTTAGAATTTCGTATATTAGTTATTACTAAAGATATCCATGACTTCATATATTAAAAAATATGAGAAAGAAAGAGAAAGAGATAGAAGAGAATTAACATGGACTGTTTTTGTAAATAAATTCTCGAGGTTGACGAAGCTAGTGGAGAGAATAGAGAATAGAATACAGATCAAGTCTTTCTAGGCCATGTATGTTATACACACTGCTCATTATAACTGAAAATTTGACTTTTTATAGTTTGAAATCATGACTTAAAATCATGTTTGCCGTAATAATTGGTTGTGTGTTTACACACAGTGTGTGCAACTGCTTTTCCCTTTCTTTCTTCTTTGTATTTCTTGTTCTATATATTTTCTATTCAGATCCAAGCTTTCTTCTTCTTCGAACACCATATCTTGCTCAAATATACCTAACAATCTTTCTTCACAAGCCCCGCTGTAGCTCCTTTCTAACATGTCCAATCTATGTTGGTAACATTGTACTATAAAAGCTATATTCTCTGGAGGCACCAATTCACAAAGATACGTAGAGTGGTTTCATCACTAGAACTTGTGAATCCTCTACTCATTTCTCAAGGACAATGTAAACAATCTAACAAATAAAATGTTGGGTATATACGTTTAAATAAAGTTTCACATTAAATAATAACGACAAGAGTTAATGGTTTATATAACATAATTGGATCAAATTTATAGGCTCAAGCTTTTAGGTTAAGTGGTATTTTTGTATGTTATATTAACTACCACAACTTCTTGCAAGGGTGTCAATTCCTTTAGTCAAGATTTTACTTCATCTTCCAACTAAGAAATTATAGATTTTGCATTATGTAATATGTGTAGGTCTTACAAAATAAATCTTAAAGTTCGTTCTTACCCTGTAAGCATTGCTTCAGTGACAAGATGCATAAACTTGCATACTGATGACTCCTGTCTCAAAGTTATTTCTTACACTGTAAGCATTGCCTTTGCCTCAGTGACAAGATGCATAAACTTCCATTGTGATGACTCCTGCCCCACCTCATATAATGGATTCAAATATTACTTACAGTTTGTGGATAATTTTGCTTTTGCTTGGGTTTTCTTGACAAAACATAAATATCCTGACTACATTTATGCACTTCGAAATTACTATATAAAAAAATAAAAAATAAAAAATAAAAACTCGCTTTCCACCAAAATGCAAGTCCTTCACTTAGATTGTGGTGGAAAATATACTAAAAAATGAGTTTCAACGATTCTACTCTTTAAATAATATTCTTCATGAGCTTTCATATTCACATACTGCACCAAAAAATGGTTGTGGAAAAAAACATAGACATATAATTAAGAGTCGAGCAGCCTTAACGACGATATCTCATACCAAGTTGCCACCCTCAGTATCCACATTTGTTTTCTTGATTAATTGACCTCCCTTTTAGTGCTTAATTTCATATCTCCACAAGAAAATACGTTTCAAGCCAAACCAGGTCTTTCTCAACTTATAACTTTTGGATGTAATTTCTATCCTTTCCTACGTTCTTATAATTAGCATAAACTACAACATAGTTCATTTTCTTGGGCTATTTTTTAGTTTCAGAATGCTAAATTTTTTTGATAAAACAACAAATCAAGTTTACATATATTTTTAGACATGTTTGTTCGATGAGTCTTGTCTTTTCCTTTTCTACAACTCACACTCTTTCTTCTTCTTCAACACATTCGCATCACTCATCTTAGTCCATTGATTACTCTTCTTGGTTATCATCAATTATGTATCTTCATTCTTGTCCTGTACCATCTATTCTTGCACCTCCTTCTACTCCTAACCCACCTTCATATGCACCTGACCTTAATTCACCTATCAGTAGCTCTCTTTCACCAGCTACTACCTCATCCCAAACAGCAGCTGCTATCTTATCCCAAAAACCAGCTGCCACCTCGTCTCAAGTACCAGCTCTAACAGCTCTTTCTTCACTAGAATCTATTCCACCACCACTACCTCCACCTATCTTACCTCTTCCACTAATAAACACCCCGTACAAACACTATCCGTAAGTGGCGTTTCTAAGCTTAACTTGTGCCAAAAAACTCATATTGACCATACTAAACCACCTATTTATGAAAACATTTGTCAGTTTTCACAATGGTGTTTAGTAAAGGATGATAAATTAATTATGTGGTCTCCAAAGACAAGGCACTTGGTCCCTTGTCTCACTACCAACAGATAAAAATGTTGTGTGATGCAAGTGCGTCTATAAATTGAAGCATCACAATGATGGTTCCATGGCAAAAAACGAAGCACAAGTTGATCTATGATCTCTAGAGAGTTGAGGTGTATATGTTTAAACCCCTAGTTATGTTCATTCCGAATTTTTAGGTTATGTTTGTCGTCTCCACAAGTTGATCTATGATCTGAAATAAGCTCCTAGGGCTTGGTTTGTTAAATTTTACTAGCCATTTGCTTCACTTGGATTTTGTTGAATTTAATGTTGATTCTCCATTGTGTACTTATTAACATCGAACAAAAAGTCTTTTCTTATGACTCTACATGGATGTAGAGATGAAACTACATAGTGGCTTGGGGGCCATGGCCCTGCAAATTCTCAAAAATTCAATATTCACCTACATATTTTGTTCAAATTTTCAACCGAAAAAATATATATGAATGCTCTTCCAAATTCCCCTTCTTACTTTTTATATTTATTCAATCATGAAATTTTAGTTCCGCCCTTATTTTATATATATATATATATATATATATGTGTGTGTGTGTGTGTGTCCCTTGAGCTTGAAAGAATGGAGGTAATAAATGACAACTAATGTGGAATCCAAAGGGATAAATAGGCCACAAAGTATGTAGAAACTCATAGGAAAATGCTTAAATACTACACATTTTACTATATAATCTTTACAGGTTGATATAACAACGGATCTTATTAGTAAACTTTAAATTATAATAAATGAATGCTAGAATTACCTTTTTTTTTTTTTAATGATTAATAACATATCAGTTTGTAAATGATATGTAGTAAAATTTATAATATTCCTAATATCACTCGAACCTCAACTTATCTACTAGATGAATTTATGTAATTTTATATAAAAACACACACAGATATTTTCATTATTATATTGAACATAAAACTTTTGAATTTTGAATTGTTTTTCAATAATGCACCTCCATTTCACTTGTTTGTTACAGCTAAACAGGATTTGCGAACCAAGCCTAGGCTTCACCAGCGTCGAAAGTGAGTAAACCAAACAAGTGCATTGCTTAATGTCAATTTATTCCGATGGTAGAATTTGAAGTATATATTATTTTCTAGTTAATCATTCTATGAGCTTACCTATATGCTATATAGCCTAATTTCAATATTCATGCATTTGTTGTTGCTGTTATTATTATTCTTATTATTATTATTATTTTGCCATGCTTCACTACTTTCTGAATCTCTTGCCTATCAGCTTAATATTCTGGATGAACATAATTTCTTTAGATGCGGCACATAGATTTTTCTGTGTGTGTGTGTTGGATTTTTTTTATGAGCACTTTCTTTGGTGGTTAGGTCTCCCTTCAGTTAGTCCAGTAATGCCACAACCATACAGAAGATGGAGTGGTACTATAAAATGGTTTAGCAATGAAAGGAGCTATGGTTTCATAAGGCCAATCAATGGTGGTGAAGATATATTTGTGCACTACTCTTCTGTGAAGTCTGATGGCTACATACGTATACGGGCTGGCACACTGGTCGAATTCGACGTTGTGGGCGGGCATTGGCGTGAAAAAAGACTGAAAGCAATCAACGTGACTGGTCCTGGTGGAACTTTGCTTCAAGACAGTAGGACAAGAGCCATTAATATTGCAACTGGCAGTGGCAGCGGGAGTAGTACTGGTAGCAATGCTGAAACTCGTCCTTGTTTTGGGCCATGCTATAGGTGCGGCGAGATGGGTCATATAGCAAAGTACTGCTTCCTTGGTAGAAAGAATGACGACATTGCTGCTGCATGGCCAGGGTTTGGACAGAAAACATGGATTAATGGCGTTGCTTGGTGCCATTTCTGTGGCCAGCTTGGTCATTTGGCAAGTAATTGTCTCGCTGTTAGTCCTAGGGAGTGAGTTATGGAGGCTATAGCTCACTAGCATTTTCAAGTTTGAATAAATGAAAGCCTAATTAAGTGGGGACTGCTTTTTTTTTCTTTTGCATTAAGGTGTTTGTAATAATGAATAATCAATACTTTTGTATTAAAACCTATGCATTTGTCTTCCCTACTTTATACGTCTTTCTTGCGTTGCTTGTTGGGAAATTTTTTTTAACAGAGTAAATTATACTTTAGAGACGTTCCCTTTCCTTTAGGCTTGTACTTTGAACAAGCTTGGAGGGGGGAATTAATTTCCTTTTTATTTCACTTTCCCATAGGTTTTTAAAATTACATATAGCTTTTTTTAAAATTTTTTTAAGAAAAGCTCTTCTTCTTTTCTTTTTATTTTATTTTATTTTTATTTTTTTTAATTTTTTTTTACAAAGAAAAACCCTTCTAATTGTTCAAAAAATGTTTTTTATTTTATTTTTTATTAGCACGATTAAAAAAAATTCAAATCTCTTTAATTTTATTTATTTATTTGTAAAACCTACTTTTACAAACTTCAATAAGCTCCTTGCACTAATTACACTGGGGCTTTGTTTCTGGATATTCTCTTAGCCAAATCTTTTAATTTTCTCTATTCAAGAGAATAATTGGGAGGCCTTTTTTTTTTGCTGAATATGGTAGGCCTTAAATATGTCCTTTTTTTTAATGGATAATTATAATGGGGTGGAGGGATTCGAACTTTGGTGTTTGGTAGTATCCGTAAAAAACACAAAAAAATATCACTTGAGCTTTTAAGATACTTGCCTTATTTGTTAGGTTACTTTTAAAGGTAATTCACCAATTCTTTGTTTTGGGTACATGTCATGTCATTGTTTAGCCATCTCTCCCCTCTTATACATTAATTGCGAAATTTCCCATATTGTTTCTCAAATAAAGCATAGGATCTTTTCTTTTATTAGGTGAGATCTTTGGAATGTTTCTTGACTAGGCTAACTCTTAAATCCATAGTCCATACTTTAACAACCTGGGCTTCCATTTGAAATTTCTGGGGGCCCACTACGTACCATCTATTCCATCTCCAGCAGCTGGGTTAGCTCTTTTGGAATAACCTTATTAGAGATGGCCCCCCTAGGATAATTAGAACGATAGAGTCGGCACCTTACTTGCTCAGAAAAAGGGGAAAAGAAAAGAAAAGAAAAGAAAATTGAAAATGCATTGGGTTTTGTCTTTTATGTTTTGATTTGACACTTCAAACTTATTTTTGAGTGTGACGGCAATGTCAATTTCTCTTTAATTCTGCCTAAGTAATCCTGCTTATTGGCTGCAAATTACAAGTCAATACCAAGTTTGGCGAGCATTGAATTGAATGAATCAAAGCTGAACTTTACGAATTGCCGAATCCAGACGGCTTTACTGCAGACTTACACAACTAGCCCTCTATTGTCTTATAGAGAATATTTCGAATATTTAAATTGTGCATGAAATATTTCCTCAAAGAAAATAAAAATTTGTGTATGAAATAATGTTTTTCTTTGGAAGTATAAAGTATGCATGAAAATACATAATAGGTAATAATATACCTTGTAAATAAAAAGAGGATCACTGTGCTTGTAATATATATATATATATATATATAAAACATTTCAACCAATTAAGTTTAAAATTCACTCACACGCTATGCAAAATTATATAAAAATACATGGTTGCTATAGTAACTGTGTAAATTTATATTGATATTATTCATTTTTACGTATCTTGATGATGAATGAAGAAAATAGATAGTAGTAGTTGTGTGTGAAGAAAAACAAATAATTCAAAATTTTTTTAAAAAATTGATATTTTAATGAAATGTGTAAAATAAATAATCTGATTTAAAGTGTTTTGAAAAGTGAGTATGTAAAAAAAATAATAATAAATAAAGGTCATTATGCTAAAATAAACAAACAATTTTTTTTTTTTTGGCACTAATTGATGGGAATAGTCTAACATATGGATAAGTAATATTAGGTCATGACTAGTGCAGTTCATTTGGGTTTTGTGTTTGATTGATTAATTGAGAGTGCATTGGGTTTTATGTTTTGATTAATTGCTACTTGCTTATTTCATTGGGTTTTATGTTTGATCAATTAATTGTTACATCACTGGCCCCGTAGCCGTAGAAACTTATGAGGTCAATGGTCCACAATGCATATGCCAATGTTCTTTTTAAAATATATATATAATGCATGTAGCCAGGCTGGTAGAGAATGCAGCTTTACTTTGGGGTATACAACCAGTAAGTAACACGTTCTTGACAATGATTGGGGAGCTCCTTATGCATTGTAGTCATGTGGTATTTTCTGTTTGACATTTAAACTGAACGTGTATGGTTGATAGGAATGTTGGATATTATAAGTCTTTCCAGTTCTAGATAATATTTATATAAGTAACATAACCCAATATAAATCATCTCATTTTTCTTTTATTCTATTTTATGCTCTATGCTCTAACAATTGCAGTATGTCGTGCGTTTTTTTTTTTCTTCTATTTTAAATTTTGATTATTTTATAACATGCTGAAAGTTTCTTGATTTGGTGGTGTTTACTCCCTGAATAGATGAGTTTGCTCTTTAGTCATTGGCTCTCTTTTGGGGGGGTGAACTTGAATTAGGCAATTAGCAATTAATCAAAACATAAAACCTTATAGCATGAGTAGTAAATTTGAACAAGATCGCATCTTGAGCAACTGAAAAATATTTCTCATTTTTCAAAGTGCTTAGAAATGTATTTGAATGGATGGTGAGTGCAAATGTGCATTTCGAGAAATTCATTACTTTTCATTAGTGAAAATCACAAGAAAATGCAGGTGCTACTTTTAAACTCATACCATTGTTGTATTGATTTTCTATCCCCTCAATAAATCCCTACACAGACCGAATGTCTAGAGGACTCATTCAGTGGTCTGTTGAATTGAGTGAATTTTGACATTATGTAGGCCATAGCAAACTTTGTGGTAGAATTCACACTTCATGAGGACACAAAGCAAGAGTGTACAAAAGACTCCCAATACAGAGAACAAAGTGAAGACCAATATTAGGTCATTGATGTAAATGAGTCTTCAAATCACCAAGTAGGCATATCATAGTTGGTGCTGACTTCCCTTAGAGGGGCAAAACCGAATTAAGCAATATGTTTGGAGTTCCCAACTACCAGCAACGAGACTAAATAGTTATAGGAAGCCTTAACATTTGGACTAGAGCTCATGAAGGTAGTAGGGATTAACCGGGTCGTTATCAATAATGACTAGTAGTTGGCCAAAGGGCAAGAACAAGTGAGCTATGAGGCTAAGGAGGACTGAATGATTGAAGTAATACATGGAGAAGTTCAAAAGGTTTGAGGTAACTTTAGCAAGTTCAAAATCAAGAATGTACAATATGAGCAAAATGCATGGGCAAACGGCCAAACTAGCATTGACACTAGAGCTCAACCCTCAAATCTCGGCCCTTATTGAACTCATGACTGAACCATCCATTTTGAATTTAGTGAGTTGAAATTTACCACATCGTGAATGATGCATAAAGTTGACTATCAACTTATTGAAATTATGATTATATTCAATTCACTCATTTCAAAATAGATGGATAAGGATAGGATTGTATCATTGTATGAACTACATGATAAAGTTATCTTAAGAAATCTAAAGGATCTTAACTAAAAAACTCTATATGTTTTCTTGGACATTTAAACTAAGCTAATTACTTTTGCAATTTAAAAATATAAAAAATTAATTCAAGAATTTACTTTTTATTTTTTAATATTTATATATGGACAAAGTTTAGTTACAAACTTGGTAGTAGTCTAAGATTATAACTCCCACTAAAAAATTAACATGGTTACATATTTTGAAAATCTAACCGTTGAATTGCCTTTTTTACATGTTCATCAACACACATGTCAAATTTCATGTCAATTAGATGTTATTCATTATTTAATCTATAAACTTATTTTTTATGCATAAATTTAAACTACAAAAACTTAAATTTTAAATATTGGATTGTTGACATAGCTATTGATCTTTAAATTTCTAAAAATTTTGCAAGTATAAAAAATATAAGAAAAAAATGTAATCCAATGGTGGATATGTAAACTCACATCAAATAAAAAGATATTGAGAGAAGTTGTAACCTTAAAGGTACAACCATTTTTTTTTTTTTTTTTGAGAAGAAGGTTACAAAAAACATTGCACTTTAAATTTTTTGTATTTATATATTTTTCATAAGATGCTTAATTAATTATAACAAATCATGTTTACTTTCATATGCCATTTTAAAAATTCTGAAGTGTTATAATTTAGAAAATTAAGAACCATTTCTTTTAATTACAATATTCAACAAAACAACTACATAAACATAAATATAAACATATGCATATACATATACATTAGATTTGTTATAAATTACACCCTCCAACTTTGCCTAAAATTCAATTAAGTTTTGTAACTTAAATTTTGTTCAATTTAGTCCTTAAACTTTTAAAATTATTCAATGTTTTTAGATGATCATCATTAAGCACCTAAAATAATGTATTTTTGTTTTTTTTTCATTAATTTTATTACTCTTAAAATTCATATTATTAATAATAAAAAATTGAAAAAAAATTAAAATAAAAAAATTAAATTCATAAGAAAATTTAAAAATATTTTATAAAAAATGTAAATACACACACACACATATTAGCAATGAAATCATTAATATTTTTCTTGGAAAACAAGCAACATTTTTCATGCATTTTTGAAATAGAAAATATTTGTTCAACAGTTCTAACTTTGTAAACAGGATGAAAAGTGGTTTCAGCCCAACTAGTTTTGTAAACAGTTTTAGTGTCAACTTTGGGAATGTTCCATTTTCGGAAATCAGGGATCTCATTATCTTCAACAGTGTGATCTTCTTCATTCACAATATCAGGAGGACAACCAGTCCTGGAGCTGATAGAGGAGTTGGATTTCCACAACTTATCCATATTATCCTAGTTTTAACACTCAATTATCATGTTTTTCTCACAACCGTTGCATTTCGTAACACATACCCTAAGCAACCCTATACCACACACATGCCTTACACGCCCTCCTGGCTCAAACGGGCCTTACAGTCAGGTTCTGGGAATTCACTTTACACCTAGGGTGGCGCCAACGACAGCAAGAAGGGAACACAATAACGGAGCACCAAAGGTTCGGACGGACACGAACAAGGCACAGAGAACACAACACACACTATCACCGGCCAGAAAAGAGTGGCTCTGATATCATAAAGGGGGAAGGGGACGCACAGATGAAGAGGGAGAGACGGAAGCATAGTAATGATATAGTGAAAGTAACTGAGAATAGCAAAATTAGAACAATAATAAGGCGGTAGAACCAGCAATTTTGAAAGGAGTAGCTTTAACATCAATTTTGTCAGTAGTTACCAAAATAGTCTCAAGAGGTGGATGACTAGATCTAACAATGGTTTTGTCAGTTTTAACCAAATTAGATTTCTTTATCACATTCAAATAATTTTTGGAAACTTCATCTTTTGAAACATAATAGTTTTCAAGAAAATCAAAGAACAGAATATGTCTTTTCAATTGATTCATCTTTTCCAACCATTTTCTTTTAACACGATTTTTCTCAGACTGAGCAAATTTATTTTGGTAAATTTTTCTTTTTGTTCTATTTTTAGAAAGCATAAATTCATAATACAAAGGAGCCATGTCAACTTTAAAATTTTCATTCAAAACATTCAAAACTCTTAAGTGGTTAACAGGATTTTCAATAGGAGGGAAATCAGAATCAGATGGACAAATGGAATTAGCATCGTCTTCTTCTTCGGTAACAGGTTTGCCATACGGAGAGGAAGATTCAACTTTAGTAGAGTAGAAAACAGAGCTGACTTGAGATTTGTCACTAGAAACACCTTTTAATTTCAGATCAGTGGGTTTTTCAAAATTCTTTTGCAAAAACTCATTGACATCATGATCTCTTTTTGAAATACTTTCAGATCCAGCAAAGGAATGTCTTCCTTCGTTGATCCTCAAAGGTTGATTGTTTTGAAAACATATTTTAACAGTACCATCAAGATATTGTTGAATATTTGTGAGATCTAGCTCATCAAAAACAGGTTTAGGAACAGGGGATTCTTGGTTCAACAACCATTCAGTGGGAAGCTGAATATCTTGCCATTGAATCATTTTTGGAACTTGAACTTTAGCATCAGGAGTTGAACATGTGATTAACATTGTTTTACCAGAGGGTTCTCTAGGATTCAAACAACAAGGATTTAATTGAGTACCCAAAAGTCTGTAATAAATACGGTAAATCAAAGTAAAAGGTTTACTACCTTCATCCATGATATAACCAGAAGAAGCAATGTTCAAAGTCAAAGCTTTAACAATATTAGGATCATCCAAAGCAAGAGTAATATCAGGATAACAGTTAAAGTAAACAGGACCATCATACAAAGAAGCAGTGATCATACCAAGAATGCTATCTTTAAAAACCTTAAATCTAGCATCTCGTAAACACATGAGAATAGAAGCATTAATACCCTTTCGGGTAAGTGGTTTAACAGCAACTTGAACCAAACCAATATGCAAATAACTGAGTTTTTTAAACTCCTGTTGTTAGCCTTATTGAACAAAACAATTTTACTAATGAATCTTTGCATGTTATTGGTCAACAACTTGACCGTATTAAAGAAAAAATTGCTGAAAAAACTGTTTCTGTTGACAAATCTACTTCTGTTCAAAAACCTGTTTCTATCAAGACTGAGGAACCTTTGATCAATTTACCCAGTCATGATAACAAAATTCAAGTTTAGAACTTCACAGTCTAAACTTCTTGAAACTGTTGACAAAATGCTTGCTGATTTAAAAGTTAAAACTGAAGGTACTTCTACAAGTACTCCTGCTGCTCGAACTATTTCAAAAAATAAAATTGTTTCTGATGAAAATATAGATTCTGATATTGTTTCTTCTGTTCCTGCCAAAAAGGTTTTTGATGATTGTTTTCCTGAAATTAAAAGATTTGTTGGAAATTCCAAACCCATGTTTCTTACTAGGAATTGGTATTCAAAACCTACTCCTCCTGATATGCAGTTTGAAGAAAGAGTTTTTCAAACTCAATTTTCTGTTTCTGCTGATAAGATTTATGAATGGAATATTGATGGTTTTTCTGAACAAGAAATTATTAACAAAATGGGACACATGTCCATGGTTGGTACTGCTTACCAAAATAATCATGATTTTGAACAATCTGAAATTGTTGACCTTCTTACTACTGGCTTTTCTGGTACTCTTCGTGGATGGTGGGATTCATATCTCACAGAAGAATCTAGAGATTCTATTAAACATGCTGTTAAAAAGAATGATGAAGGCTTGCCTATTTTTGATGATCGTATTGGTCGAGGTGTTCCTGATGGTGTTAATACCTTGATTTATACTATTATCAAACATTTTGTTAGTACCCCATCTAATGTTTCATCTCGAATTTCTGATTTGTTGAATAATTTGAGATGCCCTACTATGTCTGATTATAGATGGTACCAAGATGTTTTCCTTTCCAGAGTGATGCAGCGGAAGGACTGTTTCAAGCCTTATTGGAAAGAAAAGTTTATTGACGGTCTGCCTCCTATCTTTGCTCATAAGGTAAAACAAGAATTAATTGGTAAAAATGATTCTATTAACTATGATAATTTAACTTATGGTGATATTTTAAGCACTATTAAAAAACTTGGTATTAATATGTGCAATGATGAAAAACTATTAAAACACCAATTAAAAAATAAAAGAAAAGCTAAATATGAAATGGGTAATTTTTGTGAACAATATGGTTTGCCCTCTATTGCTCCTTCTAAACAAAAGGGTAAAAAACATGATAAAGGTTACAAAAATTATAACCATAAAAAACATAAAACTAATTTTAATGATTTCTATGCTAAAAGGAAAAATGTTTCTAAAAAACATGTTAACCAGCGATCAGGGAAAGGTAAATGTTTCAATTGTGGAAAACCTGGTCATTTTAGTAAAGATTGTAAACAAAAACCTGGCAAGTTAAAAAACAAGTTTAACATGTTAAAAATTGATGATAATGATCAAGAAGAATTATTCAGAATCCTCGAATCAAACAATTCGTCTGATTCTTTGGAAGATGATTTTTCTTCTTTAACTAATTCTTGCTATCATTCTGCTGATGATTCTTCTGATTCTCCTAATATTAAACTTGGTTGTAGAGATTCCTGTTGCAATGTTGTTAAATCTGTTAATGTTCTCACTAAAGGTGAAGAAAATGAAAGCTTGTTAATTAAATTGATTGGTCAAATTGAGAATCCTGAATTACAAAAAGAATATTTGGATAAATTTAAGAAAAATTTGTTAAAAGATGAAACTGGTAAAAAACTTAAATCAACAATAAGCTTTGAAGAAACTTTGGAAAGATTTAATAAGAAGAAATCCAAAAATTTAACTGTTAATGATCTCCAATGTGAAATTAATACTGTTAAACAAGAGATAAGTGAATTAAAACTTGAACTTAAAAACATTAAAAGTGATAATCATAATCTTAAACAAGAATTGTTAATGTTGAAAATTGATCAAAATAAGTCTAATAATGAACAAGATGAGCACAAGGATGGAGATGAATCCAGTCAAAGGTTGTGATTGATATATACTAAAAATAATGTTAGTGGTGATCCAATGAAAGTTATATTGTACTAATCATAATCTTCTACATCAACAAGTCGCGAAAAAAAAAATCTGAAATTTATTGTGTCTCTAGCATTTATTTCATTTTGTTAGAAACTGCATATGGAGAAGGACATAAACTTATGCAAGGTTAGGAAAGAGGTGGCAATGAATTCATATCCAAGGAATATATGATTAGTTTTCTGTTTTTGAATTTGTTGGGCTTTGGTAGCTACGAGTTTAGTTTCTTCTTGGCTTTTATTATTGGCTTGATGGGGGTAGGCTGGGGAGGCCGCCAAAATTGGTAGCTTAATATAGATAGGTAGGTTTTAGGATAAATATATTGCATTGTTTCAACATTCAAGTATGGGTTGGTTTGAAATTTGAAGAGACTTTAAGTAGGGGTGAGGATGGGGACTGAAAAGTCTCACACCCTTACCCGATTTTTGTTTCTATCTTATTTATCTTATTGCATTCATTTACCTATAGAGTTCGGCCTAAAAAGAATGTTAGCCTATAGACTTGGTTATTAAAACTGTACAAAATCGATGGTTGAATCATACAAAATTGTGGATTGTTACGAAAGAAATACCATATTTGCAAAAAATAAATGATTAAATAATTAAATCGTGAATGATGTAGGACAGAATTTTCAAATTAATTTATGTAATTTGTTATATTTGATATTTTTATGTAATTTTCGTTATTTTAGGTTTAGGGCATTTATTTACTTGTTTTTAGGTACTTTTAATGTTTTTTAGGTCAAATTTGGTCATCGTTATTGTTAGGTATTAATTATGAGTTATTTTAAAATATATTTTTTTGTCTGTTAAGTTTTACGGAGCCCTTAAATAGGTCCCCAAGACTGTAAACGTTTTTTATTCCAAACCCATTCTCCTTGTGGATTAAAAGACTCTCGTGGATTCGAGGAACTCTGGTGAATTCGAGGCTATTTTCAGAAGCAAACGTATTTTGTTTCTTATTTTCTATAAATAGATGTATTTTGCTTTTTGACGCTTTTGCTTCCTACTTCAATGAAAAACTGGCAAATTATTTTCAAATAAAAATACTGAACTGATTAATTTTATTCAAGCAATCCGCTATTTAAATGTTAAGTTATTTTGATCAACTAATCATACTTTCTTTCGATTTTACACTTTTATTTATGGCTATAAAGTATTTTGTTTTAAATCTTGAAATACTATAACTTGTTCAAAAACCAAATTAAGTGTCACTAATTATAACTATAAAAAAAAAAAGTGTTATTAATTATAACTTAACTGGTTGGCATCTCTTGGTCTTCCCAGGAGATCTAGAGTTCAAATTCTCCCTCTTTCAACTATCAATGTATGTGTGTGTGTATATATATATATATTTATTTATAAATGCCTATATAGATATCTAAACAAAAAAGAAAAAATTGTGAGAGTTTGTAAAAGCTTAAAGATGTTAAGAGTGTAATTCACCCATATATCAAAACACTTGAGATAGAATTTTTAAGATTGTAAATTTGAATAGGCTTCAAAGTTTTTAGCATATTGGGTTGAAAAACTTTAGGATATATCTATACTATTAATAACAGGATTCCTTGTTTAGGTTTCAACTTTTTGCGTACTAAAATACCCTCACACAAATTCATAAACTCTCTAAAATACCCTTATTTTGTAGTTAAATAATTCAAATTAAAAAACGCAAATTGATTAAAAGAGTAATTTATTGTTCTTAAGTTTTAAGCTTTTTTTTTTTTTTTTTTCTCTATTCGGCCTAAAACTTAAGACACTATCTTTATCTCATTTTTAAATATTATTTTACGTTATCTTACCTCTTTCTTTAAAAAATAAAAAGCACATAGTTATTTATATATCACTTTTAAGTATTATAACACTAAACCAAAAAAACAAATAAATAAAAAAGAGAATTATTGCACGCGTAAAGTGCGGGCGATGAATCTAGTCTAATATAGTAGTCTACATTTGTTTAGATTGGGTCCTTCAAATATTCGAATTTTTTTGAAAAAGATAATACGATAGAATTTCACACTTTTTGGAAGCAAACTCAACAGAAGAAATTATTGAATCAAAATTCAGATGCCAATTTGAGGCTTTCTCAGCAAAAATATATGTACATAGACTTGCAGGAAGGAAAAAAAAAAAAAAAAGAATTACTAATTTAGTCCTTCAACTATTAGACAAAGTTCAATTTGATCCTCAAATATTAATTATCTCAATATCATCCCTCAACTTTATACATCAAATCAATTTCATATTTGGTTACATATCAATTAAAATTTTAACGTATTGACACTGACAAAGGCATTGACAAGTGTGGTTATAAAATTCGTGTGTGATGTGTGCTTCATTTGTCTAAGTAAAAGTTAGACAACTTTTTTTTTTTTGAGAAAGTAAAAGTTAGACAGTTTGATTTAATGTTTTAATTGAGAGGAGACCAAAGAATGAAATTAATTTGATCTCCTTCTCAAAAAAAAAAAAAATTAATTAATTAGATCTAATAAAGTTTTGTGAGACAAAATCGTTACAATTAATATTTGATGAATCATGCCCTTTATATCATGGTCTTTATCATCAACCACCTTCCTCTATGCTTGGTGACAATAATCAATATTAGTGCATGTTTAGATCATCACCTAATTATGAAAGTTTTAGACTTTCATTTTATGTTTGCTCATATATTTGCTCAACTACATCATAAGCTTGCACCTAACGATGTTTTGATCCTTCTTTTTATTTTCGCTATCTTGGTATGCTGCCTTATGAAAATGGGAGGATCAAATTAATAATTTAACTATTTAAATCTAATTAACTCTCCGATATCCATTTTCTTATACTCTCCAAAGCATTCTTAACATTTTTCTATATAAAAAAAAAAATAGTCTTAACATGTACTTAACATTACTTTTCATAAAAATGAGGAGAAATAAATAAAAAGAAAAAAGCCAATTATTTTACTTTTTTTTCTTTTCATTTTTAACTCTCTCTCTCTCTCCTTGATTATTCTTTTGTTCATTTCAATTAATTGGCAAATAGATTTTAATCATGGAAAAATCTAAGATTTTGGATTAAAAGTGTTAGGGGACTACAATTCGACTCCTTACAACCACTCTAAAGTGGGGTGTGATGTTGAATGCCATAAAAGATTTGAGTATGTCTTCTTCATCACCAATTGGTTTTGAGGTAGAATGACACAGCTCACGGTCCAACAAAAATAAATATTGTGGAGGATATCAATGAGGTTAAGGAATTTTGTAACTAAAATAGTTCAACCATATGTTGATCATATGTATTAGATTTAAATAATGGGCATAAATAATTGTTTGATAATTTCTATATAAATTGCATAAGCATATATTTGTTTTTGTGTTTTAAAGTGTTCACTAACTATTTGAATAAATAACAACGGAATAAAGAACATTTAATTGCCAAAGGCCTTGTAGTAGAATTTGCACTTCTCCATGCACAAAGTGCTTGGGGGTCTAGAGGGGAAAGAGTTCGAGCTGTGAAGCTAGCAACATGTTGTAATTATTTCTAAAAAAAAAACATTTAATTGAAGGCGGGCTTGCTAAAGAAGGACAATGTCAACTTAGTCATTATTTAATTTAGTTCAAATGTTAACATTTTTTAAGCAAAGAAATTCAAACATTAGATAATACCTTATATCTAATATTTACACATACCAAAAAAAAAAAAAAAAAAAAAAAAAAAAAAAAAAAAAAAAAAACATGCAAAGCACGAGTCAACCACTAGTTTAAATTATTGATGAAATGGTTATGTTCAATTCACTCATTTAAAATGTATGGATAGGATTGTATGAAGTCCATGATAAAATTATCTTAAGAAATATAAAGGATCTTAACTATAAACCCCATATGTTTTCTTGGACATTTAAACTAAGCTATTTACTTTTGTAATTTAAAAATATAATAAATTAATTCAAGAATTTACTTTTTATTAGTCAATATGTAAACTTTTTTATTTTTATTTTTATTTTTTCATAAGATGCTTAATTAATTTTAACATATTATGATTACTTTTCATACTCAATTTAAAAGGTTTTACTACCACGCATCTTGGCACGATAGTCACTCTACAAGTATAAGTGCCTGAAGGGTGTTGAGGCCTAGGGGCAAGGCCAAGGTTTAAGTCTCTAAGAGGGAGTTTTACACACATATACACTTAGATTAGATTAAAGTAGAATTTTTATCTTTTATAAAAATAAAAAATTTAAGGATTACAATATAGAAAATTAAGAAGCATTTGTTTTGAATACCATATTTAATAAAAACTTCATAAACATAAATATAAATATATGCATATACATATACATATACATTACATTTCTTATATGCTAAATTAAAATTACACTCTCTAAGTTTATTTAAATTTCAATTAAGTTCTGTAACTTTAATTTCGTTCAATTTTGTTCTTTTAATTTTTAAATTTTTTTCCAATGACGTTAGATAATCACCATTAAGCGCCTAAAATGATATACTTTTTTATAATAAAAAAATACATCATTTTTTAAAATTTTCTTACACTACAAAAATTCATAAAAATCAATAATAATAAAATTTGAGAAAAAAATAGAAAATTTAAGAAAATTTAAATTATTAAATTCATAAGAAAATTAAAAATATATTTTCTAAAAAAATGAAAAATATGAAGAAAAAAAAAAACACTTTTTAATCCCAATTTATTTTTAGATCATACCTATAATAGTATTGCTGGTACATTGTAGCGGGATATGGAGGGCAGTTGAATATATATCCGTGACTTAATGACATTAGTAGAAAGAGAAGTAAATTTATAAAAAGTATGGATTGCATTGAAATCAATAAAGACTACGAAAATAACTAATTAGGATCTAACAAATCAATTCTATATTCGTTTTCCTATTAGTTTTGTCCCCATTCTTGACTGATAAAAGCAAATTGTATCCTATTCAATCAAATAGAGATGATACAAATTCATTTCTAAAATTATCTCTCCTAAATAAAAAATATATAAATGTAAGGATTTACCCCTTTGACTTTTTTTTACCTTGCATATTTGTAGTTTATTTGGTTCTCAATAACAACACAGAAATTTACCCAATTTATAAATTTAGCATAGAAGAGAGTGACGTCAACTATGGATTCGAATATATTATTTTTTGTTTTAGGTAACATTGAATTAACTAGAGTGGATAATCAAACAACTTCTTAAACAAGAAGAATTGTTCTATAAAAGGAGCTACTGCTATTAGGAATATCCATTGCCATGAAAATGGCACCTATTAAACAGTCAAAACATGTGAATTTAATTATAGGACAAAACATGTAAATTATGATAACATTGCATATGACAAAAGTAAATAAAATATGACATTTAAAAATCATAAAGGGTTACGAATGTAGAAAATTAAGAACCATTTGTTTTAAATACAATATTTAAATAAAAATTTTATCAACATAAACATTAACATATCCATTAGAATTTTTTGTAGGCTAAGCTACAAATCACACCATTTTAATTTTACGAATTCAATTCTATGACTTAAATTTCGGTCAATTTAGTCCTCTAACTCTTAACTTTATTTAATTTAATCATCCTGTTAATTCTATTAAATAATTTTCTTTAAGTGCCCAAAATAAAGTAGTTTTGTTTTTTAATTATACTTGTGGGGGATTTTTCCCACCGCAAGCTTGTTTGCCCGCTTTAGAGAGCCAAGCCTGCAAGGGTTTTGTTCTTAAGCAGCGCTGGAGTTCAGGATTTTCACCTCACCAAGGGCTGACCTCGTAGTGGAAGGCTTGACACCTTAGTCCCACATCGGCAAGAGATGCGCCTCACTCATGCTTTATATGCCCTTGGAGCTTGCATGAGTGTACCACTACTACACACCTTGAGAACAAAACCGTGGGGCGTGGCTCCCCAAAGTAGACAAACAAGCTTGTGGCGGGAAAAATCCCCCACAAAAAGGCACTTTTGAGGGCAGTGCCCATCAAAGGTATTGTACCCTTTAGGGTAGGCAGGGTGCGGCCCTTGCTCCTGACCCGTACGGTTTTGTTACCCCGAAGGGCATGTCTCTACCACCACTACACAAAATTTTTGTGGGGGATTTTTCCCGCTGCAAGCTTGTTTGTCCGCTTTGGGGAGCCAAGTCTGCACGGTTTTTTTCTCAAGCGACGCGGGGGTTTAGGATTTTCATCTCACCAAGGGTTGACCTTGTAGTGGAAGGCTTGACATCTTAGTCCCACATTGGCAAGAGATGCGCCCCACTCATGCTTTATATGCCATTGGAACTTGCATGAGTGTACCACTACTGTCTCTATAAGTAAAGCCGACGGGTTTATTTGGAACGTCGTTCCATGCCTTCTCTTTGGTGAGTGTATACTTACAATTTTACCCTTATCATATGTGTACAACGTGTGTAATAATTATGTATAGGAGAGACATTTGCAATTAATTATACTTCTCTACCGTGTAATTATATAGCCTTATAAAAAAAATTGGTCGAGATCTAACTATTGTGTAGTACTTGGGTCAGGCTAGCCTACGAACAATAACTACCACCAGCAATCTAGCATAGGGTGAACGATCGTTTTGTTCAGGTCTTTTGATAGCAATGACAAGTTGGCAACCTTCATTAACTCATGTGAAGTGCTACCGTTGTGGGAGATAGGTCAGTTACCACCATCCTTTTTTTTTTTTTTTTTTTGATACAGTTACCACCATCTTGAAAAGGACGGTTTTTACCAATTGTTTTTACACCATTAAAGAAATTCATAAAATTCTCCAAGATCGTTACTTAAAGAATTCTAACTTGGTTGTATAGGTTACTCAAAAAAAAAAAAAAAAAACTTGGTTGTATAGACACAAATTTGCTAGTAACCCTTTAGCAAACTCTTCTGTGGGGATATTTATTTTTTTGGATCATGATAAATATTGTTTTTTAAATATCAAATTCATTCGTGGCTCTAAGTGCCATTAAGTTTTCTCATTTTTTTTTCATTGTTCACCTCATAATTCCCAACAATGCAGTTGTAATTTGAGCAATATCATTTACCTAGGGACCATCACTAACACTATTTTTAATAATACCAATCACTATATACTACCCTCGCAATTATGAAATGAATTATGAAAAGTTTTATGTTCCTATTACCTATTCTTATTTTAAATGAAATTACAATGTGAAATATTATTATTATTTTTTTCCCTTGGCCATCGTTGGCATAGTGTAATTTGATAAAAGATTTTTAGGTAAATTGCACCTTAAAGTTTGGTGTACTTTTGATTTTCCCTATAAGGTTAAAAATTTGAATTTGTACCTCTAATGTTATTATATTGATCGGATTTTAGTTCTTTTGTCCATAAGCCATGATTAGGTGTATGTTAGGTGCCACCTCATATAAAAATGATGTGTTTTATGAATCAAAAATTTGAAAACTTGTGATAAAATATTATAGATTTGAATGAAAAAATGATGTTGTTATGAGTTTAGTTGCCACTTAACAAACACATGCATTGACGAAAACTTGAATCCAAATGATGTGTGATGTTAAGTATATGGGTCCAAATTTTGAAGTTTTGAGAGGCAAAAATCAAAATTACTCTGGACTTTAAGGTGCAAATTAGAATTTAATCTTTAAAAAAAAAAAAAAGTTTAAATCATATAAGGAAGGTTTACAGTCTATAAGGTAACGGAGGCTATGTTTTAAGGAGAGGGGGAGGTTGTTTAAACTTTTTAATTTAATTTGTTCTTTTTAAAGGAAGCTTTACAGTTTGGAGTCTTTGGACCATATAGGGGAAGCTTTAAAGTTGAAACTATATACGAAAGTTTTAAAGTTTATTTTATTTTATTTTTTATAGAAAGAAAAATTTAAAGTTTAAACTATATAATAAGGAGTAATTCTAGTTCACATAATAAGCCACAACTATTCTATGTGGCTTAAAGATTGTTTCACTTTTATGTGGATCCACTACTCACAATTTGTTATGTGTATAATCATAGTAAAAATTGTGAGTTTTATGTGATTCTCTAATTTTTGAATGAGGAGTCACTTGTATTTTTTTTTAATTATAATTTGATACTTATAATTTACAACAGAAAGAGATGATTTAAACCTTAAAAATCTCTGTTAGAAATACCAGAAAAAACCAATTGAAGTACAACGCTACCGGCAGAGAAAAAACCAATTGAACTACAAACTCTGTTAGAAGTGTGGGTTTCCTTAACTTTCCTAAAACCAAAAGCAAAAACAAAAAAGTTTAGAAGAAAGGTTGTTCCTCCAATAACAACATTACAAGAAATAACAATATTAGAAGAAGTCAACAAAAAAACATAGTATTTTATAGATAGATATTTTATATATTATACATATATATATATATATATATATTGTTCTTATAAAAAAAAGGTAATATATTTATGAGTTTACTATTTTTCCCTCTTATTAATTATTCTTAAGCGGAAAATTTGATAAAGAACCAGTTTTTTTTTTAATCATCATAATCCACTTTTAGTAGGACGTTGCAATTATAAAGAAAATAATTTGAATTTGTAATTATAGGTTATATGCTCAATGGCAGATTACATAAATCATAATTGTGAAAGTCAACACTCAACAATAAAAAAAATTGTAAAAAAAAAATTATATATATAATTAAAGCCAAAGTTGAGAGAAAATCCAACTGAATTTTAAATTGGATTCCAATTTTTGTTTGATTTTGTGCCGCGTGTTTTTTTTTAAAAATTTTGTTCAAAGTGAGCTAATGTTGTACAAAATTAAAGTTAAAACTTAGAGAAAATTTAATTAGATTCTAAATTGGAATTCAATTGTAGGCTAATTTTGCACCATATGCCTACTTAAGTATTTTAATCTTTATGTTAAATGAGTTAATAAGTGCAAAATACTAAGAGTTTAATATTAATGAACTATAAAATTATAAATAATAAAAACCAATCACATATACTCAATGAAAATTACCATACAACAAAGATCACCACATGTTTTATCTTATTAAAAATTAGAAAAAAAAATGATCATAAGTAGTTTTAAATTTAGGTAAGAATATTAATATATGACTAATTATGTTTATTTTAAAAAATAATTTTAATAATTATTTATATTTTTATGATAAAAATTGTGTTTAATTTTAAATGCATCCATACGTATGCATGGGTTATATGCTAGTTTGTATTAAATCTGTTACCAAAATATAATTTTAGTGATGAGAGAGACCATTAATTTTTTAATTTAACTTATTAATCCAAAAAATCTTTGAATTATAATTAAAAGATATCATATTTAAAAAAAATTATTACAATCCATACCCTATCTCTATAATCCTAATCTGTGAAAGAGTATGGGAGAATTTTCAAAATTTAAACTTCCAAAGTTTTTGGGATAATATTGAAAGTTATAATTAAAAGAAATCATATTAAAAAAAATTATTACAATCCATACTCTATCTCTATAATCCTAATCCGTGAAAGAGTATGAGAGAATTCTCAAAATTTAAACTTCCAAAGTTTTTGCCATAACATCGATTGTTATAATTAGGAATAGAGGGATTTCAACCTTGGATAGATTTCATAGTTATTAAACGCAAAATCGAACAGTGATTCGATCTAAAAGTCAAATTACTTGTTTAATCAGTAGCTTACTAGTCGAATATGCATGATCAAATAAAAGAATCAAATAAACAAGTTCAACCACCTGACAGGCCGGTTTGAGTTTAATAACTAAGCTAATTTAATTTATGGCTAAAATTCAAAACTGCCATCTAAGTTTCAACTTTTGTCATTTCAGTCCTTTAAGTTTCAGTCTTATCATTTCAGTCTTCCGTTACTCCTTTAGTTAAGTTCTATCGTTAACTACGCCAAAACGACGCTGTGTTTTGTTTTTCTTAATTACTGAAACACGTTAATTAAAAAAAAAAGAAAAAAACTAAGGAGAACGACGTCATTCCCCTGCACGTAAAAATCAAAGATTGCCACGGAAGATTCTCACACTTTGGAGGAGTTCTTGCAGGTTGCGTTTGGGTATGTGGTGTGGGTTTGAATTGGAAAGATCATGTTGTGATTGACAAGAGGTGTTTTAGGCCTACTAAGGTAGATAACCTTGAGGGAGATGCAAGCAGAGCTAAGAAAGTTCTTGGTTGGAAGCCATGATCAGCTTGGGTCTTTCCAATTTTTGCTTCAGATCCGCAACAATGGGGTTTGGAAATGATTCTATTTTAAGGGGTTCTTAGAGCTGATATAGTTTTCAATTCAGTAATTTATATCGATGGTGTTTTCATTCAGATGTTATTGTTATCACGTTATGCATTGTTTGAATATCTGTAATTTGATTCTAGCAAGACCCATACTTCTTCTTCTTCTTATTTTACTTCTTGGAGTCACAATGTGGATGGGATGGATAAGATCATATTTTGTTCTGGGAAGTTCAAGATCTTGCAATTTTGAACACTAGAGCCTTTTTGGAGATGTTGGATCTGATCACTTTCAATTCACAGGAATGTAGTTTTCTTTTCTTTTTTTGTAATTAACTCATTTCAGTAAAATTGAGAAGTTAAAATTAAAAAAAGAAAACATCAAAACGGTGTAGTTTTGGTTTAGTTAACTGTAGGAGTTACCTGAAGAGTAACGAAAGACTGAATTTATAAAATTTGAAAATTAAAAGATTTTAATAGCAAAACTAAAACTTAAGGGCCCGTTTGGTATATATGGTTAAAAATAGAAAATTATTGTTTAAAAATATTTGTAAAAATACGTGTGAGTGAAAAAGTGTGTGAAAATACATAAAATATTGTTTAAAAACTGAAAATAGTTATTTAAAAATACACACCAAATACCCTGAAGCACAGAAATGACAAAAGTTAAAACTTAAAAATTCAATTTTGAATTTTACCCTTAATTTATTAGCAAAAATGCATTTATGACATTGAAGATATTGAAGAAGATAAGCTTTGCAGATAGCAACTAGGCACAAGAAAAGCTTTCCCTAAAAAAAGGAGAAAAAATAAAAGGGTCTGACATGAAATTCACAGAGCCAAACAAAAAAAGAAAAAAAAAAAGTCAAATGTGTTGCGGTGAGGTGTCCTAGTTTAACGGGTCCCACAAAAGGTGTGGGCCCCAAAATTTGATCTAACGCTGTCAAAGTCTGGTCATGAAGGGTGGCTGGTGTGTTGATGTGGTGTGTTTTGTGTTATGGAGTGGTGAGCATGCAATTCGTGACTGACTCAAAAAGTCTCTCACACCGCATTCTTCGCTACCAAAATTGAAACACAAATGGCATTTAATTATTGGACAGTGACCCCCATAAACTTAAAATTAAAAACTAAAGATTCCTACAAATTCAAACTAACAACAAAAAATTGACCATAAACCATAGAAAACCAAAAAAAAAAAAAAAAAATTAAAAACAAAAACAAAGAAAGAAAAAAGAAAAAAGAAAAATTAAGAATCGTCCCCTCCACTTGGGTTGTCACAACACATTGATATAAACAACGACATGTTGGCAGAGAATTCTCCGTCTATTACAATACAAATAGAAAAGGAAAAGCTAAGCTAGTACAAGTATACATACATACATACATACAAACAAAAATCACAAATTTTGGAGAATTCACATACTTCATACACAAACACACCCTTTATTTTTTATTTTTGCTCATTCAAAGGGCCTTGTCTGTCTGATCATCTTTTTACGTTTCTTGAGGTTTTTATTTAAGTTTCTTTCCTTCTCTTACGTTTTCGATCGTCTTGGGTTCTACTCAATTTAGATTTTAAGGTAACACCCTTTTGCCTTTTCTTTCATTAAAAATTAATTAACTTTGTTGTGTGGGGATTAAGGAATGCATGGATGGTAACAAGTCAAAGTCTTTAAATTTTGATTTCATGGGGGTTTCTCTTTCTCTTTCAGGAGAGAGACTTAAAAGAGAGAGAGAGATCCTTATTCATTACCTTTTCTCAAAATTAATTGGGTTGGTAATGGTTTTCTTTGCTCTTTCTTTCTTTCTCTTAGGCCTTGTTTAATTAAAAAAAAAAAATTGATCTTGGTTGGATTGATGGGACCTTTGGATCTTGTATTGTATTGTTTGCTTACTTATATGTTTGATTTTCAACTGTTAATTACTGGGTTTAGCTTGATTTCCTTCATGTTTGAAAAAAATTGGTTCTTTTTATTATTATTTTGCCAGACATGTTCTGACAGAACAAACGATCATAGGCCTCTTTTCGTACGCTCAGCTCAGACCCAAAATTTAAAAAATATATGAACGATGAAAACTTTTGGGGTCTAATTCAATTGTAATAGCATATGAGTTTCTGGTTCTGGGTCTCTCTGTCTGTGGATCTAGAATCAATCTATAGCTTTCTCTTTCTCCATCTATGGAGTTTTGAAATTGGGTGCTCAACTTTCCTGGGTTTATGTTTCTGGCTATTCGTTGTATTAAACTTTTTGATATCTTTGTTATCATCATAGCTTTTTGTTTAACTTTTTCTTCTTTGTTAGGGCCCCAGCCCCAGTTATAATTGCTTGTATTCCGTTGTTTTATATATATTTTAAAAAAAAATAATTAATGATTCATGTTTTTTATTTATTGCAGGCTTTGCAGCACAATACATCTGCTTTGATCATTGAGGCAAAGGATAAGAGCCCTGCTTATACAATAACTTAAACTTAGGCTTGAAGGGGTTTTTGTTTTTGTAGTTGCCAAATGCTAAATTTTGGCAGGGGAAGAACTCAAACAAGGTCCACTCGATCTATGGCACTTGGAGGTGGGATTTCCTTTCTTGTTATGTCTGAATTCATTTGAATAATCACGATGTAAAATTATTTTTTCAAGTCTATTTTGGATGCTTTCTGATTATGATATGGTATTTTGTTATGTTCATGCTTGAATTATACTTTATGTCTCTCTTTAATCTCCTTTCAAAGTTTTAGTGGATTTATATATTTATGTTTGATGTTTTGTGGTCCTGTTATACTTGTAGGCATGGATTACCCAGACCCGAAAAAGAAGAGCAGCTTTGTTGGCAAAATTCTTTTGGCTGCTGCCCTCACAGCATTATGCATTCTTTTGCTCAAGCAATCTCCAAGTTTTAATTCTCCAAGCCCTGTAACTCCTTTGTCTTATATTTAAATAACCTTCTCATTTTAATTATTCAGTTGTACACACACACACACACACACACACACACACCCAATCTTATGGCTCATCCCCATTGAAGCTCATTTGTTAAAGGAATCTACTGCAAAATGGGGCCCATGATTTTTGTGTTTTTCTGTTGTATATCTGTAGTATTTGTTCAATATAATCACTTTGAATATCTAGACTTGGCATATAACAATAAAATCATATAATGTTTTTCTCTTTACTTCGGACTTAAAGATTTAGTATTTAATCCTTGCAGTAAGACATCCCTGTCTATAAGTAATGTGTTGTTGAACTGTAAAATACACTGGTTTGGATGCTTACATAATCTCCTTCATATGCATTGATGTAGGATACTTTTCTGTTTATATTTTGGCTTTATTATTTTGACCACAACATGGAAGTTAACTCTGCTATTCTTTACACGCAATGGAGGCACAAATGTAATTTTAAAGTATCTTTAGATACAAAGACAGACTTATATATATATATATATATATATATATAAAATCTTTTGATACAAAGACACACGTATTCATACTCTTTTTGTCTGGGTTTTCCTCAAGTGGCGTTCTTGATTTCCAGATATCTTGATCAAATTCAGTCATTGAAGACCCAGATTACTGTTGGTATAGTATTCTGTTATACCCATTTCTATGAATGGTGCTGCCTTATGGCAGACATAATATAAAAGGTCAACAGCATGACCACCAAGAAGTAATATTTAGGAGTTATTAATACTGATTGAGTTTATCTTAGCTGTCCACTTAATCATTTTCATATGGTCAACACCAACTTGTATTTAATTAATTGTTGCTGACAACCTACTTGATGCCAAAGGTCAATGTTGCAAACTTTTGTGTGGAAGAGTTGTAAGTCTGATCAAATTGTTTTGCACATCTGTAATTTCCTTTCACTTGATCATATCAGATTTATATACAGAAGTAAAATTTATGCATGACTCTATAATATTTATTTGCTTCTTTTGATTGAGGTACAGATCATAATAATGTTGTCATGCTGGTTGGAGACTCCTATTTGATCCTTTTCTTAATTAGAATGATTGTTTGTGTGGATGATCCCCTCCTCCCCTTCCCCTTTTTCTTTCCCCCCAATCCAATTCTCACTTTGATTCCTGTGAAGACATTAGATAAGGAACTTGGATAAGAATGACTTGTTGGGGGTGTGACTTCTTTGCAATTGAAACAAGTTCAACATTTCCAAATCTGAACATTTTTCATTCGTTTTTCTTCCAGTTCTCCCATCAGGAAGACGGGGTAACGCATGTCCTAGTAACGGGAGGTGCTGGCTACATTGGTTCACATGCTACCTTACGACTTCTGAAGGACAAATACCGTGTAACTATAGTGGTATGCCTTTTTCCTTATAAATGTAATTTTATTTTCTGCATTTTCAACTTTAATTCCATATCTGTGTGATTCTCTCTTTCGACAGGACCTCTAAATTGTATTTTCAAATTATTTTGCAATTTCAAAGTTAATTACATACCTTTGAGATTTTCCCTTTTGACAGGACAACCTCTCGCGGGGAAACCTGGGTGCTGTAAAGGTTCTCCAAGAATTGTTTCCAGAACCTGGAAGACTTCAGTTTATTTACGCTGACTTGGGTGATGCAAAAGCTGTATCCTTATAATGCCCTTTATATATATATATATTTTAAGCTGAAGGTGCCCTTTATAAAATAAACTTCATATAAGACTAGTTACTTTAATATAAATAGCCACACCTGGAGTTTACCTTAACAGATTTTTCAGGTTAATAAAATATTCTCAGAGAATGCGTTTGATGCTGTTATGCATTTTGCAGCAGTAGCATATGTTGGGGAAAGCACCCTTTTCCCGCTTAAGTAAGTATTGCTTTTGATATCTAGCACATTTAAACTGTCAACCTTGCCTATTACAAAGTGTTCTTGCTTGTGGGACTTGTATTTCTTGCATCTTAGGAATTCAAACTTTCTTGAAAAGTTTAAATTTTGTGGAAACTATGAATGTAGAACTCAGGGATTATCATTAAAACGTTTTACATAAGAAAAATTGTAAATGATGCATGTAAAGTTTGTTAGTCACTCTGATTGGGAGGATACTTGCCATGACAAGATTTCTCAATGTCAGCAACTTTCTAACAATAGCATGAAATTGTAAGGTTTGCTTGGATCAAATTCAAGCAAATTTAAAACTATGAAATTTTGGCCCAATTAACATGAATGTGAAATTTCATAGCGGGATTATACCCTTTTTTGTTGTGTTGTAATAATATCCAAACGGAATGTGACTAAATCTATAATGTTTTGAAATGTATTAATTTTCCTTTACCATAGTTGATTGCTAAAGCCCATCCACAATGTGGAATGAGGTGTGGAGATGGTAACTTGCTAATGTTGAAATCTCTATTGATGGGTTTGGCCCATTTGGGATTCATTTTATCAGGTCTGGCAGCAAGTTAAAGTTGGATTTGGATTAAGGTTGACTGTGTATGAGTCATGCTTTGCATGTAGGAATTTGTTCTAGTGTATATGCTTTGTTTCGCTATGCCTAAGATATTTGAGTGTAATTTTGAGCTGGGTGCATGCAGTGGGTCTCTCACAACATGTGGTCCCCACCAGTGTGTGGGGCCCACGTGTTGTGAGAGGGTTTTCTGTATACAGTGGGTACGCGATATCCTTTCACGTGTGATGTTTGAGAAACTAGTTAATCTTGTGACTTTCCTTGGCTCAAGTTTATTTTGTTTTATATTTGCTTTGTTCCCCTTCAGCAAGTAAATTGGTGCTTCATATTGTGGAAACTTGTAAAATTATGTTACTAATTATATCTTTGACCTTGTTGCAACAGGTATTATCATAATATTACATCAAATACTTTGGTAGTATTAGAGGCCATGGCAGCACATGGTGTGAAGAAATTGATATATTCTAGTACATGTGCAACATATGGGGAACCTGAAAAGATGCCTATTACGGAAGTAACTCCTCAGGTGAGGGTTCTACACCCCTTTTTTTTTTTTTTTTTTTGAAATTTTAATTGTTAATTGGATAAAGATTGGTTATATTGACATCAATATTATTATTTTTATTTATTGTCGGACTTAACAGGGAAAAAAAAAATTATTGGTTTTGTTTTCCTTTTTTTTCCTGAGGCAATAAAATTTGGGGTGGCATGCTAGTAGCCTAGTACTATTTTATATGTGTGAGTGGTCTTATTGTTATAAGACTCAAACTTTGTTGCATGATTTCAGGCCCCCATTAATCCATATGGAAAAGCTAAAAAAATGGCAGAAGATATCATCTTGGATTTTTCTAAAAATTCAGACATGGCAGTCATGATCCTAAGGTTTGTTTTAGCTGTACTCTTATTTTATTTAAATCAGTTTAACTCTTTTTTTGACATGTGACAACAATAATGGATGGCCAGACTTCACCATCTCTGCTTTCTTTTTTCTTACAAAATAAGAACTCTGATAGACCAGAATCAATTATCCTGATTGTCATGGATTTTTCCTTTTTGAAATTGTTAGATACTTCAATGTGATTGGGTCAGATCCAGAGGGTAGATTAGGTGAAGCTCCAAGACCTGAACTACGTGAACACGGACGAATCTCTGGTGCTTGTTTTGATGCAGCTAGTGGTACTATGCCTGGACTGAAGGTAAGCTTAGTTATTACATGACAAGTCCCTCTTTGACGTTGCAAAGATTTGCTTAAGTCATGGCCAGTTCGTTTCTTCAAAAGCAAGTTATCCTCAAATTTAAATGAATAATTTGAGAAGTCTGTGAGACCTGGACCTGGTGAATAGAATCGGTGGAGAGGTTGTCTTATGGTCCATTTGGATTGAGGGAGGGGGAGTAGAGTAGAGTAGATAAGAATTGGCCCAAAATTAACTTATTTTCAGCCAACTATACTCTACTCTCCTTCACTCCCCCTCCCTCCCTCCTCAATCCAAATAGGCCCTTAAAGTCAGCTGTCTAGAGACATTAAAAAAAAATTCTCTCTGAGATAGGACTAAATATGATTAGCATTTAAACTTTTAACTCTCAAGTTTACGACCATGTGGTTTTAGTTGATAATACTTTGCTATAAATGATGGGAAAGCTTCTTCACGTCAGTTTTAAAATAATTGTGTCTACTCTGATTTGTTCTAATTTGTTGTTTTGCACTTTGCAGGTTAAAGGAACAGACTATGATACACCTGATGGCACTTGCGTACGCGATTATATTGATGTCACTGACCTGGTCGATGCTCATGTGAAAGCTCTTGAAAAGGCTGTGCCCAAAAAGGTTGGAATCTACAATGTTGGCACTGGAAAAGGTAGGATAAACAGAGTATAATAATTTTAATTTATAGCATTTCCTTGTCTTGTGTCTGAGGGATGTAAATCATGTAATACCTCTGATAGAAATCTAAGACTTCTTTTTGTATTGCTTTAATCAGGTAGATCGGTAAAAGAGTTTGTGGAGGCATGTAAGCAGGCTACAGGAAAGCCAATCAAGGTTGATTACCTACCCCGCCGGCCTGGTGACTATGCTAAAGTGTATAGCGACCCATCTAAGATCATGCGTGAACTGAACTGGACAGCACAATATACTGATCTTAAAGAGAGTTTGCAGACTGCATGGAGATGGCAGCAGTCGCACCGTGGTGGGTATGAAAATATTTAAGCATCATCTTACTGAAAGGATCACAGCATTCCGTAGCCGAATTTATGCAAAGACCCCATGCTGTGCTGATTTCAGCCACGTTCTAATGCTCTCTTTAGAACAGGGGTTTGAAATTGAGATCAAATTTTTTATATATATATATATATATATCATTATGGGGTAGTAGTAGGATGCAAGCAAAGCTCATTTGTTACATGTATTAGAACAGACAATATAGTTCAATAATGATGATGCTTAGGCGCGGGGTATAGCTTTTATTGATTATTTTGTTCTTACATTTTTTTTTTGCCCTTAATGATTAGAATGGATACCTGTGCCAATGAAGGGTGATGGTGGTCATATCTTGTTACAGATGCCCCTCTAATCTGAATGTTACTTTTGTAGAGCACCCCATCAATGTATTGTCAGTCTCTTGTTTATAACCGAGTAGAACATAACCGAGTGTTTGGAATCAATGAAATACAGTGGCAAGGCTATTAAATTTGTCGTGTAGATGGTAGGTTTGTATGATCTTACTTGGTTGAAACAATCTAAATCGTACGAGGATGAATGACTCTTACTTAGGCCAAATGAGCAGGATTAGCAGGATCCTATAATCCTAATATCTAAAGCCTCTGGCTAAAGAGTAGTAGGATTGGCAGGATCCTAGCTTGTAAGCTAATTTTTAGATTTTACTTATTAGGTTTTAATTATGTAGGCAAACTATCTCATATTCGTTCTTCAAATTTTAGCTTCTGTCTCACTTCCGTAGTGTAACTCTTCTAGTTTTAATTCATTGAATTATAGCTATGCTTTTCTTCTATATTAGTACATAAATTCATTTTATTTTTCTCACTTATAATGACCTTTTATGATTGGATATGAGCAAAATTTTTTAATTCATAATTTTCTCCCAAAGTTTAAAGTCAAATACGTGTAAAAGCATAAGCTCATTTCCATGGGAAATAGGGTCCCCTCCCATTGAGAGAGTATCAAATGAGATGGTCTCTTGTCGATAATTTTGTTCAATAATCTCATAGATACAGCTTTTACACACACACACACACACACACACACCGACACACACACACCGACGCCAATGATTGGTGATGGCGGTCAAATTTTGTTATATATGCCGCCTCTAATCTTTAAAGTTACTTTGTCCTTTGTAGAGGACCCCATCAATGTTTTGTCAATTTCTAATTATTAACCGAGTAGAACAAAACCGTGGGGTTGGAATTAGTGGAATACATAGGTTTGTACG
Organism: Quercus glauca; assembly: GCA_023736055.1. NCBI lineage: Eukaryota > Viridiplantae > Streptophyta > Magnoliopsida > Fagales > Fagaceae > Quercus > Quercus glauca. Next base: position 75,428,265 of record CM043319.1, read on the forward strand.
ATTTTAGTCCAAACAATCCAAATTCTCATAAATCCAAATCGTATGAGAATCAATGGATCTTACTTTATCCAAATGATCCAAATTGTGTAAGGATAAATGGAGTAGGATTTGAGCAAGATTGGTAAGATCTACCATCTGAGCTTGGGTTTAAAGAGTAAGATTTGAGCAAAATTGGTAAGATTTAAGCCTTGGGCTTAATAACTTTAAGATTGGTAGGATCCTACCATGTAAGCTTGAGGTTAAATAATTTTAAGCTATTACTTATTGGTAATTCGAGTTTGAAAAATTTAGTCACTTATGACAAACATTTATTTAAACAAAGAAAAAAACCCTTGGATCAAATCATGATTAGCCTATCAAAATATCTCACTTCATTCTTCAAGCTTGAGCTTTAGTCTTTCACTTTCATAGTGTAAAACCTCTAGTTATTGTTAATCGAACTAAATATATGCTTTTCTTCCTTTTATTTTTTGGACTTAAAATGTGATAGGGCATGATCACCTAGTAACCATCCCCAAAATCCAGAGAAGTGGGCGACCAAGGGACACTCATTAGGAGAAGCTCCAACCAAGGTCATTTAATTCATAAGTTATTCTTTTAATGGGTTTGGAATAATTCAATGTTTATAGTCAAATACATTTGAAGCATAAACTTATTTCTATGAAGAAAGGATCCTCCTCTCCCATTTATGAGACCACCCTTGCACACTATGTAGAACTTACACATATAGGACCCACATGTCCCTCCCATTTAAAACCTCCAATTTCTTTTGTTTTTTTTCTTAAAAAAAAAAAAAAAATCTTATATAAAGAAACATGACATTCAAAATATAGATTACTATTCAGAATAATTCTATTTAATTTTGATCAAATATAAATTCAATGTATCAGGACTCGCACTAAAATACAGTTTTTAGTATTCCACAATATCCTGAGCTTTTTGGATCAGGATGTTTCAAGGGTGGCTTGATTGTCAAATCAATCTATAAATCAAAAGGATTAAATTGCTCAAAAAATTAATATGTGAATTTAAATTTAATTTTGATCAAATATAAATTCAATGTATCAGGACTCGCACTAAAATACAGTTTTAGTATTCTACAATATCCTGAGCTTTTTGGATCAGGATGTTTTAAGGGTGGCTTGATTGTCAAATCAATCTATAAATCAAAAGGATATGTTGTACAAATAAGAAATATACAAAATGCATAACTCAAAATGAATTAAATTGCTCAAAAAAAGTAATATATGAAGACACAATTAGACATAGGAAAAGTAAACATTACTATGAATTTCAAACTCAATCACGAAATAAATCTGTTCCATTCAATTTTATATGTTCCTGTCGCTTACAAAACCAATAGAATAGCCGTCATGAATGTTGAAAGGACCATATATATAGTAACAGAATTCACCTCTCTGCCTAAAATGAATTCATCAAGCAACTGATTGAACAGCCCGGTCAAAGCTCTCCTCTGCATTTGACGCACGTTTGACAAGCACATGGTCTGGGTGTGAAAGTTTCAACTGGCTGCAAAATCAGTGTCTCAAAGCAGTAAGTCACTAATAACAAATTTAACACAAAGGGACACCAGAATTCTCATCTCCCATCTCTCCTCTGTGTGTGTGTTTTAAAAAATTAATTAATTGTAGCTCTTCAATTAAGATTATTTAGTTCTTCTATCATAGCAACTAAATTAAGATTTGAAATAGTGATGTAAAAAAAAAAAAAAAAAGAATTAACTTCCTAGAATTTGTACACAAGCCTAATGAGGTAGAATCCATACATATATATCAAAGTATTTTATTTATAATATACATACTATTACAAACTTTGCACAATAACCTTGTGCAACAGCAGTCAACAGATAATTGAAAGGGGGGGGGGGGGGGGGGGGGGGGGGGGGCGCTTTAAGAAGAAGGATCCAATCCAAATGAGAACCAAAAGACATTTGTTATATTCAACCATTGCAAATGTTGGAGTAAAATTAGACATGTACCATTTCCAAGCAAAAAGTAAAACATCAAACTTCAAGAATCCAATCCACTTTAAAGATCATTCAATCTAATTGTTAAAAGGAAAAGAAGCTAAAAGATAAAAAGAGATTAACCATCCTCTGTGCTTGATGCAGAATTATGTCATTTTAGTGCCTCTAACTGCACTGATCCTTGAATATGACCAGACATGTGATCTGAGGATAATGTCTGTCCACTCCTTTAGGACAAGACCTGATACTTTAGATTTCTAGCTTTTTATCAGTAAGGTTTGGTCCGAGGGAGTGGGACAGGGAGATTCAAACCAGTGTTCTCCATTTTATGAGACGTGGTCTCCAAATTATTGTGCTCCCTTGGAGTTTTTTCAAACTTGAAACTTTTCATCTGCTATTGTATTCTAGCCATGTATTTCAAATTAGAGCTGCCCAAAAGCCAGTAATAATGAGTGATGCATAATTGCCATAAACCACACTGACATACACAAGATCGTTTAACAGGCCATGCTGAAGCAAGCATCAAGCCCTTGTGTAATTCACACAGCAAGATTGTTTACTTCAACTTAGACTAAAAAGCTAGAAAAAGAAATTTAAAAACTTTTTGTTCTTTTCATTGGTACATTACACACCCACATTGAGTGGGCTTTGAACTCAACCTCACCCTCTATTCACCACGCATACAAGCCTTTATGTATGACACTTTAACACCCCCTGTAGCATTATATTCCTCAAACCTCACCAATTTGCATACACTAACATTCTAGTCTCTTTTCTCCAGTTGTCAAATTGCACTTACTTTCAGCTTTTGCAACAGTATTTATAGGATTTTGACATGTTTTTTCCATTAATTACATGCTAATTTAATGAAAGAGACAACAAGAAAGAACAGAGGGCATGAAGTGATAGTTTACCTGAGAAACCGGGAAGAAGCTTTACCAAGATGAAGACAGCATACAACCAGATTGGCTAGAGTTTCTGGATCCTTTGCATCCTGTGTCAAATCATCACACAGCTCTTTGACACCTCTATAAAGTAAAATGAACACACGACTATGCTAATACAACTCAGCCTCTACAATAAGTATTTAAGAGTGATATAATAAATTATTTGGCACCACAGCTAATTAAAATTTATGACTTAATTCAAAAGTAAAGGGATTTGAAGAGATTCAAGAAAAAGGTAACAAGAGAAGCTATACACGTAGAAGAAACACACAATGGGACTCCAGCTGACTTTTTTAGGAGCACGAGGGGTCTGAGACAAGGGGACCCGTTATCTCCTATGCTGTTTTTGGTAATAATGGAGGTTTTAAGCAAGATGCTGAAAAGAGTTGAAGGTGCTGGCTTGATCAGGGGCTTTAAGGCTGTTGGTAGACGGGGGGAAGGGGAATGTGTCTCGCATTTTTTGTTTGCAGATGATACTATTCTGTTTTGTGATGCGGAAGTGGAGCAGATCCTTCATGTTCGAATGCTTCTCCTTTGTTTTCAGGCTGTGACAGGTTTGAAGGTTAATGTCTTGAAGAGCGAGATGGTTACAATAGGCGAGGTTAATAATTTGCATGCTCTGGCAGAGATTCTGGGTTGTAGGATTGGGACTTTGCCTATGACCTATCCTGGTATGCTGTTGGGGGCTTCTCATAAGTTCCCCTCTATTTGGAATCCTATCTTGGAGAAAATTAAGCGAAAGTTGGCTGGGTGGAAGATGCTGTATTTGTCAAAAGGCGGAAGACTGACGTTGCTTAAGAATACGCTAGCTAGCCTCCCTACTTATTACTTATCTCTCTTTACCATCCCTTCGCATGTGGCTAATAAGATTGAGAAGATGCAAAGGGATTTCTTGTGGGGAGATTCGAAGGCTCATTTGGTGGGATAGGACAAGGTGTGTGCTCCTAAGGCGAATGGTGGCTTGGGAGTAAGGAAAATAACTACTTTTAATAAAGCCTTACTAGGAAAATGGTTATGGCGGTTTGGGGTTGAGGAGACTTGTCTTTGGAGGAGGGTTGTAGCATTGAAGTTTGGGGAAGAGTGGGGGGGGGGGGGGGGGGGGGATGGTCTTCCAAGCTGGGTAGGGGTGTCCACGGGTGTGGCTTATGGAGAAGTATTCGAAAAGGTTGGGAGGCGTTTAGTAATTGCATTCAGTTTGAAGTAGGAGTAGGAGATAGAGTGAAGTTTTGGACAGATCGGTGGTGTGGGGAATTACCATTCCATCTATCCTTCCCGGTAGTGTACGGGATAGCTCATAATAGAGAGGCATCTGTGGCCTCGTCTCTCGAAAGGTTGGGGACGGAGGCTCGGAGAAGCTGGAGTGTTCATTTACTTAGGGATCCAAATGATTGGGAGTCGGGTGAGGTGGAGGAATTCCTTCGTACCTTGGGTTCTAATTTACCTCAATCTAAGCACAGAGACCATATGAGGTGGAAGTTGTCGAAGAAGGGGGATTTTGACATCCGCTCGTTCTACAATAAACTTCGTAGTCCCTCGCCTATTATCTTTCCTTGGAAAGGTATTTGGAAGGTTAAGCCTCCTCCGCGTGTCTCTTTCTTTGTTTGGACTGCAACTTGGGAGAGGATTCTTACAGGGGACAATCTGCGGGGTAGAGGCTTTGATTTTGTTGACTGGTGCATTATGTGTCGTTGTAGCGGGGAGACGGTGAATCATTTGTTTCTCCATTGTGGAAAAGCTTATTAGCTGTGGAGCTTGGTCCTCAGATCTTTTGGGATTTCTTGGGTTTTGCCAAGATCGGTTGCTGATACGCTTTTTGGTTGGTGGAATTGGTTGGGAAAGCACTCTTCTCGCATCTGGAATTTTGCTCCACTGTGCCTAATGTGGTGTACTTGGAGGGAGCTAAATTGGCGAACTTTTGAGGACTTGGACAAATCCGATGACCAGTTGCTCGCTTTTTTTAGTGGCTCTCTTTTTGATTGGTTTAGGGCTTGGGGACTTACCTCTAGTGATTCTCTTCCTTTGTTTCTTAATTCTCTCTTTTGTTCTTAGCTCTTTGTTGGTTGTTTGTTTTGTTGTTTTTTTCTTGTTTGTTTCGTTGTTTTTTTCTTGTTTGTTTCCTTCTCTGTAATCTTTGTTCTGCCTTATGTTTTTTCGTAAGGCAGCTTCTTGAATATACATCTTTCTTACTTATCAAAAAAAAAAAAAAAAATCAATTCAACAGTTTTTTTTTTTTTTTTTTTAATTTTTTTAAACCAGCTAAAATCACTTACATATTGTGAATTTGATAAAATTTGCAATTTCTCCAAGTGACCAAAAATAAATTCTGCTTTTCTCATTAAGAAGCCCAAAAAAACCAACATTGACTTGTTAGAAACTTGCCTTGTTTAGTGCTTCAAGCAGCAGAGTTTCAGCTTCATCAAAGTTTCCCATGTGCATGCAGCAAACAGCCTTCCCATTCAGGATCAAACTTGTCATCTGATACTTCTCAGAGAAATCTTGGAAGATGAGATATGCTTCCTGTATCTTGGAACCACCCTGATTCAGAGGAAAATGTAAGATTACAAACAATGACAGTTTCTCATTCTCAAGGAAATAGAGAAAAATGTACATACCACTGCCAAATTTAACCATGCATTAGCAAGTTGAGTTAGTGTGTGGTCCTCTTCAATCTGCTGCATGGCCCTAAGCTGTCTCTCAGCATAATCTGACCTATGCATTTTAAGGAAAATCTGGACATTCAAGGCATGCCTGCAAAAGAATAACAATATATATCAGGCTTGGAAAAATGATAAGAAACATCCTCCGCAATTTTTTTTCCACTCTATAGCTACTTGTGTGAATTTTTTTTTTTGTAAATGTTAGTGACTTGATCCATCATTTGCATAATGCCATCTCGACAACATATTTTCTTTTATATTTTCTTTTTATCTTCTTCCTTTTTTTGTTAATGATAGTCTATTTTCACAAAAGATAAAGTAATCCTTTAATTAACAGGAGCCCAAAAGTAAATTACATAAGCCACCTACTAAAATTGTGCATCATGCAAAAAAAGATTATGTTCACTTACATTTTCTATAAGTAAAATATGTAGGATGCAATCCAAGGATATGAGAAGAGAAGTATACAAGACATGACCCTTAAAGTTAAAGAGCCAGAGAGCAATAAAACTTGGAATAAGAATTTAAGTTACACAAAATTAGGCAGGTAGTCATGAAATTCAAGTTTGCCAGTGTACAAAGGCATCTTAAACAGAGTCATCACCATGTTTCACTAGATTCAAACCATTAAAAAGAAAAGGGAAAAGAAAAAAGAAAGAAGAGAAAACACAAACAATCAAGCATTGACATCAACCATGGTTTCATAAGCTTTTAGACAAAAAAAATTAGGATTTTAAAAAAAGCTCCAATCATATGCAGCTCTAATGATAAGTATCTATAACCCTTAAAAAAAGTCATAATAAAATTGAGGTAATATTTTTCAAGATCAGATTGATTATTAGATGAGTTTAAAAATTAGGCTCAGGGTTGTTCAGTATATAAATAAATAAACATGAAAGAGCTCTTATTGAGCTGAGCATCAAGTTGTTCATGAATGACTTGGTGTGTTTGAAGCCCTAGTCAAGAGAGGCCCAATCAATAATAAAATTTGTAAATGTCAACAAATATAAAACCTGCTAAGCACAAGCCTAGAACACGACAATAGGACTAATGCCATTTCATATCCATTTCCATCTATTCAATGTATTCAACAGGTCTTCTACACCTTCATTTCTAGATACACCAAAAAACTGCAAGCAAAGTAACCCTTCCAGGTATCCAACGTATTCTAAGCCTTTCAAAATAAAACACAATGAAATCAACACCCCGTATCCGTCACACTAAAATTTCCTTCCACAAACAAAACAAAACCAATTTGTAATATAGATTTCCCTCAGATTACAAGACTACCGATTATAGAATCACTTGGCCCAAAGATTCCAAACTTATGTTCCGATCTATGAAATTAAAAGCAAAAAAAAAAAAAAAAAAAGGGATCCAAAGGATAAAGCTAACCCGTCAACAACCCAGATGCAATTTAAAAAACCGGATTCACTATTTAGAGAAACCAAAGAAGTTCCCATCAATGCGAATCAAATTCTGTTTCATAAGCCCTTCTTTCCAACCTACAAAATAAGCTCTCATGGGTCTAGCTCAGAATCTTCTTGGATAGTTTAACCTCTGTCTAAAATCTTTCTACAGTTAAACCCAAACTTGATATAGACTTTTTTACATCAATAATTTTCTTGATCTGATAACACAACCCCGCCTGTATCATAGAAATTCCGGTCCTGAGTTTATTAAATGCAATATCTTACAACAATAATGTGAAGCACTATCCTTATTGTGCTGGTGCATCCATTGAAAAAAAAGTATTTCAACTTGTGGGTCATGATCCCAAGGTCTAATTTTGATTTATTCCTACTCTTAAGTCTTTTATTACTATATCAATAACTCTCCTGGTCTAATACTAAGCAACAATAAAAAAGAAAAAAGAAGAGAAATTTAAGACTTACAGTTCCATAGTGCCACCGGCGTTGGTGTGCTTAAGAGCCTCATTGTAATCCTGCTCATGCGTAAACACGATCCCAGCAATCAACCTCAGAATGGGGTTGCTCCCGATCGCCGGATCCGCCAACCACTCCTTCAAACTCGAGATCGCCGACTCCTGAAATATCGAAATTCACAAATCTTAAGCCGCGAGATCTGAGAATTGCAACAAAGAGAGATGAGGGGGGGGGGGGGTACCTTGTTTTCAGGGGAAGAGAGATAGAGCGCGAGCAATTTGACGGCCTGAAGAGGAGTGGGAGCAGAAGCGTCGATCTCGTGAACGACGAGCTGGTAGCTGCCGAGGGCGATGTAGGAGCGGTAGACGAGGGAGTCGCGCTCGACGGCGTCGTCTGGGGAGAGGTTGGGGACGTCGCTGTTGTTGATGGCTGCCTGGAAAGCTCCCAGGTAGAAGTTGTTTCGAAGGTTGAACAAATGGTCTGGTGCTGCTGCCATTTTCTTTTTTCTTTTTTCTTTGCAGATCGAGGAGAGAGAGCCTAGTGGTAGCGGGTGGGTGCTGCTACTATAAACTGTTATTTACACATCAATTTGGTAATGGTTTTATTTTCTCTATAATGGGCTGCCACTGTGGGCCTACCATTGTTTGCTTGGGATAAGTATGGGCCTAAATTAATTTAGTCCTAATAAAATTATTTCATGCATACCCGTATACAATTTTAGATTTATCATTATTATTATTATTTTTCTTTTTTAGGAATATTATCTTATTTTTAGGAGAAATTACACTTTTCTTACAAGTGGTTTGGTTTGCTCGTAAAATACTTTACCTACTTGTAGTTTCAAAATTGATACTTTACTCACTTGTAGCCCTATTCGTTAAAATTCTGTTGCCTACCTATCCGCTTGCCGTTGCTCTAACATCTTTTAACGCTGAAAAATATATTACAAACTTGATCAAAAATACTTAATCCTAGAGAAACAAACCTTAGGCCATCCTTTCACTCTCTCTCTTAGATTGAGATACTTCATTAAGATCACCATGTGAAATTTCTATTATCACTTTTGATTACCATTTCAATCAAAACCCTAATGATAGATTTTGAGGTTCCCTCTGGAGCTAAATTCTAGGTACTTTCTCTAACCTAGATTTTATTTTATTTTTTTTTAAATTACAATAATTGATGATAGATTATGAACTGAAATTTGAGGAATTTGTACAAGCTGAGGTAGGAAATGTTAGATACACAGCTTGTTTCTCTAGTTCTGTGAGGTTTTCAATGGAGAAGATGTTGGGATAGGTCGTGGAGAGGAGTGTTGTAGCTTTGTTGTATGTCTAGTGCATAGGTTCTTCCACCCCCTTCGGTTAAACACAAAGACATATTAAGGAGCAAGGAAAAAGCCAAGAATTATATTTTAAGTTAAATAGAGGATCACACTAGAACCCTATTAAAAAATCATAAAAAATAAAAATCTTTTTTTGAAAAATTAATTCATGAAAATTTAATTAAAAAAAGGAGAAAATCACATTTTTGTTCTTACATTTTCACGCGATTCCCACTTTGGTTCATTTCTTTTATTTTCACCACTTTTACTCCCTATCTTGAAAAACGCTTCTCGTTTTTGTCCCTGTCGTTACATCTGAGATGGAAAATGCACAATGGCAAACAGAGTGCACTATTAGCACACTAAAAACTGATGTGGCCATTAAAATAATAATAAAAAATGTTATTTAGCATTAAAAAATGCCACATCAGCATCTAAATTTAAAAAAACTAATTTATCAATTTAAACTAAATAAAAAAACTAAAAACATAATTAAAAACCAAAAACCACATGAATCAAGATCTTAGTGTATCTAGAACAAGAACAACAAAAATATCAACCCAGATGTTTCTCAAAAGAAAAAAAAACCAACCTAGATTTAAATACAAGAACAACATTTTCCTTTTCAGTCTTTCATCCTCTCCTTTTCATTAAAACCCACACAATCCCAAACCCACACAATCCCATCCTCTCTGTCTCTCTTTTCCTTTCTCCCTTGTCCTCTCAAATCCACACCCCAGGCAAACACGAGAAAGAAGAAAGCAGCGAATCTGAGGTTGATTCCGTTTTGGCTGGTCTAAGGTTGATTCCATATGGATTTGATAGCTTCGAATCTAAGGTTGCAAGTGGTTTGGCTTTGGCTCTAAGGTTTGGATTTGAGGTTTCTATTTGGATTCTCTGAAAATAAGAAAATTTGGGTTTTTAGTTTTGTATTTGGGGGCCGAAAATCTGGGTTTGGATTTAGTATTCGGGGGCCAAAAATATGGGTTTGATTTTTGTGTTTGATGCTTTGGTGGTGTGGGGGTTTGAAATATGGTTTTGAGTTTTGTGTTTCGGCCAATTGGGGTTTGAATTCAAATTTTCTGGGTTTTAAATTTTATGTTCATCTTCTCTAAATCCATGGTTAAAGACCCATGGTCGAAACCCCATGGTTGAAGATCCATGGCCGAAACCCACCTTGACCGAGATCTGATCTTCTCTCTCTCTAAACCCAGATGGTTTGATGGTCACTATGGTTTGATCTGACTAGCTCATGATTGTGTTTTGGTGTATTTTATTGATGAGGATTGGCTTTGAGTTTTGGTATTTTTGGTATTTTGTTTTTGATTTGACCGTGTTTTGGGTTTTGTTTGTTTTATTATTATTATTTTTCTGATTAAGTGTTTTGGGTTTTTTTAATTGATTGTGTTAGAGTATTTAAATTTAATCATGGTTTTGTATATGTTTTTGCCTGTTTGGATGCTAAGAAAATGCAAGAAAAGAGAAGAAAATCTTGAATTTCTTATTTTCTGGGCAACCATGTTCCTGGGGGAAGAACATGAAGAGCAATTATTATTTAAATAATTAAATGATAACTAAAATTTTATTTTATTTTAGAATAAAATAAAATATTTTTAATATTTTTTAATTTTGTTGTTTGCCACGTGTGCATTTTCCATCTCTGATGTAATGGCAGGGACAAAAACGAAACGCGTTTTTCAGGATAGGGAGTAAAAGCGGTGAAAATAAAAGATATGGACCAAAGTGAGAATCGCGTGAAAATGTAGGGATGAAAATGTGGTTTTTGCCTAAAAAAAAAAACCAGAAAACCCAAAGGTTTCTCTCTATCTCTGTCTCTGTCTATGTTGAAAAAGCAGAGGATGCAAAATCCTCTAATAAAACAAGGTAACCTAGAATTGAAAACTAGAAAGAGATTGTGTTTTGGGTTAAAGGAATGAGAAATATCTTAGATGGGAAAGTAACCCAATAAGGAAATGAAAGAGTCTGAATACAAAATAATAATAATAATGAAAAAGAAAAAGAAAAAAGAAAAAAGAAAGAGGGATAAGAGAGGATGGATTTTGTGTAGTGCACAGAGAAAAGAGGATGGATTTCTCATGATGATCTTGAATTCAGTGTGTTTGATTCAGTTTGTAATACGTCTTTCAGTTGAAAGGTGTTAGAGTAACGGCAAGTGGATAGGTGGGCAACGAAATATTAACAAATAGGACCACAAGTGGGTAAAGTGCCAATCTTTAAACCACAGGTAGACAAAGTGTTTTTCGAGCAAACCACAAGTGAGCAAAGTGTAATTTCCCCCTACTTATATATATATATATATATATATATATATATATATATATATATATTCAAATTACCCATTGGCTATTGTAACTTTGTAAGGTACACATTTCTTTTGTCCATTGCTACTAGATCTCAGAGTATTTGCATCAGTCTGTCCAAAAATTTTCATCTATTTTAGCATAATAGCCTATTTTTTCTATTTTAGAGCATTCGCAACGTTGGAGGCAAAAATTTAACTATTTAGCATCTTAAAAGCTATTTAATTTATTTTAACACTTCATTTTATAACACACCTAGCATCAATGGTTCTATTTTTTAGCTACTTCATTTAAATATATATATATATATATATATATATATATATATATTTAATTCTTCCTCATCTCTTTCTCTCTTTTCCTCTTCATCTCTCTCTTCTTAGAGACAAAGCAAGCAACCCAGCAAACCCACAAAACACCCTCGGCCACCACCACACCAACTAGCCATACACATTTCTTGCTAGCCGCCACCCACCACAACCTAACCACGAAACCCAAATTTGCCACTGCCACACTAGCTAGCCATAGTTGTCAAAATCGCTATCCGGATCGTAGGATCACACGATTTTACGATCCCACCTCACCAAAATGTTTAGGATCGTACTAGGATCGTAAAATCGTAGGATCGTAAGTAAAATCGTGTAGGATCGTAGAATTGTATGGGATCCCACCGATCCTACCAAAACATAAATTTATAGTTTTTTATGGGATAAATTTTTGGTTTTGATGAATCTTTAAGGGTTTTTATGTTTCCATATTGTGATGGTATGACTTTTTATTTATTTTTTTGTAAAATTATGTTAACCTAAGCAAATGTTTTCTAGTTTCTAATTCACTTGTATTCAAAATGAAGGAATGCTTCATCATTTCTAAATGAAGAATTTAATGTTGGCTTTGCTGCCTTTTAAGCTTTGGAAACTAGACATCTAGAGCTTTCTAGGGATATTAAATTTGAAGAAATTGAGGCTTGAAAATGCCTCCAAATAGCAGCACGAAAATCGAACTAGAGCCGAGAAAAAAACAAAATATGACAGCTTGGGCAAAAATCATGAGACAGCACATGGGGTGTTGTGCAACACACCCCACATAGTCGCATGACACCATGTAGCTATGTGGGAGGTGCTGCATTAGCATCCCCACATGGCCTCCCCACTACTATAAATACCCCCCCCCCCCTTTTTGTGTGTGTAAAAAGACACACAAAAATCCTACAAAAATTTCTCTGCACTAGAATTCTTTCTCTCTCCCTCTTTCTTAGAAAAAGTGATATGTATAGTATAATGATCCCGTTGCTTGTAACCAAACCACCTTTGTCATGCTTTCGCCCTTCTACCTATAGGCGGTAGCATCTTGGCTTTGCTATCGCTCATGACTTGGTATAGAGTCTGTGTAGTTGTTGACCTTCCCACCAGAGGAAAAGGCCAAACCATTAATGGACTAATTTCTCCAAAAAAAAAAAAAAACCATTAATGGACTATTAAGGACATATTTTTATGTAGTTGGCTAATTCTTTGACAAAACGCACTTTACTTGTATTTGGGTAGATCTAGGATGTGTTTAATACTTCAAGGAACATGTTGTTCAAGTCTAGTATTAAAGCCATGAAGATTGGACCAAGAAACAAGTAAAGAAAAAGTGTTCAATAAAACTGGACAGATAGCTCGACAGCTGTGGACAGATATCTCGACAGCTTCCCGACACCTCCCCGACAGCTGGCTATCTATCGAGCTCTTAAGGTGTTTTCTTGTCGCAATCTCGACACCTTCTCGACAGTTGGTGGATCGATCGAGAAATCTTCTGTCTCCTCGACACCTTCTCGACACCTCATCGATAGCTGTATCTATCGAGATTTAAATCTTGACACCTCCTTGACACCTCCTATCTATCGAGGTATCTATCGAGGTTACGAAAATCAGAATTTTCAGATCTGATTTTTGGGTTAGGTTTTTGTATTTGTGTAGGGTTTCTTTTCTCACAACCCTAGACCTATATAAGGCTTATTTTAGAGGCTGTCACATAAGAGAATAAGAGAATACAAGGAGAACATATTCAAAAGGTGACCGATGCCTTATTCTCTTTGAAAGAAGCTACTGCGTCTTTTGCACCAAAGGGTTTTATGACCAAGCATCTTCTTGATCTTCATCGTGTAGGATGAACTGAAGAACTTTGCAACCAACCTCTCCTTCTAAAGTTGGTGTTTAAAGTCGCGTACTGGGATTCGCGCAATTGGTTAGTCACGTACTGGGATTCGTGCATCATCAAAAGGGTGGCGTTCATATATTGAAGAGTTCAGAGGTTCTGAAGCGGTAGAAGGTTTCTGCTGTGAGTTCATCTACGGGGATTGTAGAGTCTAGGGACAAAGGTTTTGTACTAGATCTGAAACTTCTCTTTACTATAGTAGATTGCTTTTCAGGAAGGTTTCCCCCCAGGTTTTTTACTGTGAAACTCGTTGGTTTCATTGGTTTTCCTAGGTCATCATATCTTGTCTTATTTTTTTTTTTTCTGCTGCATGATTTTGACATGATATTGATGTTTGTGTGTTTTAATAAGTTTTATTGATAATAAATCTAATTAACAACTTGGAATTAAAACTTGTTAATTCTTTCAACTGGGGTCTAAATTTCCCAACATGGACGAATATAATTTTTACTCGTCGGCAGACTAGACTGCAGGTCCGCACTTAATTAATTCTAGTATTTATAATTGGGTCATGTTAACGGGTGACCTTAGGGTAATTGTTAATAAACTAAAGGCCAAAATGTAACAAACACCCTCTAAGTTTTACAATTTTTCATTTCAGTCCTATAAGTTTTAGTTTTGTCATTTCAGTACTCTAAGTTTTATTCTTTTCCAATTAAGTCCTCTGTTATTATACGGTTAGTTTCTACCGATAACCTTTATTTTATTTTATTTTATTTATTTATTTCTTAATTAAAAAAAAAGAAGAGAAAACCATACCCCACCCGATTCCTGGTTTGAGAATCCAAGAGAGTACACCTGGACAGTGGCGGCTCTAGGAATTTTTCTTAGGGTGTTCCTTAAGAAGCATAAATTATACAATCTAATAAAAAGAGAAATTCATATATTGACAACAACAACAATAAAAAAACACGCAAATACATAAAGTTTACAATTGCCTTCTACGAGTTTTCATATTTTGAAATCGGTACATGATAGTTTTATTATTAATGTTATAAGTTACATCTCTTTCAATGTACACAACCAAGCAATCATTCATCCACTGAATGTAGAACAAATTATGGAGCAAAATTTAATTTTATTAGCATAAAAAAAAAACTGAGGGTGTTCCCAAATTTTTTTTAAGGGGTAGACAAATAAAATTTTTTAAATTATTATTTTTTAAGGGTGGTCTTAAGGTGGCGCCACCCCTGCACTTGGAGTGGGGTAAAATTCACGAATCTTAACGGTGTCGAGCATTCGGCAGCTAATCTCACGAGAGTACACTTGGAGTGGGGTAAAATTCTCTCCCGGTTTCTAACTCTCCAGAAACGCTACACTTACATTCACAACTGAGGCAATCAATTCCATAGTGTCCTCTGGCTGAAGTGGGTAAGTAATAAACAAACTGTAATCCTCCGAAACCGAGCTATTGCCACTAAGGGCGGAGGCACACATAAGCTTGGGGGGGCCATGGCCCCCCCCCCCCCCTTCCCCAAAGCTTTTGAAACCCCTATATAATACTATATAAAAACAAGCTGGCCTTTGCATATGTATTAATTGGCCCCTTCAAAAAAATTCACTTACCTAGTCTAATGTTAGTTTTAGTGGTTTCCCCTTTGAAATATGTTGTGGTTGTATGATCGATCAAAGGGCTAAGGCAATTATCTCTCAAAACTACATAGAATGACGCACTAGCATGAGTGATAAAAAATATTTGATACCATAAGTATGTCTCAATCTTATTGGTTGATGATTGGATGTACCCAAAGCATGGAACTATTAGGATTAAAGAAAGTATATAGAAGTAATGAAAATAATTAGCTAAGTGGGGTTGTCTAGCAAATTATGGCATATAAAATGACTAAAACAAAGTGAAAGTATTAGTTACCCTTCAGTCAGTAGCCTTTGGTTCAGCAAGTGACTGAAGCAATTGTCATATGTTTTATTTTGTTGTGCGTCTTATGCATCATACAATGTTAATTTTTTTTATAGCATTCCTTTTGAAATATGACCATTTTTACAATTACAATATTTTAGTTTCTCAAGTGGACTTTACCCAACAAAACACACATTTACTCAAACCAAAAAAAATGCAAAGTTGTCAAGATGCTATTTTTTTTTTTTTTTTTTAAATGTAAACAAAAGTGCATTATGTTTGTGCGCGTTCAAATGTGAAAGTCGCTAAAAGTTTATTGTTTTGCTTAAACTAGTGATTTTTTTGGTAGCATTCTTAGTCATTAAGCTTCATTTCTTTATCTATATTCTATATATATATATATATATATATATATATATATATATATATATATATATATATATATATATTGTAGGGGCATAATTTGTAATGGACCCTTAACAATAAAACTTGTAGAGATGTGGGTATATGGGCTAGGCACTAGCAATACGAACAATGAATGATGCGAGACCAACGTGGATACTAACAGAATGGTTTTACCGAGTAGTTTTTATGAAGATAAAGGCCATCAATCTGGTTAGGTATTGGTAAGAGACTTTATAACGATTTTGGATCAATGTTTGTAAGGATTTTCATCCTTTAGGTTAAGTGTTTATGAGATGTATTTGTCCTCGGCTTCGTCCGAGGATCCCCTCTTTCTTATGATCCATCCCCCTTTTTCTTCTATCCCCCCCCCCCCCCTTTTTATTGGAAAAAATCTCTTGGTTATATAGTATTTTTCCTTTTGTTAGTCTTCGCCGTCCACTTGTCAATTATCGGAGCCTCTATGTACAGGGGATTGTCCCATCATCTGTATTTGCAGGCTTTACGTTATTTCCCAGCCGCCTTTGCAGGCTTTATAATAGTTGAAGTGACTGATGCTTTAGGGTTTTCAGGTCACCTCACCATTAAAGCGGTCAGAATGTTGGTGAGATATATTCAACGAATGAGGGATATTTTCCCTTTAGTGAAGTCGGTGTGCCGAGGACGTGTCATCCTCGGCGAGGCCTTTGGATGACCTGGGCTCTTTCCCATTGTCCTCGGCCTTTACATTGTCCTCGGCCTTTACATTATCCTCGGCGCGGGCCTTGGGCTGCATGTAGTGGGCCAGCGTGGTTAGTGCAATAGGGCCCCACAATAGCCCTTCAAAATTCTGCTGCACATCCCCTTGGGCGGGGAGGAGGATTTTGACTTCCTCGGCGTTTTTTCGCGCCCTGTTGAGCTCTACCTCGTCGTCATTGTTATCGCTATTTCAGCTGTTTTTGCAGTTTTCTTTTTGCGTAAAGGGTCGCCCGAGGATGGATAGGTTTGGGTCGTTTGTGCTACAGCGCCCAATTTCTCATGGTTTTCGTCCTTTGTGGGGCTCATTATTTAGCGCCTAAAGGGGGTTGGCTTTGCCTCAGTTTTGGACTTGTGTCCCATACGAGCACCCTGGTTCCGTTCAGCGTTTGTATTGCCTCATAGTCACTGGTTCCCATATAGGTTTGGGTCCGGAGACCATGCAATGTTAAGTTTTGTCTAGTGCTTGGTTTTCTCATTCTTCATCTGAAGTATCTGGTTTCCCCATGAGGCTTGGGTCCAAGGACCATGCAATGCCTTAGTTCTGTCCAGCACCTAGTTTTCTCATTTTATTCATCTGAAGTATCTGGTTTCCCCACGAGGCTTGGGTCCGAGGACCATGCAATGCCTTGGTTCTGTCCAGTACCTAGTTTTCTCATTTTATTCATCTGAAATATCTGGTTTTCCCATGAGGCTTGGGTCCGAGGACCATGCAATGCCTTGGTTCTGTCCAGTACCTAGTTTTCTCATTTTATTCATCTGAAGTATTTGGTTTCCCCATGAGGCTTGGGTCCGAGGACCATGCAATGCCTTGGTTCTGTCCAGTACCTAGTTTTCTCATTTTATTCATCTGAAGTATCTGGTTTCCCCATGAGGCTTGGGTCCGAGGACCATGCAATGCCTTGGTTCTGTCCAGTACCTAGTTTTCTCATTTTATTCATCTGAAGTATCTGGTTTCCCCATGAGGCTTGGGTCCGAGGACCATGCAATGCCTTGGTTCTGTCCAGTACCTAGTTTTCTCATTTTATTCATCTGAAGTATCTGGTTTCTCCATGAGGCTTGGGTCTTAGGACCATGCAATGTATTGGTTCTGTCCAGTACCTAGTTTTCTCATTTTATTCATCTGAAGTATCTGGTTTCCCCATGAGGCTTGGGTTCGAGGACCATGCAATGCCTTGGTTCTGTCCAGTACCTAGTTTTCTCATTTTATTTATTTATCCATAGCCGTTTAGTTCTACATTGATATAATTTACAATAAGCATTAAATAATTACACTTCTCAAGCAGAATAATAATAATTGTAGGCTGGAGTTGGTGGAGGATAAGACCTTGCTGTGTTTTGCCTCTTCGTTTGATGGGACTCTTCTCGTTTAATGAGGTGCCTCCTCATTAATGCTAGCCGTGGATCTACGAGGATCTAACGGTTGATAGGCCCCTTGGAACTTGGGGCGGAATTATTGCCTCCGGAAATCTCTCCCTGGGATTTATTGTGGATTGGCCCTCATCAATATTCCGCCTTCTATATAAGGCGTTTCTAGGGCAACCTTCTCCTTCACACTTTGACAAACATCCATTGTAAACTTCTCCAAAAATATCACCCGAAAAAGGTTCCATCAAACATAGTCGTTCGAGCCCCTTCGAATGAGTTGGCCCTTGGAAAGGGCGATCTCAGGGATGCACAGCCCCTATCAGGAGCCAAGGATGGCACTCCGACCCTGGACGTTACATTGGGGTTGGAGTAGGGGAAATTCAAAGGTTCTCCTTCTTTTCAACCTAACCAAAGGAGGAACCCTCCTCGCCGTCTGGAGGAGGATCCAGGAAGAACGTAACCACCTTCCCTTGGGTATGGGTCATTGACCCTCCAAGCCGGCTGCATTGGGGGTGGGAGGGAAACCAGGCGGAACCCAGAAGTGGAACCGTCCTGTGCCGCGACCTCTTCCACCTCCTATGTAGCTCTTCTTCCCTCTTTTCTCTTTTTCCTCTTTTTCTTTTGCTCCTCAACGAGCCTTCCTCTTTTCTTTTCCTCTTCTCTTACTTCTCATCCAGCCTTCTTTTCTATCTTCTATTCCTCTGCCAACCTTCTTCGTTTCTTTTCCTCCTCTCTTCCTTCACTTCTTTTCCACCTTTTGTTCTTCTGCCAGCTTTGCTTTCTATCTTTTGTTCTTCATCTCTTCTTTCACTTCTTTTCGATCTTTTGTTCTTCTGCCAGCTTTGCTTTCTACCTTTTGTTCTTCGTCTCTTCTTTGACTTCTTTTCGATCTTTTGTTCTTCTGCCAGCTTTGCTTTCTACCTTTTGTTCCTCTGCCAGCTTTGTCAAGCGTCTGCCTTTGTAGTTAGCTTTAGAACAAGCCCCCTGGGCATCACTTGTAAGAGATGTAATGAAATTTTTTTTTTTTTATATTAATAAAGAAGTAGACCTGCTTTGCATATTGTCTCTCTTTTTTTTTTTTTTTTGTATACGCTTATTTCTTGTTGTTGTAGACTTCTGGATGAATATTGTTGCTGGGAACTGTATAGATCTGTCTTTGCTCTTGATTGATTTGATTTTTTTTTTTTTACACCAGCCGTCGTACCGCTAATACACAAGTCCGCCCCACGGTGGGCGCCAATTGTAGGGGCATAATTTGTAATGGACCCTTAACAATAAAACTTGTAGAGATGTGGGTATATGGGCTAGGCCCTAGCAATACGAACAACGAATGATGCGAGACCAACGTGGATACTAACAGAATGGTTTTACCGAGTAGTTTTTATGAAGATAAAGGCCATCAATCTGGTTAGGTATTGGTAAGAGACTTTATAACGATTTTGGATCAATGTTTGTAAGGATTTTCATCCTTTAGGTTAAGTGTTTATGAGATTTTTTTTCTCCTCGGCTTCGTCCGAGGATCCCCTCTTTCTTATGATCCATCCCCCTTTTTCTTCTATCCCCCCCCCCCTTTTTATTGGAAAAAATCTTTTGGTTATATAGTATTTTTCCTTTTGTTAGTCTTCGCCGTCCACTTGTCAATTATCGGAGCCTCTATGTACAGGGGATTATCCCATCATCTGTATTTGCAGGTTTTACGTTATTTCCCAGCCGCCTTTGCAGGCTTTATAATAGTTGAAGTGACTGATGCTTCAGGGTTTTCAGGTCACCTCACCATTAAAGTGGTCAGAATGTTGGTGAGATATATTCAACGAATGAGGGATATTTTCCCTTTAGTGAAGTCGGTGTGCCGAGGACGTGTCATCCTCGGCGAGGCCTTTGGATGACCTGGGCTCTTTCCCATTGTCCTCGGCCTTTACATTATCCTCGGCGCGGGCTTTGGGCCGCATGTAGTGGGCCAGCGTGGTTAGTGCAATAGGGCCCCACACACACACACACATATATATATATATATATAACCGAATCTTTTGAAACTCTCACAATTTTCCACATCATCACTATTTTTTTTTCTTTTTCTTTTTGATTTTTTTTTATTTTAGGTTTTATATCTTATAATAATAATATTGAAAAACGTATACAAACTTGAAAGCCTATTTAAGGGCTCCATAAAATTTGATGGACAAGAAAATATATTCTAAAATAAGCTCTAATTAATACCTAACCATAATAGGAACCAAATTTGACCTAAAAAAACATTAAAAGAGCCTAAAAACAAGGAAATAAATCACCTAGACCTAAAATAACGTTTTTTGCATAAAAATACCAAAATCTCTTCTCTCCTTAAAACCCTAGCAATTACCATCTCAAAACCCTAAACTCAACTTCACTTTAAGATTAAAAAAATAAGAAGGAGAGAGACTCACGTAAAAAAAAAAAAAAAAAAAAAAGCCCTAATTAATACCTAACCATAATAGGAACCAAATTTGACCTAAAAAAACATTAAAAGAGCCTAAAAACAAGGAAATAAATCACCTAGACCTAAAATAACATTTTTTGCATAAAAATACCAAAATCTCTTCTCTCCTTAAAACCCTAGCAATTACCATCTCAAAACCCTAAACTCAACTTCACTTTAAGATTAAAAAAATAAGAAGGAGAGAGACTCACGTAAAAAAAAAAAAAAAAAAACGTAAGTTTTGTCTTTTTTTATTTGCTTTCATATGTGCCTGAAATTTTCATTCTATCTTATTATTTTATTATGTTTAGAATTAATTTTCTTATAAGTATTTGGGTTAATCTCTATATTTTGATAGTGTTTTTATGGGTTTGGTTTTTGGGTTGAAATTCTAATAATTATTTTATATTGTATATGGCAGATGAAGCATCTCTATTTTTTAGAGAAAAATTAAAACTGCAACCTATGTCTTCCAGCCCAAGGTGTGGTAAATTTTTATATGTTCTTACTTTATTGAGAATTTTTATTTGGGTTCATGTGATTTTTTGTTTTTTTATTAAAGTTTTGATCTTTGGTTGATTAATTATTTGTTTGGATTAATTTCAATTAATTATTTGTTTGGATTCAACATAAAAGATAATGGAATTAGGTGTTATAAATTTGATAATATTCCATGTTTTGAATTGTTTATATTATTTAGACTCCTGGTAAGACTCTCTCTTCTCTCCTTAAAACCCTAGCAATTACCATCTCAAAACCCTAAACTTAACTTCACTTTAAAATTAAAAAAATAAGAAGGAGAGAGACTCAACTAAAAAAAAAAAAAAAACGTAGGTTTTGTCTTTTTTATTTGCTTTCATATGTGCCTGAATTAATTGTCCTTTTATTTAATTATCCCGTGCATCGCACGGGTTAACGACTAGTTTCTTTTAACTCTATCTATCTCACACATAAGTACACATAAATATATGAATTATGACTAATGTACAAACATGTAATTTGGCCCCCCAAGTTACTACGCCCCTGATTGTCACAAGAACATGTGACCGCTACATTCAACTTGGCATTGGAATTAGAATCAAGTAAATTATTGGGAGATAGATATTATACTTGTGCAACAACTCAGACTTGGTTAGGTTCGCATATCGTTTGCTTGTTAGACTGAAAAACTTGAGCTATGAATGTGAGATTTGACCCAGGCCAGACGTAGTATGAAGCTAAAGCCAAATCACATCCTGCGCTACAATTGGATTCAACTATGTAACAACATACTGAGACCAAAACCAACACTAACACAGAAAGCCAGAACTTGGGTTTCATCGGATTTGGCGGCTCTTCTCCTTCTTTTCCCCTCCTCATTATCGGTTTTACAAATCAGGTGGAGTGGGTTTTTATTTATTTATTTATTTTTTAATTAACATTTTTTCTAAAATTAAGAAATAAATAAAAAAATTAAAAGTTAATTACATAAACTAACAGAACATTAACGGGACTTAATTGATAAGAAATGAAATTTAGAGGATTGAAATGACAAAACTAAAATTTATAGGACTTAAATAAAAAATGGTAAAACTTAGAGGGTGTGTTTTGCATTTTAGCCTAAACTAAATTATGAAAGTTTTGACATTATTTTTATGGAAAATATAAAAGGCTGATAACAAAATTAATTATTTTCTCATTTTTCCATAAAATATTTCTAAACCAATGCACTGGGGCATTCTTTAACATTTCCCATTATAATTTTTTATACCATACAAAATTATGGTTATGTGAATACATTAATTGTTGGGAAATGGGAATCACCCATATATGTAACTCCACAACGACATTAATTAGGTGGGTGTTGAGAGCTAGCTACTTCTTTCACTAATTAACTTATGAGTTTTTACTTTGATTTGATTTGATTTTATTTTTGAGAAAGTTTCAACTTATGGCGTCAGCTCCTGATGACAATTCCTTATCATCAGACCAATATATTAATCGGTTTTTGGTATAGGCAGAGATTGAACCCCAAATTTCTTATTTAGCCATTAAAGACTTTACTAGTTAAGCTAACTGGAACCCATAATTAACTTGTAAGTTGAGTTGTGATAGTTACATACTGTTTACTGTTTACAAGACACAAAACTAAAACTGTGTTTTAAAATAAAATTTTAGTTATTGTGGGGCCAGTTGCCCGAAAAACTAACAGAGTCCATAAAAAGTGGGCTTGTGGCCCAATGGCCCAGTCCGAGGACACTCACCCGTCCAAGGATACTCCTCTGTCCGAGGATGAGATCCATTCCTCAAACCAGCTTTCGAAGTGGATGTAACAATTTTAGTTATCAAGGAACTCCGCGGAGTTACATGCAAACTAAACTAATGAATATTGATCAAAGGAGGAACCGGAAAAGGTTAACAAATATCTCCTAAAAAGCTGCTGCCTCCACATTAAATGCATCTCACCTAACTCTCTGGCCACATTAATGTGGAGGTGATACCTGAACAGTAACCAAGCAGCCTTATAACCACCAAGCGGAGGATCCGGGATGTGCTGGATGGGACAGAAAGAAGTTCCCAGAAGGGAACTTACACGTGTACAGTGAAAATAGAATGGGGAAAGTAGTATATAAGGTGAAATCGAAATACTCTAAAGGGGACTTTTGGAGAAAGGAAGAAAGGAAGAGTCCGGAAAAAGAGAGATTGGAAGCCGAGCCAAGAAGAAGAAGGAAGAGTACTTTCCCTCATTGACCTTGAAGTTCTTTCTGTTGCGCCGGAACGACGTCTTTTTCTGCTTACCGGAGTTAGTTCTTACGCCCACGCTCTACAAATTTTATTGTTAAGGGTCCATTACAAATTGAGCCCCTACAGTTATAATTTAAAATGAGTAACAATACTCCCCTCTCTTGAAGTTTGAGAAAAAGACACTTCATCCTAAATTTTAAGGGAAAAACACATTCCTCTTTAACATTTGATTGACTAAACTTTGTTCAATTAATATTAAAAATATTGTGTACTAACGTGCCTTTTGCTTAAAGGCATGTTTCAAAACTTATCTTATATTTTAGAATTAAAATTCATTATTTAAAATTTTTAATTAAACTGCATTTTAAAATATTAAGTATGAATTTTGCATATTATTTTTTCTTTTTCTTTTTTTTTCAACGGATTATGGAAAGATTTGTTGTTGCAAGTGTTTTGGTGCTTGATATATTTTGCATTTTTTATTTTAAATTAATCAGTTATTTTTTTACTAACCATGCTTAAACTTTTGTAAATAAATTTTTATAGAAATTTATAGTATTTCGTTACTAATATAATAAAAAGGAGAGAGTGTTAGTTTCTTTAAACTCTAAGAGAGGAGAGTGTCTTTTTTCTTCAAATTTGAAGTGTAGTGTTATTCTCCAAAATCTTCAGAAAGATAAGTGTAATTACCTCATTTTCAAATTAAAAAACAATTTTATTATTTCAAAAATATAAGTTATTAATTATAACTCCAATCATGCATCAAAATATAATTTAGTTAGAGTTTTTATGGGAATGTGTAACTTTGGCGTGTGGAATAATAAGTAGATCGTCAACTTATAATTATATATGCACTTTTATTTAGTTATTAAATTTAAAGGGTTTATCTAGCTGTGATGAATTAATTAATACTCCCTCCTCCTCCTAATAAGATATATAGCTAGCTAGGCTAGGATAGCTCAAGTAAGATGCCATTAATTGGGAGTTAGTTTTCAAAGACAAAGACAACTTGTAGTATCCCAAACCATATATGCAAAGTCTCAAACTAGTCTAGTTGTTTGTTACTAGTCCACACAACACAACACAAAACAATATTGCATACATAAATATAATTATATTGTATTACATTACATAGACTAATCCAATAGTCCAGTAGAGATAGAGATAAATAAAGAGATCTTTTCTGCAGCGATATATATATATATATATAGATGGATAGGTAGACCTAAATTATTAATTAATTAAGATGATGAAGGTACACAACATAGGGCCATTATAATTAATAATTAATTGATTAGTAGAGCTAGTGAAGTTTCTGGCATTACCATGAGTGATACCAAAATGAAGCTTTCTTTCTGAGAATGAGATGTGGGATCCATTTGATTTTAATTTAATAATATGCTTTTCCAGATTCCAGCCCTCTCCTCTCTCAGAATAATATGATTTTAATTGTGTTGGATAGTTAGCTAGAAGATACTGTGATGCTTGCTTGCTTCACATGACAAAGAAGCAGAATTGTAATTTGAAAGCTCAATTAGTGTGAAAACACTAATACTTGTTTAGACTCCCAATTTTAAATTATGGCTTACTTGCTTTTACTCTATCTAAGTGCGGAACAAGAGTAAATAAAACGCATTAAACCGGTAACACTACTCTAAGCCATAAGCAAACCACAATGAGCAATAAAAGTAATGTTTAAAGAGTAGGGAAGAGATATGTAAACACAAGATAACACCGAGATGTGTTATTGAAGAGAAAACTAAAGAACTCGGCGAAAAACCTCTCCGCGACTCTCCAAGTCAAAATCAATCCACTAGTGAATAAGTTGGAGCACACGAATATTAAAGAGACCCTTCAAGCCTAATCTACCCAATGTACTCGAGCCTTTTAAGCACCTGCTACCAATGGACTTCTCGGAGTCTTGTCTTCACTAGCTTTTTGGATCTTGCAATTTCGCTTGATTGCATTTGCTACTTAATGGCTTCTGAATGCTTGAAATTGTGTGAAAACGCAAGAGCTATTTAGAGCCCCAAATTAAAACTTATGGCTTGGTTGATTTTACTCTAACTTAAACTAAGTGCGGAATAGAGTAAATGCGAGCGAACAAACAATAAAACTACTTTAAGCCATATTCATCAAATCACAGCAGTAAAATGAAAGCTAAAAGAGTAGGGAAGAATAATGCAAATACAAGATAATACACCGATGTGTTATCGAATAGGAAACCGAAGTACTCGGTGAAAAACCTCTCCGCTACCCTCCAAGCGGTTAATTGATCCACTAGAGAATAAGTTGGAGTACACGAATAACAAAAGACCTTCCAAGCCTAGTCTACCCCATGTACTCGAGCCCTCCAAGGTCCTGCTACCAACTTCGTCAAGCCTTGTCTTCTCTAGCTCTCCGGAACACGCAATTCAGCTCGATTGCATGCACCAAACAAATGGTTTCTTCCAATACTTCCCAGCAGCACCAAAACCTCACTTTACACTCATAATGGGTGTGGTAAGTGTTTGGGCAACCAACCTCTCAAGGATTTGGAAATGGAGAGATAGGAGTTGAGGAAAACCACAATGGATTGTGTAGAAGATTGTGGGTATGACAATCTCTAACTCTCAAAGGTTTTGTGGCTAGGGTTTTCTCTTTGAGCATTCCTCAACATATGTAGGTAATGTGGGTATATATAGTGTGGGTAGAGACAGGGTGTATCAGATATGACAAAATAACATAACAGAATGTTTTGCAAGTATCTCGCAGGAAGGCCTTACTCGCGAGATACTTGCGAAAACTAGTTATCATGACTCTTCACAATCCAGTCATGTGCTGAGCATATGCTTCACTTCGCGGGAAGGTTTCTCGCGAGCTACCCGTGAAAACTTCTTTGGTCTTCAATTGCCTTGAGTCTTCACACTCTCTCTCACACACAACCCTTACAAAGAAATCCCACATAAAATACAGGGTACATAAGATTGAATAAAATTACAATCAAATTTCGCACAGAATTAAAGCCAACACAAAATAGTTGTAAATCACAAATTTACAACTTCATCCAATGCTTCCCAAATGCACCAAAACTTCTCTTAACACTCAAAATGGGTGAGGTAAGTGTTTGGGCTAAGAATTCTCAAGGATGTATAGATGGAGAGGTAGGAGTAGAGAAAAACTAAGAAGGGCTTTGAGGAGGAAAAGGCTACGCTAGAATTTATCATCGTTTTGCAAATTCTACACAAGAAGGGCTCTGAATATGAAAGCTATTGCTTCGACTTTTATCCTATTGTGGAGATCAAAGAATGGATTCAAAATAAAAAATATGGGCAATCACATTGTCCTCTTTACGTTCGACAATAAACACGAAGTGGATTCCATTCTCTCAGATGAACCTTGGAGCTTTGATAAACACCTTTTGGTGTTGCAACGCTATGACAAGGATATGCCAATTGAGGATTTGAAATTTAGTAGTACAGCATTTTGGGTGTAGGTACATGGCATCCCAGTGAGATTCATGAATCCAAAGGTGGCGGAAGGGATTTGTAGTACTGTTGGCACAATCATTTGCAAGCCTGAAACGAAGATGAACAGAGGGAGTTTTATGAGGGTAAGAATCAGCGTGGATGTCACTCATCCACTAAGTAGAGGAAGAATGGTGTCAGTTGGACAAGGCAAAGAAAAGTAGGTCTCTTTCAAGTATGAGCGCCTAGTCGCCTACCCAACATTTGCTACTAGTGCGGCAGTCTTAACCATGACAATAGGGATTGTGAGGTGTGGCTTGATAGTGAAGGCTCCCTAAAAGTTGAAGAACAACAATTTGGACCTTGGTTTCGTGAACCACCTGCGAGTCGTATACAAAAAAATGTAATTTCAGTGCCCGGTTTTTTTCAAAAAAAGAAAGGAAGCTCGGCTACTCAAGGTGCTTCGTTCCGGCCATGGCGAGCTCAGGCAAACTCCACAAAAGTCCCTCCATCTCCTACGACACATGCTGACGTGGAACAGAGTAATGTGGAGCAGTCAATGGATCAATTAAGGGGATCAGTTACAGCTGGACCAATTAACTCAGATACGGTTTTGGAGCAACATTATGATAAGGTAGAGCCGTTAGGGAATAAATTAGAGAGAGTGGATGATGAACTAAAGAATCTTGAATTGCCACCTTCACAGACACGGCCTACCAGCCCACTTGCAATAAATATGCATTTAAACTCTCTCAAAAAGGCAGTAAATCATATTATTGACCCAACAGACCCGCTGCACAATGAAGCTTTCCTTTCTGAGCTCGTTGAAATTGATGAGGGGCTATCAAAGTTAAATGCCGGGTCACACACAATTAATATCCATTGATTGCTAGAATTCCAATCAAGGAGCACATGATCAGTGAGGATGCAACTGAGGCGGCTAGGGTTTCTCAAGTCCAAGGGGTCGTTCAACATGCAAGCACATATGCAGCCACAAGTGAAACACAGAATGCACAATCTCCACGGCAACAAGGGTCATGGAAACGTTTGAGTAAGGCAGATTTACCCAGTAAGACGGACAGAAATACAAGCATAGTAGAGTTTGTGCTATCAACCAAAAGAGTTTTTGAGGAACTCTCCCATCCCAATGGTTTACCAAGCAAAAAACGTGTGGTTTCTGTTGAGATTAAATCTCCAAAGTTGGCGGAGGCTGATGCTCAGCCTTGCTCAACACAATGAGTTTCCTAATATGGAACTGTCGTAGGCTTGGGAACCCACATATAGTGAGGGAGTTTGGAGATTACATTCGGGCAAAA
This sequence comes from Quercus glauca, assembly GCA_023736055.1. NCBI lineage: Eukaryota > Viridiplantae > Streptophyta > Magnoliopsida > Fagales > Fagaceae > Quercus > Quercus glauca. Next base: position 75,455,890 of record CM043319.1, read on the forward strand.
GATCCTGCTGTTGTGTTTTTAGTCGGGACATGCACAGACGATACAAGGCTAGATCAAGTGTTACGCAATTTTGATTTTAGGAATAAATGGTCAGTACCTAGTGGCCATAGAGGTGGTGATTTGGTTTTGTTGTGGAAGGAAGATATTTGAGTCACTGTGGAAGATTCATCAAAGTACTGTATCGATGCACTTGTTGAGAAAAATACACCTCAAGAATGGCGCTTCACAGGTTTCTATGGCGAACCAGTGACAACTAGAAGGCATGAGGCGTGGACAAAGCTTCGATCCCTAAATGATAAGCCGCACATTCCTTGGCTATGTGCTGAGGATTTTAACGAAATCACAAGACAAGAAGAAAAGATGGGAGGAGTAAACCGTGATAATAGTCAAATGCAAGCTTTCTGGGATGCTATAGATGAGTGTGATTTTATGGATTTGGGTTACATTGACCCAAATTTCACATGGAAAAGACATTATAACGATGGACACTCGATTTGGGAGAGACTAGATTGTGGATTAGCAACCAATCCGTGGTTCTTGAGATTCCCGGGCACTCGAGTTCACCATCTACCTTGTCTTTCATATGATCATTGTCCATTGTTTATCAACCCTACAGGAATAGAAGCTCCATCCTATAAAAAAACCTTTCAGGTTTGAGGAGATGTGGCTGTCTGATAATAGGTGTAGGGAGGTGGTTGAAGCAGCATAGAGATCATGTGTATTACTGGACCCGAATAAGGAAATCATTGAAAAAATAGAAAAGTGCGGCAAAGATTTATCATGGTGGAATTACAATGTCTTTGGCAATGTGAGGAGGGAGTTAAAAAAGAAGAGGGATATGCTAGTTGAAGAGGAAGCTGTAGCATTGAGAACTGGAAGCAATGTATGGATCAAAGAATTGCAAAGAGAGATAAATGAGTTACTGGACCAAGAAACAAGGATGTGGAATCAATGTTCTCATATTTTTTGGCTAAAAAATGGAGATGGAAATACAAAATTTTTCCATAGTCGTGCCTCCCATCGGTATAGGAAAAATGTGATTATGGGAATAAATGATAGCCATGGCATATGGAAGGAAGGGCCGAATGATATAACAGCTATCCTCATCCAATACTATAGTGAACTTTTCACTACCTTAAAGCCGTCCACTCACCATGAAGCTCTAAACCATATTCCTCAAGTGATCACCGATGACATGAACCAAGACTTGACAAGCAGATTTGAGGAATGGGAAGTAAACCAAGCTTTGAAACAAATGGCACCAATGAAGGCACCTGGACCAGATGGAATGCCCCCATTGTTTTTTCAGCATTTTTGGCCTATGATTGAAGGTGATGTTACTCACTCGGTGCTATCTTGGTTAAATTCAAGTACTATCCCACACCCACTGAATCATACCTTTATTACTTTAATCCCAAAAAAGAAAAACCCAAGTTTAGTGTCAGATTATCGCCATATTAGTTTATGCAATGTTCTGTGTAAAATTTTTGCAAAAGTCCTGGCTAATAGGCTTAAAAAATTTCTCAATTCAGTTATAAATGAAAACCAATAAGCTTTTGCAAAAGGCTGTCTCATATCAAATAATATCCTTATTGCCTTCGAAACTCTACATTGCATGAAAAATTATAATTCGAGTGCAACAAGTTTTATTGCTTTGAAGCTTGACATGAGTAAAGCCTACGATAGGGTTGAATGGGTGTTTTTAGAAAATGTGAGGAGGAAGATGAATTTTTCTAAAAAGTGGATTGGGCTTATTATGGTGTGTGTGCGAACGATCACCTATTCTATACTAGTGAACGGTGAACCAAAGGGTTTGATTAACCCCTCAAGAGGGCTTAGACAAGGAGATCCTCTCTTTCCTTTTCTCTTCCTCCTATGCACCGAGGGCCTGCATGGCCTAATTAATAAGGTAGCAAGTAACAGTGACATCCATGGATTCAGTTTGTGCAAAAGAGGACCTAAACTAACCCACTTGTTTTTTGCAAATGATAGCCTTCTTTTTTGTAGGGCCGATTCCGAAGAATGTAGCAAGGTGTTGGAATTTCTATCATTGCATGAAGAAGTCTCATGCCAAAAAAAAAAAAAAAAGGGAGAAGACAACCTTATTCTTCAGCAAAGCAGTTACTGAAGCAAACCACCAAATTATTAAAGGTATTTTGGGGGTTCGTGAAATCCACCACTATGAAAAATACTTGGGACTGCCATCTTTGACAAGAAGGGGAAAAAAAGCTAGCTTCAATTATTTAAAAAAAAAAGTGTGGAGGAAGCTGCAAGGATGGGAAGGAAAACTCCTTTCCCAAGCTGGAAGAGAGGTGCTCATTAAGGCGGTCATCCAAGCCATCCCAACGTATGCAATGGGATGCTTCAAATTACCATTGGGATTGTGCAATGAAATTGAGGTGCTGGTTAGGAAGTTTTGGTAGGGACAAAGAGGGGAGAAGCGAAAGATTCATTGGCTAAAATGGGGTGAGATGACAAAAGCCAAAAGGGAGGGTGGTATGGGCTTTCATGATCTAGCCTTACACAATGATTCTCTCTTGGCCAAACAAGCTTGAAGGCCGATGGAGGATAAAAACTCCCTATTCTACAAGGTTTTCAAACCTCGCTTTTTTCCAAATTGCACAATTATGGAGGCAGCGGACTCTAGTTGAGGTTCATATGCTTGGAAAAGCATACTCAAAGGTCGTGATGTGATCAAATGGGGTGCATGTTGGAGAATAGGGGATGGGCAGAAAGTCAAGGTATGGCATCATGCATGGTTATGAACTAAGCCACTTGCCAGAATTTTATCACCTGTTTTGGAGGGGTGGGAGGAAGCCACGGTCGACAAACTCATCAATGAAGACTCATGGACTTAGGATGAAGATGTTATTAGTGGTATTTTTGTGCCTGAGGAAGCTGATCTCATAAAATCTATCCCGTTATCAAGATTTCCAACTGAAGACAAACTGTTTTGGCCGTGGATGCAATTAGGGAAATATACTTGCAAATCTGGATACAGATTTTTGAAGTGTGAGGCTGAAGAAATAGGGGCGGTGGAAGTACAGGTGGAGGACAGCAAATTCTGGCATAGCATCTGGGATTTGAAAGTTCCAAATAAGATAAAAAACTGTGTGGAGAGCTTGCCGTGAATCAATCCCCACAAAAACAAACCTGAAATGGCGTCATATTACGGAAAATGCTCAGTACGAACGTTGTCTGATGGATGAGGAAACAACGCTACATGCATTATGGTCATGTAGCAAGATCAGGCCGGCATGGACATCCACGGAGTGGAATGATCGCCAGAGTAGAAGTCCCACAAATTTTAAGGAGCTTTTATCTTTGCTACTCAATAACCATGGCAGCCCGGAGCTTTTTGTGATGAAGACGTGGGGCTTGTGGCATCAACGGAACCAGGCACGACTTAACAAACTGTGCTACCCTTCTGACTTGATTGCTGTCCAGGCGAAGGAAAAGCTTGATGAATTCTGCGCCACGATTCCAACTAAACCACCAGCCATGCCACGACCAAGGACGAAGTGGAAGCCACCTAATGCAAGATGTTTCAAAATAAATTTTGATGGGGCGATTTTAGGGCAGGAAAACAAGAGCAGGATAGGGTTGGTTGTTCGTGATCACACAGGAGCTGTTATTGCTTCTCTAGCTCAACTCACTGCACCAGCACTTTAACCACTTGAAATAGAAGCAATAGCAGTGGCACGGGCGGCTCTGGAGTTTGGACTGGAAATAGGCATTACTAAGGCAGTACTTGAAGGTGATTCAGAACTTATAATAAACTCACTCAAGGTAGGTGGTCAGCCAATAGCTTCAGTGGAGCCTCTACTTTAGGATGCCATTGTTTTTTTCAAATTGTTATTCAAAATTGCTATACTCTCATGGTAGAAGAGAAGGAAATAGATTAGCACATAGTCTAGCAAGACATTCTATTAATGTCTTTAACCATGTAGTTTGGATGGAGGGAGTCACCGACCCATTATTCACAGTTGTTCAACAAGATATAGCCAATTTGGCAAACTAATTTTTAATAAAGTATCAAGTTGTTTCTCAAAAAAAAAAAAAAAAAAAAGAAGATGCAATTTATAATTCATCAAAAAATTATTATTACGAAATTATGGATTTCTTTTATAATAGGGACGAAGCCTTTTTTTTCTTTTTTTCTTTTTTAAAGAAAGAAACATTTTGTATAGGGGGCCTTAGGCCTTGGGGTTGCCCCCTAGGCTTTGCATATACAAAGAACAACCACTTCCTTGTTTTTTTTGGGCTCAAAAGAACAACCCCATTTAAGCTAGATAAAAATGGGAAATGTATTAAGACCCAAAAAGCTAATAATAGAACTTCTTTACAATATGCTATTTGCAAAACAAAATTATATATATATATATATATATATATATATATATATATATATATTATGTGTCCATTTGGACACAATTTATGTTCAAGAAGTTAGTGTTGAGTTAGCGGAAACTCTAAATTGTTAAACAAAAAACTGAACAAAGAGCTTTTATTTAAAATTTAACTATTTAAATTACAGCACTTTACAAGCACAAATATTGCATCAATACACACACGGCACAGTTACAATCACACACTATACTCAAATACATTAGCACACACTTAACACCTTACACCTTACCCCTAGACACCAAGCTACCAACCCTTGACTTTATTTTCTTCACTTCACTTGCTGCACTTCACGTCACACACTACTTCACCTTACACACTACTTCACACATGTCACAAGTCTCTCATAGCTCATGCTTTATGGCATTTGACATCCTATTTCTACTAGTCTTATGTCGGTTAAGAGAACCAACTTTGAAGCTTCTAGCTTCATCTTTTTAAGTACTTTATTTACCAAGCTTCTAGACTATTCTATAGACATGTGGCTGAGATTAACTTATGGAGGATGTTCTAGAGATTGTGTGAGACATTCTAGGAGTTTCTAGAGAGAGGTAGGATTGATTTTTAACAGTTAGTACCATGTATTCATCAACACAAAATTGGAGAAGATCCCTAACTTCTTGTTTCAAGGGTGTCCAACACTAGTGGGACCAGAGAGAGCTCTTGTATTATTATTATTATTATAAATTCTTGACCTTATCTTCCTTTTCTTAATTTTATGAGTAGGAAGTGAATGGAATCGACCAATTCAAATGGTAATCTGGTCCATTTCTCAATATGATAGATCTCCCTCAAGAGACTAAAGACTACATAGTTGCTTTGAAAAAATCAAAGCTTCTAAATTCTAATACATATTGACGTGTAAATTCACGAGAGCTTTTAGATTAAATTGATGTCGGCTTTTTATAACAGAAGTATTGCAATTTATTGGGATACTGGATCCCATAATTTGGATTTGACTGAGTAATCCCGGCCAAAAGATCACATCTTATCTTAACATTACTACGGTTGGCCAGGCCTGGACTTGTTGACAAAGTGTGCTTTCGGAACGCACGTGCGTTCTAGCGTTTAGCTGAAACAATGGTGGGTCTTGTGTATTGTTCATAGGACTTATAAGTACTTTAAATAATAACAGTATAAATTAATGGTAAACCCATTTGATACCCACTAGGTACCAATTGTTTTTCTTTAATTTCCCCTATTCTAAAATTTAGGAATTTAAACAGTAAAATTAAAATTAAAATGAATTAAATTAAATTTTAAAAAACACACACACCAAAACCCGGGCAAAAATGGCCCACTACCACTATTTAGCAAAAAAATTAGCAATCTACCACTGTTTTGGAAATATGTAGGGATCTACCACATTTTTGAAACTCAAGTTTGCCATGAAACTTGAGTTCTTTGAAAAAATATATTCAGAAAAATTTTGAAAATTTTTCCATGGTAGTCGAGTTCCATGAACTCGAGTACCATCGAAAACTCGATTTTACCAAACTCGAGTATCCAAAAAATGATAAATCTCTACATATTTTCAAAACAATGATAAATTGTAACATAGTTGACAAAAAGGTGTTATTTGACTATTTTCGCTTCAAAACCCTAAGGTTAACCAACCGCCAAACCCAACCCCTCTCTCATGCTTCTGAATTTTTTGAGTTTTCTTTCTCATTTTCTCATCTACCAAACGTATCTTAAATTGTAATTCCCTCTAACCCTTTCTCACACTGAACCCTCCATGGCCAAGGGTCCAAGCTACCCTCAATGGTTGCCACCTCCGTAATGGCTCTTAAACTCAAGCCCTCTTCTCTATCTCATACTTTCTCTCTCTCTCTTCTCACAACTCCTCCATGGTCGAAATAATGAAGGAGCTTCTTTCTGCCGCTACTAGTCACTGCTGTTAGTGGCTATAGTTGGTGGCACTACTCCCTCTCTGGTTCAATTAGACCCTAACACCCTTTCTCTCTCACATCGAGAAACTTGTTTGGATCAATTCCAAAATTCGCTGAGATATATTCTCGGCAAACTCGCTGAACTTGTTCATCTCCGGAGGTGTTGAGAGAAGCTTATTTGAAGACTGAGTTTGAGGAGGTAGATTTAGATGATCTATCTTTTCCGTAAAAAGCCTATTTGGAAATTTTCTTTTCTTTTTTTGTTGAAGCCTTTTTTGGTAGCTGAGAAAGCATAGGTTTAGGAAAGGAAAATAGAAGAAATGGTAAGGAGGAAATTTTCTTCACCTTCAGTAGTTTTCATTTAATTTTGGATTTTTTTTTAGCAATGATGATTACAGTGAACTCATTGCCTAATGTATAAGACTTCAATTATTTTGTTTTTAGCATGAGAATAAGAAATTTTCAAGTCATTAATTTTCTTCTTTCAGTTCTGCTTGGATGCCAAGAAACCAAAGAGAGATGGCAGGAAATTTCTTTCTTTTTTGAGAACCAATGGATTAAATGGGTGGGTTGGGATTAAATGGGTCGGGTGAATAGTTGGTATTTAAAATATATTCAGCCCAACTTATTTATGACCCGAGACAAAAGCCAGTCAACCCACCCAATGGCCACACCTAATTACAGTCAAGACCAATAAGGTCAATAACAATTTCTTAGATCTTCCTCAAATGCCCCGTTCACTACGTACACAACAACTATATGACTTTTTTTTTTTTTTTTTTTTTGAGAATCCAGCCCACGAAAGAGGCCGAAATTTATTCATGAACGAAACTAAGATCATGGTTGTAAACATCTACAATGTCAGGAGGAACTTCCTCCATCCAAACTAAAAGAGGATTACAAAATGATCTACGAGCTAAGCGGTGAGCAACACAATTACCCAAACGCTGAATATGCTGAAAAGAAATGCTACGAAAAGAACATGACAAAACATGAATGTCATCCAGAATGTGTCCCAGGTCCGAGGAAAGGAGAGATTTCTCCCTGATGGCATTGATGATAATTTCAGAATCTCCTTCAACCAAAACTCTCTCGAATCCGAGCTCCTTGGCAAATAACAGAGCCCTACGTGCTGCAATCACTTCCACTGTCTCTACCGAAGTAGGCAGGGGAATCTTTTGTGAAAGGGCAGCCAAAACCAATCCAGCCTGGTCCCGAACAATCAAGCCAAGGCCTGCTGAAGATTGGGGCGAGAATAAAGCACCATCAAAGTTAACTTTCACCATACCTAGAGGGGGAGGCTTCCAGTGCACCGAGCGGGCAGTTCTAGGAATTTTTGAGTGAACAGGACGAAGTTGGTTGAACTCGTGTACCAACGACCGAGCCTGGTCTAGGATTTTTTCAAGGGGCAACCCCGCATCCCCAAATGCAGCTCTGTTTCGGCTCATCCAAACCAGAGACACTGAGTTAGCGAATATCTCGATACAGCCGGGATCCTTTAATGCTAGGTGCATTAGCTCCATAAAAGACATGTGGGGCGATGAAGCACCCTTGAGCTTAGCAAACTGGGGGAGCCAAATTGAGTCGAGCTTCGGACACGACCACAGAGCATGGTAAGTAGTCTCGGGTTCAAGGTTGCAGTTGGGGCAGGTAGCTACCGGAAGAATCTTTCTACGCACCAAGTCTACCTTTGAGGGGAGGGCATTGCAGCAAGCACGCCAGAGAAGGGTGCGAATGCGATTAGGGACATGGAGCTTCCAGATTTGCTTCCACACTTCCTTGTTTTCAGTATGGTCTGATGGACCCGAAGCCACCAAATCATCATTCTCTCTGAGAAGTTTATATCCAGATTTGACGGAGTATGCGCCGCTTCTGTTCTTTGGCCAAAACAACCAATCCGGGGAGTCCACAAGGCTCAATGGGATAGCTAAAATTGCTCTTGACTCAAGAGGGAGGAAGATATCTTCAACAACTATATGACTTATTGCCTTTGGAAAAATAACTCATTAATCTACTTATGTGGAGGGAATTTTTTTTTGAAATAATTGGCTTTATTTGCTGGACTTCAAAATCAACTTGGCTGGGTTTTTAAATTTGAATGGATTGGTTGAAACTTTGGACACTCTGGTATCACATCTCCCATTTAAACTACTTGGCCACATTGTGAACAAAAGTGAGAATTGTTGGCCAAGCGTACTCTTTCCCTAGGCACATGCAATATCCACCGCCAAATGGAACAAATGTGAACGGAGGAAATGCACTTTGATTTTTTTTTTTTTTTTGGTTGTTGTCGTTGTTGTTGTTGTTGTTGTTGAGTTTTTTCAACTTATAAACATAACAACTATATTAAAACCAAAATTCTATTGCTCATGATACTAAAATTAGCACAGTTTTCTTACTATAAAAAAATCCAAGAAACAATGGAGTTGCCATGTTGAGTTTTGTGGAGCCTAGTTGTGTTTGATCCAGATGATAACCCGACTCAAAATAATGTTGCGTGGTTTTTAATGGGAGATTTTCTGAGACTTAGTCCATAGAGCGGAGGCTTGGGCTGATAAGCCCAAGCCGTAGCGCCCCCAAGAAAAATTTTTGGCCTGTTTTGTAGCCCATTGTGAATCTTGTGCGCAGGATGTAGAAAAACTTTTTTTGGTAATTAGGGTTTGTTGTTGTAGTTTTTGAGAGAGAAAAAAAAACTGTACTGCTGCACTTGTATTCTTTCCTTGATAATAGTGAAATCCATGCAACTCTGTGGACGTAGGCAAATTGCCGAATCACGTAAATACTGTCTTGTGTGTATGATTATTTTTCTTTGGCATGTGTTTTCTCTATTTTTGTTTCTCACAGGTCGGTAATTTCGTGTTAATTCCCTACACACCACTTATTAATTAATTGAAAAAAAATAAGAAAACCAAATTGAAGAGTACATTATTCTTATTAATGAGTTGAAATTGTGCATCTCTTTGATAATAACCAAAAATGACATCATTCTGGTCCTGGATACTATCTATAACAAAATACAATGCTTTAATTCCTAGTTACCATCTAAAATGAGAAGATTACAAGGAAAAACCTAATCTACTAACCCTTGATATATGTTTCAAAGCAATGTTACAAGATTGGAAAGGTGTTAGGCACCTAATCTACCTAGTGAAACCAATCTTCTAGACTGTGGTGACTAATGATCATATCACATCATTCAAGAGTTTATATCATCCAAAACATGTAATTGCAAGGTAAAACATCCAAGAACATGATGAAACCCTATTTTAGGCATGCATAGATTGGAGATTGAAATAGATGTGAATATGAGTATGACGTGTGACAAACCATAATCATAAAAGCATATGAACATGATATTAAAGCAGAAAAAACCATAATCTAAGAGCATGTGAACATGTTATTGAAATTAAAAAAAAACCCAAACTATGAAAATGCTATGAACATCCTAGATCTAACATGCTAATAGACAATAACATGTGAAAAACCTAGAGAGAGAGAGAGAGAGATATCTTAATTTGCTAGGAAGTTCTGAGAGTTTCTACGATACTTAATGTGTTCTTGGACAGAAGGTGGAGAAGGGTGTTTATACTAGATGTGTGGGAGCTAGGGTTTAGTCTCTAGGCAATGTGGGATTCCTAGAAAATTAGGTATTCTGAAGAAAAAACACGAGAATCAAAGTCAACTTGAGTGAGGAGCAAGAGCACTCACAATTGTTTCCATGTAGCTACGACAAACTCTTCATTTTCATTTTTAATGGCCAAGTTAGACTCTCGGTAACACTCCCGCTCTCATTTCCCCTCCAAAGAAGCAACCTCTTTCCTTTCCAATGTTGAATCCTCCTAAAGTTTTTGAAACAACTCTGGGGTCTTTGAAACCCTAGTTTTCAGTACACTAAGTCTATCTTTGGTTGTCATATAATCACCTTCAGATCTAGCCAATGCTTTGATTGTTTCTTAGGTTTGACCTTTAATATTTTTGCGAAACAAAACGATGTCAGATTCATTGTTTTGGTGTGTTCAGAGTCCTTTTCCAAAAGTTGAGCCCAATGGAAGAAGAGAGCTCTAACATAGTTGTATAGGTCTATAGGTCAGCTCAAAGCCAATCCAAGGTTTGGAAGCCTTGTTCGTCAATTCCATTGTTTCTACCTTAGAATTCCTCAAGAAGAAGAGAGCTCGAACATTAACAGCTTCTTCACCAGAATGTATTAGAACTTTCCCTTCATACCTGATGAATTACATAATTAGCGCACAAAAAAATTATTTGACATTCAAATTATTTGACTTGTGATTTCTGAAAATCCTGCAAAAATTGAGCAGCATGGTGTAGGAATTTTTGTTCAATAATCGCATTATTGGTGTTAGACTAATGATTGAGTTTGTACCAGTGTATTTTATTTTTTGATGGTCAATAACTTCACACTTTGATGGTAGCTTTGATTCACATAAAGTTAATAAGCGATGTCTTATTCGAGTGGAAATTACTCAGGTTCAAGTGGGCATATGTGTACATATGAGACTTGCGTGCTGAGAACAAGTCTGATAGTGGATAATTTTGGGAGAAGGTTTTTGGGTTGTAGCCAATATAAGGTAAGTATAGTTTTTACTTTATCTAGTTGACTCAAGTGAGTTTGGAATGTGATGTGTTCAATTCAATTTATGAATAGGTTGGTCCCAAGTGCCCTTTCTTTCAATGGCTTGATAATCCCACTTGTATGTGTGGGAATAAAGCTGCCCATTTGGTGCAATAAAAGCTGGATTTACTGCGGAGTGAGCTGTAACTTGCAAATGAAAAGGAAAGAGCAGCTACCCAGACAGCAGCAAAAGCTATCCAAAAGGCAAAAATTGCTCAAGAAAGGGCAACAAAAGCCACTGAGAGGGAGAGAAAATTTCGAGCTTCCTCTAATGTGATGCCCCAATTTGATTGATTGTGTGATATGTGTGGATGTGTGATTAGTCCCACATCAGGTATTTACTGGGTAGATCTGGGCTTTATAAACAACTACAAGGAGCTTCAATTGTGACTAGTCCTTTTGAGGTATAGCGTAGATGTGGCTAGCGCTTTTCCTTGGGTCACTATATATGGTATCAGAGTCGGCTCGGTAATTCCGTGTGGGCTCAGAGACACTACCCCACAAAGTGGGCCCTAATGAGGACGTTAGGGATTTAAGTGGGGCAGATTGTGATATCCCAATTTGATTGATTGTGTGATGTGTGTGGGTGTGTGATGAGTCCCACATCGAGTATTTATTGGGTAGATTTGGCCTTTATTAACAACTATAAGGTGCCTCATTTGTGACTAGTCCTTTTGAGAAATAGCGCAGATGTGGCTAGTGCTTTTCCTTGGGTCGTTACATATGGTATCAGAGCCGGCCCGGTAACCTTATGTGGGCTCAGAGACACTACCCCACAAAGTGGGCCCTAATGAGGACGTTAGGGATTTAAATGGGGAAGATTGTGATGTCTCAATTTGATTGATTGTGTGAATGTGTGATTAGTCCCATATTGGGTATTTACTGGGTAAATCTGGGTTTTATAAACAATTACAACCTTATGTGGGCTCGGAGACACTACCCCACAAAGTGGGCCCTAATGAGGACATTAGGGATTTAAATGGGGGAGATTGTGATGCCTCAATTTAATTGACTGTGTGATGTGTGTAGGTGTGTGATTAGTCCCACATCGGGTATTTAGTGGGTAAATCTGGGCTTTATAAACAACTACAGGGAGCCTCAATTGTGATTAGTTCTTTTGAGGTATAGCGCAAATGTGGCTTGCGCTTTTCCTTAGGTTGTTACATATATTATCAAAGTCGGCCCGGTAATTCCGTGTGGGCTCAAAGACAATACCCCACAAAGTGAGTCCTAACGAGGACGTTAGGTTTTTAAGTGGAGGAGATTGTGATGCTCCAATTTGATTGATTGTGTGATGTGTGTGGGTGTGCGATGAGTCCCACATCGGGTATTTATTAGGTAGATCTGGGTTTTATTAACAACTACAAGGAGCCTCAATTGTGACTAGTCATTTTGAGGTATAGCACAGATGTGGCTAGCGCTTTTCTTTGGGTCGTTACCTCAAAAGGACTAGTCACAATTGAGACTCCTTGTAGTTATTAATAAAACCCAGATCTACCTAATAAATACCCGATGTGGGACTTATCACACACCTACACATATCACACAATCAATCAAATTGGGGCATCACAATCTCCCCCACTTAAATCACTAACGTCCTCATTAGGGCTCACTTTGTGGGGTAGTGTCTTCGAGCCCACATTGGGTTACCGGGCGGCTCTGATACCATATGTAACGACCCAAGGAAAAGCGCTAGCCATATCTGCGCTATATCTCAAAAGGATTAGTCACAATTGAGGCTCCTTGTAGTTGTTAATAAAACCCAGATCTACCTAATAAATACCTGACGTAGGACTCATCACACAATCACACACCTCACACAATCAATTAAATTGGGGTATCACATCTAATAAAGGCAAGGAGATAGCAGTAAGAGCTTTAGAGTAAGAGAGAAAGTGCAGAGTTACAGTAATTCTGTCATTTTTTTTTTTTTTTGGTTATGTTGTTTTCATGTTTTGGCTCAAGTGAGAATGTTGGAATGATAAGATTGAGTCTGCCTGGTGGGTTCTTGTAATAGAAATATGTAAGATGGTAGATGCCATTGGCTTGAAGCTACTTAATAATATAAGCTTTTTTAAGATAAAGTGTTATTTATGTTAGATACTGTTGGTGTTTTTGTTTAAAGTGAATTGGCAACTTGTGAGCTGTGAGTTGTTGGTATTTTGTTGGATGCTATAAGCTGTGTTGGTTTGTGCATAAAGTGCATTGTGTGAAGGTAATTATGTTGAAAGTGAATTGTTTAAAGTTTAAAGTGTATTGTGTAAAGTGTAAAGTGTTTGTGTTGAAAGTGCATGATAATCATCTGTCAACTTGCAAGAAGAGACAACAAATGCACACATAAACCTGCTATTCGACACATAAGATACTCCAACAAATGCACACATAAGATACTCTAAGAAAAGACAACAAATGCACACATAAACCTACCATACAACACATACACCTACTGTATTCAAAAGTGACTCTATATTCAATACATACACACATAAACAAACATATATATGTTCAATTGCAATAATTAACCACATGACAACAACTAATCAAAATAATAATTCTGAACACTTGCCATTTTGTTAGGAAATTGTATACATATTTAAGGTGGCATTGACTAGTCTTTCATCAACCACCAATAAATATAGGGAATTTGGTACAACAACAACCAAAACAGTTGCACCTACCCTTGTTTACAAAACTTACAAAAATACAAATAAATCCCAACAGTGTTTTAATAGCATATCTAATCAACAATTGTCTGCCCTGCCATTGTCTACAAATTACATATAACCCTAACACTACATAACACAGAACCATATTGCCCTAACACTACATATACATAGCAATAATATTGTCTTCATCTACTGCCCCTGCCCTTGCCCCTGCCTCTCCCACCACAGCTGGCCTTTCCACCTCTTGTTTTACACTTTTGTGTCCTAGCTGCATTACCCCTTCCTCTCAAAGCAACTCCTCTGGTAGCAGGTGGTCTTGTAGGCTACAAAGTACAAGAATTCACATGTTAGCTACCAGTATCACAGTTTTATGAATAAAACATCAAACATAAAACTACAGTACCTGTGATGATGGTGCTCTAGCGTCCCATGTTTCTGTAGGGGTGTGTGGTGCTGGATAGCTTGAAGAGAATCAAAGAGCTTCTCTAACAGTGTACTTGAAGTCTAAAAAGTACCACTGACTTGGTTGTCGTGACCATGGAGTTTGAGTCGGTGGCTGTGACCTTGCTGTTTGGTTGGATGAGGCCATAATGTAAGGCTAATGTGTTGGTGGGGGCTAAAATGATGCTAAGGGTTGAGATGAGGATGGGGCTTGGGATGCAGATTGGGCCTAAGATGAGGATTGGGCCTGTGATGAGGATGGAACCTAGGATCCTTGTCTGTATGTAGAAGGCCTTCCACTTGCCTGTAACCAAATATAAGCACGTTTACAGTGCCAGTTATTGGCATTTTGCATATAATAAAAGAAATTTGTAAAAACTAACAGATTTCTCTTTCTGCAATCTCTTCCTCATCTCCTATGGTGTCTCACCAGTGACATTGTCCTTGCATCCCTTTGCATTGTGCCTTTCCTTTTGACACCTTCCACACCTCACTAGCTTGTTTGCTCTAAACACCCGATAAAAGTTCCTTGGCTCATCAGCATCTCTCTTCCTCTTTATAGGTGGCTTGCTTGGTGGCTTATAAATAGGAGGTGCAACAGGCTTGGGTTGGCCACTTAAGATCTACTCAGACTAGCCAGGCATGAGAGGTATGGGTGTCTTGTATGTCTCCACAAAAGTATCCTTGTAGTAGCATGGATAGGGGTAATCCTCTGGTTTCTCACGATTCACAAAAATGGCTACAGCTCAATGCTTGCAGGGGATTTCTGTCAAGTCCCATACTCTACAACTGCATGTCCTCCCTACCAAGTCCACCACATGCCTTTCCCTCTCATTATCAACCTCATACACAAACCTCCTAGATGGCATTGCACAGAAGTTCTTAGACTTTAATTTCAACTTCTCCAACTTGTCCTATATGTTTGGACACAACTTGCCACCATACTTTTTGTAGGGACCCGTTTCGGACGACCGCCGTACAATAAATTTATAGAGAGTGGATAGAAGGACTAGGCACTAGCAAGAAAGACAACAGTCGACGTAGGTTTGCAAGAATAATAACAAGAATTTGACTAAGTGTTTTTAAGGAAAGTTCGTCCTCGACCCAGTCCGAGGAGCTCTTTCCTTAAAACCAATGAATACAAGGGTTGTCCTTGAACACCCTGAAAAAACCCCTTCCTTTCCCAACCGAAGGGCCCCCCATACTTTGGGGGTTCCATCTATTATATAGTCTTGTTCAGTTGATCTCTGCCGTCTACTTGTTGGCCATCTGAACTTGTGTTTGAGGACTCATCCCATCAGCCACCTTTGCAAGCTTTCTGTTAGTTGAAGTAACCAAGGTATCACTGTTTGCTGGTCAATTTGCCATTAATGCGGTCAAAGTGTTGGTCGCGTGCATTTAATGGGTGAGTGACAGCTTCCTTCCTTCAATGTCGGCTTGCCGACAACGTGGGCATCCTCGGCGAGGTCCCTTGATGACTTGAGCCCCTCTCACTTATCCTCAGATTCTATACTCTCTTCGGCATGGACCTTGGGCCCGATATAGAGTGGGCCGGGATTGCTAAACATTTGGGCCCCACAATAGCCCCTCAAAATTCTACTGGCCGGCCTCTCAGGCGAGGAGGAGGATTTTGATGTTCTCGGGCCTATGTCCTGGCCTGTCGAACCTTGTCTTTCTGTCAGTGTCACAATCCTTTCAACTGCCTAGGGGACGTTCCTGGCGTTTCGGTATTTGGAGCGTGCCTTCATTAAATTTCGGCAGCTCTGTGTCCTCCACATTCAACGGTGTGATGATGAATGGACGGTGGGGATGCTCCTGGCTCATTGGGCGGGAAAGTCCGTGTGGTTATTTTTAATTGGGGGTATATATACCCAATTGAACTGATTGGTCCTTTCACTTTTGCATTCAAGAGTTCTTGCGCACATACTCAGAATTCGGTCACATCTTTAACTATACTGGCGACTTCCCTTAGCACAAAAAGCCTACCCGAGGAGCTTTCCCTCATTTCTGTAAGTCTTCTTCTCTCTCTAGTTCGTACTGTTCGCTTGAGTTCCTTGTTAGCTCTTTAGGATGGGTAGGCTTAAGAAGTTAGTTGAGTCTTAGGAGTCAATGGACAAATTCGTCGCTGATTATAGGATCCCCGATACAGTGGGTTTGAGGTACTGCGGAGAGGGGGAATGGAGTTCGAAAAGGAAAGAGGGTGAGGTGGTGATTCCTATAATCGCCTTTCTGGAGAGTGGAATGAGGATCCCCATGAGGCCGGTGATGAGGGACTATCTTAGGCACTTCGGCCTATCTCTCATTCAGTGTGCCACTAATATATTTAGGATCTTAGGTTGTGTGGATGCCTTGAATGAGAAGATGGGGCTGAGGCTAACCCATCATAATGTGAACTGGTGCTACAAACTCCAGCGCCTGCAGGAGAAGTCTTATTACATGAGGACGAGGGACGATAAGGTCCAGCTCATCCAGTGCCTCCCTGAGTCCAGCAAGGGTCTGAACAAAGACTTCCTCATTGTGTCTGGGGAATGGCACGAGGGCCTTCCTTACCCGACAGTGGAGGGTACACCAGGTGGGGCATCCAGACTAGGAGAGCGTTTAGTTCTTTGTGCTTTAGTGTCCTGCTTCGCTTGGTTTTTGACGGGAGCTTGCTTTCTTCTATGCAGATCTGCGAGCTTTTGAGCGTCACTTCGGCTAGGTTAATAAGGAAGACTTGGAAAAGGTGCTGAGGTCGGAGATCTTTGTGAATAAAGACGACAACCAAGTTAGAGCCGCCCACGTGGTCCTAGGATACGACCCGATCCAAAAATTATTCTCGGCTCCGAAGCACGTGATCCGAACTGGAGATCCTCGGTTGCGTAGCATCACCGTAGTTGAGCACGGATTTTTGATCCCCGAAGGGTCTCCCATTCCCGAGGGCGTACCGTTGGTAGGTACTTCTTCATCGGCTCAAGTTGCCGAGGCTGAAAGGGAAGAGGAGGTTGCTGACTCAGGTCCGTCTGGGGACGAGTTTGGCATGTTTGACCAGCCCCATTCGCCCGAGGACCCTACCGGCGATTTGGGTGACCCTAGTTTAACTGAAGCATACTTTCTGTCCGAAGAAGCCACTCCTCGACAGAAGATGAGTTTCAAGAAGCGACCTCAAAAGAGCTTTCTGGCACTGATAGAGGGGCAGCCGGGGGAGGGACGCGCCGGGGAAGTCTCCTCCTCCCCCACCCTAACAAAGTTCGACGTCTGGGTCCAAGCCCACCAGTCCTCCGCAAAAGAAGGACAAAGGCAAGAGACCTAGGGGGGCGAAGAGTCTGATCCTCCCCGAAGTGGTGGCGATACTCGGCTGCCATCAAAATAGCTGAGGATAGGGTGCCGAGGCCAAGAGAAGCAGGCCTCTATCCAGGCTGGGGCCCAGGCTTGGCTCCCTGCCCCATGCTCCATGGGAAGCCTCTGACGGATGATGCCTCCCTAAGGAACCCTCAAGGGGGCGAAAGTGCGCACGTGGCTGACGCATTGGGGAGGTCTTTGTTACTCCCTGCGGACATGGCCCAGCTGGAGGCTTTGAGGAGCAAGGAAGTCTTCCTCGGCCTTAAGCAATACTTGGGCATGGTAAGCTTTCTGATTGCTTGTGATTTTCTTAACTTTCCGTTCTTTAGCTCCTTATCTACTGCATATTGGTTGCAATTGGCAGGCTATCCAGGCTACCTTCAGGCTAGAGGACATAGCTAGTAGCCAGAACAAGGTCGCTGGCTCGGAGCGTACCAAGCTGTTGGACACCGTGCGAACCCTCAACGCTTCCAATATCGATCTTAAAAAGGCGATGGACCAGTTGGAGGAGATGAAGGCGGCTCGAGACACCGTTGAGTCGGCCCTTACTACTGCTGAAAAACTGGCTCTAGATCAAACGGACAGCCTGCTCAAGGCAAATGATCAGCTGAGGATAGCTAGAGAGGAGATCGCAACCCTAGAGGAGAGGGTGCTTGAGGCAGATAAGGCTAGAGGCGCTGCGGAGTCTGCCAGGGACGAGGCTTTGAAAGCCAAGGAAGAGGCTGAGTCTGCCAAGGCTGAGGCTGAGGCCTCCAAAGACAAGGCAGCGCAGGATGCCTATGAGGCAGGGGTGACTGAAACAAAAGACGGCCTTCGAGCCTAAGTGCTAGGAGTGTGCAGACTTTACTGCTCCCAGGTTTGGAACGAGGCCATTAAATAAGTTGGGGTTGAAGCCTCGTCCAACCTGTGGAGGGCGAAAAACGTATATTATCCTTTTTCCATTCGTGAGACTGCCCTCCAAGTTCTGAGACCGAGGTGGCTGCCGAGGGCGTTGGGGTTGTTTCTAAAGAAGGCATCCCAGCTGCCCTCACTTCGGGCGAGCCCACCTTGGAAGCTGATCCTCCTCAGAACGTTGAGGCAAGCGAGGGTCCCACTGCTGACGCGCCTGGAGAGACTGCGGACCCCTTAGCTGATGTCCGAACACCTCTTGTAAATGAGGTATCCCACCCAGCTGACCCTCTCCAGGCTGCGGTCCCAAGCGAGGGTCACAAGGATTCTGAGACCTCTTTTGCTCAGCCCCCTGAGGGGGGAGTTGAGATGGAGTCGAAGGAATGATCCCCCGTTGCGTCTTTGCCTTGTTTTCCGTTCTCTTCTCTTTCTTTTTTTTTTTTAGTATTGTAATGGCACATTTGCCTTGTATAACCCTTTTTTAAAGACTCAGTAAATGCATATTTCGTTTCCTTTTTTTCGTTTTGCATGTGTTATATTATACATACATGTATACATTACTTGCACGATACTGGCTTCAATTGCGCCTCAGCCGACTACACTGATTATCGTCCCCTGCAGTGCTCACTACTAGTACCAAAGTGGTCAGCCTCGCCGTAGGTCTGGGCCTACAGTCAACACAAGACCTTGGTTCTGTTTAGTACTTAGATCCTCCTAAAGTGACTAGTTTCCCCATAGGTTTGAATCCTTGGACCATGCAAGACCTTGGTTCTGTCTAGTACTTGGATTCTCTTGAAGCAGCTAGTTTCCCTATAGGTTTGACACCGAGGAACATACAAGACCCAAGCTCTGCTTAACACTTGGTATTTCGTGGGGGGATGGTTTCTCCATTGGCTTGGATCTTCTGAAGTGACTAGTTTCCCCATAGGCTTGGGCCCGAGGACCATGTAAGACCTTAGTTCTGTCCAGCACTTAGCTCTTCTTGAGTAGTTAGTTTCCCCGTAGGCTTGAGTCCGAGGACCATACAAGGCCTAGGTTCTGTCTAACACTTGGTTCTGAAGTAACTAGTTTCCCCATAGTCTTGAGTCCGAGGACCATGCAAGACCTTGGTTCTGTCCAGCACTTAGCTCTTATTGAGTAGTTAGTTTCCCCGTAGGCTTGAGTCCGAGGACCACGCAAGGCCTAGGTTTTGTCTAACACTTGGTTCTGAAGTAACTAGTTTCCCCATAGTCTTGAGTCCGAGAACCATGCAAGGTCTTGGTTCTGTCCAGCACATAGCTTTTCTTCAGTAGTTAGTTTCCCCGTAGGCTTGAGTCCGAGGATTATGCAAGGCCTTGGTTCTGTCTAGCACTTGGTTCTTCTTTTAGTAACTGGTTTTCCCATAGGCTTGAGTTTGAGGACCATGCAAGGCCTTGGTTCTGTCCAGCACTTGGTTCTTCTTTTAGTAACTGGTTTCCCTATAGGCTTGAGTCCGAGGATCATGCAAGGCCTTGGTTCTGTCCAACACTTAGTTCTTCAAATAGTAATTACTTTTCCTGTAGGCTTGAGTCTGAGGACCATGCAAGGCCTAGGTTCTGTCTAACACTTGGTTCTGAAGTAACTAGTTTCCCCATAAGCTTGAGTCCGAGGACCATGCAAGGCCTAGGTTCTGTCTAACACTTGGTTCTGAAGTAACTAGTGTCCCCATAGTCTTGAGTCCGAGGACCATGTAAGGCCTTGGTTCTGTCTAGTACTTAGTTCTTCTTTTAGTAACTGGTTTCCCTATAAGCTTGAGTTCGAGGACCATGCAAGGCCTTGGTTCTATCCAGCATTTGGTTCTTCAAATAGTAGTTAGTTTTCCCGTAGGCTTTCTCCTTAAGATTCTGTGCGGGCTGGCTTTCACCAATTTTTTCCTTCTATATAAGGCATTTTTGGGGCGATCCTTTCTTCAAACTTCACAAACACTTGAGTTCAAATCTCAGAAACACACTGTTCTCTGGATGTTTCAAGGGCTCTGCTAGAATAGTAGCTTGTGCCTCACAAGATGAAGTGGCCCTGGGAAAGGGCAATGGCAGGGAAGCCGAGCCCCTTTCAGGAGCCGAGGATGCCACTCCGATCCTGGACAACACAATGGAGGCGGAGTTGGCAGAGGCCGAAGATCTTCCTTCTTTTCAACCTAGCCAGAGATGGCGTTCGGAAGGGGATCCGAAAGGAACATAATGTTTCTCCTCCAGGTTTGGATCTGTCAGCCCTCCAAGCTGGTAGTAATTCGCCGGCTCCCAGTTGTTGTAGGATTGGGAGGGAAACCAGGTGGAACCTTGAGGTGGAACCGTCAGGCACTGCAGCCTTTTCTTCCTTCTCCTTCCTTCCCCCGCAAGTGGTGGTTGGGGAGCTGTCAACGGCCTTAACATAGGTCTGTCTCCACCTCTCCCTCCAACACTTGGCTTGGCTTTAAAACAAGCCTGCTTAGGCCTCTCACCCTTTCCTTTTCTTTTAGCTTCAACATAAGCCTGTTTAGGCATTTTCTTTGTAGTTAGCTTTAGAACAAGCCTGCATGGGCATCTGTCTTTGTAGTTAGTTTTAGAACAAGCCTGCATGGGCATCAGCTGTAAAATGTAACTTCTCTTCACATATCAATAAAGAAGTAGCCCCATTTCATTTCTTTTGCTTCTTGCATCTTTTCGATTTCTTTTTTTTTTTTTTTTTTGTGATGATTGCCTTCTGAATGAGTATGTTGCCATTGCTTGTATGTATTTTTTTTTTTGAAAGAAGTGTTGCTCTTGATCTTTCCACACTAACCGTTGCACTTGTTAGTGCATAAGTCCTTCCCACAGACGGCACCAATTGTAGGGACCCGTTTCAAGCGACCCCCGTACAATAAATTTGTAGAGAGTGGATAGAAGGACTAGGCACTAGCAAGAAAGATAACAGTCGACGTAGGTTTGCAAGAATAATAACAAGAATTTGACTAAGTGTTCTTAAGGAAAGTTCGTCATCGGCCTAGTCCGAGGAGCTCTTTCCTTAGAACCAATGAATACAAGGGTTGTCCTTGAACACCTTGAAAAAACCCCTTCCCTTCCTAACCAAAGGGGCCCCCATACTTTGGGGGTTCTATCTATTATATAGTCTTGTTCAGTTGCTCTCTGCTGTCCACTTGTCGACCATCTGAACTTGTGTCTGATGGCTCGTCCCATCATCCGCCTTTGCAAGCTTTCTGTTAGTTGAAGTAACCAAGGCATCACTGTTTGCTAGTCAATTCGCCATTAATGTGGCCAGAGTGTTGTTGGCGTGCATTTAATGGGTAAGTGACAGTTTTCTTCCTTCAATGTCGGCTTGCCGAGGATGTGGGCATCCTCGGCGAGGTCCCTTGATAACTTGGGCCCCTCTCACTTATCCTCGGATTCTGTACTCTCCTCGGCATGGACCTTGGGCCCGATATGGAGTGGGCCGGGGTTGCCAAATATTTGGGCCCTACACTTTTTTTATGCCAATCTTCTTTACATACAGCTTACTCAAAAGCCTAACTCTAATCCACTTCAGCATTGTTAATATTGGCTTGTCTCTAGCCTTCATAATCATAGAGTTAAAACTCTCACTCAGATTGTTTACTAGACAATCTGTCAAAGCCCTTAGAGAAAAGTGGGATCTGGTCCACTGTGTAGACTCTATATCTACAAGGTACTTCCACGTTTCTTCGTCCAAACTCTTAAGATGCTCCATCCCCCTTTCAAATTTCCTGACTGATGTTGTGCCAACACACCTCCATAGTACAATCTTCAACTTCATGCCCTTGTAGTTAACCTTGAAGTTGTTGTATATGTGCTTCACACAATACATGTGCTCTCCAGTTGGGAATAGAGTTTCCATTGCAGGTAGAAGGCTCTGTAATCAAGTAAGCAAGTAATCATTCAATGTCAACAAGTAAGCATGTAAGCATTCAAATAAGCAACTATGCAAGTAAGCATTCAACTAAGCAAGTCATAAACATAAGCTAGATGATAATACCTTCTGTCGGTCACTGATGAATACCAGATAGAGATCCTCTGGCCTACCAATGTCATCTGCAAACTGCTCCAAGAACCAGAACCAGCTGTCCTTGTTCTCTTGCTCAACCACAGCCATTGCCACTGGGAATATATTGTCATTTCCATCCTTGGCAATGGCAGACAATAATTGCCCACCAAACCTACCCTTCAAATGGCATCCATCCAGCCTAACAAAGGGTCTACAACCACCTAGAAAGCCAACTTTCTGAGCATTGTACCTAATGTACATCCTTTTAAAATTGGGTTTTGCATTCTCATTTTCCATCTCTGTTTGTAGTATCACCTTACTTCCTACATCTGTCCTCCTTATCATTTCTGCATAATCTCTAAGTAAGCCATATTGAGCCTCTTCATTCCCAGTGATCAAACCTCTAACTACCTTCCTTGATCTATACATCTGGCTAAGACTTAAATCAACTAAAATCTGCTGCATCACATGGTGCTTAACACCTGAGACCTCCCAGTTAGGATTCTTACTAAAATCCTTCAAATATCTGTTTACCACATAGGCTAATGTAACTTGCCCATTTTGAAATGTTAGGGGGCAGGTACACTCAGGATTAAGTGTCTTGATCTCAAATGTGCATTCTCTAGTCACCATTAAGGCATAACACCTCCATCCACAATTGTTCTTACAATGTACAGAAATTTTCTTCTTCTCATTCAACTTCCACTTGATATCAATGTGATGCTGAATCACAAAAGCCTTCCTAAAAACCTTGGAGTTAGGAAACTTCATCCCTTTTACCAACGGAATATTTTTCATATTAGTCCTCTCATTGAATTCTGGGTTGCTAGGCCTCTACTCATCATCAGAACCATCCATACTTGCAATATCATCCTCTAAAGCTAGTTCAGCCCGCTCTTCATCTAAATCTATGTTTGGAAGTGGAACATTACTTGGCCCAGGTGTATATGTGTTTGGCTAAGGTGTATTAGTGTTTGGTTGAGGTGTATCAGTGGTTGGTTAGGGTGGAACAATGTTAGGCTCAGATGGACCTGTGTGAGGTGGAGAGGACTCACTAAAAATATCATTAGCAAAGTCTTCTCCTTCCAGACCTTCATTCAACCAATCAAACTCCTCCTTTAACCCCACACTAGCATTACCCCCTATAGCAGCCCCTGTAACGGCTCCTACACCACCCCCTGCACTAGCTCATGCACCAACCCCTACACCCCTTGTAGTAGCTCCTACACCATATCCTGCACCAACCCCTGCAGCCTCTACACCACCCCCTACACCAACCCTTTGACCAATCCCATCAGGAACTTCAACTGCAAGTAGAGCATGAACACTCTCCACATACAGTATGATGGTATCTCTTAGCCCTTCCTTATTAAGCTTACACATGGACACCACATCTTTATCATCTTTTATCAACCTCAAGTCTTGTTCCAAGTTGCCCCAGGAGCTAAATAATGAACCCTAGACGATTCATCAATCCCCAATTCCTCACATATACCTTTTATTTCAAAATAACTAAGCCTATCAGGATCCCTATACACTATTTCAACTTTCCCACCAAAGTATTCTAAACTTGGGTTCTATAGAAAAGTACCCCCCCTAATGAACCTCGAATTTCACTTCCTCGTCATCCATCTACAATAAAAAATTATCATTTGACACATACACAATTAACAATTAAAGAATTGTAAACAACAGACACATAAAGAGTAAACACTTGTATGTTTCTATTTTGCTTTTGGGATGCAACACACACATCAGAGGGACCACATTTTCTATTTTGCTTTTGTTTCTGTTTTACTAATAAGCACATGCAAACACTAAAATTTAAACCCAATAGAAACTTGGGTCCACTGTGAGACACAATGACCACGACAGACAAAATACCCATAAACAAACACAAATCCAAACAACCGGTGGTCACATTTTTCATAAACATCAATAAAGACAACCAATATTCTCATTCCGTTACATGTAACATTGACCATTGACTGATTACTCAAAAAACTATAAAACAACCACAAGCCCAAATTAAAAACCCAAACAGTGACTAATTTCTTACCAGGATTTTAGTCCCTCGAAGAACCCATTTCTCGTCTAGGTTTATACTTGAAGCACATTTTCAATATCAGATGCAGAATGTGGTTTTCTGTGTTTCTAGGGCTCGTGAGAAAAAGATTCAATGGTTCGTGTTTTTAATCTGAGTTATGTTATGATTTTTAATAAAAGGGTGTTTTTCTAACGTCTGGGGGTGAGGTGGGTAACGGAGAGCAAACGAATTAAAGTACAAGTGGGCAAAGTGTTAAGTTTTAAACTACAGATAGACAAAGTGAAAACGGGCCAAACTATAGATGAGTTTATTGTAATTTCCCTTAAGACAAATTATTGTCTCCATTTGTCTTGAAAAGAAAGAAAATGTGTGTGTATATATATATATATATATATCCTAAAAACTCATCTCCATACTCATTTTTAACCCCAAGAGTGATCAATTGTGAACTTGCTTGAAGTCTTCGATAGAAACTATTCTACAATACATGCCTTCTTTCCTTGACATAATGTTTTCTTTTTCTACAAGGAAACAGTATTGCAGTTGCCTTTAATCAGAGTATTTCACTTTATGTTCATAGAACACTTCAGAAATAGTATAGACAGATAGTGTGGCAGATAGAATTTGAGATATCCAAATTTACAATATTTTTTCTAGTGTATTGAATTCACTATCTAAAATCTCCTCAAATGAACTTTAACATTTCTTTTTGAATATAAGCCAGATAGTAATTTAAAAAAAAAAAATTTATGCTCTATTGTTAGTGTTGCTTCAATTAAATAGTTATTGACTCGTTGTGTTTAAAATAACTTTTTCCGTCTCTGAGATTAGGAGCGTTCACCAAACCACTCAAAGCGCACAACTGCACCCAAACCGACCAAAACCGCTCACAAAGTGAAACAACTGCACTGCACGATAAGGTGTGGTATAAGGTTTTATGATAAGAAAATAGCACAAAATCGTACTGCACTGCACCCATATATATATCTTATTAAAATATATAATTATATGAAGCAAGTGTCTAATCCAACTAAGTTCAAAATGTTTTGTTGCAATCATATTTATTTTAACAATTTCTTGCTAGGTTTGTAATTTCATACATTTTTCAGGTTTGTAATTTATTTCTTACTTGCTTTAGACTTGTTTCCATTATGGTTGTGATAAGAGAAATTTGGAATTAGTAGGCATGACTGACAGTGTATATGGTACACTATTATGGGTCTTATGGTTGTTGCTTGTTAAGAATTTTTATGTTACAAGTTATATTTGTTTAACATGTATAAATGCTTATGGTTTGCGGTCATGAACTATATTTTCCTTTTGTATATATTTGTGTTACTTTTTTTGTTACACAAATTATACTTATTTTTAAACTTACTGTCATATTGTTCTGATTATTAATAGTAAACTAGTAATTGATCATGACATCTTGCAAAATATACTAGCTAAATACCGACTAAACCGCACCTTTTGCAATGCAAAGCACATGTAACTGCAAAATTGAGGTGTCGTGCGGACCGTGCATGATGGTTTTGACCAAACCACACCCCAAAGTGCGATACTAAAAATCGCCTAAAACCGCACCACACCGTAAACACCAAATGATAAATAAGTTAAAAAAAATTCCTAACCAAATTGAGAATTCTTAAAATATGAAAGGATAAAATAAAAATAATAAAATATAGGATCAAAAAAGTATCTTTTCCAAAAACAACAAACTAGTTAATTTCCATATCACCATTCACTTATCCGGCCATCCCCTCCCCCGCCTCACATTTGTGTGTGTGTGTGTGTTAGAGAGAGAGAGAGAGAGAGAGGAAATGGCGATTAAACAAGCCACATTCCTTTGGAGCTTTAGAATCTAAACTGACTCCAAATTAAGGTGTTTTCGCGAAATTGAATATTCAAATTCGACTTCTGGAATGAACTCCAATAGCATAAGAAACGTTTCTTTATTTTTTTACAAAAATTAAAAGAGGAATCTAGTGGCTTCGTAGACGAATTGGAAGTCCTTTCGCCGGAGTTGGCATCATGTCACCTATAATCTTCTCGTCAGGAAGGATCACCTCCCATTTAAACCTCTTCACCACATTGTGAACAAAAGTGAGTATTGCTAGCCGAGCATACTCTTTCCCAGGGCACATACGAGGTCCACCACCAAATGGAACAAATGTGAATGGTGGAAATGTATTAGAATCCTCATACCTTGACGGGTCAAATTTTTCTGGCTCGGGAAAGAACTCTGGGTTCTTATTTGTGGTGCTCACTGTCCAATATACCTGCCAAAAATAATATAATATTATATACATGCGGAATATATTATTCCTAGGCCCATTACATGTTAGTTACATTCACATTAACATTGTAATAGTCTAAATTCATGTACGTACCTTCCACCCCTTAGGAACTGTGTAACCAGCGTAGGTAAAATCAGTTAGGACTTCCCTGAAAGTACCCTGAAGTGGTGGTATGAGCCTCATCACTTCATTTATCGCGTTCCATGAATACTTCATTTTCTGTATGTCATCCCACTCCAACAAGTCTCCAGGCTTTTTTGCAGTTGACACCTCCAATTGCTCTGGTTTCATAAATTTCAGTAAAAAGAAAATCCATTAGTAGTTATATGAGAGCCTTTTTCCCAACAGTTTTTTTTTTTTTTTTGATCTTATTTTGCTTCTATATAGTTTCTTATAATCTTAATGTAATTCTAGTTTAACCAGCTTTTAACAAGTCAAGAATCTTGCAAGTGTCGATTACTTGAGCTTACTATTTTCTATCAAAATTATGTTTGATGATGATTTTTCATAGAATAAAATTCATATTTTACCATTTTCATAGTGATATTCTTAAAAAATTTCATTTTCAATACAAATTATCAAATTGTATACCAAAGTGAGTAAAAAACATTTCAATTGAACTAATGAAGTTTTCAAAAATATGAATGATCCAAAACTTAGAAAAACAAGTTTGACTCCAAACATATTTGAAGCTATGTTGCTCTAACATATTATGTGACAACTAAGGAGACATTTCATGTATAGTTTTAATCACAAATATTTTTTAATGAGTCATGACTTGTTTAATTGCCACATAATTGGTTCAAAAATATAAATTCAAACATGTTTAGTGCTAAACTTTATAAAAAAAAATAAATAAATAAATAACAAACGTAAGAGCACATTTTATAATAAAAATGAAATGGAGGAAAATGAAGTTATGTCTTCATAACTATTAGACCAATTGTTTTTAAGAGTATCATTGGGCTAACTCCATTAGAGCATTAGCATCAAGTGTTCTAAAAAAATGATATTTTGACACATCAAAAAGTTATTTTATCTATTTTAACACATCACTTTACAATACACCATACATCACATTTTCTATTCTTTTACCATTTTATTTAAAAATTATTTATTTATTCATTTGAATTCTTATTTTATTTTTACTTTTTTGTTCCTAATGCTAATAGAAGAGAGAGAAAGTTTGCATGGTTCCCAATTCTTAGACATGGCAAAACGGGTCAGAATTTTCTGACCCAACCCGACCAAACTCGAAAAATACCTAACCCAAACCCGATTTTTTGACTGGAATTAAGGGTCATCAAATAGCCCATGGCCCACAGCCCAACCCAAAAACCCGACGGCCCACCAGGCTAATGGGCGGCCCGGCCCGGCCCATTTTAACACATCACTTTACAATACACCATACATCACATCTTCTATTCTTTTACCATTTTATTTAAAAATTATTTATTTATTCATTTGAATACTTATTTTATTTTTACTTTTTTGTTCCTAATGCTATAATATAAGAGAGAGAAAGTTTGCATGGTTCCCAATTCTTAGACATGGCAAAACGGATCAGAATTTTTTGACCCAACCTAGCCCAACTTGAAAAATACCTAACCTAAACCCGATTTTTTTACCCGAATTAAGGGTCATCAAATAGCCCATGGCCCACAGCCCAACCCAAAAACCCGACGGCCCACCAGGCTAATGGTTGGCCCGGGCCATTGTTATTGAGGCCCATGGGTAGCCCACTAGCCTAGTGGGTCAAGCTTTGTGCTAGTTTTTATGCCCATTGGTACCCTGTGGGCTAGCCCAGTAGCCCAGCTGATTAGCCCAACCCGTTGCCCAGCCCAATAATTCATACTTCATAACAAAGATATATAGGAGGTGTATAAATGATTGATCTTGAGATATGATAGAGGAATTCCTTAAAAGAACTCCCTCTAAGATACTTAAAGTAATTGTGCTAAACTTAGTTTACTAAATATATATATTTTTAGTAGTCTAGCAAATTTGAATTAATCATTTGACTTTTTTTTTTTTAATTAAAGATAAAAATAAAAAACTATTTAAAGCCTTAATAAAAAAAAAATTAAATAGGTTTTTGTCAACATATAAAAAATTATATAGATTTGACTGTAAAAAAAAAAAAATATATATATATATATATATATATATATTTATAATTAAGAATTAAATTCTTTGATTCTTTCCTTTGTAAAAATAGATTGATTATTCCCTTATAAAAAATTGATTCTTTCCTTATAAAAATAAGGTTAAAATGCAATACTCACCCTTTAAGTTTCACAACTTTTCATTTCAGTCCTCTAAGTTTCAATCCTCCTCAATTCAGTCTTCCATTAAGCTTCCAACCATTCTTGCTGTTAGTTTTGACCCTAATTTAATATTTATTTGATTATTTATTTCTTAATTAAATTTAAGTAAAAAAACCAGGAATAAAAAATAGCAAAGCATGAAAAACCAAGAGACTAAAATTAACAGAGCAAACCAAGAGGAAGAAAGAGAGACTGAAAGGGAGAAAGAGAGATTGAGAGATTGAGAGGGAGAGGAAGATGAGGTATTTCGGTGGCTCAACTCCGGCCAGTACTCGGCGACTCCAGGCCGGTTTGACAGTGTAGGCAGTGGGTCACTGTAATCAGGGCTTACTTAGGTTGTTGGCGGCGGTGTGATGTTGGCAGCGTTGAGGTTGGGTCAAGTTTGAGATGCTTCTGTCTTTCTTGTAAACTTCTGTTTGGTTTGGTTGTATTTGGTATGGTTGGATTTGTGGTTTTGGTTAGGATGTGATATGAGTTAGTTTACTGGGTAGTTTGTTGTGATTTTGATGTGGTTTTTGGTTGATTATATAATGTCCTATTTTACAGTAAATGAACTGAAGAAGAAGAAGAAGAAGTAGCGGCATCAACATATTGGTGTACAAAAGGAAACGAGTTGCCCCATCATACCGGCCTGGAGCTGCCGACTATTGGCCAGAGCCGTCCCTCGATCTGTCTCTCATATCCCTCTCGGTCTCTCGCTCTTCCTCTCGGTCTCTTGATCTCTCTTTCTCCCTCTTAGTCAATTATTGATGGGTTAGACTGGGTTTCTATTTGTGTTCCTCTAGTTTGCTTTTTTTTTTTTTTTGGGAAACCGTTCTAGTTTGCTATTTTAATTTATGGATTTTTTAACATTTTTTTTAAATTAAGAAATAAATATTAATATAGGGTCAAAACTAACGGCAAGAATGGAAGGAATGTTAATGGAGGGCTGAATTGAGGAGAATTGAAATTTAGAAGACTGAAATGACAAAACGCAAACTTAGAGAACTAACCCGACCCGGCCCATTAATTAGTTAATGGGCCCAACCTGACCCGGTCCATTAACTAGTTAATAACTCATTATGCCCAACCCATTATGCCCATGGGCCAAGTAAAAATGGGCTGGGCCGGCCCATTGACGACCCTCAACCCAAATCATTTCATCTAATGGGGGAGAAAGTTTGAATAAAAAAAGCACAAATATTTATAGCACATTTCATAGTACACTTCTATTATTAACATATCACTTTAGCAAATACCAAATATATTTAGCATTTAACATATCTCATTAAAGTAATTTTTTGTGTTTACTGTTTAGTGTGTTAAATTCTAAACATTAATATTTAACACACCTTGTGCTAAACATTTAATATTTAACACAATGTTATTGTTTATATATATATATATATATATATATGGGTTTTACTAATATGTGCTCTTAGGATATATATTAGTAAACCACTTTAGGAAACTTTATACAGAAAAATAAAAAAAGATAACTTTTTTTACAACTTTTTCAATTTTCAATAAAATATTTTCTAAAATAGATAATTAACCCCTATATATATATATATATATATATATATATATATATAATTTTACAAAAATGGTCCTACCCATGTTTGTACCTCTGCCCCTAGGAGGTCCACTAATAAATTAATAAGTATCTTATGGGACCTTTGCCAAATCTGTAAATGTCAATGAATTAAAAAAACGTACTTGATTATGAAAATTAAAAAGAAGATGAGATAAAGTTGGTCCCTAGGAGGTCCACTAATAAATTAATAATTATCTTATGATACCTTTACCAAATCTGTAAATGTTGATGAATTGAAAAAAAGGTACTTGATTAGGAAAATTAAAAAGAAGATGAGATAAAGTTGGTACCAGCTAGGATTTTCTGATAGATTTCGGGTCTCTCTCCAACATATTTCATGAAGAAAGTCATGGCAGTAGCCACAGTGCTATACCCAGCAGTAAGCAAACCCATAATCTTATCAGCAATTTCAGCCTCTGGCATGTGCTTCCCAGATGGATCAGTAGCAACGATCATGTGTGACAATATGTCCTGCATAGGTTGTCCTGTTGCCATAGCAGACTTCTTCTCCTGAATAACCCTCGTTAGCTCCTTTCTGATTGCCGCAGCACCTTTGTTTGCTTTGTAAAATATAGTTCCTGGAAACTTCACAGGAATTGAATGCAACCCAAGTGTAATATCATCAAAATTGCTAACAAGTCTAGCAATTCGCTCAGGATCATCAATGCCCAAAAAAAATCTACAAGCTAGACTCAAAGTTAGAGTCTTGGCTAGAGGGGAGGCCTTGACTACTTCATTTCCTTCCCAATAACTTTGCATTTGTTGCTGTGTGATGGAGTCCATTTTTCCCAAGTACCTCACCAATGCTTCGGGTTTCAAAAACCCAGGTGATTTTAGGATTTTGGCCTCAGCATCGCGTGAGATTTGGGCTGGAGCAGCTGTTTGCGTTTGGTAAGAACGGAAGAGCTTTTGCATAGAATGAGGACGAAATGCAGTGAAGAGCTTTTGCTCGTTGGAGAACAAGAATTTGTGTCCACTTGGCCCACATATGACTACTGTTTCCTCACCAAGAATCTTGGTCTTGAATATATCAGGGTTGTACTTCTTCATCCTATCAAACACAAACTTATCTGGCTTCCCAAATAGGAACTCAAGTGTTTCACCCATGATAGGCCATCCAAAGCTCCCTGGTGCCAGATTTTTGTGACCATCGTTGGACTTTCTTGTGAAAGCCAAGAATGAAAAAGCAAGAACTACAGGGATCAAACATAGGATTAAGAGGAAAGCAGCCATGGTTGTTGATATTAAGGGAGGAATCAATAATGAGTGGTTGAAATTGAAGCTAGAAATGAGTAAGATGGGTAAGGTTTGATACTTTGGTTTATATAGGGGTAGTTTTTTTTTTTTTTTTTTTTTGATAAGAGATATAGAGGTAGTTGGCACTTGGCACACCTAATTGTGGTCAGTACCGCATTTGAGTTAGATCAGCTTTTTGTAGCTGTGTATTTTTTTTTAAAAAAGTTGCATTTTTAAAAAGTTTGATATAAATTTTTTTTTTTTTTTAAGTTCAGGGGATGTTAGGTAGGTTGTTTTGAACAACCATTTTTAGTATTTAAACAACATTAAATATATTTTTATATACTTTTTTATTTATTCGTATTTTTAAAAAATATAAATAACGTTACTAAAACAATATTACCAAATGACCCATAAAATTTCTCAATTACAAAAAATCAAACACATTGAAAAAGATGTTACAAATATATTTTTGTATTAATGAAGAAGTGAGTATAATTTCTGTTTCAATTTTTTTATAAAAGAATACTCATCTAGTTCTATTTTCTTTGAACTTGACTTGAAAAAGAAATCTTCTTAGCTTTGGTTGGAAGATGGATTGAATAGTCTTTACAACAAATCTCTAATTTTGAGCTTGCTAGAGATTTTTTATTCTTCAAGTTCTTCACGTTCTTCGAATGTTTTTCTAGTGTTTTTTGAAGATTTTTGGATTTTAGGTTAAAATTCTTTGGTGCTTTAGAGGCTATATTTCTCCATAACTTTGGCTTCTTGAAAACTTATGTCCTCTACTTATAGTGGTTTCAGAGAATAAGCTTCACTTTGAATTGATATACTTGAAAATATTTAATAGACTCTAATTAACCCAAATTTTGCTTAGAGGCTATATTAACCAAACAGCAAGGAGGGTTCCACCTCTGGTTAGGTTGAAAAGAAGAAGAATCTTCGATCTTTTCCTAACCCAACTCCAGCATGACGTCCAGGGTCGGGGTGCCATCCTCGGCTCCTGAAAGGGGCTAAGCCTCCTCGAAACCGCCCTTTTTAAGAGCCAATTCATTTGGTGGGGCTCAAACTGCTATTTTTTGCAGAACCCCTGAGCAATGTCTTTGGGAGAGTTTAAGACAAATGTTTGTCGAGTGTGAAGAAAAAGGTTGTCCCAGAAACGCCTTATATAGAAGGCGAAAAATTGGTGAAAGCCAATCCGCATTAAATCTTAGGGAGAGATTACCGGAGGCAATAACTCCGCCTAAATTCCAAGGGGCTTATCCGCCGCTAAATCTTCGTAAATCTGCAATTGACATTAATGAGGAAGCGCCTCATTAACGAGGAGGCACCGAAACGTCAAAACGCATTACTCGAACAACCCAAGAGACGCCTCGTAATCAGAAGAGTCGCGCCAAACGAAGAGGCCAGAACAGAGCAGGGTCCCCTCCTCGGCAAAACTTAAAATCAGAAAACTAGGTACTAGACAAAACCAAGGCCTTGCATGGTCCTCGGACTCAAGCCTCTGGGAAAACCAGCTACTTCAGACTTAAAACTAAGTGCTAGACAGAATTTAGGCATTGTATGGTCCTCGGACACCAGCCTCTGGGGAAACTAACCACTTAAAATCAGAGAACTAAGTACTGGACAGAACCAAGGCCTTGCATAGTCCTCGGACTCAAGCTTCTAGGAAAACCAGCTACTTCAGACTAAAAACTAAGTGTTAGACAGAACCTAGGCATTGTATGGTCCTCGGACACCAGCCTCTGGGGAAACTAACCACTTAAAATCAGAGAACTACGTACTGGACAGAACCAAGGCCTTGCATGGTCCTCGGACTCAAGCCTCTGGGAAAACCAGCTACTTCAGACTAAAAACTAAGTGTTAGACAGAACCTAGGCATTGTATGGTCCTCAGACACCAGCCTCTAGGGAAACTAACCACTTAAAATCAGAGAACTAGGTACTGGACAGAACCAAGGCCTTGCATGGTCTTCGGACTCAAGCCTTTGGGAAAATCAGCTACTTCAGACTAAAAACTAAGTGTTAAACAGAACCTAGGCATTGTGTGGTCCTCGAACACCAGCTTCTGAGGAAACTAACCACTTAAAATCAGAGAACTAGGTACTGGACAGAACTAAGGCCTTGCATGGTCCTCGGACTTAAGCCTCTGGGGAAACCAGCTACCTTAGACTAAAAACTAAGTATTAGACAGAATCTAGGCATTGTATGGTCCTCGGACACCAGCCTCTGGGGAAACTAACTATTTAAAATCAGAGAACTAGGTACTGGACAGAGCCAAGGTCTTGCATAGTTTTCGGACTCAAACCTATGTGAAAATTAGTCACTATAGAGCGATATAAGCATTGGGCAGAACCAAGGTTTTGTACTGACGATGGGCCCAAACTTATGGCGAAGCCAACCCCTTTGATGCTAAGTAATGAGCCCTTCTAGGGACGAAAACCAAGAAAAACTGAGCGCTAAAGCACAACGACTTAAACCTACCCATCCTAAAAGAACTAATAAGGAACTCAGGCGGAGAAGTATAGACTAGAAAGAAAAGAAGGTTTACAGAAACTAGGAAAAACTCCTCGGTCGGGCCCTTTGTGCTAAGAAAGATGTTGCAGGGGCGGTTGAAAGGATGGTGATCCTGGCAGGAAGGCGAGGTTTGACAAGCCAGGAAAATAGGCCCGAGAACGTCAAAATCCTCCTCCCCGCCTGAGAGGTCGGACAGCAGAATTTTGAGGGGCTATTGTGGGGTCTCAAATATTTAACAACCCCGGCCCATTCCACATCGGGCCCAAGGTTCGCGCTGAGGAGAGGCAGAGCCCGAGGATAAACAGACAAGGCCTGAGTGGCTAAGGGACCTTACCGAGGACGCTCACGTCCTCGACAGGCCGATGTTGATTGATGGAAGCTGTCACTCATTCATTAAATGCATGCCATCAACGCTCTGACCGCATTAATGGTGAAGTGACCAGTGAATAGTACAGCCTTGGTTACTCCAACTAATAGAAAGCCTGCAGAGGTGACTAATGGGACAAGCTCTCAGATATAAGCTCAGATATAAGTTCAGATGACCGACAAGTGGACGGCGGAGATGAACTAAACAAGACTATATAACAAATAGAACATCTAACAAAATGGAGGACTCGGGAATAGGGACAGAGAAATGGTTTTCAGGGAGTCCGAAGACAACCCTTGTCTTTGTCAATTCTAGAAGAAATTAATTCTCGGACTGAGCCGAGGGTGAACTTTCTCCATAAACACTTAACAAAAATCACTGTTTTGATCGTCGCACATACTTAGCCAAATTCCTTCAATGTTATTCATATGAATCTCATGTAAACCACAGTTTGCTTTGCTAGTGCCTAGCCCTTCTACCCTTACTCTACAAATGTTATTGTTTGGGTCCAATACAATTTGAGTCCTTACAATTATCTATCAATTTTGAATAGAAAATTTATCTTTATTTTATTTATTTTAATAAAGATAATTATCCATAAATTTTGAATATAAAATTTATCTTTATCTTGTGGACCAAATAACACGTAGCAAATTTTAATATGTCAATTTGGATGACACATGTCATCATTTGATTTAATTAATTTAATGACGCATAAATTTGGAATTTGTCACTAAATTTTGTCAAGACATATTGTAATTGGCTTGATAAAATTTTGCCTCCTATAATAGTTAAAAAGTAATTTTTGAAGAAGTTGTGTGTTTAGCTAATACTTTTCAAAATTGTGATTTGAGGTATAAATTACAAAGTGGATGATATAAATGAATATATATATATATATAATAGAATTTGTTTCATACACATGGTTTCTAATAATAATAGTATAGTATTGTATTGTATGAACTTTACATAAATTTACTCTAAGGTTTTGATTCTCGTGCATCCATTATTTCACATCTTTGTTTTTTTATATTTACTTTTATGTGTTAAAAAGTGGATATTTATACATCAATTATAAATATATGTGACATAGTGGATGTGAACGAGTGTGAAATAATATTTTTCTTTTACCTTGTTACTAAATACTCATTTGTTCTAGCTTTTTTTTTTTAAGAGAATATAATATTTTGAATTTGGTTAAATCTCTTAATTATTTTCTTTGATTCTTTTTATAAAAATAGAAGATGAAAAAAAATAGGAGAAAACTACATAGTATTGCGTTTAGATAGATTTGGATCATAAGTTCTTGTTAAGTTACTGATAATGCCTTTTGTAGTTGAATTAGGAATTTGGTTCAAATTTCAACTACCCAAAAACCAATTAATATTTTGACCTAATAATAAGTAAGTTAAAATTTTATTATATCTAAAAATTTATAAAAAAATAAAAAAACAACAAAACAAAGAAAAAGAAGAAGAAGAATTTGGATGGAATGGCTTTTTATACTTTTATTTTTATTTTTTTTAAGGAAACAATAGAAATTTCCATTAAAAATATAGTATTGAAATGAATATGAAAACAAACTAGGCGGAAATTTTTTAATTTAACCCAAAGAAAAGCCATAAGATTAAAGTTATTATCTTCTATAAAAAAAATATATATATATATATATATATATATATATATATATATATATATATATATATATATATATCAACGCTGTCCATGTGTTTTTGTTTTTATTTGACACAATAAAGAAGGGAGAGGGGTCTTCTCAACCGCCGTTCTCGAATCCTCGGACACATTATTATTATTATTATTATTATTATTATTATTATTATTATTATTTATTTTCAGCAACACTAGAAAGATTTTATAGATTAGAATAGAATCATCCTTGGGTAAAATATTGAAGGATTTTGTTAATGTTACATAATAATTAATTATTTTTAGAAATTATTTTTTAAAAATTAAAAAAGTATTAATAGTTTTTTCAAATTTCGAAAAAACATTTTAAAAATAGATGGCTTAATATGTATCATAAGGGCACACATTAACCAAACTTAATATTAAATATTCATTAAAAAACTTGATCCTTCCGCTTCGGAAATTTTCTTATGAGACCCATCTACTTTTCCAACTCCAACTAAACAACACGGCATGGCATGGTATTAACTCTCTTGACCAGTGGAGGTAACAACCAGCAAGTAACAACTGCATTAGCTCTTTGTAAAACAAAAACTCAAAACGCAGAAACTGTTTTCGAGAGGTCTGGTTTTTTCAGCCTCATCAATCAGGACAAGTATGACCATAAAAAGATGTGCTAGGCCATGGCCTTTCCTATTGCAAATTGGACAATTTTAACTCTAATTCGGTAATTCAACCATGATATCAATAATTCCTATTATTTTACCCCAAAAAAAATAATTCATAGTATCTTTTCCCATGTGGAGAGCAAGTGTGACAGAGTGGCTTCGTGCTGCCTTGGCCCACCTTTGATGCGACATAGTTACGAGCACAAATAAATAAATAAATCAGTTAATTAATAATTTTTACTGATTCTTACCGACAAAATTAACAAGATAATCACTAGTTTTAGGGAGGAAGATCTTATAAGTAAAAGGGAAATGGATCTTTTGCTGATTTGCTCAGTTGTGGAACAAGATAATCACGATCTACAATTAACAAATCTGTAACAAAAATTCATAATAATAAAGTTTGTGTGCGATTGGCTCCAAATTAAAAAGATAATTTATTTTTCTCAAAAAAAAAAAAGATAATTTATTTTACTATTGAACTTATTTTTGTTACTATTTATAAATCTCTGCACTTTTTGGTACTATTCATAAATTTCAATATACTATTTATAGTTTACTTTTACTTTTATTTACAGTATTTTCAGCAAAAAAAAATTTATATTTCAACAAAATAAACGAATTCCAAACAGACCCTTATAAATTTTTACTGCTATCATCAATTATTAACAATATGTTACATCAATTATTATGAAATTTTTGGTCAATTTTTTTGTTTTCACAGACTTTTCTATAGTCACTTAACGATGCAATATATTACCCATCTCCATCTCCAATTACTACTGTACTACACCAGAGCCTATCCCATTAGATCAGACCCCACTCAAAATGGTTCCTGAGTTATTGTTCCCCAACACCAAGGCCCCAACTATCGGTCATTAGTGTTGGGACTAGTGATTTCTGAAACTCCTGCAAAAATTGGGCCGCTTGGTGGTGTTGGAATTTTTGTTGGACAATCGCATTATTGGTGTTCGACTAACGGTTGAGTTTGTATGGGTATATTTTATTTTTTTTATGAATATCAATAACTTCGCACTTTCAGACTATTTTCTTTTCCTTTCCTGGGCACGTTGACTCTGCCATTTTTTTTTTCTTTTCCTTTCTTGGCACGTTGCCTCTCCCAATTTTTTTTTTTCTTTTTTAAACTAGACATGATTTTTTTTTTTTAATAAATTAGGTGATTGCTTTTTTTTTTTTCTTTGTCACTTTTTTGTTTTAATTGGCCATCATTTTTAACTAGGATATATGAGTAAATTTATATAAACTCACTTTTTCTATCTTTCTACTTTTCCGCTCTCAACCAAACAAAAAGGAGATAAATTAAAATATTTTCTACCCTTTTACCATTTTTTATTCTTTCAATTTTTCATCCCTCCAACCAAACGAACCCTTAAAGTCAAGAACCATGTGTTTACCCACGGATAGTCATGAATCGGGTATGGGTCAGGTATAAACATATCTGACCCAATTAATTTATCCATAGATACCCAATTACCTTAACAAATTAATACTTATACCCAATTGTTATCCAGTTTGTTTATCCACGGATATTTATACCCGACCCCAACCCAGTATCTATAAATCACCAAATATGCTCAAAAACAACTAAAATGACCAAAATATCCCTAAAATATTTAAAATGAGCAAAATACCCATGAAACCTCTAAAATGACCAAAAATGCCCTCGATATCTCTAGTTAGAATCACCAAATGTGCTAAAAAAATCACTAAAATGATCAAAATATCCATAAAATCTCTAAAATGAAAAAAATACATATGAAATCTTTAAAATGACCAAAATACCTTCAAAATCTCTAAAATCACCAAATATGCTAAAAAACAACTAAAAATTACCAAAATATCCCATAGACCTAAAAAATGACCGAAATACACCCAAAATCTAAAAAATGACCAAAGTACCCACGAAACTTAAATATGACCGAAATACACTCGAAACCTAAAAAATTACCAAAATACCCTTGAAACTTAAAAATTACCAAAACACCCCTTAAACCTAAAAAATAACCGAAATACCTCTAAAACTTATAAAATGACTGAAGTGCCCCTAAAACCTATAGGATGACAAAAATGCCCCTAAAAGCTATAAGATTATAAGAATAGACCCTAAACCTAAAAAATGGCCAAAATACCCTCAAACCTATAAAAAGACCAAAACACCCCTAAACCTTTAAAATGGCTAAAATACCCCCAAAACCTCTAAAACGACCAAGAATAACCAAAAACCTCTAAAATTACCAAAAATACCCCAAAACCTTAAAAAGTCCAAAATAACCCTTTACCTCAAAAACGACCAAAATACCCCTCAAAATATCTAAAATGACCAACATACCTTGAAACCTTTAAAATGACCAACATACCCCTAAACCTGTAAGATGACTAAAATACACCTCAAACCTCTAAAATTACCAAAATAGAGGTTTGGGATATTTTGGATATTTTGAGGGTATTCTCATCAAATTAAAGGTTCTAAGAGTATTTCGGTCATTTTGTAGGTTTTGAGGGAATTTCAGAAATTTTTTAGGTTTCAGGATTATTTTGGAAAATTTTTATATTCAAATAGTATTTCAAGTTAAGAGGGCATTATTGTCATTTTTTAGGTTTTAGGGGCATTTGATAATTTTTAGATTTTGGAGCTATTTCAGTAATTTTCCAAGTTTTTGAGGTATTTTGGTAATTTTCAGGTTTCAGGGGTATCTCAGTAATTTTTTAGGTTTCAGGGTATTTTGGTTAATTTTTAAATTTTGGGGGTATTTTGGTTATTTTTTAGGCTTAAGGTGTATTTTTATCATCTTATAGGTTTTAGGGGCATTTTTGTCATTTTACAGGTTTTGGAGGTATTTTTGTCATTTTTAGGTTTAGGGGGTATTTTCGACATATTTAGGCTTTGGAGTATTTTGGTCCTTTTTTAGGTTTAGGGGGTATTTTGGTGATTTTTAGATTTTGGAGGTATTTTGGTCATTATTTAGGTTTAGGGGTCTTTTTTGGTAATTTTTAGGTATCAATGGGGGTATTTTGGACTTTTTTTTTTTATGTTTCAAGGGTATTTTGGTTATTTTTTAGATTTAGGGTGTCTTTCGGCAATTTTTAAGGATTTTATGAGTACTTTGGTCATTTTCAAGTTTCAGGGGCAATTTGGTAATTTTGATTATTGGGTAATTGGGTGGGTTATGGTTTACTCATAATAATTTGGTTGAATTGGGTTTGGATTAGAAGTAATTAGCTAAATGAGTAATAATAGGTAATATCAAAACCTTACCCATTACCTTCTACCCATGAAGAACTGGGTATTACTCGAAATATTCAAATCGAGTTAGGTTGGATATCCATTACCCAATGGGTATGGCCATCGGTATGCTTGTAGTGAAATTTTAAAGTACTCGCAAGTGCACGAACCGTACTGCAGTATAGTTTAGCAAAAACGAGATCGAACCCAGAGTGACTTGAATGAACGCAGGAAAATTAATCAAATCTTAACCAAATTAAACCTAATCTAGTTTAACAAAAATTGGTTGTTTGAAATTAAATAAAGTAAGCAAATAATTAAAATAAACAAAGATATAATATAAAGCAAAAAAGAGATGTAAACAATCTAGAGATAGGAATTAAGGTTTTGGAATCCGCCTTGTTAATTCATATGAACATATATTTATGACCATTAATTTTTCCCAATTATTGCATGATAATCTAGAAATTAATCTTGCTATCATGGAAAATATTCTCATTAAAATCCTTGTTTTAAAAATCAAAAGCATGTTCTTCTTTGCTTCTTAAGTATAAAATCAAATCATCAATTGTATCCGTTGACAAACAAATCACAAGAGATATTCTATTTTATTATCAAAAAATAATAAACCAACATTCAATTAATTAAGATAAATCCTAAATCATGAGAAAAACATGATTGAACTCATATCTAGAATCTCATCTTTGTCAATTGATATGAAGCAAGAACAATTTAAATCATTAAAGAATAACTATGGGAAAAATCAAATCACATAAACAATGCTGATAATCCTTAACAAGGTTTCATCCTCAACCTTAATTATAAATTTAGCTACTCATAGTAATTGGAAGAAAACACAAAAATAAAATACTAAGCATTAACCTAGACAAGTTATTAAAACTAACTGTCATGAAAGAAAACCAAAGAGGTAGCCGTGACCTATATGTTCAGCCCTCAGCCATCCTCTGAATTTTGCCCTAAAAAGCCTTTAAATAGGTCAAGGAATCCTATTACAATTTCAATTCCCGTTTGGAGAAAATCTCAGATTTGTATGCTTCACTTAACCGACGAATTTGGCCCATTTAACGTCAGAATTCACACTTTTGGTAAACTACAAAGTTGTAGCCCTTTAAGTTAACTTTCTAGCTCCACTTGAATCATCGCAATTGGACATCTGAACCAAATGTTATGTCAAAATTACTAACTGATACGCAGGCTGGAATTCTAATCTGAATTAGACTTGGATTTAGTGCAAATTTCCTTTGATTTCTTACTCCAATTGGACTTAAATTTAACTGGGTTGGCCTTCTTTAACTTTGTCATGGCCCTTGTAAAAAGTAAAGTCCACTAGCTTTCTTCTTTGCACAAATCAACTTATTTAATTCCATTTTCCTACGAAAGACAAATTCATGCAATAAAATTCAATTAAGTACAAAATTGATTATTTAGCATTATTCCAAAACCAAATATAAAATGCATGAATTAACTCAAAATAAGTATGATAATGCTTTCTAATAGTGATATAAATATGAAAAATTAAGCTATTATCAATGCACATCAAATAACCCCAAACCTACATTTTGCTAGTCCTTGAGCAAAACAGATCAAGAGTAAAACAAAACAAAGAATTTTTTTATAAAAAAAAACAAAGAAAAATGAAATCCTAACTAATCCACTTTCGTTGGAATTTTCAATTGCATTTAGCATATGCAACAAGTCTTTAAACCCCTATCTTACACTAGTGGACAAGTTATAGTCTCCTGAGGGTTTGCAGTGAATATACCCACAAAATTCTAAGAATAAATACTAAAACAAAACAAAGAAAATCAAACAAAAAATTTTTTTTTTCAATTGCCTTTTGCAAAGAGGATTAGTTCAAGTTCAAAAACACTACAAATGCTAAAGAAATTTCTCATGCCATCAAAACTCAATGTGAGTGAAAAATGGTATCCAACCCAAACATACTCTTAGTTTTACAATAAACTTGAGTCGAATCTCTATTTGAAAGTATGCTTCAACTCAAATCTTTACAGTGTTATCACTCAACAAATAAAATCACTCTGAAATGGGGTGTAACACTCTCAACAATATATGTGAGCGGAATAATGTAAGAAAAATCAAACACCTCACATATAAATCACATGAAAAATGCTTAATCAAGAAAGAACAAGCAATCTCATGAAAGGATGCCAAAAAGAATTTATACCACACTTTTTATTCAGTCATATCAATATTTGAACTATACAATCTTCAAGATCAAATAAGGA
This sequence comes from Quercus glauca, assembly GCA_023736055.1. Lineage (NCBI taxonomy): Eukaryota > Viridiplantae > Streptophyta > Magnoliopsida > Fagales > Fagaceae > Quercus > Quercus glauca. Next base: position 75,498,317 of record CM043319.1, read on the forward strand.
CTTTATTAGGACGTAATGTAGGGTAAAAGCAAAGGAAATGAAATAAAAATGGGTGAAGGTAAATAATAAGAAGTGTTATCAAGATTTGTCGGAATGTCAACTCTTTTTGGAATTTCCATTCAACATTTCTTTTTTTTTTAAATCTTCTTCTTCAAAGCAGTACTCCTTCCTTACATTTCACTTCTCAAAATTTGATGAGAACCCCTTTTATTTTCTTCTTTTTGACACTTTTCCTTTTTTTTTTCTTTTTTTTTTCTTCTTTGAATTCTTTTTTCTTTCTTCTTTGAATTCTCGCACAAACCACCACATTGAAACAAACTGATCAATTTCCATCTTGAAACACTATGGATAAGGGCTTTAAGAAAGAAAGTCTAATTAAAAGGCTCAACGGGGTGACTAGCAATAATGTATCAAGAAAGAAAAAGAAAAACACATATATGGCTCAAAGTAGACAAAAATGGCCTAATCTCATCTCTCAAAGACTAGTATAGTTCATTCAACATCAATGACTTCAAAAGATTCAAGAGTGGCATAAAAATAAAATTTTTTTTTCTTGGCCAAAAGAATGAACAATGAGACTACAACAAGGGAAATATGTTATGCACTTCCAAATGAACTTTAAGATTAGAAACAATAAATAACCATCCAAAAAAAAAAAATGATTGGCTCAAAAGTCACAGGGGTTACAGTCTCCACATTGTTATATTTAAGATTTTCTAATCACTTTTATCCTTCAACAAGAAGTTGTGTCTGAGTGGTTACATGCATGTGCAATGAATTAAGCACGAGAGCAATGAAATTCTTTATGCAAGAGTAGTATAATGAACTTAGAACATAAACCTCAAGCTAGGCAAAAGATTTTTTTTTTTTTTTTTTGGGTACTAAACAAAACAAAACAGAAGGATAGAAATCTATGTACATCCCCCCAAACCTAAACCAAACATTGTCCTTAATGTTAAAAGTGATACTCTTAAATATATGACTCGAATGAAAATAGAGCAAAATATGAATATGCAACATGAGAATCAAGTAGGAAAAGTAAGGTAAGGAGAAGGGAGAGATGTACCTGAGCAAGTTAATTTATAAATTTTAATTTTTGGCAAATATCAACTAGAGCAAAAGAAATTAAAACTAAACAAGAAAATAAACACTAAGTCTAATCTAGAAGCAAAAAATAAACAAGAGGAAAAGAAAAAGAAAAAGAAAATGCAAACCTAATAAACACAATTGGGATCAATCCTGATAAACAAGATCATCCAAGAGGACTTCTTCAACTTTTGGAGGCTCAAGTTCTAAAAATGGTGTCAAACATTGGCCACTAACTTTAAACATATCACCATTTTTAGGATTCTCAATCTCAATAGCACCATGGGGATAAACAGTGCGAATTATGAATGGATTAGTCCATCGAGATCATAACTTACCTAGGAAGAGATGCAAACGAGAATTATAAAGAAGAACTTCTAACCAAGTTCAAATGATTTTCTCAAGATGTTTTTATCATGAACCCTTTGCATTCGATCCTTATATGATTTGGCACAATTGTATGCATCATTGCAAATTTTCTCCAACTCATTGATTTGGAGTTTCCTTTCAGCACTTGCTTTGCCAAGATCAAAATTTAACCGCTTAATAGCCTAATAAGCTCTATGCTCTAACTTAATAGGGAGATGACACGCCTTACCATACACAATTCGATAGGGAGACATTCCAATGGGAGTCTTAAATGATGTTCAGTATGCCCACAATGCATCATTGAGTCTTAAAGACCAATCTTTCCAAGTAGGGTTAACTGTTTTCTCCAATGTTCTCTTGATTTCCCTATTAGATATCTCTACTTGACCACTTGTCTGTAGGTGATAAGGTGTTGCAACTTTATGAGTGATGCCATATTTCTTCATTAGCTGCTCAAAAACTCTATTGCAAAAGTGCTTTCCTCCATCACTAATAACGGCATGTGGTGTACCAAACCGTGCAAACACATTCTCTCTAAAAAACTTGACTACAACCTTGTGATCATTAGTTCTACATGCAATGGCCTCAACCCACTTAGAAACATAATCAACAGCAACAAGGATGTATAAGTTACCAAAAGAATTAGGAAAATGACCCATGAAATCAATACCTCAAACATCAAATACCTCAACAATCAAAATAGGGTTCAATGGCATGATATTTCTTTTTCCAATACTCCCCAAATTTTGGCATCTTTCACAGGCAGAACAATATGCATGGGAATCACGAAAAACAAAAGGCCAATAAAATCCACATTGCAAAATTCCACAAGCATGATCATGACAAAAGGATATAACATTTTGTTGGTCACTCTCAAATATGCATCTTCTAATTATTTGATCAGAACAGTACTTAAACAAGTATGGATCATCCCAAAAGAAATACTTAACCTCAGCCAGAAATTTAGACCTATCTTGTTTAGTCCAATGCGAAGGCATTTGATTAATGACAAGATAGTTTGCAATATCAGCATACCAAGGTCTCTGGCATACATGCAGCAACTGCTCATTAGGGAAAGATTCAAGAATAGGTAAACTGTCATCAGTGTGCTCAACGATTAATTTAGACAAATGGTCAGCTACTACATTTTCGGATCCTTTCTTGTCCCGAATCTCAAGATCAAATTCTTGTAACAATAAAATCCATCGGATAAGTCAAGCTTTAGCATCTTTTTTGGAGAAAAGATACTTCAGTGCAACATGATCTGAATAAATTAATACCTTAGACCCCAACAAATAGGACCTAAATTTATCTAAGGCAAACAAAAAAAAATTTGCTAGCAACTTCTTTTCTATTGTAAAGTTGTTCATTTCAGCATCATTTAGAGTCTTACTAGCATAATAAATCACATGGGGAACCTTTCCAACCCACTATCCTAAAACAACACCAATTGCATAATCAGAGGCATCACACATAATCTCAAAAGGCACTTTCCAATCAAGTGGTTGAATGATAGGTGCAAAAGTCAACTCAATTTTTAGTCTCTTAAATGCATGGAGACACTCATCATCAAAAACAAATGGGGCATCTTTGGCAAGTAAGTTGCATAAGGGCCTTGAGATTTTACTAAAATCCATGATGAACCTTCGATAGAATCTTGCATAACCCAAAAATGATCTAATTTCCTTAACAGATCTAGGAGGTGGAAGGTTAGAAATCAAATGAATTTTAGCCTTATCAACCTCAATACAACTTTTTGATATGACATGCCCAAGAACAATTCCCTTTCTCACCATAAAATGACATTTCTCCCAATTAGGAACAAGATTCTTTTCCTTACACCACACTACCACTAAGGATAGGTGGTGCAAACATTCTTCAAAAGTGGACCCAAATACTGAAAAGTCATCCATAAATACCTACAAAAATCACCCCACCATATCTGAAAAAAAATACTAATCATGCACCTCTAAAATGTACCAAGAGCATTACATAAACCAAATGGCATGCGACGGTAGGCAAATGTCCTAAAGGGGCATGTGAAGGTAGTCTATTCTTGATCTTCTGATGCAATGGAAATTTGATTATATCCAAAATATCCATCAAGAAAACAATAATAAGCATGACCAGCTAACCTTTCCAACATTTGGTCTATAAAAGGAAGAGGAAAATGATCTTTTCTTGTCATGGCATTCAACTCACGGTAATCAATGCATACTCTCCATCTTGATTGCACATGAGTTGGGACTAACTGATCATCCTTATTCTTGACAACTGTTATGCCAGATTTCTTTGGTACAACTTGAACTAGGCTCACCCATTACTATCAGAAATTGGGTAAATAATACCCACATCCAAAAGATTCAAAACTTCAGCTCTCACTACCTCTTGCATAATAGGGTTTAGATGTTTTTGCTTTCACGTGAAGTTTTAGCATTCTCTTCCAAGTGAATTCTATGCATAATCACAGATGGACTAATACCTTTGATATTAGCAATCGACCAACCTATAGCTTTCTTATGCTCTTGAAGTACACTTATCAATTAGCGTTCCCTAAGGTCATCCAAATCTGACACTATAATGACAAGTAAGGTCTCAAAAGAACCTAAAAAGTCATACTTAAGTGTGAGGTAATGGTTTCAACTCCAACTTTGGTGGTTCCATAGCCGATGGGGGTGGGGATGAAGAAATTGGAAGAGGGATCACTTTTGGTTGCCAACTATCAGTACTCAAGAGAGGAACATAATCTACAATGCATTGACCTCTTCAATTGAGTGTTCAATATCAAAATTGCAACCAAAAAGATTTAAGCAAGCCTCTAGAGGATCCTCATAACTCGATTGTAGGAAAGTATCATGGACTAGACTCTCAATCATGTCAACCTCACAGATATCCTCATTGTCTAGCACTTGTTTACTTATGTGGAAGATGTTAAGCTCAACGATCATATTTCCAAAAGAAATCTTCATTACACCACTCCAACAATTGATCAAAGCATTAGATGTGGCTAAGAAAGGGTGACCCAAAATGACATGGTTTGTGTATTGGCATTTAGAGTAGGCTTAGTGTCTAACACAACAAAATCAACAAGAAAATAGAATACATCCACCTTAATCAGCACATCCTCAACAATACCTCTAGGGATTTTCACAGACCTATCAGCTAATTTAAGTGTCATGGTTGTAGATTTTAACTCCCCTAAACCTAGCTGTAAATATACTGAATATGGCAATAAGTTCACACTTGCCCCAAAATCTAGCAAAGCTCTCTGAATGAAACAATCCCCAATCTTGCATGAAATTGTAGGAGATCCAGGGTCCTTGCATTTCACTGGATATTTATTTTGAATGATCGAACTGACTTACTCTGTCAAAAATGCTTTTTTAGGGACATTTTTCTTTCTCTTCAATGTAACAAGATCTTTCAGAAACTTGGCATAAGCAGGAACTTGTTGAATTGCATCAAGAAATGGAATGTTTATTTACATTTACTTAAAAACCTCTAAAATATCTCCAAATTGTGCACTTTTCTGAGTACTGATCAAGCTTTGAGGAAATGGAGCTTTAGGAACTAACCTCTTAACAAGGGGAGAACTAAGATCCTGAATTGGAATGGAGGGTGGGTTGTCCTTCTTTTCTCTATAATCATCCTGTGAATTGTGAACTCCTTTTTCCTCTAACACAGTGTTTCCATTATCCTCTACTTTTGGCATTTTCACTTGATTATCAACTTGTCTTCTGAACCTAAGGATTGTAATAGACTGAACAGATTCATGTGCATGAGTAGAACTAGAAGAACCATTGATGGCATATTGCCCTTTTGGGTTAGGTATAGGCTGAGTAGGAAATTTTCCTTTTTCCTGCTCCCTTACTTGGGTTGCTAACTAGCCAACTTGATTTTCCAACTTAAAATAGCTTGAGCATTTAAATGAGTGGAACTTTTCATCTCTTGAATGGCTTGGCTAGTTGATTGCATGAAAGTTTTGAGAGACTCCTCCAAAGATGATTGTTTTCTTGGTGGTGCCATAAACTGAGGAGTTGATTGAGGAATGGAAGGATATGCTTGGGTAGGTGGATGAAATTGACTTTGTTGATGCACTTGTTGTCCACCTATATTTGTGGGGGGAATGCTTTTGCCTCCAAGAGAAATTAGGATGATTTTGCCAATTTGGATTGTATGTCTTTGAAAATGGACTAGCAAGTGGCCTTCCATACTTATTCAGTGCATTTGCTTGCTTAGTATAGTATTCAGGGTAACCAGTTGTGGAAGGACACATTCATGTTGTATGCATAGGACTTGTACAAATAGAGCATGTTTCATTTTGAACTTGATTGACAAAATTCATCCCTCTACCTAAAGCTAAAGCTTCAACCTTACGAGTGAGATTGTCCAACCTAGCTTTTATGTCTAAATCTTCACTAACTTCATACAATCCTCCTTTCTTAATTGCAGGGGCAGATCTCTCTCTATGATTGGAAAAATCCCATTGTTGTGAGCTTTTTGATAAATTCTCAAGAAATTTGTATGTCTCATCATCCATAAGACTCAAAAATCCACCACCATGCATGGACTTAATCATGTTATGATTTGTCTGAGTCAGACCATTATAAAAATATTGTACTAGTCTCCATGTTTCAAAACCATGGTGAGGACACTTTAAGATCAAGTCCTTAAATCTCTCGCAACTCTCATAAAATTTCTTTTGTTCATCTTGATAAAAGTCTGCAATTTCTCTCCTCAAAGCATTGGTCTTGGCCATTAGGAAAAATTTAGGAATGAATTTTGTGACCAATAGTTCCCATGAAGTGATAGATCCAGGTGACAGAGAATTAAGCCATGCTTTTACCTTATCCTTCAAGGAAAAAGGGAATAAACGCAAGTGAACAAAGTCATCAGTGAAATTATGGAACTTACAAGTAGCACAAATCTCAAGAAAATCCTTACATGCATATAAGGATCTTCTCTATCCAATCCATGAAAAGTAGGAAGAAAGTGGATTATTTGTGGCTTCAACTCAAATGGTGCAGCAATGGCTGCAGGCAATACTATGCAAGACGGAGGATTGGTGGTAATAGGTGAGAACAGCTCTCCAAGAGTTTTTGAGGCATCTCCTGTTTCTCCCATTGTGGATGGATAATCAAAACTAACAAAATGATTTTCTTTATCACATATCCAAGTTCTTATACACCATGCACAAAGAAATATTTTTTTTTTCTATTTAAAAAAAAACAAATTTTTACTACAACTAGTAGAAGGAAAAATTCAATTAAAATCTAATTTATTTTCCTAACCAAGTCCATGACAATGACGCTAAAAACATGTTGTGAAATTTTAAAGTACTCATAAGTGCATGAACTGTACCGAAGTATAGTTTAGCAAGAATGAGGTCAAACCCACAGGGACTTGAATGAAAGTAGGAAAATTAATCAAATCTTAACAAAATGAATCCTAATCTAGTTTAATAAAAATTGGTTGTTTGAAATTAAATAAAGTAAGCAAATAATTAAACTAAGCAAAGATATAATATAAAGCAATAAAGAGATGTAAACAATCTAAAGATAGGAATTATGGTTTTGGAATCCGCCTTGTTAATTCATATCAACATATATTTATGATTATTAATTTTTCCCAACTACTGCATGATAATCTAGAAATTAATCTTGCTATCATGGAAAATATTCTCATTAAAATCCTTGTTTTAAGAATCAAAAGCATGTTCTTCTTTGCTTCTTAAGTATAAAATCAAATCATCAATTGTATCCGTTGACAAACAAATCACAAGAGATATCCAATTTTCTAATAAAAAAAAATAAACCAAGCATTCAATTAATTACGATAAATCCTAAATCATTAGAAAAATATGATTGAACTCATATTTAGAATCCCATCTTTGTCAATTGATATGAAGCAAGAACAATTTAAATCATTAAAGAACAACTATTGTGGGAAAAATCAAATCACATAAACAATACTGATAATCCTTAACAAAGTTTCATCCTCATCCTTAATTATAAATTTAGCTACTTATAGTAATTGAAAGAAAACACAAAAATAAAATACTAAGCATTAAACTAGACAAATTATTAAAACTAACTGTCATGGACGAAAACCAAAGAGGTAGCCATGACCTATATGTTCAGCCCCTAGCCAACCTCTGAATTTTGCCCTAAAGAGGCTTTAAATAGGTCAAAGAATCCTATTACAAGTTTAATTTCCATTTGGAGAAAATCTCAGATTTTTATGCTTCAATTAACCGACAATTTTGGCCCATTTAACATCAGAATTCAGACTTTTGGTAAACTACAAAGTTGTAGCCCATTAAGTTAACTTTCCAGCCCAACTTGAATAATAGCGATTGGACATCTGAACCGAAAGTTATATCAAAAATACTAACTGATGCTCTGGCTAAAATCCTAATCCGAATTGGACTTGGATTTGGTGCAAATTTCCTTTGATTCCTTGCTCCAATTGAACTTAAATTTAATTCGGTTGGCCTTCTTTAACTTCATCATGGCCCTTGTAAAAGTAAAGTCCACTATCTTTCTTCTTTGCACAAATCAACTTATTTAATTCCATTTCCTTACAAAAGACAAATTCACGCAATAAAATTCAATGAAGCACAAAATTGATTATTCAGCATTATTCCAAAACCAAATATAAAATACATGAATTAACTCAAAATAAGTATGATAATTCTTTCTAATAATGATATAAATATGTAAAATTAAGCTATTATCAATGCACATTAATGCCTGAGTCTACCTAATGCGAAATTGAGGGAGATGAATAGCATACCCAAGTTTTTGTTAAAGACAAATTAATAAATTATTGTCTCCATTTCTCTTGAAAAGGAAAAAAAAAAATATATATATATATATATATATATATATATATGCACACACACACACACCCATACATTTTTATTTCCAACAAACTTTTCTCCATCCTCATTTTTAATCCCAAGAGTGATAAATTGTGAACTTGCTTGAAGTCTTGGTTGGAAATATTCTACAATACATGCCTTATTTCCTTTAAATAATTTTTTTTTTTTTTTTTTTTTTACAAGGAAGCGGTATTGCAGCCGCCTTAATCAGAGTATTTCACTTCATGTCCATAGAACACTCCAGAAATAGTATGAACAGATAATGTGGCAAATAGAATTAGAGACATCAAAATTTACAATATTTCTTTTATTGTGTTGAACTCACCATTTAAAATGTCCTCAAATGAACTTTATCATTTCTCTTTCAATATAAGCTAGACAGTACAAATGTTTTTTATTTATGCTCTATTGTTAGCGTTGCCTCAGTTAAATAGTCATTGACTCATCAATCAATATATATATAAAAGTAGAGACCTTATACAGGAGTGTATGAGGTCTTGTCAACTGACGCTTTAACTTTGCATTTAGCCTTTTTTTACCTCTTTTATTAAGTTTTTTTTATATTAATATGTGCTGTTGTTAGGAAATATGTGATTTGATGTTAGGAACATATGTCAATTTAGAATTGGCTAATCTTTTGACAAAACGCACTTTACTTGTAATTTGGTAGATCTATGATGTATTTAATGCTTCAAGGAACAATGTTTCAAGTTCTAGTGTTAAAGCCATGCAAATTTGTCCAAGTAACAAGTGAAGAAGTGCTGGATTTTAAAGCTCGACAGCTAATATCTATCGAGCTTTAAAAAGTTGCTGAAGCCCGATGCTCAACAGCTAGCTCAATAGATACCTTATCTGTCGAGATTTATGAAAATCAGTTTTTCAGAGCTGATTTCACTTCAATCCTTGAATACATGTTTGGACTTTCTTTTCTCACAAATTTAAACACATATAAGGATTTTTTTTAAGGGCCTTCAAAGGTTGCGCAAGTGTGAAGCAAAGATTTGTTTATGCAAATTTTGACCGGAGACAGAATTTGCCCTAGTTCATCTTTCTCTTGAAGAAGCTACTGTGTTTGTACACTGTAGGGTTTTGTGACCAAGGAGCTTCGTGATCTTCATCGTGTAATGAACTGAAGAATTTTGCAGCCAACATTTTCCTCAAGTTGGTGATTAAGTCGCGTACTAAGATCCGCGCATCTATTGGTTAGTCATGTACTGGGAGCCGTGCATTAAAATGAGAAATTGTCACTATAGAACAAGTCTAATTGAGTATTGGGATAAGGGTTCAATTGTAGGTTGGTATAAGGTACTGGGATTCCTTTACTCGTAATCGCTTATTGTGATAATAGTGAATTCTCAGGAGTGGTGACCTTAAAATCACCCGGTGGGATTTTTGCCATGTAGGTTTTCCCCATTTGTAAACAAATCCCCGTGTCAATTTAATTTCCACTGCATTTAGTTAATTGGTTATTTGCTTGTGCTACCATGCATATTGCATGCTAATTGAATTAATTAATTAACTTGGCTAATTAATTTGTTAATTCACCACAAGGAGTCAATACATTCTTAGCCTATCAGTTGTGATGGTCCCAAGCGTTTTCACTTTTCAATTTTCTATTAAAAAGTGAGAATACACAATTTCACCGATTCGCCAATATTTCATATTATTTTTTCTTTTTTGATGAAGTTTCATACTTTTCTCACAACCCATAATTTTAAGAAAAGTTTGTATTCTAGAAATTTTCTTAGCACAATCCTTTATACGGTCCCATTATTTTTTCAAAGAAGACCTTTCTTTTGATGAAATTGTTTAATGCAATCCTTCCATGTACAACTCTCTCTTCTTTCCTTTCCCTTCCCTTCCCTTACTTTTTCCTCCATTCTTTCCTTTTCATCTCCCTTACAACCAAACAGGATATTAGTTTCCAAATTCAGCTAATAAAAAAAAGTGTTTTTTGTATATTAATAAAAAGAGTCTGAATTTGGTAAGAATGGAATGTAAAATTCATGTTTTACACCATCTAATAAGAGATGTCATATCAGCTTTTTACTTAAAATTCAGTACATCATACTACAATTAATAACATCTTAATAAACTCTCAATTTGGTTGAATTTTCAGATAAGTATTATAATTGATTGAGTGTGGTTGTTTTTATTCTTTAATACATGATAAGATGATGTGGCATGTTGGAATTGGAGAGTGTAAAACTTGGGTTTTAAACCACATCCTTATAAAATTTAATCTTTAATAAATATACGTAAAAAACATGTATAATTACTGTTTTATTCTTTAACACTTGTACTATGTATCAAAATGGTTTTTAATATCTTAATGGTGTCAATTTTGTTTCTAAACTTTTGGTATTGTGTCAAAATAATCTTTATTATTAAGCGGTACATGAAAAGAATTGATGTATCTAACATTAATATCAAAATAATATTTTTATGCCATCTAAGCTATCCTTTGAATTATCACATGTCCTTAATTAGAAAATAAAATAAAATATTTGAAAATATATTAATTGCATCTCCATAAGTAATGAGATGTCATTTTAGTAGTAGAAATTGAAAATTTCTTTTCTTTTCTTTTCCTCTGCTTTCTCAGCAACCAAATGGGGTTTTGGTCTTGACTTTTTAGTTAAAGTTCTCACAAACATGATCTAAAAAAAAATACTATTTACTAATTTTAAAATGAAAATTAAAAAAAAATAGCCAAATGTCAATTTTTTACATTATCATTTTTTAAGAAGTTAAAGTTATTACCAATTATATTATAAAAATCTTGTAAACTAACATGGTAATGAATATAATTTGTGTCATGTCAACAAGGTAATAAATCAATTTCCTAGTTACTTTTCAATTTTGTGTTTAAAAATTGATACATTCATATAATAAAAGTAGTGTGTAACCCCATGCATATGCACATGTACATTAAAAAACAATCACAATTATATATATATATATATATATATATATATATGATTTAGAATCTAATTGGATCTAGACTCTTTGGTTTTTGTATGAAATAATTCACTTGCTAAAAAAATTAAAAAATATTATATGAGATACATGGCGCAAAATTGACCTCCAATTAAAATTCAATTTAGAATCTAATTGAATTTGGACTCTTTGATTTTTGCACCTAATAATTCACTTGACACACAAATTTAAAAATTAGATGAGACATGTGGTGCAAAATTAGACTTCAATTTAGAATTTAATTTAATTTTCTCTTAGTTTTGGCTATGTGTGTGTGTGTGTGTATATATATATATATATATGTATGTATGTATGTGTGTGTGTATGTATGTATAGCAACCTACCATCACTCTATTTAAAATTACATGTTGTTCATAATCACAGTCCCATATATGGCACTTTTTTAGGAGCAACTATCTCATCAAAAAAACCATCTCATAAAAAATAAAAATAAAAAGTTAGTATATTACAATGTATTTAGAATGGTGAGTCCATCAGTATTAAAAAAAAAAATTTAAAAAAAAAAAAAAAAAAAAACCTTAAATTGGACACCTAGCGCAAAATTAGACAACAATTGGAATCCAATTTAGTGGAGAACATTTTTTGGGAAAAAAAATTCTTTCATTTTTATATAGTGATTTTAAAAAATACAATGAAGGGTTTTATGATAAATTTTGTTAATTTTATGAAATACATTTATATAAAATAAAACTCATAAAATGCATAAGATATACATAAAGGTATAATTCATGACTATGCATGAAAGTTATTGTATTTTTTTAATTTCTATTAGCTAGATCACATATCTTAAATAAAACTGAACAACCATTTCATCACCCCGTTATGCACGTAATGATTGGAATGTTGTTAGTCAGTACATGATTGCCTGATAAACAATATTGAGTAAAAATTATTTTAATTCTATTTAAGAAATTTTTTGTAAAACTTTCATTTTCTTGTCCATTTTTTTAATCTAATAGATTTAATTTTTCATGTTAGTTTAATTGAATAGTATTGTGTTTATAATTTTTTTTCTTAACTGCAATTGATAATTCACAAAATGAGTAAACAACTTAATGAGTATTGTAAAAGATACAAATATGAACATTAACATGAGCATGAACATGAAGGGAGATTTCTATTCATTTTCTTGAAGAAAAAATGTACTTACAGAAAATTCCAAACTTTATTAGGTAAAGAAGAATCAAAGTTATAGATAGCAAAATCAATAAACCCAAAATTTTAGGAGCCTACAAGGAGCCATTACTCATTTGAAACAATCCAAAATACTCAAGGACTAAAAAAAAAAAAAAATCCTCCACACTTCCATCGCAACACACTTTGTGTGTGGGGGAGGTGTCAATTCAGCTACATGGCCCTCAACATATATATATATATATATATATATATATATATATATATATATATATATCATTTAATAAATATAGAACTTCTTTTTAAAAAAAATTAATCTGTTTATCATAATTAAGGGAAATCCTAATGGGTACTTCACTTGAGCATATGTGAAAAAGGCATATGCAAACCACAAATGGTAAAGGAGAAAGAAAAAGTTGCTAATCCCTTTTAATATGGTTAATTGCTTTGCCTCAATCAGTCGCCCAAATAATATACTACTTATTCATACCATAACCACAAATGACAATGTAGCATTAGCCATCCGTAATTGCTAATCTGAAAGTACAGATTTCTTTAATAGCTATACCTTTGTTTCTTTTGGCTAATATGTCTTTATGAATCAAAATCAAACCACAAAAATCATATAAAAGTCATGAAATTAGAGTTTAAAATTATAGTTAAAATTTTAAAAGAAATCTAGGCACAATTGCACAAATTCCATGTAACTAAGTCACACTTAGGAATATTAGACTCTTTTTCCTTTGTATAAATAGGGGGGTCCCAATGGAATGAGAGACTAACAATTTTCTCTCCAAAAAATTTATTGTAGGAACATAAAAGTTTTCAATTGTATACTTTTCACCATTAAAGAACATGATTTACCAACTAATCAAACTAGAGTTTTTAGTACCTACAACAATTCACAACATCAAGAACAAACCCTAGTGTATACAGTGTCAAATTCCATAGTCTCCTTTTACATCAAATGAGTGTTTAATTTTTCTCGCAAATTATTGAATAGTAAATCTTCTGGGCCATAGTCTCAATTACAACTATTAATCATGTTAGACTTAGATGACACCTATCAACACCGTATCATTTTGAGATGTAGAAAAAATTTGGAGTGTACACAACGTTTAGTGTGGATGGGAAGAAATTTCATCCTATTCCAATTTAATGATCATGGAATTTTGTATACAAGTAATAATCAAGGAAACTTCCGCTTAAAATAAGTCGGACTTTTGGCAAGAGAGAAAATTGATGTCTAGACAAATCAAGTTAAGGTTGACCAAAATGGACCATATTCTTAATTTCTTATCTCTATTTATTCCAAGTACAAGACTTATAGTTAATACTTGGCGTATAAAAGTTGAACATCTTATCTAAAGTCCATCCTCCGAAAGCTTGAGAAAAAATTCATTTAAACCAACACAATATATAAATTACAAATGTGATAGGCCAAGAATGTATTGACCCATTGTGATAAATTAACTAATTAATTAGCCAAGTGAATTAATTAAATTAATTAAAATGCAATACGCATGGTAGCACAAATAAATCACCAACTAAGTTAATATGCAGCGAAAAATAAAGTTGACACAGTGATTTGTTTACGAATAAGGAAAATCTCCAAGGCAAAAACCCCACAGAGTGATTTTAAGGTCACCACTCCTGATAATCCCCTATTATCACAACAAGCGGTTACAAGTAAAGGAATCCCAGTACCTTATACTAACCTATAGTTGAACTTTTACCCCAATACCCAATTGGACTTGTTCTGTAGTGACAATCTCTCTTTTTAATGCACGGCTCCCAGTACGTGACTAACCAATTGATGCACGGATCCAAGTATGTGACTTACCACCAACTTGAGAAGAATGTTGGCTGCAAAGTTCTTCAGTTCATCAACACGATGAATATCACAAAGTTCCTTGGTTACAAAACCCTACGGCGTACAAACGTAGCAGCTTCTTAAAGAGGAAGTTGAACTAGGGCATATGTCTCCGGTCACAATATGCTTATGAAAAACTTTTGCATTTAGTCACATCAGCTATGACGGCTCTTGAAATAATCCTTATATATGTTTAGGGTTGTGAGAAAAGAAAGCCTAAAAAAATATACACGGATTAGAGTGAAATCAGAACTGAAAATTTGATTTTCTTAAATCTCGATAGATAGCTTATCTATCGAGCAACTATTACACAGCCTTTTAAACCTCAATAGATTCTATCTGTCAAGCTAGATATTGAGTTTTAAAATCCAGCACTTCTTCACTTGATTCTTGGACAGATTTGCATGGCTTTAACACTTGGACTTAAAACCTTTTTCCTTGAAGTATTAAACACATCCTAGATCTACCCAATTGCAAGTAAAGTGCATTTTGTCAAAAGATTAGCCAATTCTACATTGATATATGTTCCTAACATGATTCACATATGTCCTAACAATCTCCCCCTTTAGAAATCCATGACAAAACCACAACAAACAAATGAACATATGAGAGAAGTCATAAATCACTCAACTCATACTCACTTGTTGAATACAAGTAAATCTATCCTAACACAAACTCTTGAAAAACTTTGCAAGAAGAAAGTTCATAGCAAGAAATACTTTGACAACTTGTATTTCTAAAACACTTTAAACAAAACTCATCATGGTATCTTAGTGTGAAACAGAAATAAAAGATTGTGTACAATTAATAAGAAGCATGAGTATAAAGAGAAAAAAGAAACAACACATGAAAAGATAGGTGAAACTGTAATAACAACCTCAATATATATAAATATAAAAAATGAGTACAAGGTTTGCTATCACAATGTAAGAACAATGTATCTGAAACATAAAGAAAAGAAAAGATACAATAAGTCCTCACCACATCCCTCAAAAAAAAAAAAAAAAAAATCCCCTAAACAAAAATATCTATCTCCTTTACTAACTCTCCCTCTAAGAACACGACTACTCTTATACCAAAAACTACTCCTCCTTTTGTCACGAATGACAAAGGGCAAGTAACTCAGGCAGTCATATTTTCATCACCGGAAGAGCTAGCAACCTCATCCTCATCCTCATCATCATCATCGTCGGAGTCATCATCATCGTCCTTGTCCTCAAATGCCTCTGGAGATGGAAAGGGAGATGCCACAAAGCCACTAAAGTGAGCCTGCCATCGGGCAATACGGCCGACACGGGTGTTCACCTAACACAACTCATCACTAAGTGTGTCAAGGCGAGCATCCATGCACTGAAGTTACGCCATGACCGCCTCGAGGGTTACACCACTAGCCGATGAAGAAGGAGCAAATGTAGATGGAGCGGAAGAAGCCGGAGGAGTCGCAGTCTCGGTCCGTGGCCGCTTCGGTCGAAACTAGGCCTTACTCTGTCTAACGGTCGCTGTATCTATGGCACACATGACAGGAAAGTGTGTACACTTAGGATAGGAGACAGAAAAATGGCGAAGAATCCGCATGATAGCCGAAGGGAAAATGAGCTTATCACGGGTCGCCGTATCCCTATAGACATCTATAAGGGAGAGCATGAAATGAGAGGGAAAATCTATAGTAAGTCACTCAAGTAGGGATAACAAAAATCGAGCATGAGGCTTAATTATAGAGTTATAGTGAGACAAGGGAAAAAGAACAAATGTCATCACCATATTATGGAACCTTGGACCTTTTGCAAAGCCTGAGCAAGGGGTGTTTTGACAATCACCCCAAAATGAAGGTGTCTCATAGGAAAGAGACGAGAGTTTGTCTTTGGACACAGTCCTAAGACAATCATGGCCGGGGTAGTCAGTAAACTTTACACTCAGTACGTGAAACACCTTGGATATAAGATCTGGAGTGACTACAATGCGCGTACCTCAAACGCGAGTAATAAAATGAGGTACAGAATAATCAAATCCATGCATATTAGAGTAAAATTCCTGTATGATCACGGAGGGACAAGTGACCGGGATACCACATAGTGACTCCCAACCTCTACTGTAGATGACAGTAGGAAGGTCAGTATTGAAAAAATCTGATAGAATGACTTGGCGTTGCGAATGAATGTTGCATCGTGAAAAGTTCTCCGAAAAGTCCTTACGACCTTTATCATCACAGAACCTGACGTGGGAGGGGGGGGGGGGGGGTAGAGTCAGAAGTAGATGCCATGGAGAAAAGGATTCCAGAATAGAGCAGACTTTCTTTTTGGTGCCATAGAGCAAACTGAGAGAGAGAGAGAGAGAGAAACACACAGAAAAGAACTAACACAGTTTAATATCAATGAGATAGAAACAAAATTGGTACGTATGCATGAAAAATGCATGAACATGTGACATGCAAAAGAAAGAAATCATGAGCTCAACCCAATCCAATTCTACCAGCACACATCATTTCAACATATTAAGCACACATAAAAAATGCATGAATCATAAAATGCAAATGTGATGCAATGCATGATGATTTAAAATCATTTAAACAAAAACCAACCCAAAAATTTTGTGAAAAACTCATCAATTTTGAAAAAAACCCAAAATTTTCAAAAATCCCAAAAAGTTAGGTCAAAAAGATGAAATGCATGATTAAATGAGAAAAATAGAATCATACCAGAGGAAGAAAATGATCTTAAGGTCGAAGATTGAGTGGGGAAGAGATTTAGAGTGATAGAAGGGTGTTTGGGAAGGTGAGGAGTCTGAAAGAGTCGAGAGAGATCGAGAAAGATGAGTGAGAAATCACGCTGAACGTTTATATAGAAATCCAGGATTCTCGATGGATCGAGAGGTATCAAGAGGTGTCCATAGCAAAGTGACCTCGATGGATTGAGAAGCTATCAAGAATCTATCGAGCATATAGAAACTTCCTTAATGGATCGAGAAACTATTGAGAAGTTATGACTAATTCTCAAAAACCTCGATGGATCAAAATTGCGATAACAGCTATCGAGAAAGAAAGCCCAAGAGGTTCGATAAATAGCCTAGCTGTCGAGAGATGTTCAGCAGCTGTCGAGATTGCTCAAAAACAGTTTTTCAAGAAGAGAAAACCACAAATATGAATGCAATCAATCATGCTACTTAACCAAAGATCCAAACAACATTTTAAACTCTCAAAACCATCTCTCAAGTAGAAAAATGTCAAGCATATAGATCCAGAACACACACACACACACACACACACTAAACAAGTCTAACCAATTTTATTTTTCAAAAACAAGTCAAGATAGTTTAGTGAGCATACATTGACACATGTATTCCTTGTGATGGCCAAATCACATTGTACCTACACATGTATCAAGAGTAGCAAAGAATATTGCGTGTTGTATGTAAAAAACATTGCAAGATTGCCTAAGTGTCTACATGTTATGACGATTTGCGATATAAGAAAATCACTTTACTCACACACAATCATAACTGCTTGATAAGGACTATCATATTCGAGGTACATCCTAAAACTCCTTCATCTCCTAGAAGACACGCTTGCAATCATATATAAAGCATTTTAATTCTTTTTGCTTTTATTTTTCTTTGCATATTTTTCTTTTAAGCAAACCATACATGGGCATATAAGAGAGAGAAAAGAAATACCCAATTATGTTAAGCTTTTGACATTGCACTTTTGCTATGCCGAAGCATACAGATGTTATTTTATGATTGGCGGGCAATAGTGGTAAGATGGTTATTTATGCCTTTTCTTAGGATTTTCTAGTCCTTCTCGTCAAAAAGAGTGATATGAGTGTTAAGTACAAGAGATTACTTAATCTTATTCATTACAAACACGAGCCACAAAGCTCACTTGCTTAGTTGTGCATAGAGATGCTCATCTAAGCTACAAAAGACATAAAGTTTAGAAAATTTCATTTCAATGGCCATCCAAAGTACACAAGTACCAATGTACACAAAACACACACTGTTTTTGTATTTCTCTTATTTTTCAATTTTTTTTAAAAAAAATAAAGCAAAACTGAAAACAACCAAACAAAAACATGTTAAATAAAGCAAAGCATAAAACTAGATGCAAATGCATAAGGAATGAGGGGAAGAAGAGGCGATCAATCCATGGAGATCACACAAATTTTTTGGAGAAGGAATTCAAACCGTTTGCTATCAAGAGGTTTGGTGAACAAATCAGCCTTCTGATCATCAGTGTGAATGAACTTAAGAGTGAGAGTACCATCTTCGACAAGCTCCCGAATGAAGTGATGTCGAATCTTTATGTGTTTAATTCGAGAATGTTGAACAGGATTCTTAGAGATGTTTATGGCACTGGTATTGTCATAATAGATAGTAAGATGTTCTTGATGAATACCATAATCAAGGAGGAGTTTTTGCATCCATAGAAGTTGGGTGCAGCAGCTACTGGCAGCTATATATTCAGCCTCTACAATGGATAAAGAGATGGAATTCTGCTTTTTGCTCATCCAGGAGACAAGATTATTACCCACATAGAAACAACCCCACAATGTACTTTTTCTATCGTCAGCATTCCCGGCCCAGTCTACGTCAGAATACCTAGCTAAGACATCATTTGTGTTCTTACTGTACCACACACCAAAGTCGGCAGTGGTTTTGACATATTTTATGATTCTTTTCAAAGCAATCATATGAGACTCTTTGGGATTAGCCTAATATCTAGCACACACTCCCACACTGTAACTAATGTCAGGTCTACTAGCAGTAAGGTAAAGAAGACTACCTATCATGCTTCTATATAGAGATGAACCAACACTTTTACCCAACAAATCAACATCGAGTTTAACATTTGGGCTTATAGGGGTTCTAATAGAAGTAGTAGATTCCAAACCAAACTTTTTCACAAGATTTCTAGCATATTTGATTGAGATAGGAATATACCTGACTCTTGCTAATGGATTTGCAACCCAAGAAAGTGATTCAACTCTCCAATCATGCTCATCTCGAACTCAGCCTGCATAAGTTTGGAGAAACTATGAGCAAGTTCATCCTTAGTCGACCCGAAGATGATATCATCAACATAGACTTGAGCAACTATTAACTCATCATCTTCCCTTTTGATGAAAAGAGTTTGATAAGATTTTCCTCTTGTGAACCCATGTGACACCAAGTATTGTGTGAGTCGATCATACCAAGTTCAAGGGGCTTGCTTTAAACCATAGAGTCTCTTCTTAAGGTATAACACATGATCTGGAAAGTGTGGATCAATGAACCGTTTTGGTTGAGCCACATAGATATCGTCTTTCTGGAACCCATTCAAGAAAGCAATCTTTACATCCATTTGGTAAAACTTGAACTTCAAGTGTGCTAGGACTAGAAGAATCCTGATGGACTCCATACGAGCTACTGGAGCAAATGTCTCATCATAGTCTACTCCTTCCATTTGAGAGTATCCTTAAGCCACAAGACAAGCCTTGTTGCGAATTACATTACCCTCCTCATCAGTCTTGTTGCGGAAGATCCACTTTGTGCCAATGATGTGCTCACCTACCGGTCTAGGTACTAGAGTCTAGACATAATTCCTTTTAAACTGAAACAGTTCATCATGCATAGCCTCAACCCAGCTTTCGTCCTGAAGAGCTTCTTCAACCTTGGTGGGTTCAACCTGCGACAAATAACAAGAATATGACACAAAGTTAGCAACACATTTATCAACTATACGCTTCCTTAGTGTAAGTTCATTCATGTTTCCCACAATAACTTCAAGAGGATGATTCAATTTAATCCTGGAGGAAGGTCCTTTCTCTTCATGGGCTTCAGAATCAGGTGAAGTAGGTATGTTTGCTGAACCTTCTACAATACTTGGAGTGCCAGGAGTACTTGGAGATGCGGGCTCTTGATCAACAATTTCTTGAACATCCTTGGGCTCGAGAGGAAGAATTTATTTCATAATTTCCTCATTGATTTTCTCATAATCGAACTCTAAGACTTCAACAATCACAACATTCACAGTTTCCATCACCTTCTTGGTTCTCTTGTTGTAAACCCGATAAGCCTTACTTGTAGAGAAGTATCCCAAAAATATTCTTTCATCGCTTCGGGAGTCAAATTTTCCCACATTCTCTCTATCCTTGAGAATGAAACAAGTACTACCAAAGATTTTGAAATACTTAACATTTAGCTTTCTTCCCATCTATAACTCATAGGGAGTCTTTTTAGTACTGGGTCTAAGATACACCCTGTTAACCGTATGACACACAGTGTTGATGGCTTCTCCCCACAAGTTTCTAGCCATATCCTTGTTGTGCAACATGACTCTAACCATCTCTTAAATAACCTTGTTCTTTCTTTCTACTACACCATTCTGCTATAGAGTAATAGAAGCAGAGAATTCTTAAGATATACCAGATCTAGTGCAAAAGGACTCCATGTAAGAGTTCTCAAATTCTTTACCATGATCACTTCGAATTCGATTAATCTTTAAGCTTTTCTCATTTTGCAATCTTGTGCACAAGGTTTCAATGTACTTAGGAGCATCTGACTTGGATCTTAGGAGAATGATCCAAGTGTATCTAGTGAAGTTGTCTACCACAACCATGATGTATCTCTTCTCACCAAGAGACTCGGTTCTAGTTGGACCCATGAGATCTAGATGTAGTAGCTTCAATGGTCTAGATGTAGCGGATGTCTAAGTGCCCAGATGTTTGGCTTTCGTCTGTTCCCAAGCTGACACGGTCCACACACTACATTGTTCACTCTACTGAGCTTTGGCATCCATAAAACTGATTCATGCTTAGATACAATTGAAAGATGTTTATAACTAGCATGTCTCATCTTTTGATGCCATAGATCTTCGTTTGGCAAACAAATGCTATTGCACACAATATCAGCATCAGGGACTAACCCATAACAATTTTCTAAAGTGCGAACACCATTTTTTATATAAAGAGATAGAGAGACACAAAAATGTTGTGGATTGTAAAATAAAATGCATTGTTTCACTACAAAATCAAAATGCATTTTTTCACTATAAAAGACCTAAGACTGACAAAACATTTGAAAGAGAGAGAAAGAGAAATCTGAGGGGCCACCGCCTCCATCATATTGGCCTCCCACTACCATCAAGATGCTGAAACCTTTACAAGTTTTTTTTTTTTTTTTTTTTTCATTTTAATTAGGGGATTAAATATGATTTAGGTTTGGGTAATTTGGTTGGATAGTTTTTGTTTTGGGTATATAAGTAGAGAGAATATTTGGTCTGCAATGTAAAGTCATATTCTACCATGGATTTAAATCATCTATAAGACACGTACATACACATTTGCCCACGCCAAGTTTTAATGTCGCACTATCAATGAGTGGAAAACAGTGAGAAAGTTGGACATACTTTTATTTCATAGTATTAAATATGTGAACATAAAAAAAAAAAAAAAAAAATTATTTGATTTTCATGGTCCCATTACTCTTTTTCATTTATTTTTGGTTTCATGATTTTTAAAAAAAAATTAATCTTACCTTGAGAAGACTATAAATATGTAGTGAAACAATAATTATAAATTGCACACACATAACCATTATAATTATTCAGTTCAAGGAATGAGTAAAAAAAAGAAAAAAATTGGAGGAATATTGTAGAATAAAAGTTGTTACAAAATGTCTCTCTCTCAAAGACCTTATGCGAGAGTGCATGAGGTCCTACCAAGTGGTAGTCTAATTTTGCATTTGGCCTTTTTTTTTTTTTTTTTAATCTCTTTCATTAAGTTTTTTTTTTTTTTTTTGTTACCCAAAAATTCACATTATCTTATTTTACTGTTATCTCATTAATTGCCTAAGCTTGCACTACACCTTTCACTATTCTTCATGTCTTGTAATATATCCACTGTTTTAGTATTAAAAAAAATAAAAAAATAAAAAATAAGTAAGGACTAATATTAATAACTAACGAGATAAGACTCTAGAGAGAGATAGAGAGACACAAAAATATTGTAGATTGTTAAATAAAATGCACTATTTCAATATATTACCAAAATAAAATATCTGAGACTAACAAAACATTTGAAAGAAAGAGAAAGAGGAATCTAAGGGGTCACCACCTCCATTATACTGGCCTCCCACCACCATTAAGACACCGAAACCTCTATGAGTAATCTTTTTTTCTTTTTAAATTAAGTGCTTAAATATGATTTAGGTTTAGGTAATTTGGTTAGTTAGTTTTTGTTTTAGGTATATAAGTAGAGAGAATATTTGGTTCGCAATGTAAAGTCATATTCTACCATGATTTAATTTTAAATCATTTATAAAACACATGCATACACACTTGCCCACACCATGTCTTAATGTCACACTATCGATGAGTGGAAGACAATCAGAGAGTTGGGTGTACTTTTATTTCATAGTATGAAATATGTGAACACAACACAAATTAGTTTATTTTCGTGGTCCCGTTACTCTTTTACATTTATTTTTGGTTTCATGATTTAAAAAAATAATAATCTTACTTTAAGAAGGCTACAAATATGCAGTGAAGCTACTAAACCAATTTTTAATATCTCTAAATGTATATGTTTCTTTACTCCAATTTAGTTTACTTTTTCTTTATAATTTATGTACAACATTATTCAAAATTGTTTTACATAAAATATCACAAAATTATCTGTGCATTGCATGGGCAACTTACTAGTTGTTGTGTAAAAGAACTTTTTCCATCACTAAGATGATGGTATGGGCCAAATTGATAATAAGTTCAAAAACCTCATAACCAAATTGAAAATTCTTAAAATATGAAAGGCTAAAATAAATAAAAAAGAGTAAATTGTAAAGTACACCCTAAAAGTTTGGTGACACTTGAATTTCACACCCTGAAGTTTAAAAATTTAGATTTTACAATCTGATGTTTCCCTTCTTTATCAAAAGTAGCTCCTCCATTAGTGACTCGCCTACGTGGCCATTGAGTGACATTATGGCATGTGATATTTAATATTTCTACCAAGTCAGCACGCCACATGTGTTAATTGGCCCAATTGAATTGTGACACATGTTTGAGAGAGAGAGAGAGAGAGAGGAAATCGGGTGCGAAATGTCTCTTTCCTACATCTAAAATTCAATCAATCAATCAATCAATATATATATATATATATATATAAAAGCAGAGTCCTCATGTAGGAGTGCACGAGGTTCTTCCAAGTGACATATTCTATGCAAAAATAATTGAAATATTTTCAAGTGCCACATCAGAGATAAGAATAAATTAAATATTGATTTTTTATTTCATTTGGTTCAATGTTTCAAGACTTTTCTAATTAAAATAAATAAATATTCTTTGTATCATTTGATTCAATGTTTCAAAACTTTTTATCCCTCACACATACACACAAAACTCTTTGCATTTTAATTTACTATTTTTACATTTTGCACTTCTACCACTTTATATATATGTAAGGTTGAATTTAATCAATCATCTTGTTAGCTTTATTCCGTGCAAAATTTGCTTGTATTTTAGCACTTTGTAACCATGTATTTAAGTAGGATTCATGTAAGGGTAGTGTGTGAGAGAGTGTGAAGAAATGTTCCTCATTGTGCAAAGAAGCAGGGACTCGTGACTGGAACTCGCGGGTGGCTCGCAGGTGGCAAGCCGCCAGAAGAGGGTCACGTGTTAAGCATGCGGGGAGCTGAAGCGTTATGCCAACTGGTGCACTACAGGACAAAATATCCAAACTGGCAATGTAGTTAACTCGCGACTCAGTCAAGTCGCGAGGCCAAGCCGCCAGCCAACCCTGTTTGGGAAAAACTGACTCTTTGCATTCCAAACACTCACCACTATATGTAGACCCTTATACCCACGAAATGTAGAGAGCTTCCAGAGAGAATTTTGTGAGAGAAACCCTAGAGAAAAACAAGATTGATTCATCAACAATCTTTACCTTAGTGACTTTTCAAATTCCTCTACTCTCTTCCTCTCCATTGATACATCCTTGAGAGGTTCTTTACCAAATCCTTTTCTCGCCATACCCATATCCGTGAGAAGGCTAATTTGGTGCTTTGGGAAGCAGTTAGGAAAGAACCAATGTCTATTGGTTAGTGCTATGGTTGATAGCGGAATCTAGTAAGCTAAAGAAGAAATAGGTTCGGCGCAACGTCGTTGGAGCAAGAAGCTTGGAGGGCTTAGGTACATTGGGTAAATTAGGCTTGGAGGGTCTTCTGCTGTTCATGTATCCCAACTACATTCTTTAGTAAATTATTTACCGCTTGGAGGGCGGCAGAGAGGTTTTACGCCGAGGGCTTCGGTTTCCTCTTCGATAACACATCGTGTGTTGTCCGTGTGTTTGTATCTTCCTTCTCCTTATCTCTACCATTTATTTTCTGTTGTGGATGTGTTTATATTTGGCTTAGATTTTTTATCAATTTTGTGTTTGGCTTATGTTCATGTTCCGCACGTTAATCGTTTGATATTAAGCTTGAATTGATATTTTGTAATTTGAGGTCTAAATGTTCAAGGGTGGTTTATACCCATATTGAACATTCAATATACATACATATATATATATATATATATATACTTACACATAGCTCTTTATGTCATCCAATATCAAATACACACAGACCAAAAACGATGTCATTTATCTTCAATCTTTCGTCGACACCTACCTAGCTCTAACATTGTTGTTTCATCTAATCTTAACCTGTATTAGTTGGCTAGAACCAAGGAAGGGGAGCTTGCATTTTATATTGAGTGGCAACAATAATTACGATTTTTATGTTAATGTTGGACATTGTGGATTCGTAGATTTTGTAAATGATGTGATTAACTGTGGGTGTTTGGGATGTGTATTTTGTTTTAGAATTAAGGAGAATGAGAAAGACGCATTCTGTATCAACTTTTATTCTATAATATTCCTCCAAAATTTTTTTTTTTTCCTCATTCCTTCAATTGAATAATTATAATGGATATGTGTATTCAATTTATAATTGTTGCTTTTTATGAAGAACTCATTACTAATAAAGTTCTATAACAATTAGGTTATAATATATATATATACAACATATTCCAAATTATCTCACATAAAATATTACAACATTATCCGTATATCTCACGGGAAACTTACTGGTTTAGTGATAATGGCAATAGACAAATATCTTTTATTTAAGGGTTTTATGCCAAAAATTACAAAAGTAACTGTAGTGCCTACATGCTGCATTCCTTTGGAGTGTTCTACACAGACTCCAAATTAAGGTGTTTATATGAAATTATATAACTCCAATAGCATAAGAAATATTTCTTTTTTACACAAATTAAAAGAGCAGTATTTTTAGTGACTTCGAAGACGAATTGGAAGTCCTTTCTCCGGAGTTGGCATCATGTCACCAATAATCTTCTCTTCACGATGGAGCACCTCCCATTTAAACTTCTTCACCACATTGTGAACAAAAGTGAGTATTGCTAGCCGAGCATACTCTTTCCCTGGGCACATACGAGGTCCACCACCAAATGGAACAAATGTGAACGGTGGAAATGTATTAGAATCCTCATACCTTGACGGGTCAAACTTTTCTGGCTCAGGAAAGAACTCTGGGTTCTTATTTGTTGTACTCACTGTCCAATATACCTGCCAAAAATAATATAATATTATATACATGTGGAATATATCATTCCTAGGCGCACTACATGTTAGTGACATTCGCATTAACATTATAATAGTCCAAATTCATGTGCGTACCTTCCACCCCTTTGGAACTGTGTAACCAGCATAGGTAAAATCAGTTAGGACTTCCCTGAAAGTACCCTGAAGTGGTGGTGTGAGCCTCATCACTTCATATATCACATTCCATGAATACTTCATTTTCTGTATGTCATCCCACTCCAACAAGTCTCCAGGATTTTTTGCAGCTGACACCTCTAATTGCTCTAGTTTCATAAATTTCAGTAAAAAAACTCAATCCATTAGTAGTTATATGAGAATTTTTTCATTTTTTTTTTTTTAACATATTTGCTTCTATATAGTTTTTTTTTTCTTTTTTTTTATTTTAATCTTAATGTAATTCTATTGTGATTAACCAACTTTTAGCAAGAAGAGAATCTTGTAAGTTATTGTTGTTACTTGATCTCATCCTATACAAGGAGAATCAAGATTCGAATTCCCTTCCTCCACCAATAATTATCTTATGGGACCTTCAGCAATTGTTGTTGAATTAAAAAAACGCACTTGAGTAGGAAAATTAAAAAGAAGAAAAGATAAAGTAGGTACCAGCTAGGATTTTCTCATAGATTTCGGGTCTCTCTCCAACGTATTTCATGAAGAAAGTCATGGCAGTAGCCACAGTGCTATACCCAGCAACAATCAAACCCATAATCTTATCAGCAACTTCAGCCTCTGGCATGTACTTCCCGGATGGATCAGTAACAACAATCATGTGTGACAATATGTCGTGCATAGGTTGTCCTGATGCAATAGCAGACTTCTTCTCCTGAATAACACTCCTTAGCTCCTTTCTGATTGCCGCCGCAGCTTTGTTTGCTTTGTAAAATATAGTTCCTGGAAACTTCACTGGAATTGAATGCATCCCAACTGTAATATCATCAAAATTGTTAACAAGTCTAGCAATTCGCTCAGGATCATCAGTGCCCAGAAAAAATCTACAAGCAAGACTCAAAGTTAGAGTCTTGGCTAGAGGGTAGGCCTTGACTACTTCATTTCCTTCCCAATAACTTTGCATTTGTTGCTGTGTGATAGAGTCCATTTTCCCCAAGTACCTCACCAATGCTTCGGGCTTCAAAAACCCAGGTGACCTTAAGATTTTGGACTCAGCATCGCGTGAGGTTTGGACTGGAGCAGCTGTTTGCGTTTGGTAAGAACGGAAGATCTTTTGCATAGAATGAGGACGAAATGCAGTGAAGAGCTTTTGCTCGTTGGAGAACAAGAATTTGTGTCCACTTGGCCCACATATGACTACTGTTTCCTCACCAAGAATCTTGGTCTTGAATATATCAGGGTTGTACTTCTTCATCCTATCAAACACAAACTTCTCTGGCTTCCCAAATAGGAACTCAAGGGTTTCACCCATGATAGGCCATCCAAAGCTCCCTGGTGCCAGGTTTTTGTGACCATTGTTGGACTTCCTTGTGAAAGCCAAGATGGAAAAAGCAAGAAATACAGGGATCAAACATAGGATAAAGAGGAATGCAGCCATTGTTGTTGTTATCAAGTGAGTAATCAGCGATTAGTGAATTGGGCAGGGTATGATACACCTATTTATATAGGGGTAGTTGGCACACCTATTTGTATGATACTTTGTTTTATACGGTGTAGTCGACCCCGTATTTCTCACGCCTAGAGTCATCAATTTTGAATCATGACCCAAAGCCACTGATCATTGTAATCAATGAAAACGAGACTTTTGATTTATGGGGGTCTTTCACATTTACAGGTTTTTGACTTTTTGAACAGGGGGGAACAAGAGAGGCCTCAACAAACAAATAAAAAATAAAATAGAAAAGTAAGGTGGGTTGTTTCACCTAAATAAACTTCTATTGGTTGCAACCGCAGATATCTACCAGCTGTAATATCAATACTATCCAACTGTTAAAAAAAAGAAATTCAGAGCTAACATAAAATGTCATAACTTGTGTCATAACTATTCACGTGACAGATTGTGAATGGTGAGTTTATATGAAAGTGACAAATAACTAATTTTAATCTGACTCATAAGATAGTTGTAACAAAAATTATAATATTTTATATGATACAAGGATTACTTGTTGTAAAAATGCTAAATTTTAACATTTTAAAACTCTAAATCACAAAAAGAAACCCCAAGAACCGGGCTCTTGTATCTAAAAGATATAGGATAAAGTGCACAAACATGTCCAGTTGACCACGCATCACCTGAAATAATGTTACTTATGAAGCTGGTTCTAATTTCAGTTTAAAATATAACCTTTATTTTTTTAGTAAACGGACTTTTTATATATAAAAAAATTTCTTAATAAAAAAGTGAGTTTTTAGTATGGATTTATCGATCTCACATCATGTGATGACTTTTTTTTTTCTTTTTTTATAGAAAAATTTGAAATTACCATTAAAAATATAGTATAAAATGAATATAAAAACAAACTAGGTGTAAATTTTTTAATTTATCCCGAAGAATCATAAGATTAAATTTATTAGCTACTAAAAAAAATATTAAAGTTATTCATGCGGTGTTATTTTTATTGGACATAATAAACAACGGTTGGGTCTTCACAACCCTCGAAATCGCATTCGTATCCTTGGGCTCATTATTATTATTTTATTTATTTATTTTTTAGTAGCAGGGGGTCAAATTTTTTGTATCCACACAGACTTCTCCATAGTCACTTATTGCTGCAATGAATTGCCCATCCCCATCTCCACCTCCAATTACTAGTTTCCTCATTCCTGAGTTATTGTGCCTTCACTATTGGTCAATTGTGACGGGACTTGTGATTTTTGAATATCCTGCAAAACTGAGCAGCTTGGTGTTGGAATTTTTGTTCAACAATCGCATTATTGGTGTTAGACTAACTGTTGAGTTTGTATGGGTGTATTTTATTTTTTGATGGGTCAATAACTTCACACTTTAAAGCCATTCAATTTTTAAAGTCTGATTCTCAAAAAATAAGTTTTGAAGTCCAAAACCATGTGCCCGAGTCTACCCAATGCGAAATTGAGATGAATATCAAACCCAAGTTTTTGTTAAGAGTTGAGACAAATTATTGTCTCCATTTGTCTTGAACAGAGAAAAAAGTGTATTATATATATATATATATATACACACATTTTTATTTCCAAAAAATTATCTCCATCCTCATTTTTAAACCCAAGATTGATAAATTGTGAACTTGCTTGAAATTTTGGATAGAAACTGTTCTACAATACATGCCTTATTTCCGTTTCATATTGTTTTTTTAATATAAATAAGCGGTATGTTAACTTTTAATCAGACTATTTCATTTTATGTCTATAAAATACTTCAGAAATAATACGAACGAACAGTGTGGCAAATAGAATTTGAGACATTCAAATTTAGTATATTTCTTCAGGTTCAGTATTGCCCTCAAATGAACTTCTTCATTTCTTTTTGAATATGAGCTAGAATGTACAATTTTTATTTTTTTTCTTTTTGTATTTGGTCAAAAAAAGGGAATGGGAACCACAATAACAATATTAACAATTCAATTGATTGCCAGATAGAAATCAAATCTGGAATGTGAATCAGAGTAAAAGCAGAATGGAAGACTTTGATAAAGGAAAGGTTAGCGGTCTACAAACCACATGTAGATATGTGTACTTCGATAGGAAGAGTTTGGTTTTGTCTATCTTGTGTTGACATTAAACTGAGAGATCTGGAGGATCGATCGGAGTCTGGAGTTGACATTAAACTAATTCATGAATACCTTTCTCTTAATTTTAAAAAAATACATTTGACTTCAAACTTCAAAGTGGAGACTTTTGGAACTTACTGGGGAAGGTGGTTCTGCGTATAAGAGGTATTGTGAAAGGGACAGGAATCGGACTTAAAATCTCCCACTTTGATACTATGTCAAATTATTAATTCTCTCAAAAATTTAAGTTATTAAAATACAATAAATTTAATTATTTAACTATATACTTTTATTATACTCTGTTCACAAAGATAGTCCCATTAAGATCCCAGTGGCACATATAATATTATTTTTATCAATCATGTTATATAAGGTCAATGAGTGGACCACGCCAATGACCCCATTTTTATTTAGCCCAAAATAGAAGACTTTTGGAACTTACTGGGGAAGGTGGTTCTGCGTATAAGAGGTATTGTGAAAGGAATAGAAATCGAACTTAAAATTTCCCACTTTGATACTATGTTAAATTATTAATTGTCTCAAAAATTTAAATTATTAAAATATAATAAATTTAATTATTTAATTACATACTTTTATTATACTGTGTTCACAAAGATAGTCCCATTAAGATCCCAGTAGCACATATAATATTATTTTTATCAATCATGTTATACAAGGTCAATGAGTCCACGTGGACCACGCCAATGACCCCATTTTTATTTAGCCCAAAAAAGAAGACTTTTGGAACTTACTGGGGAAGGTAGTTCTGCGAGGACAAGGAAAAGACTGGAAAAAGGCAAAAACGAAAACATGAAAATTTAGAGGAGGAAGAAGTTTGAGAAAGGAGCGGAGGAAAAAACATGACAACTGAAGGAGCCATGCATTGATTTGCCTCTGGAAGTGTTTGAAGGTCTAAAACTATTTAAGAATGAAAATAAGAATGAACGAGTTAAAAAATTCTTGTTCTAATTTATTTGTAGGAGTTAAAAAATACAATGCTTTGAAAGTAGCTTTTCCCAACTAAAAAAAAAAAAAA
Source organism: Quercus glauca (assembly GCA_023736055.1). Classification (NCBI taxonomy): domain Eukaryota; kingdom Viridiplantae; phylum Streptophyta; class Magnoliopsida; order Fagales; family Fagaceae; genus Quercus; species Quercus glauca. The sequence goes on from CM043319.1 coordinate 75,529,029, forward strand.
ACAGCGGAATTTTAAGAATTAACTGATTTCAACGACATTACAAAATTTATTACATAAGTCTTAATTACAAGATGGCATGTCAATTTTATATAAAAAATTAAAAAAAAAAAATATATATATATATATATATATATCTATTATGTTTTTTATTAAGTTAATTACATATATGTATGACGGAACAATAATTGGAGTGAAATCAATGTATGCATCACAAATAGAAAGTAATAAAAAAATAACATATCAATTAATAAAGTAATATAGAGAATGACTTCAAATATATAATAGATACATTAAAGAAAAAATTTATATGCAAACCGACAATAACTAGTTTATTAAAAATCCAGAATCGACCCCAAAACTTTGGGACCAAAGCTTAATTTTTGTTTTTGTAAATATTATATTGTTGATATAGCACCAATTAACTTCATTATTATATTAAAAAACAAGCTAATCTCAATGTCAAAGTTTCTGAAACTCTAAAAATCATTTTTACTGGCCTAAATCTAGTGTCCATGCACTCATATCTATGCTTTTTTTTTTTTTTTTTTTTGGGTGTGTGTGTAAATAGAGTCTTTTATTCAAGTAAGAGAATAAATTCAATCCCGATGCGGCATAAAAGGGTACTTTTATGCCCTCTAATGATGATGTGCTACATCATATTTTTGCAAATAAAAGACTATGCACTTCCTCACTAAATCAAACCCTCTTCAATATAGAAAATCAAATCCCATGCCACTTCTTCCTTAAATAGAGATGTTGCTGAGAGACTCCGGTTACGGCCATTGAAGGTGGAGGACAACTTGCGGTGGAGGAAGTGGGTCACAGAGGAGCCTTCGGGGGTGGTGCCAACAACCCTCCAAACCCAACATGGACACTACCTAAAACGCTTTCTCTCAATCCATAAAAATAGAAATTGCACTCTTTAAGTAATTATTGTATAGTTAAAAGTATTGTTCCCTCCTCTCACATGAGAAGTGGGCCTCATCTTAGGGCCCACCCCTCATGCGAGATGACGGATCTCTTGAACTATCTAATAAATTTTCCAATTATTCAGTCATATCTATGCTTGATTGTCAGCTATTGTCATTCATAAACTGATTGCATATGAACTCCATTACTAGTTTCTACCTTAGGTTCGGTGAACGTGAACATTGATTGGACATATAGAAGACGAGTCGAACAAGTAGGCTTGATGCGACTTTATTCTGGGGGTCAAATTTCTATCATCTTCCAATTAATATTTGATGAACTTATTTAGTAAACAAAGACCAAAGAAGTAGTTCTGGTGCCACAACTTGTGCCACAAGTTGTGGCACCAGACTTTTTCAAAAATAAATTTAGATGATACATAATTTCAAAGGAACATGGGAAATCATTAATGTCCAACTTTGTTTAGCACGTCAAACTATCTAATAAATTATTAGTTTGTTCAGGGTCAGAGGATACCGAGGGATTTGTTCTTAACAATTGCTTTGCTTTCTTTCAAAGATTTTGGGCGCAGGGTAAAAAATAAATGAAATTAAGGCTACCACGTTTTAAAGGAGGGGTATGTATCTCTCTCTCCAGTCAAATTTATATATTTTGGTTCACCATGATCTGATTACTAACATGGTTTTTAAACCCGGGGGTTCAACTGCGGGTCGCACGGTTCACTGAGTTTTTCATGTATACCGGTTTTTGAGGTTAAAAGAACTGTTTGGTAGACGGTTTCCGGTTAACCCAGTCGGATCGTATGGTCCGGTCTGGGTTTCAAAACCATGATTACTAATAAATAATTATAAGTTTTCTTAAAATTTCATTTATCTTGAATTAAATATTGAAAAACAATTATTTAAAAAAAAAGAATATAGATTATGAAATTGAAAAGATATGATGTTTAAACATGCTTTGCTCCGTTTGTATGTGTTTAATATCGTTATTTTAATTATTTTTATGTACAGTTTTTTTTAAATATAGAATTTCTTGCTTTTTAGTAAAATTATATTATTTTGTAGTAAACAAAATAAACTAATAGAAATTAGTCTATCCGTACCAAAATTAGTTAAAAATTATAGGGATTGTTTGATATATGAATTAAAACATCAAGAGGTGGAGTGCAATTTACAAAAATAAGAGAGAGTTTTTGGCATTTTCCTAATCTCAAGAAAAGTTATTGTAATTTATTCTTATTTATTATTTAACTTACATATGTGAGACTAAATATAGTTGGAATAAACACATTAATAGCTGTTTTGACAGCTACTATAAATTTTTTTTAAAAAAAAATTTGAGAATTATTTAATTTATATATGAAGTAATATAAACTTATCAAAATAGGAGTGTAACACCATCCCTAATTTATAAGTAGAATCAAATGTTTCAAAAAGGAAAACCCAAGCAAGCTACTGCAATTAATGGTAGCAACATTATTGTGTTCTCCATTCCCTTTTCCAGTTTTCCCACACGAGCTAGTTGTTCATTAAATGTTGGGGAAAAAAGCATGATCATGACTTGTGATTCACATCACCAACTCCCAGCTTGTTTTTTAGCTTTGCATTTTTTTACTTTTATTTAGTCTGTAATGGGCGGCCATAGCTCACAATCTGTGTCCCCAGTCATTCTGATCATTTTCCTTACCAACTATATGAGTTTGCTATAGCACTTTGCAATTTGACAAAGTCACTACGACGGTCAAAACCCACAAAACCCGCTAGAAATTTTTTTTTTTTTTTTTTTTTTTTAATGCACCATCATTAACAAAGAAATTAACTTACATAAGACTAAAAGGAAATAAGATAGCGTTAGGTGTGCGTAACAGGGACAAGCGGAGTGCCTTTCACATAGGAAGCGACCCAACATTTGTGTGCCCCACCCCCATTCCATGCAAAAATTGTTGTACCTGTTCCCATTACACAATTTTCTCTAACTAAACCCGACAAAAAAAGTCTTGGGACACAAACATTACCACACAATTTACCAACTATATGTGTCAAGTAGTGATTGGATTACTTATCGCTAAGTACCAGTAGTGATCTCAAGTGTAAGTGATGTAATTCAATCACATATTGACGATTGTGCAAATTATGACAAGGTGTGTGGTAAAGGTTGTGTTCTTAGAAGAATTGAAAACTCGACCAACTGTGTATAGCTTCAAAATAAGATTTAACGTGTAGCTTTCTATAATAATATTAAAATTACCTTGGCCTTGACTCCTACAAAAAAAATAAAATAAATAAATAATAAAAATTTAATTTAATTTAATTTAAATAAAAATAAAAATAAAAAAAACCTACCTGAATTACCATCCATTTGCTTCAATGGTCAACCTTGACTACCTCCAGGTTAGTGGTGTAACTCTGCTTAACCGCGGGACCAAATTAGGAAAAAGGCATTACATCTATTACCGTTACACAGAAATTTCTCCAACTCAACTCGACAAAAAAGTCTTGGGACACAAACATTGTCATACATTTTACCGCAATTTGTACATGTGTCAGGTGATAATTGGATTATTTTTTGCCAATTATCAGTAGTGATTCCAAGTGTAAATAATGTAATTCAATTACATATTGACAGATTGCAAATTATGACAAAGTGTATGGTAAAGGATGTGTGATGTGTCCTTGGAAAAATTGAAACTTTGACCAACTGTATAGCTTCAAAATCAGATTTAACATATAGCTTTCTATGATAATATTAAACTTGACTCCTATCTGTCTGAATTAGCGTCTGTTTGCTTCAACGGTCAACCTCGACTACGTCTAGGTGCAACTCTTCTTAACCGTGGGACCAAATTGGGAAATTTCTACGATGGCATCTAATGACCACGACTAATCATGACCGATTCTTTCCCATGGAAAATCACAATTGGCTTTTAGAATTTAGAGTATCATATTTTGGCTTTCTCCACAATTTCCTTTTTAGACTTCCTTTTATCCCGACTCCAGTCTTTCAAGTGGGAATGGAATGTCTTGTTTTATCTCCAATACGGCCTGCTGAATGTTCAGAGTCTTTTTTTTTCCCGGGAACATGACATGATTCCTAACTTTCCATATCCACTCTAAGCCTTTTGTTGTGTTGAAAAATGAACTGACATATTTAATGTCAAGTATTCTTCCCCTGTATATGCTCTATGCTTAAGTTCCACAGATTTGGATCTGCTGTCGTGCAATTAGACATGGAAAAACAAGTCGTGATTCACCAACCCAACCTGAATCCGAATTTTTCGACTAGAAGTAAAAATGGATTGACCTGAGACTCGACCCGATTTTTGGTAGGTTCATCCGATCCATTTTTTAAAAACTTTTTTTTTAGTAAAAAAAATCAAGACATTATTGGTTTAATTGTTTGTTGTGATCTTTATAGTTTACCGTACATAACTCAAACTCAATTGACAAATATAATACATATTATTTTTTTTAAAATACATTTTTTGGATAACGCCATCCAAATATCTATCTAATAATCTTAAGAAAACGAATTTGTCTTACTTCTAGTACTTTTTTAACTGGAATCTCATTTTGTTTATTATTTTCTAGAAGTAAACGTGTTTTTCTTCTTGACACTTCCGCATCCCGCATCAATATAAACGAATTGAAATAAGTAAACATTTTTAAATATCAAATAATAAAGTACATGCCAAGATAATCTAGTTGCAATAAAGTTAAAAAATATATTTGAAATTATAGACATGTATGAGAAGCATTAATAAGTGTGAAAAGAGTGAAATCGAAATGTATCAATGAAATTGGCATAAATTATGGATGCTTATGCCAATTTTTTAATAATCTATGGCCAAAATAAACGTTTTCAAAATAAATGATAATATTATTGGAGTGAGCGTTGCTTCGCAATGACATGATTTTCATAAAAGAGACTATTTATAAATAAGTAGATAATCAAACTTTGATGTATATTCTTAAATTGAAAAAAAAAAAAAAAAAAGTGTCAACCATAGTTGATATTAGATTATGAAGTTAGTTTTCAAGATTGTAAATTTCTTATATGTATTTATTCTTTGTCAAATTAGTTATCTAATAGGGTATTTGTAATTTTGTTTTATGTTTTGGGACGTTGATATTGTGTAGAAGTGAACTTGTGTGTTTGTTTTAATTAGACTTTCAAAGGGTAGACTAGACATCTATGTGTTTGCGCTATTTTGTTTTGGTTAGCAATGTTGGGGATTTGTATAATTTTATAATTATTGAACAAGCATTAATTTCTTGAGTTGAGTTCATTCATGATATGAGTGGTGAATTCAAAGTAATGCATGTTACATTAAGGGTCCATTTGGTTGGAGGAGTGGAAAAGTGGGAGGATGGAAAATTAGTGAGAGGATAGAAAAGATTTGGTTTTCCATCATGTGTGTTTGGTTGGAGGAGTGGAAAAGTGGGAGGGTGGAAAACTTTTTTGTTTGATTGGATAGTAAAAGAGGAGGATGGAAAATGTAATTTATATAAATTGACTATTATGTTTTTATTATATAATATATAAGAAATAAATATATTTAAATTCATTAAATAATATAAAAATTAACACAAATACATATATATTTATATTACGTTTCTTTATTGTGGGGCCCCAAATATTTAACAATTCCGGTCCACTCCATATCCGGCCCAAGGCCCGCGCCGAGGAGAATGCAGAGGTCGAGGATGCCCACCTCCTCGGCCTACCCACGTTGATAGAGGGAAAATATCACTCACCCATTAAATATACACAACTAACATTCTGGCCGCTTTAATGGAGAAGTGACAAGCAAGCCCAGATGCCTTGGTCACTTCAACTAATAGAAGGCCTGCAAAGGCGGCTGGGAACTAACAGAAAGCCTGCAAAGGCAGATGATGGGACAAACCCTTAGACACAGAGTTCGAATAATCGACAAGTAGACGGCTGAGGATTAACTAAACAAGAATATATAACAGATAGAACCCCCAGAAATAGGGAGGATCTTGGAGGGCATTCAAGAACAACCCTTGTATTTATCAGATCTAAGAAAAAAGGTTCTCGGACTGAGCCGAGGACGAGCATGCCTCACAAATACTCAACCAAAATCATCACAAAGATCTTCACAAATACTTAACAAAAATCGTTATAAAGATCCTCATAAACATTTAACCAAGGTCACGGTGATTATCCTCAAAAACACTTTGTCAAATTCCTTTGCCATTATTCCTATGAATTTCATATCACCTATTGCTTGCTTTGTTGGTGCCTAGCCCTTCTACCCACCCTCTACAAATTTTATTGTTATGGGTCCATTACAAATTGAGTCCCTACAATTTGCGCCGTCTGTGGGAAGGACTTGTGCACTAGCAAGTGCGACGGTCGGTGTGAAAAAATCAAGAGCAACAACTTAAAATAAAAAAAAAAACACACCGAAACAATACTGTTTACAGCAACAACATTCATTCAGAAGTCAACAATCACAAGAAACAAAGATATGCGAAAAACAAAAGAGACAAAACAAGTCTACTTCTTTATTAATATATGAAGAAAAAGTTACATCTCTTACAAGTGATGCCCGTGAGGCTTGTTCTAAAGCTAACTACAAAGGCAGACGCCTAACAAAGCTGGCGGAGGAACAAAAGATAGAAAAGAAGGCTAGTTGTGAAGCAAGAGAAGAGGAAATGAAGGACGGAAGGCTCGTTGAGGAGCAAAAGAGGAGGAGAGAGGCAGAGAAGAGGGAAGGAAGGCAACGTTGGGGGAGGAAGAGGCCGCGGCACCGGGCGATTCCACCTCCTGGTTCCGCCTGGTTTCCCTCCCAGCCCCATCGCTGCCAGTTTAGAGGGTCACAGACCCAAATCCAAGGGAAGGAGATTACGTTCTTTCTAGATCCTCCTCCAGACAGCAAGGGGGGTTCCACCACTGATTAGGTTGAAAATAAGGAGAATCTCCGGCCTTCTCCTACCCCAACCCCAACATGATGTCCAGGATCGGGACGCCATTCTCGGCTCCTGAGAAGGGCTAAGCATCCTCGGGAACGCCCTTTCCAAGGGCCAATTCATTTGGAGGGGCTCAAAATGCTATTTTTTACAGAACCCCTAGGCAGTGTCTTTGGGAGAGTTTAAGATGAATGTTTATCAAGTGTGAAGAAAAAGGTCGCCCCAGAAACGCCTTATATAGAGGGTGGAAAGTTGGTGAGAGCCAATCCGCATTAAATCCTAGGGAGAGATTTCCAGAGGCAATAATTCCGCCCAAATTCCAAGGGGCTTATCCACCGTTAGATCCTCGTAAATCCATAAATGACATTAATGAGGAGGCGTCTCATTAACGAGGAGGCACCGAAGCGTCAAAACGCGTTACTTGAACAATCCAAGAGACACCTAGTAATCAGAAGAGTCACGCCAAACGAAGAGGCAGAGCAGAGTAGGGTCTTCTCCAACCCCAACCCCAGCATGCGTTTGTTATTATTTTGCTTGAAAAGTGTATTTATTTAATGTTTATTATAGATTATAGTAATGTAGAATTAAATGGCTATGGATAAATAAATAAGATAGTAAATAAATGAAAATACTAAGTATTGGACAGAATCAAGGCATTGCATGATCCTCGGACTCAAGCCTCTGGGGAAACCAGATATTTCAGATGAGAAAACTAGGTATTGGACAGAACCAAGGCATTGCATGGCCCTCGGACTCAAGCCTCTGGGGAAACCAGAAACTTCAGATGAGAAAACTAGGTACTGGACAGAACCAAGGCATTACATGGTCCTCGAACTCAAGCCTCTGAGGAAACCAGATACTTTAGATGAGAATACTAAGTACTGAACAGAACCAAGGCATTGCATGGTCCTCGGACTCAAGCCTTTGGGGAAACTAGATACTTTAGATGAGAATACTAAGTACTGGATAGAACCAAGGCATTGCATGGTCCTCGGACTCAAGCCTCTGGGGAAACCAGATACTTCAGATGAGAAAACTAGGTACTAGACAGAATCAAGGCATTGCATGGTCCTCGGACTCAAGCCTCTGGGGAAACCAGATACTTCAGATGAGAATACTAAGTACTGGACAGAATCAAGGCATTGCATGGTCCTTGGACTCAAGCCTCTGGGGAAACCAGATACTTCAGATGAGAAAACTAGGTACTGGACAGAACCAAGGCATTGCATGGTCCTCGGACTCAAGCCTCTGAGGAAACCAGATACTTCAGATGAGAAAACTAGGTACTGGACAGAACCAAGGCATTGCATGGTCTTCGGACTCAAGCCTCTGGGGAAACCAGATACTTCAGATGAGAATACTAAGTACTGGACAGAACCAAGGCATTGCATGGTCCTCGGACTCAAGCCTCTGGGGAAACTAGATACTTCAGATGAGAAAACTAGGTACTGGACAGAACCAAGGCATTGCATGGTCCTCGGACACCAGCCTCTGGGGAAACTAATAACTTAAAATCAGATGAGAAAACTAAATGTTAGACAAAACATAGACATTGCATGGTCCAAGAACTCAGGCCAACAGAAAAACCATTCCCGCATGAAACATTAAGTGCTAGGAAAAACCAAGGTCTTGCATGGTCTTCGGACTCAAACCTATGGAGAAACTAGTCACTATACGGCGATATAAGCGCTGGGCAGAAATAGGCTTTTATACTAACCGTAGGTCCAAACCTACGGCAAAGTCGATCCCTTGGGTGCTAAGCGATGAGTCCTGCTAAGGACGAAAACCAAACGAATACGAGCACTAAAAGCATAAACTTAAACCAACTTCTCCTGGAAGAATTAGCAAGGAACTCAGGCGGTCAATTATAGATTAAGGAGAAAAGAAAACTTACCAAAGTAAGGAAAAACTTCTCGGACAGGCCCTTTGCGCTAAAATAAAGTTATAAGAGCAGTTGAGATGACAGTGACACTGACAGAGAGGTAAGGCTCAACAGGGCGCGAAAATACGCCGAGAAAGTCAAAATCCTCCTCCTCACCCGAGAGGTCGGGCAACAGAATTTTGAGGGGCTATTGTAGGGCCCCAAATATTTAACAATTCCGGTCCACTCCATATCCGGCCCAAGGCCCGCGCCGAGGAGAATGCAGAGGTCGAGGATGCCCACCTCCTCGGCCTACCGACGTTGATAGAGGGAAAATATCACTCACCCATTAAATATACACAACTAACATTTTGACTGCTTTAATGGAGAAGTGACAAGTAAGCCCAGATGCCTTAGTCACTTCAACTAATAGAAGGCCTGCAAAGGCGGCTGGGAACTAACAGAAAGTCTGCAAAGGCAGATGATGGGACAAACCCTTAGACACAGAGTTCGGATAACCGACAAGTGGACGGTTGAGGATTAACTAAACAAGAATATATAACAGATAGAACCCCCAAAAATAGGGAGGATCTTGGAGGGCATTCAAGAACAACCCTTGTGTTTATCAGATCTAAGAAAAAGGACCTCGGACTGAGCCGAGAACGAGCATGCCTCACAAATACTCAACCAAAATCATCACAAAATCTTCACAAATACTTAACAAAAATCGTTATAAAGATCCTCATAAACATTTAACCAAGGTCACGGTGATTATCCTCAAAAACACTTAGTCAAATTCCTTTACCATTATTCCTATGAATTTCATATCACCCATTGCTTGCTTTGTTGGTGCCTAGCCCTTCTACCCACCCTCTACAAATTTTATTGTCATGGGTCCATTACAAATTGAGTCCCTACATTTATTATTATAGATAATTTTAAATTTATGGGCAACAAAAATTGATTATGTAGACTTTATCCACGTGACCAAACGTAGACTAGGAAGATATTTTCAAAAAAAAAAATTTTATATAACCATTGTTACGTGGGAAGATATTAAAAAAAAAAAAAATAGAATGAGGAATATAATCAAGTCACGTTGCTGTGAGAGCAGTAGGTGAGATAAATAAAGTGAGAGTATTTGTGAAAAATATAGTTCAAACAAACCCAACCTACAACTCGATTGACCCGAACCATTTCTAATCCGAACCCATTTTTTACTAGAACCTGATTGACCCGACCCGAACTTGACCCATCCAGCCTGTTTTGCCACTACTACATGCAATTACCCCTTGATTTGTGAGAGAAGTTAAAAAAGTTCAAAAATAAAAAGGTAAGAAAGTAAAGGTGTAAAATTCAAGGGCTAAGATTAAGAGTCAACTTTTCAAGTTTCAATCTTATCCCTTAAAAGAGTTTGCATGGTACAATAGTACTAACTAGGGGTGTTCGCGGTGCGATTTTGGGCCATTTTCAGCATCGCACTTTGCGGTGCAATTTAACCAAAACTATAACCGTACCGCGCCTCATTTTTTATGTCACATCTATGATGCGGTACAGTTAGCCTTGATATACAGGATATACTACAAATGCATCAAGACGAACATGAATGTTTAAGCACTTAACCCTAGAAAGATGGGAGAAATCACTCTCATCCAAACCACTGACCCTAGTTCCAAGATCCAGGTCCCAAAAACCCTGAAATGGTCTGAGGTCACATTCCCAGCAAATTGGATTAGTTAATTAGACATGAAAGCTCAATTTCTTATATAATTTCTAAGCAATCAAACTAACATTATAAAATAAAAATAAAAAATCAATTGACAATCCATAACAATTCTCTAAATTGGATTAAACTTAAGGAAATCAACTTAAACAAATACACAAAATATATTCAATTTGATGGGGAAAAAAAAGTAGAGTAAACAAATACGTACTTGTAAGGTTGTAGGTAGAAGAAGAGAAGAATAGCGCAAAAGAACTGTATGATGGGTATTGATTATGAATTATTTGATATATATATATACACACACACTCCACATTGAAGAATTTTATATGAACAAATGGGTCTCTTGCAAACACTTTCATACTAGATGTGTTCAGAGACTATATTTGGACTCCTCTACTCATAGGAACAACAGAGGTGCATGACACTTTAGTTCAGGAGTTCTTCTTGAATGCCTTCGAGGAGGAGATCACCTCAACTATTTGGTGAAAGGAAAGGAGTTCTCAATTTCTGCCCTATCGATCTAGAATTTGCTACAGATCCGTCCAGTTATTCCTGAATCCTCTCTTCCCTATGACAGGAGAAGAACACCAATCTTAGAAGTAGCTCCGGATTTTGGGGGAACACGAAAGAAACAATCTCTGCATACTACCAACTTCTCTCCTGCTATGAGAGCTTTGGCATACATTATGCTTTACAACCTCTACCCGGTGAGGAATTTGACGACTCTGTCTCACCCAAGAGCTCCAATTAACCATTCTATGTTTTGGTGATAATAAGATCATCTTTACTAGTGCTGACCTAGGCTCTGTTAGCATCATTAAAAATGTGTTTGACAAATTCAATCACATGTTGAAAATTGTGCAAATTATGACAAATTGTGTGATAAAGAATGTGTCCTTGGAAGAATTGAAACTTGACCAACTGTATAGCTTCAAAATAAGATTTAACATATAGCTTTCTATAACTCTCTCATAAAAAAATAAAAAAACATATAGCTTTCTATGATAATATTAAAATTACCTTGGCCTTGCCTCCTAGCTACCTGAATTACCATCTGTTTGCTTCAACGGTCAACCTCGACTACCTCTAGGTGTAACTCTTCTTAAACGTGGGACCAAATTGGGAAATTCCTACGATGGCATCTAATGACCACTACTAATCATGACTGATTCTTTCCCATGGAAAATCACAATTGGCTTTTAGAATTTAGAGTATCATATTTTGGCTTTCTCCACAATTTACTTTTTAGTCTTCCTTTTATGCCGAGTCCAGTCTTTCAAGTGGTTGTGGAATGTCTTGTTTTATCTCCAACAGGGCCTGCAGAATGTTCAGAGTATTTTTTTTTCCGGAACATGACATGATTCCTAACTTTCCATATCCACTCTTAGCCTTTTGTTGTGCGGAAGAATGAACTGACATATTTAATGTCAAGTATTTTTTCCCTGCATATGCTCTATCCTTAAGTTCCACAGATTTGGATCCGCAGCCATGCAATTAGACATGGAAAAACAAGTCAAGATTCACCAACCCAACCCAACCCAAATTGGAATTTTTCGTAAAGAAGTAAAAATGGAATGACCTATGATTCGACCCCTTTTTTGGTGGGTTCACAACGACCAATTTTTAAAAACTTCTCTTTTTTGGGTATAAAAAAAAAAAAAAAATTGAGACATTACGGTTTTATTGTTTGTTGTGATCTTTATAGTTTACCGTACATAACTCATGAAAGCTCGAAAATGTGTTGAAAACACACGAGCGGTTTAGACCCCCAAATTCAAATTACGGCTTGGTTGATTTTACACTAACTTAATAACAAGTGCGGAATAGTGTAAACACAAGCGTATAAACAAACAACTACTCTAATCCATAATTTAAAGCAACTCAGCAGTAAAAATGAAATGAACAAGAGTAGGGAAGAAGGATGCAAACACAAATAACACCGAGACGTGTTATCGAAGAGGAAACCGAAGAACTCGGCGAAAAACCTCTCCGCCGCCCTCCAAGCGGAAATCGATCCACTAGACAATCAGTTGGGATACATGGATTAGCAAAAGACCCTCCAAGCCTAGTCTACCCGATGTACCTAAGCCCTCCAAGCTCCTACTCCAACAAGGCTTCTCGGAACCGTGTCTTGTCCTAGTTATCCGGATCCCGCAACAAGCTCCATATTGCATCTGCCATTCAAGGCTCCTTCCTATACTTCCCAGCAGCACCAAAACGTCACTCAGCACTCTCAAAGGTGTGTCAAGTGTTTGGGCTATCAACCTCTCAAAGATATGGACAATGGAGAGGGAAGGGTTGAGGAGATACCACAAGCAAATTGTTTAGAGAAGGTGGGGAAGACAATCTCTAATTACCAATGTGTTTGGCTAGGGTTTTCTCTCTGAAGCATCCCTCAACAAATGTGGGTAATGATGGTATATGTAGGAGAGATGCAAAAGGTGTGACTCAAAAAGTACAGGCTGGCAGAACAGCTAGTCTCGCGGGTGTCTCGCGGGAAGACCTTACCCGCGAGATACTCGCGAGACACAGTTGTCTCCACCTGGCATGACTCTTCACATTCTAGCATGTGCCTGGCACATGTTTCACTTCGCGGGAAGCTTGGTCGCGATATACCCGCGAGATACCCGCGAGACTCCTTCACTTCTTCAAATGCTTGAGTCTTCAACACTCTTTCTCTCACACACCCCTTACATCAAGTCTCATAACAAATACAGGGTTTAAACGATTGAACATAATTACAATCAAATTTGGCACGGAATAAAAGCCAACAAATACACAGTTGTAAATTACAACTTTACAATCTCCCCCTTTGGCTATTCCGTGACAAAACCCTAAAACAGACTCTAGACTTAAACGTGAGTTTGGGAATAAAGGCAAAACTCACTCACACCTAATTCTAGATTCTGATAAGCTCTTGAACATATGAACAAGTATCTCCTGAAATACAACAACACAATAATATCATTGCATGTAGAAAACTTGAAATGCATATGGAGCAATAATAACAAGATCAAGCTAAATGAAATAGAGACACTAGATCATGGCAAGATCAAACAAGTAATCACTATACACAAGCAATTACTATGTTCATTCACACATGAAATGAACATCTGGATATGCAAATGATAAGCTCATTTGAAGATAATCATTTGCAACTCCAACACTCAACCAATGTGAAATACACGAAGTATTTGCATCTAGGAACAGTCCTACTAAGGCACAAGAGTGTTCATCACTCAACCAATGCATAGAACGTATATGCATCTAGGAACAATCCTACAAGGGCACAAGAGTGATGTACTTGAAGTAAAATGCATGACATTGAACAACAAGCAAACATGCAAAAAGGTTGCATAAGCATGGTATAGCAAATGCATGGCACAAACCACAAAGACCTACAAATTATGCATGCAACAAACCCTAAAAGCTTACAAAAGCAACATGGGTACTAGTAAAAATGCCACATAGCACATATGCCACAAAGCATAGAAAAAAAACAAACTTCTGAAAATATACTGAAATTAATACTGAAGTTAAAAACATAAGTGTTAGAAGTATAGACTTAAAACAGTAAGACATTAACTATAAACCAATTATAAACCAAAAAAAACTTAGTAAACCCGTCTGCAAAACCAATAACCAATAGTTGCTGTAAATATGTTTCTAAGCTATGCTCCCCCTAAGGCTGTGCAGGCTCTTGTTCATCAGCTCCCCCTCAAAATTTTCTCCCCCTTTTTGACCGGAATGGCCAAAGGACTAGAACTGGTCGGATTCGGAGTCTGAACCATGTGTAGGGGATAAGCTCTGAATCTGAGCTGATAATGTGGTGATCTGCTCCTGGAGATATGCAAGCTGATCCGCTGTGTGCTGTACGTGAGTGTCAAGCACTGTAGACATGTGATCCATCTTGGCTAGGATCTGATCAAGCTTGCTGAGACCCTGTGGTTGTGCTGGAGCAGAAGATGATGGCTGTGCAGTCTCTTGAGCAGAAGTGAACCTCTCAATCTCCTCCTCTGTATCCCCACCCTCATCTGGGACATCCTGAGGCACACTCCTAGGCGGTGGAATGAGATGAGGACCAGTCTTGGGGCCTTTAATGTGTGCTGTGCTCCGAGTCAGAGTGTTTGCACCAATGGGGTAATCCCTCTGAACAACAGTGAGTCCACTAGGGAATTTCAGCTTTGTCTTGGCAATGAGCCCCATGATCAATGAAGGAAAGGGCATTATGGTTCTGGAGTTTTGCTTCGTAATGCTCTTTTTCAGGATGTGGAAGATGTGGCTGCAGATATCAATTTTCTTGTGAGTAAAGAGGTCGTAGAGAAACCTCGTCCTTGGAGCCGAGAGAGTGGTAAGGTTGGTGACCGGATACAGGTTATGGATCATGACATAGCTGAGAGTTCTCATTTCTGGAGAGAACTTGAGAGTATCGATTGATGATTTCTTTGGAACTCCACCAAGAGCTGAAATCATCTCCGTGATATGCCCCAATCTTTCATCATACTGAACTGTCATCGGCTGTGAGGGAGGACGTATCTCCAAAAAGTCTTGAATGCTGTCCCTTGTGATCTCAAATTCCTTGTGCCTCACCCAGCAAAGAATCTTATTCTCTTCCACCTCAGCATTGGAGAAGAATTCTCTGATTATCTCTGAGTACACAGTTCCAATTGGATTCAACAGTTTGGTCCAAGTCCGTTCTTTGAATGCATCTGGAATGCATGTGTTCTCAAGCTCTTCCAACTGAACCACCCTTTCCATGACAATGGTTGCTCTCTTGTAGCAATCATTGTACTTCATATCTGCCTCTGCGGATTTGAAGTTATCGGAGTCAGTACGAGCACGCTTGGGAGCCTTCTTCTTGGAACCCGCATGCTTGGTGGGAGACATCTGCACAAGTGGACACAACACATAGAGCACAAGTACACACACCATAAGAACAAAACTTGATTAGATTCAAGTTAGTTTACATCAAATGATATTCTTCCAAAACAGAGTAAGGTGCAAAAACAGAGCATTTCCAAAACAATCAGAGCAAGCTATATCACAAACTTCATTAAACTATAACACAAATGCACTGGAAAAACAAGACATTTTGCATGAAACTTAAATCAGTGTGCAAGTGTGTGAGTCTGTGTGAATGCAAGTGTGTGTGACATGAGATGCAATGCCTAGAGAGTGCCTAGGTGTTTGCCAAGTGAGTGCAACATAAGCAAAGTGAATAAACCATACAGTTAATGATCAAACCAAGTGCAATTAAGTCAAACAAGTGAAAGTCCATGTATATGAAATCACTTGATTCCATTTTAGTACAGCAAATTTCACTTGTACATTTTGACGAACACTTTGCGTGCACACAAGCAAATATGATATGTATAATGCATGAACATGGAGAAAATATGCCTAAATACACTTAAAAATGCCACAAGGGGCCAACACAGATGCAACAATATCACAAGAAACAACACCCAATTAAAGATTTGGCAAAAACAACACTCAATTTTGAAAAACAACCCAAAATTTCGAAAATCCCCAATTATCACAACCCTAACCAAAAATTCTGCAAAAACTATGTAAAATCTTAAAAAGAAATGATTGATCAACATACCTTGAAGAAGAAAATGCAGAAAAAGTCTTGATTTGGAAAGGGATTTGATGGAATAGTGTTTTTGGGTTGAGAGAGGTTCGAAGAAATGAAGGGAGGGAAGTTTTTATGTTTTGAAAAACTGTCACATCAGCCCTATAAAACTGAAAACACGCGTTTTTCACGGGATAGGGAGCCGCGAGACAGTCGCGAGACAACCGCGAAAGGTGCCACTGAAGCACAAAATTTTCGCGAGAAGCTCTAGGTCGCGATACAGTCGCGAGATTCTCTGTCTGATTTTAAAAAAATCAGTTTTTGCCAAACAGCATTTCGCGAGAAGCTGTTGGTCGCGAGACAGTCGCGAGACAGTCGCGAAAATCTCTGAGTGACAAGAAAGAACAACTATTTTCCCTCAAACCTTTTCGCGGGAAGCTTCTTAGTCGCGAGCTTCTCGCGAGAAAGCCACTGAACCAGTTTCTGATGACAAACACACAAAATTCATTTTGACCAAAAAGAAACATAAGAAAGTCTAAAATCACTTTCAAAAACAAATAAAACTCACAAAAATCTTTTTGGATTTGATCAACAAAGATTGAGCATGTGAAACACATTTAATCAAGTACAATCACACAAATGATTATGACATTCATAGAACATAGACTTGTGTGTTGTGTGTGGATATCAAAAATGAGATAGTCCTTAGTCCAATGTGAAGCTTCAATGATCAATTCAATCAAGGCATACACAACTAGCACTAGATTATGTGACCTATCTCAATTATAAAAACATGCGTATATGACCTCCCACACGAACTTGACAACATTTCATTGAAGCTTTTCATTTGGCTCCGTATTTAACATATCATTTGCAACTTTTGAGCAAAGAGAATCTCATTTAGAGAAAGATGCCTGAAATTTTTGATATTTCAATTGATGAGTTAGCCTTTGGCTTTTTGGGCATCATACATTTTTATTTTGGTCGCTTTCCCTTTTTCCTAGTCGAATACTAGTTTGTGCGACAGGCTTTTGCAGCTCTATATCTCTTTTCATTTGGAGATTTACATTTAGAGAGCTCTTTTAAGCAAAAAAAATAAAAGTGGGAAGATATATAGGCATGAGTCTATGCATGTCTCAAGATCAACACAACCATTCACTAATCATTCATGACAAGGTTGAAGATCTATTTACAACCGTCACATAGATTTCATAATTTCTTCCACTATGATATGAGTGCATGAGGGACAAGCTAAGCTCGTTGAATGCACAAAGCCATAAGTACAAAGGTACAAGGCAAAACATATTTTGAGACAAAACTCAACAAAGTGATCAAACTTTTTAGATTTTATAATTTTTATGGGTTTTTGAATTTTTGAAACACACCCAAAACAAAACAAGAAAAGAAAGATCAACAATAACAAGTGCAAACCATGAAAGTAATGCATGATACAATGCAACCACGAATGTCCCTAAACATGGAAAGAATTAATGCATGGACATATTATAGTGCTTATGCATGAGTACCTCTCTTCACCCACACGTCACGTGCGTTTGGGGTGATATCCTTGACGGATTGGGTACGAGAGTTGGGACTTTCAAACCTCCTGGTGAAACTCTCCAAGCAAGTGGTGAAGGCACCGATCATCTTCATCACGTCTGTCACCCCGGCATCACGAGTTTGGCTTCTTGAGTTCTCACCACCCCAAGCTCTATTGTCATTCCTTCTTCCACGTGATCAAGGAATGCTTGCATTATTGTCTGCTCTCAATTTTTGACAGTTGGGTCTGGTGTGTCCTTGCAATCCGCAATAGTGACACACATAATCCGTTCTAGGACCCCGTTGAGGTCTTGAGAAAGATCTTGCTCTGGTTTCGTGTCTACCTCCAGCTTGATTTTGGGGCTTATTCATCATCCGTTGCTCAATTACATTCTTCTTTTCAACCTTAACATTCTCAGGAACGGCCTCCTCTACAATTGGTTCTACGGCCTTTACAAATTTCACTTCTTTGGTAGCTTTGACTGATGAGCTACTCCCTCCGGTATATCCCAATCCAGACTTGTCTGAGGAATGTTTTTGGGATGAGATAACATCATCCAACTTTCTGGAGGAGACCCTTTCTATCTTTGCTTGCGCTTGCACCACCTCTTGTTCAAGAAATCTGATCTTCAAGTATGCTTCTGATAGCTCACCATTCAGTCCTTCTATTTCGCATTTGGCCTCCTTATATCTGATCATGAGACTTCGGTAGTCTTCCTCTGCTTTCTTCATTTTTCTCACAGCTGCCTTGGCTATTCTTGCATATTCCCCTGACTTCTCAAGAAGTGAGGAGTAATTCTCTTGAAGATTAGCCGTATTTTCTTCCTCTTCAGCGTCTGATTCTTCCACAACTCCAGCAGATTCTGAATCAGAATGCTCACCAAGTTCCTTCTCAAGTGCACCCAAGTCGTCCGAGGAGTCTTCATGAGCAATGGTCATGAAAGCGGAGTAGTTTCCCTCACCGTCACAGCTCTCTTCCGAGTCAAAATCAGAAGATTCAGAGTCACTGAGAGTTGTAGCATATGCTTTTCCTTTTCCCCTCAGAAAATTCGGACACTCCTTCTTTAGATGTCCATGACCATTGCATTCATAGCACACAATGTCTGGAAAAGGTTGATAGTCCTTTCCTTCTTTTCTCTTAAACTCTTTCTTATCACCTCTTGAATGAGAGAACTTTTCTCTATTGAACGGTTTCCCACTGTTCTTCATTTTCAGAAACTTGCGGAAGTTCTTTGCAAGATATGCTACTTCTTTCTCAACTTCATCTTCTTCGGAGGAATCATTTATTCTTTCGGTGATGGTTTTAAGTGCAAGCAATTTGCTCGTCTTATGGGAAGGCAGTCCCAGCTCATACGTTTGGAGAGACCCGATCAGCTCTTGAATCTTAATCTCATCCAAGTCTTTGCTTTCTTCTATGGCTGTAACCTTTGCTCTAAAACTTTCAGGCAAGGACCTCAATATTTTTCTCACCACCTTAGTATCTTCAATCTTCTCCCCAAGATTGAGTTTAGCAATGACAATTTCATTGAGCTTCCCATAGAATGAATCAAATGGTTCATCATCACTCATCTTGAGTTCTTCAAATTTGGTGGTGAGCATCTGATGCTTTGTATCCTTGACTTTCTTTGTACCCTCATAGGTAGTCTCCAAAATCTCCCAAGCTTCCTTGGCTACTGTCATATGAGATATCCTGTGGAATTCATCAGGGGACACACCACAAAAGATAGCATTTAAAGCTTTACTGTTAGCATTTGCTGCCGCAAGGGCTGCCTTATCCCAAGTGGACTTAGGAGCCTCCGGCTTGGTCCAACCTATCTCAACCGCATCCCAAACGGTATCATCGATAGAGCATAAGAATGCTCTCATTCTAACTTTCCAGAATGCATAATTGATTCCATCAAAAAATGGTGGAACATTGAGCGATTGAGACCGGTCCATCTCAAGAAGGGTCAAGGATCACACTTAGGTAATTAAACCTCAACAAATGTACCCGCTCTGATACCAATTGAAAGTTCGAAAATGTGTTGAAAACACACGAGCGGTTTAGACCCCCAAATTCAAATTACGGCTTGGTTGATTTTACACTAACTTAATAACAAGTGCAGAATAGTGTAAACACAAGCGTATAAACAAACAACTACTCTAATCCATAATTTAAAGCAACTCAGCAGTAAAAATGAAATGAACAAGAGTAGGGAAGAAGGATGCAAACACAAATAACACCGAGACGTGTTATCGAAGAGGAAACCGAAGAACTCGGCGAAAAACCTCTCCGCCGCCTTCCAAGCGGAAATCGATCCACTAGACAATCAGTTGGGATACATGGATTAGCAAAAGACCCTCCAAGCCTAGTCTACCCAATGTACCTAAGCCCTCCAAGCTCCTACTCCAACAAGGCTTTTCGGAACCGTGTCTTGTCCTAGTTATCCGGATCCCGCAACAAGCTCCATATTACATCTGCCATTCAAGGCTCCTTCCTATACTTCCCAGCAGCACCAAAACGTCACTCAGCACTCTCAAAGGTGTGTCAAGTGTTTGGGCTATCAACCTCTCAAAGATATGGACAATGGAGAGGGAAGGGTTGAGGAGATACCACAAGCAAATTGTTTAGAGAAGGTGGGGAAGACAATCTCTAATTACCAATGTGTTTGGCTAGGGTTTTCTCTCTGAAGCATCCCTCAACAAATGTGGGTAATGATGGTATATGTAGGAGGGGTGCAAAAGGTGTGACTCAAAAAGTACAGGCTGGCAGAACAGCTAGTCTCGCGGGTGTCTCGCGGGAAGACCTTACCCGCGAGATACTCGCGAGACACAGTTGTCTCCACCTGGCATGACTCTTCGCATTCCAGCATGTGCCTGGCACATGTTTCACTTCGCGGGAAGCTTGGTCGCGATATACCCACGAGATACCCGCGAGACTCCTTCACTTCTTCAAATGCTTGAGTCTTCAACACTCTTTCTCTCACACACCCCTTACATCAAGTCCCACAACAAATACAGGGTTTAAACGATTGAATTGACCAGTGAACAGTGCAGTCTTTGTTACTCCAACTAACAGAAAGCCTGCAAAGGTAACTAATGGGACGAGCCCTTAGACATAAGTTCAGATGACCGACAAGTGGACGGCAGAGATCAACTAAACAAAACTATATAACAGATAGAACCCCCAACGTAAAAGGAGGATGGGAGGTGAGGACCCTTGAGGAGAGATGAAAAAGGGATTTTCAGGGTGTCCAAGGACAACCCTTGTATATGTCAGTTCTAAGGAAAGAAATCTTCGGGCTGGGCTGAGAACGAACTTTCTTCACGAACACTTAGCCAAAGTCATTGTTATTATCCTCACAAACACTTAATCAAATTCCTTTGTTATTATTCCTATGAATCTCACGTCGACCATTGCTCGCTTTGCTGGTACTTAGCCCTTCTACCCATGCTTTACGAATTTATTGTACGGGGGCCACCTGAAAAACAGGACCCTACAATTGGCACCGTCTGTGGGAAGGACTTGTGCACTAGCAAGTGCGATGGCTGGTGTGAAAAGATCAAGAGCAACACTTCTAAAAACAAAAAAACAAAACAAAAAAAACAATACAGCGTGCAGCAACAACATTCACTCAGAAGGCAACGATCACAAGAAACAAAAAGATGCAAAAAATAAAATGAGATGAAATGAGTCTATTTCTTTATTAATATATGAAGAAAAAGTTACATCTTACAATTGATGCCCATGCAGGCTTGTTCTAAAGCTAACTACAAAGAAAAACGCCTAACAAGACTGGTGGAGAAGCAAGAGAAAAGGAAAAGATGAAAAGCCTAGGCTGGCTTGTTTCAAAGCCATGCCCAGTGGTGGAGGAAGAAGTGGAGACAGGCCTATGTTAAGACCATCCACAGCTCCCCAACCACCACTTGCGGCGGAAGGAAGGAGAAGGAAGGAGAAGGAAGAAGAGGTCGCGGCGCCTGATGGTTCCACCTCTCGTTTCCGCCTGGTTTTCCTTCCATCCCCATCACTGCCAGCTTGGAGGGTTGATAGATCCAAGTCCAGGGGAGGGAGGTTACGTTCTTTCTGAATCCCCCTCCAAACAGCAAGGAGGGTTCCACCTCTGGCTAGGTTGAAAAGAAGAAGAATCTTCGGCCTTCTCCTACCCCAACCCCAGCATGACGTCTAGGGTCGGGGTGCCATCCTCGGCTCCTGAAAGGGGCTAGGCTTCCTCGTAACCGCCCTTTCCAAGGGCCAATTCATTTTGTGGGGCACAAACTACTATTTTTGCAGAACCCTTGAACAATGTGTTTGTGAAATTTGAATTCAGATCTTTGTGGAGTTTGAAGAAAAGGGTTGTCCCAGAAATGCCTTATATAGAAGGCAAAAATTGGTGAGAGCCAGCTCGCACAAAATCCTAGGGAAAGATTATCGGAGGTAATAACTCCGCCCAATTTCCAAGGGGCTTATCCATCGCTAGATCCTCGTAAATCCGCCAGGACATTAACGAGGAGGCGCCTCATTAACGAGGAGACACCGAAGCGTCAAGCGCGTTACTCAAACAGCCCTAGGGACGCCTCGTAATCAAAAGAGGCACGCCAAACGAAGAGGCTAGACCAGAGTAGGGTCCCCTCCTCGGCGGAACAAGTTAGAAAACTAGGTACTGGACAGAACCAAGGCCTTGCATGGTCCTCGGACTCAAGTCTCTGGGAAAACCAGCTACTTCAGACGGAGAACTAAGGGTTAGACAGAACCTAGACATTGCATGGTCCTCGAACCCAAGCCTCTGGGGAAACTAGCTACTTAAAAAAAGAAAACTAGGTACTTGACAGAACCAAGGCCTTGCATGGTCCTCAAACTCAAGCCTCTGAGGAAACCAGCTACTACAGACGAAGAACTAAGGGTTAGACAGAACCTAGGCATTGCATGGTTCTCGGACCCAAGCCTCTGGGGAAACTAGCTACTTAAAAAAAGAAAACTAGGTACTAGACAAAACCAAGGCCTTGCATGGTCCTTAGACTCAAGCCTCTGGGGAAATCAGTTACTTCAGACGGAGAACTAAGGGTTAGACAGAACCTAGGCATTGCATGGTCCTTAGACCCAAGCCTCTGGGGAAACTAGCTACTAAAAAAAAGAAAACTAGGTATTGGACAGAACTAAGGCCTTGCATGGTCCTCAGACTCAAGCCTTTAGGGAAACCAGCTACTTCAGACGGAGAACTAAGGGTTAGACAGAACCTAGGCATTGCATGGTCCTCGGACCCAAGCCTCTGGGGAAACTAGCTACTTAAAAAAAGAAAACTAGGTACTAGACAAAACCAAGGCCTTGCATGGTCCTCGGACTCAAGCCTCTAGGGAAACCAGCTACTTCAGACGGAGAACTAAGGGTTAGACAGAACCTAGGCATTGCATGGTCCTCGGACCCAAGCCTCTGGGGAAACTAGCTACTAAAAAAAAGAAAACTAGATACTAGACAGAACCAAGGCCTTGCATGGTCCTCGGACTCAAGCCTCTGGGGAAACCAGCTACTTCAGACGGAGAACTAAGGGTTAGACAGAACCTAGGCATTGCATGGTCCTCGGACCCAAGCCTCTAGGGAAACTAGCTACTTAAAAAAAGAAAACTAGGTACTGGACAGAACCAAGACCTTGCATGGTCCTCAGACTCAAGCCTCTGGGGAAACCAGCTACTTCAGACGGAGAACTAAGGGTTAGACAGAACCTAGGCATTGCATGGTCTTCGGACCCAAGCCTCTAGGGAAACTAGCTACTTAAAAAAAGAAAACTAGGTACTGGACAGAACCAAGGCCTTGCATGGTCCTCGGACTCAAGCCTCTGGGGAAACCAGCTACTACAGACGGAGAACTAAAGGTTAGACAGAACCTAGGCATTGCATGGTCCTCGGACCCAAGCCTCTGGGGAAACTAACTACTAAAATAAAAGAAAACTAGGTACTGGACAGAACCAAGGCCTTGCATGGTCTTCGGACTCAAGCCTCTGGGGAAACCAGCTACTTTAGACGGAGAACTAAGGGTTAGATAGAACCTAGGCATTGCATGGTCCTTGGACCCAAGCCTTTGGGGAAACTAGCTACTTAAAAAAAAAAAAAGAAAACTAAGTACTGGACAGAACCAAGGCCTTGCATGGTCCTCGAACTCAAGCCTTTGGGGAAACCAGCTATTTCAGACGGAGAACTAAGGGTTAGAAAGAACCTAGGCCTTACATGGTCCTCGGACTCAAACCTATGGGGAAACTAGTCACTATAGGACAATCTAAGCACTGGACAAAACCAGAGTTTTGTACTGACCGTAGGCCCAAACCTACGGCAAAGCCAACCCCTTTGGTGCTAAGTAATGAGCCCTGTTAGGAACGAAAACCAAGTAAAGCTGAGCACTAAAGCACAACAACTTAAACCTACCCATCCTAGAAGAACTAGCAAGGAACTCAGGCGGAAAAGTGTAGACTAGAAAGAGAAGAAGACTTACAGAAATAAGGAAAAATTCCTCGGGCGGGCCCTTTGTGCTAAAGAAAGTTACAGGGGCAGTTGAAAGGATGGTGATACTGACAGAAAAGCAAGGTTCGACAGGTCAAGACAATAGGCCCGAGAACGTCAAAATCCTCCTCCCCGCTCGAGAGGTCGGACAGCAGAATTTTGAGGGGCTATTATGGGGCCCCAAATATTTAGCAACCCCGGCCCACTCCACATCGAGCCCAAGGTCCACGCCGAAGAGAGGGCAGAATCCGAGGATAAACGGACGAGGCCCAAGTCGTCAAGGGACCTCGCCGAGGATGCCCACGTCCTCGGCAAGCCGACGTTGAAGGAGGGAAGCTGTCACTCGCTCATTAAATGCATGCCACCAACACTCTGGCCGCATTAATGGTGAATTGACCGGTGAACAATGCAGCCTTGATTACTCTAACTAACAGAAAGCCTGCAAAGGTGACTAATAGGACGAGCCCTCAGACATAAGTTCAGATGACCGACAAGTGGACGGCAGAGATCAACTAAACAAGACTATATAATAGATAGAACCCCCAACGTAAAAGGAGGATGGGAGGTGAGGACCCTTGAGGAGAGATGAAAAAGGGATTTTCAGGGTGTCTGGACAACCCTTGTATATGTCAGTTCTAAGGAAAGAGATCCTCGGACTGGGCCGAGAACGAACTTTCTTCACGAACACTTAGCCAAAGTCATTGTTATTATCCTCACAAACACTTAGTCAAATTCCTTTGTTATTATTCCTATGAATCTCACGTCGACCATTGTTCGCTTTGCTGGTGCTTAGCCCTTTTACCCATGCTCTACAAATTTATTGTACGGGGCCGGCCTGAAAAATGGGACCCTACACATATTATTATTATTATTTTTAAACATTTTTGGACAATGCCATCCAAACATATATATAATGCCTTAAGAAAACAATTGAAATATTTATCTAGCTGCATGTATGATGTAGGACAGAATCTATTAATTAATTTATGTAATTTGTTATTTTTTGTATTTTTATGTAATTTTCTTTATTTTAAGTTTAGGGCATTTGTTTCCTTGTTTTTAGGTGCATTTAATACTTTTTAGGTCAAATTTGATTCCTGTTATGGTTAGGTATTAATTATAAGTTATTTTAGAATATATTTTTTTGTCTATCAAGTTTTATGGAGCCTTTAAATAGGCTCCTAAGTCTGTAAATGTTTTTTTAACGATTATTCAATCAATAAAATTCAGACTTTTTGTCTTCCTATTTTCTGGTGGATTCCAGACCCCTTTCTCCTTGTAGATTTATGGAACTCTTGTGGATTCGAAATTATTTCCAGAAGTAAACATGTTTTTTTTTCTTGTTTTCTAGAAGTAGACGTGTTCTGCTTCTTGACTCTTCCATATCCTGCATCAGTTGGTATCAAAGTCTTGACTTATCTTGGTCTGGTGGCTAACGTATGAGACAGCAGCAATTATGGTGACAAAAAACTTAGCAAGTATTACGTGACGTACGGCTAGCACTGATAAATATCTTTGCGAGGATGCCATCGTTGGAGCATAGAAACAATATGGATAACTGTTGCAGAGACATAACTCACGGGCAACTTATTGGTAAGCAAATTTCATATAGGCCTTATAGAAGAATTGCAAGTTTTAATGGTTATTCCTATAAAGAAGATTTTTTTATTTTTTTTTTATTTTTTATTGGTTATTGGATCTAGAGGATTTATTTGACTATGAGAATATTTGTGATGAGAGAAAAGTTAAACTTGCTTTGTATAAACTTAGTGAATATGCCTTATATTGATGGGAACAATTACAATCTAATAGAATCTGACAAGGTGAAGACAAAATTCGTTCATGGCCAAAGATGAAAAGATGCTTGCTATCAACTTTTATTCTATGGA
Organism: Quercus glauca; assembly: GCA_023736055.1. Classification (NCBI taxonomy): domain Eukaryota; kingdom Viridiplantae; phylum Streptophyta; class Magnoliopsida; order Fagales; family Fagaceae; genus Quercus; species Quercus glauca. The sequence goes on from CM043319.1 coordinate 75,554,950, forward strand.
TTGTGATGAAATATTGTCATATACAAAATCATATTATTATTGGCGAAGAAGTTCATACTTGAATTATTTTGAAGAGCCATATATTCCACCATTAAAAGAAGAATTGCATGTTGAAGAAAATATTGTTCTTAAAGATTATTTAGAAGTCAAAGAACAAAATATAGAGATTTCTGAAGAAATTAATGAAGGTCTTGTTATGGAGGAAGATCCTAAAATCAAGATTATTGTGGAAGAGAATAATAAAGATCCTATTATAGAGAAAGATCTTGAAGTCAAGATGGTAGAGACCATTGAGGAAGAAATTGAAGAGAAAAGTTTCAAGTATCTCAATAAAATCAAATCATATGATTGTCAATCTCAAGATACTTTTATTTTGGTGGTAAGAGATACACTGGAATGTATTGATTTTATTGGGTTGATAGATTTGATTCGATTGTTAGTTCTTATTTGGTAAATCTCTAAAATTACATGAAGGCCAAGGAAAAAGAAATTCAAGTTGATTTGTTTATTCCATTGATGAGTGGCAAGTATGGATAGAAGATCAAGGGGCTCTAGCATTTGAAGTATTTGTTTGTTTGGAACATAAGATTTCAGATTTCAAAGATGAACTTGAGGATGAGTTTGTTTCAAGTGGAGGGGTCTAATGTAGGATAGAATCTACTAATTAATTTATGTAATTTTTTATTTTTGGTATTTTTATGTATTTTTCGTTATTTTAGGTTTTGGGTATTTATTTTCTTGTTTTTAGGTGCTTTTAGTTCTTTTTAGGTGAAATTTGGTTCCTATTATGGTTAGGTACTAATTAGGAGTTATTTTAGAATATATTTTCTTGACTGTCACGTTTTATGGAGCCCTTAAATAGCCCCTTAAGTCTGTAAATGTTTTTTTTAACAATTATTCAATCAATAAAATTCAGACTTATTGTCTCCCTATTTTCTGGTAGATTCCAAACCCCTTTCTCCTCGTGGATTCAAGGAACCCTCGTAGATTTGAGGAACCCTCGTGAATTTGAGGTTATTTTCAGAAGCAAACGTGTTTTGTTTCTTATTTTCTAGAAGTAGACATGTTCTTCTTCTTGACGCTTCCGCACCCTTCATCAATATAAACGTATTGAAATAAGTAAATATTTGTAAATATCAAATATTAAAGTACATACCAAGAAAATCTGGTTGCAATAAAATTAAAAACAGATATTTGAAATTATAGATATGTATGAAAATCATTCATGAGTGTGAAAAGAGTGAAATCGAAATATATCAATGAAATTGGCATAAATCATGGATGCTTATGCCAATTTTTTAACAATCTATGGCCAAAATAAATGGCTTTTCATAATAAAAGATAATTTTTCTTGGAGTAAGTGTTACTTAGCAATGACATGATATTCATAAAAGAGACTATTTACAAATGAGTGAATAATCAAACTTTGATGTGTATTCTTAAATTGAAAAAAAGTGTCAACCATAGTTGATATTAGATTATGAAGTTAGTTTTCAAGATTGTAAATTTCTTATATGTTTTTATTCTTTGCCAAATTAGTTATCTAATAGGGTATTTGTGATTTTGTTTTATGTTTTGGAATGTTGATATTATGTAGAAGTGAACTTATGTATATGTTTTAATTAGACTTTCAAAGGGTAGACTAGGCTTCTGTGTGTTTGCGCTATTTTGTTTTGGTTAGCAATGTTGGGGTTTGTATAATTTTATAATTATTGAACAAGTATTAATTTGTTAGGCTAAGTCCATTCATAATATGAGTGGTGAATTCAAAGTAATACATTCTACACTAAGTAATTTGTTGTTTGATTTACCAAATGGCAAATACATTTAAAAAAATATATATTCATGTGAAAAATACAGTTCAAACAAACCCAACCTGCAACCCGATTGATCCGAACCATTTCTAACCCTAACCTGTTTTTGACTAGAACTTGATTGACTCGACTCGAACTCGACCCATCCAGCCTTTTTTGCCGCTACTACGTGCAATTACCCCTTGACTTATGAGAGCAGTTTAAAAAGTTTAAAAATAAAAAGGTAAGAAAGTGAAGGTGCAAAATTCCAGGGCTAAGATTAAGAGTTAACTTTTCAAGTTTTAATCTTATCCCTTAAAAGAGTTTGCATGGTACAATAGTCCTAACTAAGGGTGTTCGCTGTGCGTTGTGGTGTGGTGCAATTTTTGGCCATTTTTAGCACCGCACTTTACGGTGCAGTATAACCAAAACCATAATCACACCGCACCTCACTTTTGTGCTACATGTGTGATGTGGTGCAATGTAGTGCAGTTTAGAGTTTAGCCAAAACCATAACTGCACCGCACCTCATTTTTGTGGTCATATGTGCAGTGCAATGTATAAGATGCAGTTTGAAGTGTAGTATATTTTTCCAAGTTTGGGCTTTTCTTGCCAGCCTAAAACTGATTTTTCCCTTTGTTTTAGGCCAAGTTTTAAATTATTAAGCTAGTTTTTCTTTATTTTGGGTTGGCTTTCCTAATCAACACTTGCTTAGGTTTGTTGAGGTTCAAAACTTAATCACAACCCAAGGCCCAAAAAGGCATAATACATTAGGCTAACTTCACGGGAAATAAAGCTAAAAAAATAAAAGAGCTGAGCTCCTTTAATAAAGAGAAAAGGAAAAGAAAAGAAGAAAAGGATGAAGTCCAACGATTGGGATCCAAAGACCCATGAAGGATAAAGGCTTTAAAATCCATGAAGCAAAGGGAAGCCCAGCCGGCCAAAATCAATAAGCCAAAAGAAGCCCAATAGGGAGAACTGGGCCGGGATCCCAGAGACTGCCAGAGCCTGGGGATCCCTGTGACGCACAACACAGTCTAAATAAGATTGAAACAGTTACGAAGGACAAACGGGTCTCCAGTATCCAATCGTGCAGTGAGGAATTAGAACATATAAAGCAAGCATTCATGAACAAAGGAGCTGTACCACAAGGAACCAAGAATGAGAAAAACCATAAGTAGAAGTGGCTGTAAGGGAGCTTTCAATCTAGCAGTAAGAGATTCCAACTATTTGGGAAAAATGACAAATATAGAAGGCAGCCAAAAAAGCTGAAGAAGGTGAAGATGGCTAAATAGCTAAGGTCAGCAGCCTGAAGGGAGCTTGGAATGGAAAGTCAGCTAGGGGCTTTCAGCTTAGTCGCACCAAAAGAAAGAAATTATGAGAAAGAATGAAAGGACCAGCCCCTGGGCAACTGACATAGCATGAGCTCTAAGGGGCAAAAGAGAGAAATCATTAATACCCCGGAGCCCTAGAATCACACTATGAAAGGAAGAGAAAACCCATGTTGAAAGGGAGGATTTTTTTTGGAGTAGGAAGAATAACATAACGGAGCTATTAGAATTCTATAAAACTCAAGAAAAAATAAAGGGGCTTCTTTCGGTATCTCAAAAATAGCCATTATAGCACATACTCGGATTTAAAAAGATTCAAACTTTGCAAGTCTTAGAGGCTTGAATAGCCATCAAAGTCTGTAATTTTTAAACTTGTTTAAACCTTGTATCACGGCTTAGTGAGCACACTATAAACATGATCAAGGAAAATTAATAAAGTTCCTCTCATTAATCCTGGGATCCCTAACCATTGTTCCATTTATTTCTTAATTATTTTGCATTTCCTTTGCTGTTTTCATTGTCATTCAATACATATATTCCTACTTGTTAGTTTATTTGTATTGTAGGAAGCTTGTCCTGTGCACCACTTGGTTCTTAAATAGCTCATTAGCTGCGGTGAACCAAGCCTAGTCACCAAAACACAATCAATAGGCCCAGGATCCTTAGGCCTGCGTGCTGAAGAAAAAGGCACTCTCACAAGGTTATTAAACTTTTTTTTTTTTTTGGTTGAAAACTAAGGTTATTAAACTATCAGTAATATATTTAATATTAAAACAATAAATATATTAATATATAGAGAGGGTGCAGTGTGGTGCGGTTTGTGCAATTTTCTTACTATAAAACTGCAAACTACACTGCATCATATGATATAGTGCATTGTTAGTTACGGTGCGGTGCAGTTATGCCATTTTGAGGGTGGATTTGGTGCGGTTTTTTCGATTTATGTGGTTTGGTAAACACTCTTAGTCCTAACTATTGGCTATTGCACTGAATCTCAATCCAAGTTCCATGTACTTTCATACCTAAATTTGTATATAAAAAGTCGCCAGCAATCATCGGGATCCAATCGTTGAGGAAAAGTTGAGATCTCATAACTTAAGTGAGGGTTAAAATCCTGTATCCAACCAAAAACATGAGTTTGGAATTTTCAATACACATGGGAAAGGTTAGGAATCCCATGACACATGTTCACAACAATACCTTATATAAATTGGGTAATCGATATTAGGTTTTTGGGTGCAATGTCTCATTAGATCATGTCTATGTTGAACAAAATAGAGGACGAGACGTGCTAAAAAAACACACGGCAACCAAGATACCAATTAGTTTTTTATATAGTCAGGGATTGAATTTTAGATCTTTTATTCAACCATAAAAAAACTTTACCGATTGAACTAATTGGAACCCCTACACATGACAAACTTCAGGAAAGGTGGATTGCCCTTGCTATAATGTGCATGAAGACTGTGTTATACTCAATCCTCATAAATGGTGTACCAAAAGGCTGTATCAACCCTACTAGGGGGCTTCGTCAAGGAGACCCCATCTCCCCCTATCTTTTTTTGCTGTGTGCCAAGGGTCTGTCAGTTATGATTCGAAGGGAGGTGAGTTTGGGGATTGAAGGGAGTCTAGGTGTGTAGAAAGGCCCCTCATATTTCTCATTTGTTATTTGCCGGTGATAGTATCCTTTTCTGTAGAGCTTCCATGGAGGAGAGCAACCGAGTGATCAAGGTTTTGTCAAATTATGAAAGGGATTCAAGACAAAAATTGAATAAGGAGAAAACCTCGCTCTTTTTTAGTAAAAACACGAAGAGAGAGGTGTAAGAAGGCGTGAAAAATCTCTTTGGGGCACAAATTATACAGCAGCAAGAAAAATATTTGGGGCTGCCCCCAATGATAGGGAAAGGAAAAAAGAAAACCTTTAATTGATTGAAGGACCAAGTGGGAAGAAGGATAGCCAAATGGAAGGGCAAACTATTATCAAATGCAGGTAAAGAAATCCTCATCAAAGCGGTGGCCCAAGCCACCCCCACATACACTATGAGTTGTTTTAAGCTCCCGAATTCCCTATGTCGAGAACTAAACACTATAGTGAGTAGTTTTTGGTGGGGGTAGAAAGGTAGCGAGAGGAAAATGGCCTGGGTCTCTTCAGAAAGAATGTGTACTAAGAAAGTGGATGGAGGAATGGGATTCAAGGACTTAGAGGCATTTAATTAGCCCTTCTTGCAAAACAAGGCTGGTGGCTGCTCTAAAACACCTCCTCCCTCCTCTACAAAGTATACAAAGCCAGGTACTTTGAGAATTCCTACTTCATGAATGCTCAATTGGGGAAAAACCCTTCCTACGCATGGCATAGTATCTTGGCTGCAAGAGGTATCATTGAGAAAGGTCTGAGATGGAGTATTAGGAATGGCAGGATGGTCAATATTTGGAAGGATAGGTGGCTCCCAACTCCTGTATCCTTCAAGGTGTGTAGCCCAAGAGGACAGGTTTCAGATGTAGAGATGGTGGCTAACCTATTGGACTATGAAAAGGGTATCTGGGACGCTAACAAGGTGAAAGGCACCTTCCTCCCCCATGAAGCTAATGCTGTGTTAGGTATTCCAATCAACCTAGGCCTTCCAGAGGATTCCTTAATTTGGGCATGGACCAATAATGGGAGATTCACAGTCAGAAGTGCTTATGGTGTTGCACTCCAAGCTCTCAAAGAAGGCAAACAAGTAGGGGATAGTTGGGATTGTTCGAACAGCTCAAAAATGACCAACATTTGGAAGTCAATCTAGAAGCTTCAATGCCCAAGCAAGATTAAATACTTCATGTGGAGGGCTTGCAAGAATATTTTGCCCACGAATCATTGCTTGGCCAGAAGGAAAGTGACGACTATGGATGGTTGTGTGTTTTGTGGTGAAAGCAAAACTTCAGGTCACACTCTATAGAGTTGTAAAGCAGCTGCTGAGGTGTGGAAGGAATCGAGTATAAAACTCCCTAACAGGATTTCACCACACAAAGATTTCATCGATGTAGTGTGGTTGATGAAGGAGTTTTCCGCGGATGTTGACTGGGAGTTGTTTGCGACTTTGGCCTGGGGAATATGGAAAAACCGGAACCTTGTCAAGCATGAAGGTAGTGCAAATTGGTTAAAACCATAACTAGGGAAGCAGGTAACTACATGGAGGAATTTCGACAAGGTAATGTTCCAATTACCACCAATCCCAAATAGGTGGGTCAGATCTAAACACCATGCCCCCCCCCCCCCCCCAAATGCGGGTGGTACAAGATTAACACCGACAAAGTTGTATTCAAAGATGCAAGGCACTGCGGTGTGGGAGTGGTAATCCGAAATGAGCAAGGACAACTGATGGGTGCAACGTGTAAGAAAATACCCTTCCCATTGGGGGCTCTGGAGGTGGAAGCAAAAGCTGTGGAAGAAGGAATTATTTTTGTAAGGGACCTTGGCCTTGGGGAAGTGATTGTGGAAGGTGATGCTTCAATTGTAATGTCTACTCTCTCGAAACCTAACCATACACCATGCTCAATCCAGAAAATTGTGGAAGGAGCAAGAACATGGTTGAAGACTTTTAAGGTGTGGAAGACCATGTCTGTAGACATAGTAATATTGCAGCCCATTTGCTTGCTAGGCATGCATGTAATGTTTTTGATAGTGTAATATAGGTTAAGGATACTCCACCCATGATTGCTGTCCAAATCTGTATGGATGTTTTACCTATGGGCTTAAGTCCCAAGTAATGAAATTTGGTTAGGTTTGATTAAAAAAAAAAAAAAAAAAAAACTGAGAACGCCTTCTAAGTATTTTTATATACAGTTATAAAGTCAGTTAACTCGCCGACTTTGAAATTTACAGCTCATTCTTTTATTCTCTTTCAATAAAATTTTTAAAAAATATCTTTCTTTAACCGACAGAGAAATCTCTTTGTACAGGAGTATCTATCTTTTGAAAGTGGAGTCCACATGTCAACCATATAATAAGTGCGTTGGGAAAGCCTATTTGCATATGACTAGCACTACTGGTGTCAGCTAGAGAATGATCTGATCTGTTATGCATACGCATAACAAACATATATTGGTTCACTCACCATATTCACACGATGCATGTGAAACATATATTCACCAAACATATATATTGGTTCACCATACACATAATTTGAACTTGCAAACACGAGACTCTGTCGGTAAGCCATGAGTTCAGTTGTAACAAACTCATTCCTAGATTTAAGTTCAATTGAGGTACCATAAAAAAAACTTGCGGCACTAACTTTTTATTCTAACCAAATTTGAGTCTCAACGCTTCAAATTTGAAAAGTTACTGGGGCAAAAAACGTGCTACTTGAAAATATTTTACTTTTCCTATTTTCACTAGTTTTCTTTGTTCGTTTGGTGTTCTCGTGCTTGAAGCCTTCCAAATTGAATATTTTTTCTTTTTTATATAACACTATTTTATGACAATTTTTTTTTTTGAGAAACTATTTTATGACACTATATAACACTATTTTATGACAATTTGATTGCAGTCAAACCGATGATCAAATTTTGTGACACAGCAAAAATTGCCAAGTGTCTACGTAGTTTTTATATATAATCATTTTGCAATATCAAGCTTCATTTTGAACCCAATATCGACCCGTTATCAAAACTTTTAAAGAGATCATCATCTTCTTCAATGTGAACTTCACTAGTCTCAATCAGACAATTGGACTTTTGGTCACCTTTTGATTAAGACTTGCTCAATCTTAGTCAAAATATTATGGTTTGCAAATTTGGATGTGGGATTGTGGAATTTGATTTTTTTGTGCTTTTTTTTTTTTTTTGGCTCAATCAAACCTTTTCAAACCCATCAACAGTTGGGAGCTTCCTTTGTACTCTTGAGGCAAAGTACTAAAAGGTTGAATTTTTCCATATGCTTTGTGTGCTTGTTGGGCACGCTGGTATATCTTTTGTTTAATTACTTGATTCAGACAAACTGTTTTCACATAGTGCTCTGTTTGTTTGAATGTTGGATATTGCTTGAAACTTGGGTGAAAATTTTGTCCTCTGGCAGTGGCACCATACCCCACAAAGTCCACAACGGTAATGTCAAAATGGAGAAAGATATTCATTTTTCATATAAATAGTATTATAGACTTACAGGCCAACATATAAAATATTTGAAGACATCAAATCAATAGGGCTGGATTCCTTTTCAGTACCATGGGAGGTGACTGACTGGTGAGTGGTGAGGACCACATTTGTCTTCTTTTCAGGCTATCACAATCAAAGTGCCTCCATTGCATTCCTTGGCAGACTATCAACAATTTGCAGCCCATCTTCTGAAGCAATCACTGCTGTGCACCTGTAGTTCAAAGATAAATGGAAGAGAAATTATTATGTTAAACCAAATTTTTTTTAAAGAAATAATCAATAGTTTATGCTAATGTATATCCTGTACAATTACAAACTACGCGGAGAGTTCAAGAAGAAAAGAAAACAAAAAAGAAAAAGGATGTTGACATATGTGAGTGGCAATTAGTCACAAAATTAGTCTATTTTTAGTCAATTTTACTCGCCTCCACTCTCTTTCTATTCCTTCGCAATCCAAACGGGCCATCAGAGTTGTTTAGCACATTTCTGCGACAATTCCGTATTTTAAATTTTCCAATTTATTATAAAAGCGTTTCATTGGTATGAGTGGTGTGATGAAATTTGGTCACGATGATCTTGACAGGATGACTATTTTTCTTTTCCTCATTTGCTATACTATTTTTCTTTTCATTGGTATGAGTGGTGTGATGAAATTTGGTCACCATGATCTTGACAGGATGACTTTTTTTCTTTTCCTCATTTGCTATGCTATTGTTTGTTCATTAAAATTCCATGCTGAAGATAAATCACTAGAATAGCCATGCTATATTTCTCCATAGGTGTCTTTAGCTACTGAAATCAGTCAGATGTCTCTCCATGTCTTATAATTATCTCAAGTAGTATAGGAAATTTGACAAAATAGGATTTGATCAAGCTTCTAATATAATAAAAAAGAAAGGGGGAATCAGAAAAATCATGCCATTTTTTATAGAGTTATAGGCAAATATTGGATCATAAAGGAACATCTTAATCTCTTCAACAAATTATTAAGCCGGGTAAAGCATATAAGGTTAGGAAATTTGAGAAGCTTGAACTAGATATTCAGAAATTACGCACATACTAATATAGATAAAGCTTTGAAAAATGAACTCAAGTGGGCACAATTCATACCATTAAGAAGAAAAAAAACCATGTCATGCCGTGCCAAGAGATATTAAATATTACTGATCTAATCTTGTAGATTACACAAATATGACTTCTAAATAATGTGATATACATTCAAAATGATTTATCATGATTATTTTGTTAGCAAAGCTATGATGATTGTTTTTCAGTATAGAACTTTACAATTACAAAATTAAGCAGTATCACACCCGCTAGCTATCAGCCTAAAGAATTTACTGACATGCATTTACGAACTTCTTTACAGGCACGCACATACTTTAACTAGTTAACAGGAAAAACTTCAAGTTCCTAGTTCAAAAAATGTCCTGTGTCATGGCAATAACACTTGATTGCTTACAGTAGTTATCTAACTATTTTTAGTTTATATGTTATACCATAAATTCTATTCATTGCAACATGTACAATCATATTTCAAAAGATCACTACAACCTCATGTCATAAATAAGGCATAGGTTCTTAGGCAACATAAGTTGAAGCATATCATGTGTACCACAATCCATCCAGAATCTAACATTTGTTTTGCAAAATATCATGATGTATTAATTCTTCAATGTGTGTGTGCATACTGTACATGTGTCGACATGTATTTGATTTGTGTGGAAACAAAGAAGAGTTTAAAAGGGAACAAGAATACTAACGGGAACTTGCTTATGACTCCATGGTCTACAACCCCATCGACTTTATCAAGGCTTTCAGCTACTTCAGCTGCATTTAAAATTCACTTTAAAAAATAGAGATTATCTAGAATGAAGAAACATGGATGAATAAATTAAAAGTTTGAACCATCATAAATGTAAAACCCACCAAGGCTTAGAATTGGAGATGTAAATATGAGATCGAGAACATTATGTCCTTCTTTAGTGACTAATGGGTTAATACCCCCTAGTGGATCTGCTTGCCCTATAGATGGTCTCCTCCATACCTGCAATTACAAAGCAAACACAAAAAAAGAATTTATAATTTTAATAGGAAAGATTTCATTCCATCAACTACTTCCTCCTTGTCTCCTAAACAATAATGAACATTTCAAAGGTTTACTACATTGGAAGCCTAGTAACTATTGTCTGTCATGGTTTCTTCCATAGAAAAGACCATTCGTTCACCCTTTAAAAAACTAAGTTAGTCTGCCTGTCACAAATTGTTAGAGGAAGCAACTAGCAATCTCCATGGACCACATTTCCTGTATGTAAGCCAACTGCTTATCAAAGTATGGTCAAGTGCAAATCAATGTCACTGCTGCAAACCAATGGGATTTTAGGGGCTCCAACGCCATATGTTACGAGTTGAATAGGAGAAGAAAATTTTATAATTTCCAATGTTTCGTTAGAGAAAATAATATTCAATTTAATGATATGTATGTATGCATCAATTTAGTAACACAATTTAAGCATACCTCAGCATCACCTAAAAACAGGTCATCGATCTTTTCAGCAATTTCCATCCAGTTGAGCTGAAACATGGTTTCAAATGTCTTATTCTGATCATTATCGCTTTGTATGTTTGAAACCAATAATGTGTATAACTTCTTACAGATTGAACTAAAACTGGAACAGCTCCATCTAAACCACCTTTATACTGGCTTTCTGTGATCATGAATGCAAGCTTGTTGGCTGCATTTAGTACAGACTGAAAGGAAAGGGAAAAAAAATGAAAAGGGAAATTTATCAGTAAGTATCTTGAAATAAGAACTAACCAGGAAACATGAATCCATGTGAACTCAAAATTTTCAGAGAGAGAACATTATACTTTACAGAAATAACTTAAATGGTTTCTAAAAATTTCCCATGCTAAAGCACAAGTTGGAGAGCCCCATTGAAACAGGAAACATAACAGTATTGTGCTCACCTTCTCTTGGAGTATTGACTCCTCACCTTGTAATCTCCTGCGTCCAATGACAGCGACAAGTGTTCCTTCTTCTATAATATCAGCATCATCAAATGCAAAATCAATCTACAAAATATCAAGTTATAAGTAATAACTTACTAAGTCTTAAATTTTAAAGATATCATAATTATCATGCACTCAGACACATGCAGTGACATTGGTCAAGGAAACTTCTCATAAATCTCTGAAACTAGTAAGCAAAGTTTGAAAAGAATGACATCTCACTTGCACTTCTCATATAAGAATTTTAACTCCTTTATGAACTTGTCATGAGTCAGTCTGTGTGTTAATTTTTTTTTTAAGAATTATACCTAAAAAAGAGGAAAGAATTGAAAAATCTTCTGGTCCACTGCAGTATCTGCTTTGGCAAAATTCACTAGGATATGTCTACACAATGTGTATGTTCAAACTATCATGTAAGATAATACTCACAAAACATAATAAAAAGGAAACTGATTTTATGTTTAAAATTTGTGCACACTTGAGAACAATCTTGGTACTGATTTAATGGAATTCCTGCCTTTGCAGCTTCACTTGCACTTCCAACGGACCTGAAGAAGAAGAAGAAGATATATGTGATAACAGAAACTGAAAAGAAGTAAACGCTTTGCACAAGGCCAAGACAAGAAGGAAATAAACATACAAACATTATACAACCTAGCTGAGAGCATAGAAATGAACCAAGGCAAAGTAGAATAGAAACGAAGCATCTTTTCTTTGAGCCATCAAGAATGAAGTTCTGCTCCAAAAATAAATGCTGGGGAATGAATAGAATCATTTAGTGCACTGCATGGTTTTTATCTCATCCTGGCTGCAAATAATGGAGCAGCTTGTGGATGAATTAAGCTGTTTTATTTGCACCATTTAATGAATCACAGATCAAATAGATCACAACACAATTATCTGCAGAGGAAACTTGGACCATGCAATATAATTACAACAGGACAGTCACCATAGGCAGCATAAGAACTTATTTTAGCAGACAGAAGAAATCAAAAGAGAAATGCTGCGTATAAAGGGAAAAATGGAGAAATTATGTTATAATTTTTAATTACATTTCTGATCAAGTATTACCATAACCAATGACATCGAAAAGATCAAACTTACGTAGGTACCCCTACTATATCTTTCAAACCACCAGCGCGAAGTTGCCGACCCATATATTGAATGGCCATACCAGAAGCACAACCAGAACCCAACCCAATAACCATGCCGCTTCTTATGTATCTATCCACCTAGAATACAAATCAGAGTCACAAACCAATATCACTTGAATTAATTCTTACATATCAGCAATCATGAATGGAAGAAACACAGACAGAGGTGCACCCCCCCTAGGTAATTTGCACTGGATAGGAGAAAAAATGTCAATTTTCCAAACACTTAAATGCAAATTTGCAATCCTATTTCTTCCAGCTCCTACTCTTTGATACATTTGGCTTCTTTTTCATATTTGCTTGTGAACCCATAAACCATAATTCCACTAGATATGACTCAAATAACAAAAGATGACCACCAATTTTCACTTAAATCATGTGCAGTAAAATCAGAAAGAGCAATATTCAAGCCGCATTTCAGGAATTCAAACACGTTTATGACAAATTTGTTAGAATATTGATGAAGTGAATAAATTAGTCATTTTTCCATTGTCTTAGGCTTTTGGAACAAGTGGGAATTTATTGAAAATCATAAAAATGGCACCAGAAAAACCATCATCTACATTTTTCTCTTCTAAAATCAAGCCACATAAACCCTCTCTATTATGATACACAATTTTCCTACTTTCTTCCACAACAAGACATTGAGTTCACAATCCTCACTTTTAGTTATCTGCATGTAGTTTATAGGACTTTTAGGCTGTTAATAGACTGAAAATTCACAAATGCAGAACATTGACAATATATTCCAGAACAGTAAACTTTTGTTAGGTTAAAACTTAAGATACAGTTTCTTAAGTTCCTGAATTAAATTCAACCACGTGGTTACATATTATCATTAAGTTGTCTTTGAAAAAGATAACACTATTTTTGTTGCATAGGTCAATACAACTATACAAGTATAAAACCATGAAATTGAATTCAATTGAGGTAGAATAGCACATAAGAAACTCTACAGTTTTGCCCTTTAGTTAATATTATAATTGATAAGTTACACACACCCAATAGGTTTGGTGGTGTCATTTGAGCTATCTAGAGCTAATTCTCAATAACACTACATAATATTAATGAGAAAATTGATGAGAACAAGTATAGAAACTAATTATTTACGTGAGGTTGGAGTTTACTTGGAATGGTAAATAACGAAACCCAATAAATTCAAATTTCTATATATTCTTTATCTTCTTCTACATTTTGATACCGAGACAGAACGATGAAAGGGGTTATGGGTTTGAATGGGGAATCAGACATACAGTGTGATGGGCTGCAAGGAGGAGAGTAGAGGCATCAGCGAGACTTGAACGAGTAACTTTGAGTAGAGAATTGTTCTTATTTCTTCGTCTTCTTCTTCTTCTGCCAATGCAATCAAATTCAAAAGCTGAGGGAAAATGCAAAAGCTTTAGGGAAGTTGATGATGATGATGATGATGCTGATGATGAAAGTAGTGATGCCATTCCTCTTCCCAACCAGGACTACCCTTTCAGTGTTTACGTATGTAGTAGCCTTTGTTTGTACTAACGGATAAGGAACATGTTTTTCTTTTGGTCGTGGATTATGGCACTACTGGATAAGGGATTTTTTTTTTTTTTTTGTTTAATGAAAGAAAGGGATAAAGGGCCGACCAGAGTAATTTTGTTATTTGGACATTATTATAGGAGCATTCTACCTATTTAGTTTGTTCTTTAAATGGTGAGTCATAACTGTTATTTTACTCTCTGGATGTTACTATAATAGCATTCTATCCATTCAATCTGATCCTACAAGTGATGAGTTATAGCTCTTACCCAAACCCCCCGAGAGCTCTAGTGAGCATTGAGGTGAAGGCATATGATTTTTCTTTTTAAGTGCTTTCCACTATAGGATTTGGACTTAAAACCTCAATCTCTCAAACCATTTTACAGTAAGCCCAAATCCATATACATATATATATATATATATATATATATGAGGTGAAGGCATATGATTTTTCTTTTTAATATATATGTGTGTATATGGATGTGGGCTTACTGTAAAATGGTTTGAGAGATTGAGGTTTTAAGTTCAAATCCTATAATGGAAAGCACTTAAAAAGAAAAATCATAAGCCTTCACCTCAATGCTCACTAGAGCTCTCGTGGGGTTTGGGTAAGAGCTATATATATATATATATATATATTGTAGGACTCAAATTGAATTGGACCTAAACAATAAAATTTGTAGAGTGTGGGTAGAAGGGCTAAGCACCAGCAAGGCTTGCAATGGTCGACGTGAAATTTGTAGGAATAATCATAAAGGAATTAGACTAAGTGTTTGTGAGTGTAATAACAATGGCTTTGGCTAAGTGTTCGTGAATAAAGTTCGTCCTCGGCCCCTGTCCGAGGACGTCTTTCCTTAGAACTGACAAATACAAGGGTTCTCCTCGGACACCCCTAAGACTCCCTTCCTCTTTCTCTTCCAGGGGGTCTCCTCCCCCCCTTTGGCGTTGAGGGCATTATCTATTATATAGTCTTATTTAGTTGATCTTTGCCGTCCACTTGTCAGTCACCTGAACTTATGTCTGAGAGTTTGTCCTATCAATCACCTTTGCAGGCTTTCTATTAGTTGAAGTAATCAAGGCTGCACTACTCACTGGTCAATTCACCATTAATGCGGCCAGAGTGTTGGTGGTATGCATTTAATGAGCGAGTGACAGCTTCCTTTCTTCAACATCGCCTCGCCAAGGAAGTGGGCATTCTCGGCGAGGCCCCTTGGTGACTTGGGCCTTGTCCGCTTACCTCGGATTATGCCCTCTCCTCAGGGTGGACCTTGGGTCCGATGTGGAGTGGGCCGAGGTTGCTAAGTATTTGGGACCCCACAATAGCCCCTCAAAATTCTGCTGTCCAGCCTCTCGGGCGGAGAGGAGGATTTTGACATTCTCGGGCCTATTTTCTTGGCCTGTCGAACCTTGCCTCTCTATCAGTGTCACCATCATTTCAACTGCCCCTGCAATTCTCTTTAGCACAAAGGGCCCACCCGAGGAGTTTTTCCTTATTTCTGTAAGTCTTCTTCTCTTTCTAGTATATGCTTTTCTGCCTGAGTTCCTTGCTAGTTCTTCTAGGATGGGTAGGTTTAAGTTGTTGTGTTTTAGCGCTCGGCTTTACTTGGTTTTCGTCCCTAGCAGGGATCATTGCTTAGCACCGAAGGGATTGGCTTTGCCATAGGTTTGGGCCTATGGTTAGTACAAAACCCTGATTCTGCCCAGTGCTTAGATCGTCCTATAGTGACTAGTTTCCCCAGAGGCTTGAGTCCGAGGACCATGCAAGGCCTTGGTTCTGTCTAATACCTAGTTTTCTTGTTTTAAGTGGTTAGTTTCCCTAGAGGCTTGAGCCCGAGGACCATGCAATGTCTAAGTTCTGTCTAACCCTTAGTTTTCTGTCTGAAGTAGCTGGTTTCCCCAGAGGCTTGAGTCCGAGGACCATGCAAGGCCTTAGTTCTGTCCAGTACCTAGTTTTCTTATTTTAAGTGGTTAGTTTCCCCAGAGGCTTGAGTCCGAGGACCATGCAATGCCTTGGTTCTGTCCAGTACCTAGTTTTCTTCTTTTAAGTGGTTAGTTTCCCCAGAGACTTGAGTCCGAGGACCATGCAATGCCTAGGTTCTGTCTAACACTTAATTTTTGGTCTGAAGTAGCTGGTTTCCCCAGAAGCTTGAGTCCGAGGACCATGCAAGGCCTTGGTTCTGTCCAGTACCTAGTTTTCTTCTTTTAAGTGGTTAGTTTCCCCAGAGGCTTGAGTCCGAGGACCATGCAATGCCTAGGTTCTGTCTAACACTTAATTTTTGGTCTGAAGTAGCTGGTTTCCCCAGAGGCTTAAGTCCGAGGACCATGCAAGGCCTTGGTTCTGTCCAGTACCTAGTTTTCTTCTTTTAAGTGGTTAGTTTCCCCAGAGGCTTGAGTCCGAGGACCATGCAATGCCTAAGTTCTGTCTAACACTTAATTTTTAGTCTGAAGTAGCTGGTTTCCCCAGAGGCTTAAGTCCGAGGACCATGCAAGGCCTTGGTTCTGTCCAGTACCTAGTTTTCTTCTTTTAAGTGGTTAATTTCCCCAGAGGCTTGAGTCGCTTGAGTCCGAGGACCATGCAAGGCCTTGGTTCTGTCCAGTACCTAGTTTTCTGACTTGCTCCGCCGAGGAGGGGACCTGCTCTGTTCTAGCCTCTTCGTTTGGCGTGCCTCTTCTGATTACGAGGCGTCCCTTGGGCTGTTCGAGTAACGCGTTTTGACCTTTCGATGCTTCCTCGTTAATGAGGTGCCTCCTCATTAATGTCCTTGCGGATTTACGAGGATTTAGCGGCGGATAAGCCCCTTGAAAATTGGGCGGAGTTATTGCCTCCGGTAATCTCTCCCTAGGATTTTGTGCGAGTTGGCTCTCTCCACTTTTCGCCTTCTATAAAAGGCATTTCTGGGACACCCTTTTCTTCAAACTTCACAAACATCTGAATTCAAATTTCACCAACACACTGTTCAGGGGCTGTGCAAAAATAGCAGTTTGTGCCCCATAAAATGAATTGGCCCTTGAAAAGGGCGGTTACGAGGAAACCTAGCCCCTTTCAGGAGCCGAGGATGGCACCCCGACCCTGGACATCATGCTGGGGTTGGGGTAGGAGGAGGCCAAAGATTCTTCTTCTTTTCAACCTAACAAGAGATGGAAACCTCCCTGCCGTTTGGAGGGTGATCTAGAAAGAACGTAACCTCCCTCCCCTGGATTTGGATCCGTCAGCCCTCCAAGCTGGCAGTGATGGGGTTGGGAGGGAAACCAGGCGGAACCGAGAGGTGGAGCCGTCCAGCGCCGCGGCCTCTTCTGCCTTCAACGTTGCCTTCGTTCCTTCAACGTTGCCTTCCTTCCTTCCTTCCTTTCCTCTTCTCTTGCTTCTCCACCAGCCTTGTCAGGCGTTTTTTCTTTGTAGTTAGCTTTAGAACAAGCTTGCATGGGCATCAATTGTAAGATGTAACTTTTTCTTCATATATTAATAAAGAAGTAGACCAATTTCATCTTTTTTATTTTTCGCATCTTTTTGTTTCTTGTGATTGTTGCCTTCTGAGTGAATGTTGTTGCTGCACGCTGTATTGTTTTTGTTTGTTTCTCTTTTTTTTTTAGAAGTGTTGCTCTCAATCTTTTCACACCAACCTCCGCACTTGCCAGTGCACAAGTCCTTCCCACAGACGACGCCAATTGTAGGGACTCAAATTGAATTGGACCTAAACAATAAAATTTGTAGAGTGTGGGTAGAAGGGCTAAGCACCAGCAAGGCTTGCAATGGTCGACGTGAAATTTGTAGGAATAATCATAAAGGAATTAGACTAAGTGTTTGTGAGTGTAATAACAATGGCTTTGGCTAAGTGTTCATGAATAAAGTTCGTCCTCGGCCCCTGTCCGAGGACGTCTTTTCTTAGAACTGACAAATACAAGGGTTCTCCTCGGACACCCCTAAGACTCCCTTCCTCTTTCTCTTCCAGGGGATCTCCTCCCCCCCCCCTTTGGCGTTGAGGGCATTATCTATTATATAGTCTTATTTAGTTGATCTTTGCCGTCCACTTGTTAGTCACCTGAACTTATGTCTGAGAGCTTGTTCTATCAATCACCTTTGCAGGCTTTCTATTAGTTGAAGTAATCAAGGCTGCACTGCTCACTGGTCAATTTACCATTAATGCGGCCAGAGTGTTGGTGGTATGCATTTAATGAGCGAGTGACAGCTTCCTTTCTTCAACGTCGCCTCGCCGAGGAAGTGGGCATCATCGGCGAGGCCCCTTGGTGACTTAGGCTTCGTCCGCTTACCTCGGATTATGCCCTCTCCTCGGCGTGGACCTTGGGTCTGATGTGGAGTGGATTGAGGTAGCTAAGTATTTGGAACCCCACATATATATATATATATATATATTTTTTTTTTTTTTTTTGAGGAAATTAGAACATCCGCCACTCTAATGGGGCTTGTCCAACCCAATGATTATTACTAGTTTTTAGTTTTTTTCCCCAATCTTGAATAAGATTGTTTCGTTTTTCCTTTCATTTAAAAATGTAAGGTTGAATTAAAAAAAAAAAAAAAAAAAACAGTACCTTCGCTAGGCTGGGTTGGGCTGGAGCCTAATAACTTTTATCTGGTATTGGGCTAACACTATCCAGCTCAAGCTCAAATCGGCCTAATCCAAGTTGATCCGGTAGTTCGTAGTTCGTAGTTCGTAGTTCGTTTTACTATACCGTGAGTTAGCTAACCTAACACACTTTGGGTTCACTAAAATGACATAAGAGCCTAATAAGGGAAATGAACCCAATAAAAACACTTTACATTGGCTTCCCTGTATATTAGCCAAAATGCCATTTAGCTACCATGCTTCCCCCAAAAAATAGATAACATTGTAACTTCTCCAAATAAATATTTTTTTCATTATATGAAAAGTGAATGTGAGTGTTTTGAAAAGTAGAAGAAAAGTGAATTTTTTGAAAAATGATTGAAATAATTTAAAATGAATAAAGAGAGAGTAATTAAATGAAATCGAGTTAGATTTTTTTTTTTTTTCAGCCAAAAAGAAATGAAATAGAATTTAGAGTAAAGAATAACATCAGTAGTCTACTGGTACTGGGTTAAAGACACAAGAAAAAAGAATAACATAGAGAAAGACAAAACATAAAATGATAAAAGTGAAGATAAAGAAGAAAAGAAATTCAAAAGTGAGAGGGGCAGAAATCAAAGAGTCAGAGATTAGAAACCGAGTGGAAGAGAAAATATGAAATAAAAGGGAAATGAAGAAGTGGCAGTATGAAACTGGAATGCCGAAATAAAGGCAAAGAAAGAAGTTGGGGTAGGTGGAGATATTTAATTATGAAGTGTCATGTTTCACTTTCCATTGGTTGATAGACTTTTTTTTTTTTCATTCAATGTGTGTTGTCCTTGCTGTGCTACATTGTTTGCATGCAATACAAGTTGTATTTAATTATTTATCCCATTTAAGTATATAAACATTAGTCATTGGTATTTTTTTTCTTTAAAAAAAAATTAGCAATTTAGCATTTTATTTCATAAATTTATATATAGTTATAAATAACCAAATAATTATATATTATATGAAAAATACATTTAATTGGATTTTTTTAGTCAATTTTTATATTTTTACTAATTAAAAATATTTATTATAATTTAAATAATTATTAAATTAATTATGACGTCATCATGGTTCAACCTCAGTTTAACCTCTAAAACTTTTGAACCTCTCCTTTTAATGATTCATTAAACGATCTAAATTTGAAAACCATGATCATTTGAGAATTGAGATGGTTTGGTTATGTTTAAGGGCACGGCTTCTGTCTAGTGCCTCCAGTGCACTGGACCCGTTGCGATCATGACACGTATTCATTCTCGAACACATGTCATGATCGCAGCGGGTCCAATGCCACAGAACACTGGACAAAAGCCGCACCCTATATTTAAAATAAAACGATTAATGTATTGGTTAAAAATAGTAAAAAAAATATGTCTATCAAAAAAGTAATAAATAGTATAACTTCAGATATAATAAAATAACGGAAAAGAATATATGTAACTAACTTTACTAATCTATTGAGAATTTATAACTAACCCTAAATAAAAAAAAAACATTGAGATTAAAGGTTGATTGTTTCTTCTTCATTATTTTTTTTTTCTTCTTATATTTTGTTGTTGTTGTTGTTACTTGATATTAATATTGATATTGATATTGATATTTCCGCGTTTATCTATC
Organism: Quercus glauca; assembly: GCA_023736055.1. NCBI lineage: Eukaryota > Viridiplantae > Streptophyta > Magnoliopsida > Fagales > Fagaceae > Quercus > Quercus glauca. The sequence continues at coordinate 75,575,097 of CM043319.1, forward strand.
TACCAGGAAATTCATCAAATATATATTTAGTGGGACAAATGAAATTGCTCAGATTTTTTTTTTTTTTTTCAGTGTTGATCAAAAAAAAATATATAAAGTTTTCAGTGAATAAAGACCACGTTTTCAGAAAACAAGAAGCTATCACACTTAAAGTCTTAAGACTGAAAACTTTGCTGAAACTGAAAACTTTTTGAGATCCGTTTATTTTGTTGAAACTAAATATTTTCTGCTCTAAAAGTACAGTAGATAAAGGTAAAAGTTAACTGAAATAGTACATTGGGACCCATAAATAATATCAAAAAGTGCAGTGAAACATATAAATAATAGTAAAAATAAGCTAAATAATAAAATAAATTCTCAAAAATAATTTTTAATAAAAACACACTTGAAAACGCGTGGCTGTTAGTTCGAAGGATTGCATATTGAAAATTTTGTGGAAGAAGAATGCTGTTTCTCCTCTTGACAATTGACCATCAATTTTTTTTTTTTTTTACTCTAGACTATTGACCATCTATTGTAGCGTGTGCAGGCCGTGCTTGGGTCTTCTCAGTCAAATTCCTAGTTCGAAGGATTGCATATTGAAAATTTTGTGGAAGAAGAATGCTGTTTCTCCTCTTGACAATTGACTATCAATTTTTTTTCGGACTCTAGACAATTGACCATCTATTGTAGCGTGTGCAGTCCATGCTTGAGTCTTCTCAGTCAAATTCCCATTATCTCTTAAAATTCCTCTCTGCCTCACATTGAAATCCATCTCTCCTACCCTTCTTTTAGATCTTCTCAACCTTTGTTGAGTTTGTTCATGAATTGCAATGGCTTTACTGACCAACAAAGCTTCTTCTTCTTCTTCTTCTTATATTCCTCTATGGAAGTATGATGTCTTTTTGAATTTTAGAGGTGAAGATACTCGATACGGTTTTACGAGTCATTTATATCAAGCTTTATGTGACAAGGGTTTTAATACATTCATTGATAGTAATCTTCAAAAAGGAGAAGAAATTTCAACAGAACTTCTCAAAGCCATTGAAATGTCAATGATTTTGATCATTGTATTTTCTGAAAACTACGCATTTTCTACATGGTGTTTAAATGAACTTGTCAAGATTCTTGAGTGTAGAAATTATGGCCAATTGGTTATTCCGATTTTTTATAAAGTGAATCCATCGGAAATACGTAAACAAGAGGGAAAGTTCAAATTAGCACTGGCTAATCATGAAGAAAAATTCAAGGATAACTTGGAGAAAGTTCAAAGGTGGAGGAAAGCTCTAACAAAGGCTACTGATTTGTCTGGATTGATTTACAAGGATAGGTATGTGTCTAACAACTATTCTTATGTGCTTTTGTTAGTATTAAACCTTTAATGGCTTTGTTCTGACCACTAAATGTTAAATTAAAAAAAAGTTTGTTTGTTTGTTTTTGTTTTTGTTTTTTAATTTTTTAATTTTTAATCTTATCTTCTACTACACATGGCAGGTAGTTAAGCTACAAAGGTCAATATAATAAATAAGAGAATTCAATATATAATAATGTTACCAATTAACTATTTTTTATTATGTAATTTTTAGAATGACAAAAATTAAGGATATTGTCTTAGGTGCAATATATTATGTTTCTCCAATTAAATTCAAACACATAGTTGAATTTAATTTAATTGTCCTTGAAAATGATAATACAAATTGTACTTTATTGATCAATGCAACCAGGGTTTAAATTTAATTAAGTATCCTAATGTATTATATTTAAACTATTATACTTAAGTTTTATCATTTTTAGAAAAGTTTTTCACAAAATTTCTTAGGCGTCATTTGTTTTGTCATAAAATATTTTTCTGGTTTATAGGCACTTGGAGCAAGTGAAAATCTTGATCAAATCAAAATCATTTTTCATTAACCATGGAAAATACCCTTTTTGAGATTGAAAATTTTTTATGCTTCTAAAACTTAAGAAAACATAAACCTCCAAAATGATAGAAATATACCAAAATCTTCAAAATGCAATTGGACCTTTAAAATGATTGGAACACCCTTGAAGCCTCCAAAAGAACAAAAGCACCCATAAAACCTCTAATATAATCAAAATATCCTCAACACTTCCAAAATGCCTCTTAAAATTTGAAAACGATTAAAATATCCTCAAAATATCTAAAATGACAAATATACCCCCCAAAACCTCTAGAATGACTAAATTACATTAAAAAAAAAAATTAACATGATAGAAATATCTCTAAAACCATCAAGTGACAAAAGTACCCCCTAAAAGCTATCAAAATGACTAAAATATCTCTTGAAACCTCTAAAATGACCACGATATGCCTCAAAACTTTAAGAAAATCGTCCCAAACTTTTAAAAGTTGCACAAAAACAACATAAAAGAGTTTGTAATTAACTAATTATGCATATGAATGTATAAGCTTAATTAATAATTTTTATTAATTGTTTTAGTACTCTTTTTTGTTGCAGTCTTATTTTTATTGTGCTCATTAGTGTAATTTATAATAATTTTATTTTGATTGTGTTTATTTAATATTGAAGTAGCTAATTAAAGTTGCTATTTAATATTATATAAAAATAAAGAAAAATATGTGATCTTTTATTTAAGCCAAATGCTAGAAAAGCATTTTCAAGAGAACACAAGCAAATATAAATAAAATATTCCTTGAAAATCTTTTTTTTTTTTTAATTGGAACATTTTGCACTAGTTACCGTTTTATGCCAAAACAAATGGAACCTTAATCTCATGTCGTTCAAGAATTAGAAGGGGTTCCCAATCAATTTGTTTCCTTACCCAAGGGGACTTTCCATACAACTATATACTAAAAGACTACAACTAATTTCCTAGAGAAAATAAGGAAGGACCTTAAATTAAAGATAGTTCTCAAATCTTTACATTACATGCATTTTGCTTTCATTAAGCATACACAAAATTGGACATCTTGAATTTTTTTTGAAAGAGAAAGATATTTTGAATTTAGTTCATTTTCATATTTTAATTTTTAGTTGTTCCAACTTATTATATGTTTCTTATATTTTGTAATTGGCAGTTGCACTGAATGTGAATTTGAATTCATCCAAAGAATTATTAAAGAGATATCAATTACCAAATCAAATCGTACGCAGTTATTTGTTGCAAAATACCCAATTGGAATAGATTCTCGTGTTGAGGCTATAGAATTGCTTTTAGATATGAATTCATATGAAGTTCGCATGCTAGGCATTTGTGGCCTTGGGGGAGTAGGCAAGACTACAATCACAAAAGCTGTTTATAACAAAATTATTGATCATTTTGAAGGAAGTTGCTTTCTAGAGAATGTTAGAGAAAATTCAGGGACAAACGATGGCATAATCCAACAACAAGAGAGGCTTCTTACTAAAATCTTAGGAAATAGATATTTGAAGGTGGACAGTGTACCCGAAGGAATCAATATGATCAAGGAAAGACTTTGTCAGACAAGAATTCTTTTAGTTCTTGATGATGTGGATGAATTGAAAGAGATAGAAAATTTTCTTGGAGAATGTAATTGGCTTTCTTTGGGAAGTAGAGTCATTATAACAACAAGAGACAAACATCTAATAACCACACTTGGTAAAGATCATCCAATTTATGAGGTTAAGGAACTGAATCAATGTGAAGCTCTTGAACTCTTCAGTATGCATGCCTTCCAAACAAATAAACTTGAGGAGGATTATTCAAAACTTGCTGAGCAAATTATGAATTATGCCAATGGCCTTCCATTGGCTCTAAAAATAATAGGTTCTGATTTGTGTGGCAAAACTATACATGAATGGAAAAGTGCATTAGAAAAGTATAAAAACATTCCTCACAAAAAAATACAAGAAAAACTAAAAATAAGTTATGATGGACTAGAAAAAACCGAAAAGGTTATTTTTCTTGACATCGCATGTTTTTTTAAGGGATTCTCCAAGGATTTTGTTGTAAATATATTAGATGCTTGTAATTTATATCCAGATTATGGTATTAAAAAACTTATTGATAAATGTCTCATAACTATTGATCCATTTGGCCAATTGTCGATGCATGACTTACTACAACAAATGGGTAGGGAAATCGTTCAACAAGAATCAGAAGAGCCTGAAAATCGAAGCAGGATATGGTGTTATAAGGATGCTCATGAAGTACTAACCAGAAATATGGTATAAATTCTTTTGTTTCACCTTTTTTTTTTCAAATGAACCTTTTTTTTATTGATTTCCTTATTAGTGTTGAATAAAAAAAAATTATTAATATACATTTTGTTTAAAATTTAAAAATCTTTATATATTTGGAAAATTCTAATATGTAGTGTGACTAATGCTTTGTCCAACTAGGGATTGAATAAAATTCGAGGCATAATGTGGTGCTCACCCAAACCAATAACGGTGTCGTTGGAAGCTAAAGCTTTTAAAAGGATGGAAAATCTCAAATTTCTTATAGTTCGTAATGTACACATATGTGATGAACTTAAATATCTCCCCAACGGGTTAAGGTTGCTTGAATGGCATGAATTTCCTTTTTCCTTGCCATCCAAATATTGTCCTCAACAACTTGTTGCACTCGATATGCCACATAGTCACATTAGACTAGAGAAGCTATTGAAACAGGTATGGTTGTTAGTATTTATGAATTAATAATTTTTATTTTAGTATTTGCTAAAGATAAATTTGGAATATTTTTCCTTAAACAGGGGATCAGGTCTGAAAATTTAAAACTTATCAACCTCAGCTGGTGTGAATCCATTGTAGATTTACCTAAGTTATTAGCTCCAAATTTAGAGGAACTAGACCTTTCTTGTTGTAAAAATTTAGTTAGATTGGAGACGCTATTCGAACAGGTATGCTTATTAGTATTTATGAATTGTGATTTTATTATATTTTATTTTAAAGTTTTTTATGGAAATTTTATTTGATTTTAAAGTTTGTTGGAGATAAATATAGATTTTTGTTTCCTTTCTACAGGGGTCCCAGTTCAAAAATTTGAAGGGTATCAATTTCCAATACTGTGAATCTATCACAAAATTACCTAACTTATGCGCACCAAACTTAGAGAAATTGGACCTTCGCTATTGTAGAAATTTAGTTGAGATTCATGAGTCTATTGGATTTCTTGATAAGCTTGAAAGATGGTACCTCATATATTGTGAAAAACTTAAAACTCTTCCAAGTAACCTCATGTTGAAATCCCTTGATGTTTTTGATCTTGAGGGCTGCTTAAGCCTTGAGAAGTTTCCCGATATTCATCCAGAAATGAAATGCTTAGAGTCTTTAGATTTGCAAAGGAGTGGTATTAGAGAGTTGCCTTCATCAATTGAGTATCTCACTAGTCTAACTGAGTTACACCTAAATAATTGTCAAAACCTTAGGGATCTACCAGACAACATCTATAAATTGCAAATGCTTAAGAAATTATGGATTTCTACCACCAAATTGAGACCAGTGTGCAATTCTTTTGATAGTTTTTCTGGAAATGGGGTTTTGAGGTTGGAACATCTGAATCTTAGCGATTGTGAAAATATAATTGAATTGGACTTTTTTATGAAGCCTGATTACTTCCCTTTTTTGAAATATCTAGATCTATCTGGAACTAATGTTGTTACCATTCCTAAAAGCATTAGCAAATTTACTAAATTAAAGGAACTTCAAATATACAATTGCAATCAGCTTCGAGAAATTCCAATACTTCCACAATCTATAAGAAGAGTATACGCAAAGAACTCCCTATTGTTGGATCCACAATCATCAAGCAGATTATTAATTCAGGTCTCTCTCTCAATTTTAGAGAAAATTTTTGTTACCTTCATAAATAAATTAATAGATTTGCCAAAGTGTAATTTTTTGAATTTGCTAATTGCTTGCAGTTTGGAGAAATTCTAAGGGATAGTGCAATAAGTGACATATTAATTGATCCACGACCATCAAGCGGATTATTGCATGAGATTGTTCTCTCTTCCTCGCTCTTTGATGATTTCTCATCTAAAACTGAGGATTATGGATCCGAAGATGAGTATGATGATTGTGAAATTACAGTACCAGGAACTGAGATTCCAAAGTGGTTCAATTATCAAAGTGTTGGAAATTCAATATCATTCCAGGTTGGTCGGAAGTTTCCAAAATTTGCTGTTTGCATTGCTTTTGGACCAGAGGCACATATAGGTGAATGTTATTGTGAGGTTTACCTTTCCATCAATGGTTGCAAAAAAATTTTCTATGATTCAATTTTTATGAAAGAAATTTCTAATCATTTGTGGTTAATTTCTATATCTCATCAAGCGTTGCTGAAGAAATTAAATTACTCAAATCTATTTGAACAAAATCATGTTGAGGTAATATGGAAAATCGAGAATTGGAAGATAAGTTCTTCTCCCAATCCAATAAATCTTACCAATATCATAAAAAGGTGGGGGGTCCATGTAGAATGCACATACTTTTCTCAGAAATCTGGTATCTTCCATGACTACTACAAAAATGTTGATGATGATTCACAAGAAGAGAGGTGCCTAGCGATGTTTAGCTTTACAAGTATTTTGGAGACACAAAATATGCCGATTGGTGAACCAGGAATACAGCACCAATTTCACTCCAACATTGTCCCAAGACCCCTAAATGAATGTGAAGGGACCAAGATGGCTGTGCCTTACTTGCCCTTTCCTAGTGCTACACATGATGGAGGGTCTTCCTTGGTTCTTGAAGATACAAAACACCCGCCTTTGCCATTATTGTTCTCCACTTCTTCTGGTTCAGATATGGATCACAGGGATTTCAACAATGTAGGAGTTATGGGGCTTTCAATGAAAACAAACTCAGGTTTGACACAACCATATTTGGGATTAGACTCAATGACTCATAATGATGTGTATGGTTTGTATTCATCACCAATTGCAAGCATTGGATATAATGACTCAAATGCTGGAGATGGTTGGCCTCCCTTGGTTCCTGATAACATTGAGCAACTTTCTTTGCCATCTAATTTAGAGCTTCCAACGGAAACACCAAATAATGGGTTTGACTCTAGTTTAGGAGGTGGAAAGTATTTAGGATTTGACTCAATATTTCATAGTGATGGATATAAGGATTCGTCATCAATTACAAGAGAACTACGGCCTCCAGCAATCCCTGATGACACTACGCATGATTCTTCTCCATCTTATTTGAGGCTTCCAATGGACACAACTAGTGAATCCAACTTAGACTTGGGCTGGCCAAATTTGGGGTTTTGCTCAACAGTTAATGATGGGTTTGATTTGGGCTCCTCTTCAATGCCCATTACCTTTCTAGATGATGACTCCAACTTCAATTTGCATCCATCTTCAAAGAAAATGAGAAACTTTTGATCGAAGTTCGAAGCAATATACCTCCATTAAAAATAAGATTTGATTCTTTCTTGAATTGATTAATGCCAAGGTATGTCTCTCTCTTTAGTTGCATTTTTTTCATTTGCATTTTTGGGTGCCTCTCTCTCTCTCTCTCTCTCTTTTATGGGCCTCATACATAAGATTGGGCACCTCTCTAAGAGTTCAAATCTTCTATCCCATTTTTCTTGCTCTACCAATAAAAATATAATAGATGTCCACTTATTTAATTAAATCCTATCATTATAACTTTTCTTATTTCAACTATCCAAAATCCATTTTAAAAAAAGAAAGGAAAAAAAAAAAAAAAACCATACCTCCCCACCACCAAGCTTTGCCAGTGCTAGCCATTGATGCCATCAACATCGCCTGTCATGGCAAACCACTGTTGTTGCTACCAGCCAAATCACCTATGAAATTCATTTGGGAGTCATACTACCACTCCTTCCTTCAAAAACAACCTAAAACCCCAGGAACTACAAGCTTAAAGAACGAATTTTGATTCATACTCAGTTGAATAAATCCACATCAGAGCCAAGGAAACAATCAAAAGCACCAAAATTTCACCTCCCCAGACCAAATCCCAATTTGAATGGTGTAAGGGCTCTTTGTGCTCCTGGGCTGAGCCCCTTTTTGCTATGGGTTGGAGAGTTGGACCTGGCCCACTATTCTAGCATGACGTTGCTAAGGGACCAGTTTATGCATAAGACAAATATCCCAAAAGAAAGACAACAAATAACAACAAAGGCATATGTTTAAATACGCATATATCCGTACATATGTATATGATTACATTGGTATATGTATTATGGTAGAAAGGTTAGCCAGAGAGAAAACAGTTAACATATTTAAAGCAGTAGAATGTAAATGATGGATCTCCCACAGGAAGTGAACTAAAAAGAATCCAAACCCTAACTTGGACAACCTTATTGACAAACTATGCAATTAAAGTTGTGCATTTTAGAGAATGGTCTTGGATAGCTACTTCTTGTTTTGTTGGGATTACAAAGAATGGGTCTGCTACAAGAGGGAGGGAAAAGATTGCCTATTGATGCATGGTTTTTTGCCGTATTCACTCTTTTTTTGCCTTTACTTCGTTCTTTCTTTTTCCTCTCTTATTTCCTTTTCAATCCTCTCAGTTTCTTGCCTAGGTCCTTATCCCCATCCATTTATGGCTACTATTCCTATTTATACTGGGTTAACCCTATGTGATTTCTCTCTTTTGCCCTTGTTGCTTACCAACCATTTTTGTTTGCTGTGAACACCTCCTCAGAGCTGCCCACTACCCTATTGGCCGTTTGGCCTCTACTACAACTGGGCATGCCAAGTGTTTTCTCTCTCTTCCACTACCCATCCCATGACAAATTCTTATCTGTTTAATTCCACATTTAAAAAATTTTGAAGGGTCAAGTTGTATTTTTCTAAGGAGCTACTTGTAATTATATTTACATCATATGGGAAAATACATAATTTTTTAAAAAAAAAATTGCCCCTGGCCTCTTTGATCCTCAACCACTGATGGTGTTAACAACAATTTACCTTGTTAGACTTCTTTTTCGTAATGTTCTAGTTCAATGTCTTTTTTTCCTCACTTTGGCATTCTATTTTGTAGCTTTGGATATGAATGAATCTTCTCTTAGTTATAGATTGTTGGATTGAGCTGGTAATTGAAAAACTGAATGAGTCAAATCGAGCTAAGTTGTGTGAAAGCCTTCTACCAACTAGGGTTTATTGTAAAAACTTTGACTTAGTCTTCGGCCTATGTAAACATCGGAAAATTGTGTGGCTTGCAGAAGTACACAAGGTTCTTTTCCATGTTAATGCAAATTATTATTTTTGTAGGCGAGGGATTGAAGAGGAGGAATCATAACATGATCAATCTTTGGTTAGGTAGGAATAGGACTTGCAAGAAATAAACAACTTACTTATCAGAGTAGATATTAGAAGAAGATGCAAGAGAAAAAGCCTTTTTTGTTACCTAATAAAAAAATTAGGAAAACACTAAAGTCATAAACTATTTTACAATTTTTTTACAAAGTACTAATGTGATGATTGGTTATTAGTAGGTAAAATAAAAATAAAAATACTAAAATGCAAATTGCATCATTTTAGTTTTTTAATTTTACTTTTATTCAATTGAGTTTTCTAAGTTTCAAATATATTCAATACATGTCTTTCGTTCAATTCCTTTAAAGAATTGTCATTAAGTATGCAATTAACTAATGAAAAAATATTTTTAGAAAAATGATTTTTGAAAATAAATTCTCACACAAAAAATAAATAAAATATTTTTTAAAATTAATTTTATAACTTTTTTTCATGTGAGAACAATATTATTTTAGCCACACAAAAAAAATAAAGATGTAATAGATAACCTATTTTTCAAATATGAAAAGAGTTTTTTTTTTTTGGAAAATAAAATATTTTTTCTAAAAAAAATTTACAAAGTACTTGATCAGCTCGGTTAGGCAAAAAAATAAAAATATTTATATTCATACTAAATACTCAAAATTTAAACAATAATGTTTAAAACAATAATATTTATATTCTTGGAAAAGGCTCAACTTTACAAAGGGCATCTTTCCTTTATAATAACCATTAGTATTCCATTTCCATTATCGTCTCCACTTTTTTCTCCCTTATCCATCCCAACCTTATTGAGTACTTGTCTTTTGAAGAATGCTTTATCCAAATTGGTTAGGTGGTAGTTTACTTCAGGTGATCACTCATGTAAATTTTACTTGCATCAATTCCAAAGACTCTTTGCTGCTTAACTACGATAAAGGTTTCACTTAAGTTTCACCAAATAGAAAAAGAGCCAACGGCAGGCGTTTGTTTTGTTCATATTAGGGTTTGTTTGAAATTCGCTTATTTTGTTAAAAATTGAAAATTTTTTATTGAAAGTATTGTAAATAAAGGTTAAAGTTAGCTGAAATAGTACAATAGAACCATGAATAGTACCAAAAAGTACAATAGAAGTATAGAACTTATAAATAGTCGTAAAAATAAACTGAATAGTAAAATAAATTAATAAAATTAAGTCATGCTGAACGCATACATAGTCAGTTAAGAGAGTGAGATATATAGTGAAGGGTAATCAAGTGAGATCAAGGAGAAAGTGATACTCATGATTGTAGCACCAGGTTCTTTTGGAAACAGTAAGAGCATAAAGTTAACCTTAACGACTATTTATATAAAAATGGACCCAACAGTGGATAATGATGATGCCATTGGTCCTACAAGTTTGACAAAGATAATATGGGAATGTGGAGTGTGGACCATGTAAAACAGGGCATATAAAAATTCATTCATCATAGACGAGGGAATTAATTATGAGAATGAAAAAAGATTCATCAGCATATATAGCATAGAACCAGAATCCAATACCTACTCTTTGATTTTTCTTTGTTTTTGGGGGACACTTTCACTTTCACATGTGCTCTCGGCAAAGCCATAGAGTGCGTCTCACTTGACTTTTATTGTACCACCGTCCCATAAGTCCCCAAGTACTTTCTCTCTCTGTCTCTCTTTTATCACGGGTGACTTTAAAAAATTGTAACGTTGGGAATAAAAGACAAGCACCACAAAATGAGCCGAAATCGCAAAAGCCCAACCCAATCATTTTTTCATACAAAGTCCAACTTCCCCTTTAGGTCTCCATTTAGGAATTCTCTACTCTTTAGTTGTGAACTACTTTTGTATTTTTGTATTCTTTTTTAAGGTTTACTTTCATTTGGAGTATAGCTATATTTTTATCCATTTTTTTTTCAAATAAATTAAGTCAATAAAAATAAACTCCTTCCAGAGAAACGCTATGTCTAGTTGTCCACAATATTTTCACAATATTTTTACAACAAATCATAAGTGGTAGTTTGTTATTGGTTGTTATGGGTGAACAAAAAAGTAATTTAAGTTATAAATTCAAATTTATAACCAATAACAACTTACCACCTATGATTTACTGTGAAAATATTGTAAATATAACACCTCTTCTCATTTTATCTCATAAATGGAATGATGCATTCTTTCTCTCACAACCCAAGCAAATGTAATGAATTTGTAAAATTTACAAATTATACTGTAATAATTAATAACTAGGAGAATATATACATTCTAAGATAAGATGGAGAAGTACTCTTAACAGTTTTATTTAATGGTTGTATGAAAATAGGTACACAAGTTTTTCTTTGAAAATTTATATATTACAAAAAAAAATAAAAATACAAGATCTATATATAATAAAGGACAAAATTTAGGTATAGTACCTTAGGTGTTATTTTTTTAATTTTCCTCTTAAAATTCAATCATATGGCTACTTAACTAAAAAATATACTTCTATTCCATGAGAAAAAATTCACATAGCAAAATCTTAATAAAAAAACCTAAAAAATTACATCTAAGTACTGTACCTAAGTCTTCCTCTATACTCTAATAAAATAGTAGTCTAACTAACGGTTTACTTTTTGATAAAGATGTGATATCAAATTCTCCCCTTAAACTTGCTTATGATTAAATTATATGGAGTTAAATACTTCACAAAGAAAAAAAAAATGAACAATATCATTTTCAGAATTTCAAAAATCATACATAATTACATATCAAAGGTCAAAACGTCCAAAAATAATTATAGGAAAAAAACAACAATAGTATTTTTTAGTTTGCCCAAAAGGACAGCTAAATCCTCCAACAGTCGAAAAATTTAGAATAAAAACAAAAGAAAACGTTCATTTTTCTCGTCGCATTCTTTTTTATGATTTTTGTATTGTATTAAACAAAACGTTCAAATTCACAGCACCCGAGAAAGTTTGTAGATTCTCTATGCTCTCTCTCATGTCCCAACTATATATTATACCACTTCTTATACTCTCCCTTTACTTGCTTTCTTAAAAAGTGATCAGAACTCAGAAGGGTTCTCTCTCTCACTCTCTGTCTCTCTCTTTCTCTTTCTTATCAGTGGAAGCTTAGTGGGAAAGCTTTTGCAGCAGCAGCACTCTGTTCTTCACACTCTGGAAAAAAGGGTCTCTCTCTTTGGTTTGAGAATGGTGAATACCAAAATGGGTTGCTGAGGATTTGTGCTCAAAGTGTTTCTGGGGTCAGCAAAATTTCCAAACTTTTGGTACTGTTTTGTTCAGAGATAATGGAGATCAGCATTTACTGGGTGCATCTATTGGTGGTGCTTTGCTTGGGGATGTTTATGAAAAGTCTGTGCCATGATGAAAACACTGATGCAAATGTGTATATTGTTACTCTGAAACAAGCTCCTGCTGCTCGTTACTATGGTGAGTTGAGAAGCGACTTCACACATGGTTCTCCTTCTTCGGAAAGATTGAATATTCACAAACCAAGGTACTTTATTTCTTTATTATAGTTTTTTTTTTCTTTTTATATGTGTACAGTTTACAGTTGTGGTGTAATTATCAGTAGTGTTCAGCAGCTCGAGTTAATTGGTAATTTTGATATGTTATTGAAAAGAAAGATGCTATATTGTACACCTTTTAGTGGGTGTTAATTGATTGTGGTAAAAGGTACTACATTCTTCATGTATACGATTCATTATTGTGTTATTTTCCTCTTGGAATGGTTGTTCAAAATTTGACCGTTTGAAATTGGGCATTTTATGAATTGGGTGTTGTATTTCTATCTTTTTTTAGACCGTAGAAAAGATTTGAATTATTAGTGTATTCATTTGGTAGCTTTTGACTGGTTAAGACGTGGAAGTTTGGGGCTGTCTGATGGTGTCTTCTTCGTGGGGTTATTTGGAAACTGTCTTTTATGAACGTGTGGATCTTGTATTTATCATAAATTCATAATTTGTTAATTTAATAATTTCTTCACATACAGTAAGTGTAAAATAGTGATCGCTTTACCTTGCTAAAAGATGTTATCTTGTATAATTTTTTGCTCAATGCCATAATTTGGATAGCATGGATAATTGTTTTTGGGCTGGAATTTATGCTTTTCTTTTCTGTATCTATCCTAAATTCCTAATCTTTGTTTGTCCTTTTCAATCAGTCTATAAAAGTAGGAGCTTTAACTTGACAATGATGCTTTTAATTGTATCCTTTCTAGATTTAGAAATACTTCAAGAACAGATCAGAGGTATGGTTCTCATATTGCTCGAGTTCATGATTCATTATTGAAGCGGGTTTTAAGGGGGGAGAAATATCTGAAGTTGTACAGCTACCACTACTTGATTAATGGATTTGCTGTCCTTGTTACCCCATACCAGGTATTGTATAAGTCAAATTTCTCCGTCATTGTTATAATGTTATTCCATCATCATACTCTGAGGTACTAAGTGGCAGCATTTTCCCTAAGTGGATGCAAAATCTATAAACAAGTACCATATATTTGGTTGATATTGTTTTCCAAAAAGTGTATGTGTGTATGTAAGTATCTGGATCAAATCATTAACTTGTTATCATTGTCCTAGATTGTGTTTTTGGATTCCAAAAACATTGCATGATCGCCTTAATATTTATCGATAATTGATTTAAAATTAATAATTCAATACACCCTATAATTGTTTTATATTCACATATATCTGTTTTCAAAAAGAGAACCTAATATGAATTTTATACTAGCTAATAAGGAGTTAACTATAATTAGCAACATTTAGACCAAAGCTATGTCTAACTAAAAAATTCATTATAAGAAAACATGATATTAGAAGTCCTAAATAGAACAATTTAAATTCTCTTCTAAATTATTCACTGTTATTATAGGATAACCCTAATTACTATAATATTCAATGTGTATTAGGAAATCAATTGATGCTGCAGACATTTTTGGTCATACAATTAGATAACTCAATACATAGATAGAATATAGCCTATGTTTAAGAAGCACGTAAACAGATTTAAAAGTGGGACAAAGAAGATTGATTGAAATCTTATCATTTTGTTTGATAATAAAATCTCATAACTTTTCAGTATTACACAGTGAGCATATTTTTATCTTAAAAAAATCTAAGTGATTGAAACAATAGATATTCTAAAAAACTTATAAATTATGAGCCAAACCTAAAAGTTTTAAATGTTCAGTGGGGATACTGCCTCTATTTAGCTACTCCTAGCTCTGCCCATGATCATACTTGTATGTTGTAATGCTATAAGATGGTGATACTGTATAATTAATGTAGATGCTTATATTTTCTTGGAAAAGATTGTGTATTCAAAATTATGAGTTTTGTGTTTGTGTGTGAATTCTTGGGGCATTACATGTTTGTAGAAATGTTTACACTTTGTGACTGTTATCTCTGTTAATATTTGGAAAAATTGAAGGCAGACAAGCTTTCAAGGAGGAGAGAAGTGGCAAATGTGATTTTGGATTTCTCTGTTAAAACTGCAACCACCCATACTCCACAGTTCTTGGGACTACCAAATGGGGCATGGATTCAAGAGGGTGGTTTTGAATATGCTGGAGAGGGGATCGTGATAGGGTTTGTTGATACTGGCATTGATCCAACACACCCCAGCTTTGCTGATGATATATCTGAACATCCATATCCAGTTCCGGCTCATTTTTCTGGCATCTGTGAGGTTACTCGGGAGTTTCCATCTGGTTCATGCAATAGGAAGCTTGTTGGGGCCCGCCATTTTGCAGCATCTGCTATAACCAGAGGGATTTTCAATTCAACTCAGGACTATGCTTCACCATTTGATGGTGATGGCCATGGCACGTGAGTGTTTGTCTTATATCCTGGTTGATTGTCTCATAGTTTTACTGTTTTTGACTTCTGCAGTCTGTTTGTATTTTTGTGAATTTGCACTCCTTTTTCCATTTTTTTTCCATGATTTATTAAAGGCTCTGAGCTAACCTGGTTTCTGGAAGCAATTTCAGCCTGTCAAGTATACTGAAATCTTGAAATTGGAATCCAGATTAGGATTTACTCATCTTAAATACGTTCAACTGCAGCCATATGAACTGGTTTTGCATTATTGCAGCCAGATTGCAACTTAGACATTGGTTTAAGAGATAAAAGGGATAGGGTGGAAGTGGGATTATCTTAATCAATCTTAAATTTTAAATTTCCAACACACACACACACAAAGAAAGAGGCAAAAGATTATTGCATCCATACAAATCAATACTTTTAAGGTCAGAAAGAAAGGTAGTGGAAAAGAGCTTTATTCTATACCTGGTTATTTTATTAGTTCATGTTTGGCTTGGCCGAGTCTTTTAAATGAGGATTCCAATTTCCATGAGTGGTCAATTATGATTACAAAAAAATTATTAGTCTTCCCAATGGTTTAATCTGCAATGTAACATGGACAAGCCTGGCATATGTAGCAGTACATACTTATCAAAAATTTATGTAGCATTACATATATGTTCCTTCTATGATAGCAGTACATAGCACTTTCCACAAGTTATCAATCAATGATATGGATTTCCACTTCTATGCATGCACCGGAAGGCCTTTAAAATCTGAACAAACAAAAAGAAGCCACTGATGAGTCTAATCTTGATTTTCAGGCACACGGCTTCAGTTGCAGCAGGAAACCATGGAGTTCCAGTGGTAGTTGCTGGGCATCACTTTGGAAATGCCAGTGGGATGGCTCCTCGTTCACAGTAATAAGTCCAGATCTGAGCATTGGTTTGTTATTGTTGTTGTTGTTGATATGTATCTTAGAAGTACATAGGTGTTCCATATAGAGAAAACACTCCACTTTCTTCACTGGCCAAAAGTGGATCATGTGTCTGTATGTGGATGTATTGGACCCATAGATTTGCACCTAACATCTTTCTTTAGGTACTAATGGTCTAGTACAGTTTGCTTTAGCCCTTGAGTTTGTTAGATAATTTGACAGTCTTGACTGGGTGTCGAGAAATTGGTCTAAATTTGTGTGCCTGGCACTCTTCATATATGGGTCAATAGTAATAGGTTCCTTAGTTTATTCAGGCATGTTTTACTCATTGCATGATCTACGCTTGCCTCTAGAAAAGGGTCCTCAGGGCCTTGTTCAAGCCTTGGGTTAATGCTTCACCCCAGTTCCCCATCTAATGAAGGTGTTCCTTCCTTTCGAAAAATGGTACTGAAAGGATCATTAGATAGGGGTTTTTTGTTATTCATTTTATCCTACCTAAGACCAAAATTTGCCTTTAATGGATTACCAAATTCATGGAAAATAAATGTAGGTTCCATTGCTCTCTCCCCTTTTTTCTCCTGCTGCCTGTTCCTCTCATATCCTTCCTTCCAAACCAAGAGAGTGCAGGATTTCGTTTTCATTCCTCCCTGGCATGCTCCTTAGCTTTTGTATATCTCTCCTTTATGTTTGAGTTCTCTGCTACTCCTCTCATTTGGTGCAGGCCACCTCATCCTCAAAATATTCACTTGAAAACAACTTTTCATCCTACCCAAAACAAGTAATTTGGTGAAGTTTCGCACTAAAAACTTATACGTAATTGAACTAAAACAAGGAAAGAAAACTAACTAGAAAATACTGTTTTCCTTCATAAACAAATAAAGAAAGTAAGCGTTAGGATTTCTATATTAATGCCTAACAGCATACATCAATTTCCCTCTTTTATAAATGTTTATATGTATATTTATGTGGTTATGTATTAACTAGTTGCCGATTATTCCAGCATTGCTGTTTACAAGGCATTGTACAGGAGCTTTGGAGGCTTTGCTGCAGATGTAGTTGCTGCCATAGACCAGGTAGATATTATTAGTCTTTTTTCTGCAATTGATCTTCTGTCTCCCAATTAACTTGGCTGCTTGGTAGTTTAGAACCTAGCATGGCAACATTTGATACTCTCAACAATAAGCTCTAATTGTTGTTCTGTTTGTCCTACTGTAGTTGTGAGACCTATTGCTTTTTTTTGTTTCCCCTTATGGGTTTCAGGTTCAATTTCATCAATATAACCACTGTTGGTTGCATATCTTTTGTCAGTAACCACTTGCATTTGTGTTATCGTGTGTTTTTGGCTCACAATATCTTCAGTGGAGTACTTGTCAGACAGTGGGTGTCAATCATTGTATTTATGTTGCTTAGAAAAGAATTTTTAACTTATATATGTAAAAGTCAGCCATAAGTATCTATCCAAATATGCACTGTCTTGATCTTGATGACATAAATATGCAGGCAGCTCAGGATGGGGTTGACATAATAAGCTTATCCATCACCCCCAATCGGCGGCCTCCTGGTATTGCAACATTTTTTAATCCCATAGACATGGCATTGCTATCTGCTGTAAAGGCTGGAATTTTTGCTGTGCAAGCAGCAGGCAATACTGGACCATCACCTAAGAGCATGTCTTCCTTCAGTCCATGGATCTATACTGTTGGTGCTGTATCTCATGACAGAGTCTATAGTAACTCTATAGTCCTTGGCAATAATTTAACCATTAATGGAGCTGGGCTTGCACGTAAGTTCCCCCTCCCCCCCCCCCCCCCCCCCCACCCCACAATTAACTGGTTCATCCCCCTTCAGTTTATTTATAGAGAACCATGTAACAAATACATAGGTTCTTGATTTGTGCTATAAGCAACTACTATTTTTGCAGGGGAATAAGATTTCAAAGTGAATTTAAACCAGTCATTATTTTGAACAATTCAAGGTCCATTATATGGTAGCCAATCAACATTTGGTTCTGATGAGGGTGTGGCATGTCTCATCAATTGTTGATATATGCAAAATTATAAAAGAATAGAAGTTAAAGCTGTTTAGAGTTGCAATTATACTTTTCATTATTTTTATATGCACAATTTTGAGAATGGAAATCACAGTGAAGGTCAAGAATAGATGGCTTCTGTCTTCTACTGGAACTCAAAGAAAAAGGACAAGTGTGAGTTGCAACCAGGATTACAGTTCTCACCTTCAACCTTCTCGCATAGCTTTCTATGGTTTATGAGTTTTGGCAAGTGCTTATGCAAGATGGGGGCTTTGTCCATGGCATAGGGATGTCAAAGATAACATTCTAATATGGTTCCAGTCTTTGCTGAAACTTATATGCTATTAGAATAATGGTTGAATGATTAAATTGACCTCATCCTAAAGCTTAAGCTTTTGGAACAAGTGTTAGTTTATCACATCCATGTGAACAGACATTGAGAATTGAAGGTGAGGGCTTGAACCTGGTTTGTAGCTCATTGTACAAAAATTGGAGCTTCTCTGGGATAGTTTATTCTAAAGGAAGGCAGGGTTTGAAAAATGTGACATCGATTATTTCAAGATGCACTTTGACTGTCCAATCCCATGGTTATATTTTCTTGACTTTTAGAATAGTCAAAGTCAATTATATGCACACAAGTATTACGTTTAGAATTTCTAATTTCATTTATTTAGATAATAGGCAGTTTAATTTTCAGCTCATTTTTTTATTTAGATACCTATGAAGCTGCTGCCTAATCTCTTACAAGATGGAGTAACTTCAGCATTCTTTCCTCAAAAAAGTTACTCCAAGAAGAAGCAGTTTAGATGTAAATGAGAAACCTGAACCCTCTTCATATTTGAGCATGATAATTAGGTAGTACCTATACAGTAATTGTGGTCAGTAACCTGAATGTTATGATTAAGATGTAGTCTGGATTAGTTGTTGTGAATCCTACCTGTTCTTGTTGTTTATGTATTTGCACAGTTACTTTCACCTTCAAATCATATCAATGTTGCACAGCTCCTTGCATAGGATTCTATGGCCTACCTCTAGATGCATGCTTTACAACTTGGATGCATATTGTGAATGTAACCAATTGATTTGAAAGATAAACTTATTTTTTTTTCTTGTTTGTTCAGCGGGAACAAATGACACAATGTACACACTGATTCTTGCAATGCATGCTTTGAACAATGAGACAACAACGGTCAAGAATATGTATGTGGGTGAATGCCAAGACTCCAGTAGCTTCAATCAGGATCTTGTCCAAGGGAACCTCTTGATCTGTAGCTACTCAATACGATTTGTGCTTGGGCTCTCGACTATCAAACAGGCCTTACAAACAGCCAAAAACCTCAGTGCAACTGGTGTTGTGTTCTACATGGACCCCTTTGTAATTGGTTTTCAGCTTAATCCAGTTCCATTGCAAATGCCTGGGATCATAATTCCATCCTCAGATATTTCCAAGGTTTGGGGTCTGTGTGTTTGATAATGAGTGTACACATTTTGTTTAGCCATGTGCTCTTGATTAATCTCTTCTCTCTCTCTCTCATACATTCATGATCTATATAACAGGTTTTACTCCAATACTACAATTCTTCTTTGGAGAGAGATGAGCTCACAAAGAAAATTATTAAATTTGGGGCAGTTGCAAGCATCTGTGGTGGACTAAAAGCAAATTACAGCAATGCTGCTCCAAAGGTTATGTATTACTCTGCTAGAGGACCAGATCCAGAAGACGGTTTTCTTGATGATGCTGACATAATGAAACCCAACTTGGTAGCTCCTGGAAATTCAATATGGGCTGCTTGGAGTTCTGTTGGCACTGATTCAGTTGAATTTCAAGGTATGAATACACAGACAATAAATGCTGCAATTATGATTGCCTGCATATCTAGAACCAAAAAAGGGAAAATATATCACCAAAAAAAGAAAATAAGGATTAGATCAACTTTATAATTTTTATAATATATATCATAAAGTTGATCTAATCAAAAAAATAATAATTTTTAATCCACAAGTTTCGAAGTTTACCAATTCTTTTAAAACTTACATTCTCTATTAATTTATAATTTTTCCCCACAATTTAGGTGAGAACTTTGCAATGATGTCTGGGACAAGCATGGCTGCCCCTCATGTTGCTG
This sequence comes from Quercus glauca, assembly GCA_023736055.1. Lineage (NCBI taxonomy): Eukaryota > Viridiplantae > Streptophyta > Magnoliopsida > Fagales > Fagaceae > Quercus > Quercus glauca. Next base: position 75,595,185 of record CM043319.1, read on the forward strand.
GACTTGCGGCACTTATTAAGCAAAAGTTCCCCAGTTTCAGTCCTTCAGCCATTGCATCTGCCCTTTCCACCACTGCTTCCCCACATGACAAGAATGGTGGACCAATAATGGCTCAGCGCGCGTATGCCAACCCAGATCTAAACCAGTCTCCAGCAACTCCCTTTGACATGGGCAGTGGTTTTGTGAATGCAACTGCGGCACTCAATCCGGGTTTGATTTTTGATTCCAGTAAGTCTAATTACATCAAGCCTATATGCTTTATTAGTCAAGAAGTTTCGGGCTATCTAAATTATGGAAATTTGGTTGTGATCTTGATCTTGTCATGTACTTCATTCCTTGGATTCAAATATGGTCTAGGGTACTGAATGTTTGGTTATTAAGAAGCTCTATATTCATATAATAAGTGTAGCTGAAACAAGAAGGTTAAGCTGGAGGCATGTAAATATAGGAAAGATAGGATAAGGAATGAAATTGTTCGTTCAAAGGAATAGGTGGCTCCTATTTAGATAAAGACTAGCAAGAGTTGCACCAATGAGAGAGTGATTTAATTCAAGTTGACTGAGTGAGAGTCAGAGGGAGGCCTATATTAATATGGATAGAAATAGTGAAGAAAGAGATGGATAGGCAGGGGGCTTCTTCTAAAGTCAGAAACTTTCTTCTGGTCATCACTTTTTAATCAATTTCTTTTATATTTGTACCTCAGGTTGGGATTTAAAAGTGCTCTTGTAGGCTTTCATTTATTTGTACCCTGCCCCTTATCCCAACTTCCCAATCATGTATTTACTAGGTTTTTGTGCTTGTGAAATAGTGAGGCAGTTATGTCATCTTCCTTGCTTTGTCCATTTTCCAAGTCAATAGTCTTCCTCTCAATGAGTTCAGTTGTGCAAATGCACCCGGTACTTTATTATGAATTCCTAAACATGATATGGTTTGAATCCATTGCTAGCTGTTGAAAAGAAAAAGGTAAAACTAGATGATGATTTGTAAAGAATGGATAATAATCCAAAAAAATGACTCTTCTATTTGTTGGCATTCTGAATCTCAATTGAAATTATTTGACTTGTGCCAAGTGCTTCCATGAAGATTGCCAAATCTTATTTGAAGTCTAACTAGAGCATTTTCTTGTCACAGGTTATGATGACTATATGATGTTTCTTTGTGGCATTAATGGATCAGCTCCTGTGGTTTTGAATTACACTGGCCAAAACTGTTGGGTTTATAATTATACCATGGGTGGTGCTGACCTGAACTTGCCTTCCATCATGATAGCAAAACTTAACCAGTCTAAAACAATACAAAGATCAGTGATCAATGTTGCTGGAAATGAAACTTATACTGTTGGTTGGAGTGCTCCGTACGGGGTGTCTATCAAGGTGGTTCCAACGCACTTTTCTATTGTATATGGAGAAAGACAGGTCTTAAGTGTGTACCTTAATGCAACTACAAACAGTTCTGTTGCCAGCTTTGGGAGAATTGGTCTTTTTGGAAATCAAGGTCATATTGTCAACATTCCTCTATCAGTTATTGTTAAAATGTCTCACTAATGGCTAACTGCAAAGTGTTTTTTTTTTTTTTCTCTTCTTTTCTTGTGTTTCATAATTCTTTCTTCTACTATTTTTCCCCCACTTCTCTGTCTTGTAAGATGTGCTAAGTGTTAACCAATTTTTTCATTCATTATCATGTAAATGCTAAAGCACCTTTTGGTAATATAGATAACTATGAATGAATGATTGATAATCAGCAGTTATTTTGCTCTCTCTCTCTCTCTCAACCATCTGAATTTAAAGAACAAATCCTTGTTCTCAGTAAGTTAAGTTGATGTTCCTTGCATGCACGGTTACAATGTTCACTGTTCAAACTGAACGAAGAAGCATATGTTGATCACTGGAATCACAATCACTGACGAAAAATTGAAGTTAATTGTGAAAGAAATTTTAGCAATTGGAATAATGTTCTGAGCCAAGACTCTTAGCTTTTTTGAGCCTAGACTCTTGGCTTAGTAATGTAGAACCTAATGTTGAGAGGCATTAGTTTGCAACGTTTAATGCCAAGAGTTGGTGGGGGGGATGATTATCACTCTGCATTCGTTTGCACAACTTGATGCCAAGAGTAGGATGAAACCATGGTACCCATGTTTCAATTATTATCCAATATCCGTCACTGATGCATGATTTTTTCTACCCCTTTAAATTACTTTGATTACCACTTTTGATAATGGAGAGATGCATCTATCCTTTGCCAAATTTGAAATAATTGACAATATGCAGCTATGGTTAGTCTGCTGGTTTCCAATCTAGGCCTCATGTGATCTATGGATCAAGTCTTTTTCTAATAATTTCCTCACTAGTTGCAAACTCATGCAATGCATAGAAAAATGTAATATAATTATTTTATAAGAATATAATATAAAATTTGTAGGTTAAATTGTGCATGTATTATTTAAAAGTATTTTCTATTTTTATAATTTTTATATAATAGAACATATAATGTATTTTGTATTATACAATAATACATAGCAATATATATATGAGAGAGAGAGAGAGAGAAATGTCATTAAAAGGGTTTTTTTTTTTTTTTTTAATATACCATAATCGATTGAATAATTTAAACATATCCAAGAATGTTAAATAATAATAAAAGTGTACACCTCCATTCCATGGAACACATTTAACATATTATATTTGTGGCGACTAAAGACTCTTATAAGTGTTTGTATTTGGGCCCCAATTTATTTATACGTGAGATATGTCACAATCCTACAAATTAGGCCCTGAACTTCGCTTGGTTTGTCTTCCCCCAACCCCTAATGCAGTGATATTTGTCTGGTTTCCTCTGTTTCCCTATATTCCCTTGTGTTTCCTTGTGTTCCCCTATGTCTCCCTTGTTCTCTCTCTCTAATTTTTTCCCCACACCCTTCTACTTACCCTCTATAACCTTTTATAGTCTCTCGTTAGTGGGATGATCATTATTATTCTCCCACTTCACACGTATTCCCACGTTTATCAAAATCTCAAGGGATCCTCACAATTTTAGAGGATTCCTTTGGAACTTGTTCCTGACACCAAATAGTATTCGATAGCGAATTTTCCCAATAACGCTACTAGCCCTCAGTTACCGACCTCACCATGTACGTGTCCTATCCTGACTTCCCTTGTTGTGGGTCAATGTTTAAGCCAACCACTTAAGACTTCCTCGGGGAGTTACCTCTTTGACCCATCATCCCTATCTTAAGGGTTGAGCTCATTGTGATAAGGCTTGGGGTTAACTCTCTCCACACATACCATACTTACATCTCATCTAACGGGCCTTGGGCCCTATTTTGGGTTCTAATTTAGTGGGCTTGCACGGGCCCTATGGGCCTAATCCCCCACAATATTAATTTTAAATTATTATATAAGTTTAGAATTGTAGTATTTTTTTTTTTTTTATCATTTCAAATATAAGTATAATGTCTATATTATTGAAACTTGAATTTTAAGGAAATATTTTAAATATTTATAATTTTTATTACTTTTTAAAGGCGCATATATCTAATTTATAATGTCTATTTTGTTTGTATTTTTTAAGGAGTTTGACCCAAATAGAATAAATTTCCATAATTTTCAACCAAAAAATTAAGAAAAATTTTTTGAGCTCAAAACTTAAAAAGACAACTTACAAAATGAACCAATTTAAAGCTCAATTAGTCCAAAATGGACCAACGAGGACCAAAGTGGACTAAATGAACCAAAGTAGACCAAATAGATCAAAGCTGATCGAATTGATCAAAGTGGATAGAACGTACTAAATGGACTGAATTGGACCAAAGTGGAAGGAATGGGCTAAAGTGGACAAAAGTGGACCGAATTGGACCGTATGGATCGAAATGGAAGGAATTGGAATGAATTGGACAAAAGTGGACCAAAATGGACCATGTAGACTGAAGTGGAAGGAATGGACTGAATTGCACTGAAGTAGACCAAAATATTACATTGATTTGGCTCAAAAAGAGCGTAACAACAATAAATGCTACACTTCAGTTTTTAGATAATATATATGAATGTTCAAAATGGGTATGAAACACCCTTGAACGTTTAGACCCCAAATAACAAATTATCAATTCAAACTTATTATCAAACAATTAATGTGCGGAATATGAACATAAGCCAAACACAGAATTGATAAACAATCTAAGCCAAATATAAACACATCCACAACAGTAAATATAAGGCAAAAATAAAGGGAAGGAAGATGCAAACACACAGACAACACACGATGTGTTATCGAAGAGGAAACCGAAACTCTTGGTGTAAAACCTCTCCGCCGCCCTCCAAGCGGTCAATAATCCACTAGAAAATGTAGTTGGGATATATGAATAACAATAGACCCTCCAAGCCTAATCTACCCGATGTACCTAAGCCCTCCAAGCTTCTTGCTCCAACGAGGTTGCGCTGAACCTTTTTCTTCTCTAGCTTACCAGATTCCGCTATAGCCCATAGCATCAATCAATGTAAATTGGTTCCTTCCTAACTGCTTCCCAAAAGCACCAAATGTACCTTCTTACTGATATGGGTATGGTGAGAAAATGATTTAGTTAAGGACCTCTCAAAGATTTAACAATGTAGAGGAAGAGAGTAGAGGAATTTGAAGAGTCTTTAAGGTAAAGATTGTGAATGAATTAATTTTATTTTTCTCTAGGCTTTCTCTCACAAAATTCTCTCTAGAAGCTCTCTACATTTGGTGGGTATAAGGGTCTATATATAGTGGGGTGAGAAAGGAATGCGAAGAGTCAGTTTTTTCCCAAACAGGGTGGTTTGGCGGCTTGGCCTCGCGACTGGTCTGAGTCGCAAGTTCCAGCCGCGAGTTAACAGCTTGGCCAGCCTGGAACTTTTGTCCTGTAGTGCGACAGCTGGTATGACCCTTCACCTCTCCCGTGTGCTTCTTATGTGCCTGCAGTTGGCAGCTCCCAGTCGTGAGTCACCCGCGAGTCTTAGCCGCGAAGCTCTGCATCCTTGCACAATCTTGAGCATTTCTTCACATCTTCTCACACACTACCCTTACAAGAATCTCAGCTAAATACAGGGTTACTAATTGCTAAAATACAAGCAAATTTGGCACAGAATAAAGTCAACAAGATGGTTGATTAAATTCAACCTTACAATATATATTACTAAGAATTATATTTAGTAAAATTTAAGCTCTTTTGTAGTGGTACTTTGAGTTAAGTAATGTATTTGAGCTTAGTGAGAGAGTATAACTAAGTGTGTGTGTGTGTGTGTGTGTGTGTGTGTGTATTTAACAGTTAGTTAATTTGTTTCTAAAAAAAATTAGTAAAATTTGTTTTAACTATAGTATCACTAAAAACTAATTAAGAATTTATTTATTATGTTGTTGATATGAAGTTAACCAATCATATCTCTTTGTAAATTTTTTTCTTTTTACTTTTTAAAAAAATTAAATAAAAAATTCATAAGATGCATTATTTAAAATATTTTATTGTTTGATTAATATTAATTTTTAAAAAACTTAAATGATTTTTTTTTTTTTATAGAATCGAGCTTAAATGACTTAATGTACTAATGGACCAAATAGAATAATTAAATTCACTCATGTAATTATTTACTTATAGATTTTACAATTAAAATGGACCGAAATGCTACGTTGATATGACTCAATAAAAGTATAGAAATAATAAATGATATGCAACTTTTAAATATTATGTATAGATTTTATTTTGAGGGAATTTTAGATATTATATATAAGAGAAATGATATGTCCAAAACATTTTTATAACATTTTCCCAATAAATCATAAGTGGTAGGTTGTTAGTGGTTGTTATTATTAAGGCAAAAAAATAATCTTAATGTTAGGTTCAAATTTGAACCAGTAACAACTAACTACCTATGATTTGTTGTAAAAATGTTGTGGACGTAGTACCTCTATATATATAAATTGACATTTGAATTTTACACTTTCCATAATAATCTTTAATGTGTCATTTCCTTGGAACATTAACTAATTTTGGTAAAATTTTAACAAAGAGGAGATCAAATGATAAATTTAATTTAATTTTAAAAGTTGATGAACAAAATTGATAAAATTACTAGTTGAGAGATCAAATTAAAATTTACCTGGCCAATTAGTAATTTAACAAATCCTTAATTACATTTTGTTATCCTCAACCTCAAGAAAGCAACCTTTGCTCCCAAGGTTCATGGTACGTAGTTCCTGAACGCAATCTATGACGAAGTTTGACTCTCGTCACAACAAGCATAGGACTAAGGAGGACAAGTGAAGAAGATTGAGTGTGGAAGCCATGAGGTAGCCTAACGAGAGAGAATTTGATAAAGAATAGTGATGTGGACGAGTAGGGATTAAGCTAATTATGTTGTGTTTGTGTTTGTGTTTGATAAACAATAGTGATACTAACAAGAGCTAGCATGTTCGTGATGTTTTCTTCCTCTGCCAGATTAGATATTTACTTTCACTTGGGCTAATTATGTTGTGGTTCCAATGACTATCAAGGACTAATTTCTGATATTAAATGGCTTTCGATGATACAAAGAATATCTCAATGGCCAGTCGTTGAGATGAGTTTTGGAAGACCAAATTAATACTTGGTAGGCTTGCTTGTTTGCCCATGGGAGAGATTTGCTTCTACTAGGCCACTTTCGTAACTAGTCTTTGTTTCCCAGTTCAATAGTTCATTCTTGAATTGCTACACCACTTAAACTTAGCCCCTAGACATATTGTCTCAAATGCATTACATAGTACATTCCATCATTGGGTGTATGGTTGTATGGCTTTCTTGCAATAATAGGGAGATGATCATAGAACTGAGTTTTTGTATCTACATCGACTACACAAATCAATGAATTAAACCTGAGCTCCCAAGTTCTATTTATCATACTATTAGTCTATAGAGTTTCCAAAGTGACGCATGTACAAAAAGTTGAATAATTAGACAAAAGCGGTATAAGACACTACTTCTTTATATATATAAAAAATAGGTGTAAATGTACCTTTGGTCTCTACATTTTGGGCCGTTTCTAGATTTGGTGCCTCAACTGATTTTGCTCTTAAGTGAGTCCCTTATTTTTCATAGTCGTTTTTAAAATGGTCCATGCCGTCAACCTAGTTACGAAAAATGCTGAAGTGGCAAACGGAATGCATTATTAGCATGTTAATCACTGACGTGGCTAATAAAATAATATAAAATATTTTATTTGATATTTTTTAAATGCCACATCAGCATTTTCTAAATTAAAAAAAGTTGTGAGTTTAATTAAAAAATAAAAATAATTTATATTTTCAATTTCAATTTAATTCAAACTGAATGTTTAATATGTGTATAAAACACCCTTGAACGTTTAAACCCCAAATTACAAATTATCAATTCAAGCTTATAATCAAACAATAAATGTGCGGAACATGAACATAAGCTAAAACAGAATTAATAAACAATCTAAACCATAAATAATTACAACCACAGCAGTAATGAAATGGTAAAGATAAAGGGAAGAGAGATGCAAACACAAGAACAACACTCAATGTGTTATCGAAAAGGAAACTGAAGCCCTCGGCATAAAACCTCTCCGCCGCCCTCCAAGCGGTCAATAATCCACTAGAAAATGTAGTTGGGATACATGAACAGCAATAGACCCTCCAAGCCTAATCTACCCAGTGTACCTAAGCCCTCCAAGCTTCTTACTCCAACGAGATTGTGCCGAACCTTTTTTCTTTTCTAGCTTACCGGATTCCGCTGTAGCCCATAGTATCAACCAATATGAATTGGTCCATTCCTAACTGCTTCCCAAAACACCAAACAAACCTTCTCACAGATGTGGGTATGGTGAGAAAATGATTTGGCTAAGAAGCTCTCAATGATGTATCAATGGAGATGGTGAGAATAGAGGAATTTGAAGAGTCTTTTAAGTAAAGATTGTGGATGAATCAATCTTGTTTTCTCTAGGGTTTCTCTCTCAAAATTCTCTCTAGAAGCTTTCTACATTTCGTGGGTATAAGGGTCTATATATAGTGGTGTGTGTTTGGAATGTGAAGAGTCAGTTTTTCCAAAACAGAACTGGCTAGCGGCTTGGCCTCGCGACTTGACTGAGCTGCGAGTTCCAGCCGCGAGGTAACTGAATGGCCAGTCTGGACTTTTTGTCCTGTAGTGCAACAGCTGGCATGACGCTTCAGCTTCTTCACATGCTTAGCACATGACCATCTTCTGGTGGCTTGCCAGTCGCGAGCCACCCTTGAGTTCCAGTCGCGAGTCCTTGCTTCTTTGCACAAACTTGAACATTTCTTCACACTCTCTCACACACTATCCTTACATGAATCTCACCTAAATACAGGGTTACTAATTGCTAAAATACAAGCAAATTTGGCACGGAATAAGACCAACAAGATGGTTGATTAAATTCAACCTTACACAAACTAAATTAAAAAAAAAAAAAAAAAAAAAAAACAAACAAACAAACAAACTTTTAAATCTAATTATTATTATTATTATTATTATTATTATTATTATTGCTTTCATTATTTTTTAGGTAAGAACATAAGAACCTGTTCTTCATGTTCTTCCCGAATCCAAGCATAATCAAACCCAGAACAATGCAAAATTTCATACAAATTCCCTATCCTCCACCAAAACCTCCAGAAAATGAAAAAATCATCAAACCCAAACCCACATGACAAAACCAACCCAGAAAAATCATCAAACCTACAACCTAGAAAAATGTCAAACCTAGAAACCTCCAACCCAGAAACCTCCAACCCAGAACTTCATCTTCATGTTCTTCTCCAAATCAAGACAAACCCAATTGACTAACCCACTCAAAATCAATCTCAGCACAAAAAATTCCAACACAATCAACATTAAAACCTCTAGGAAATCAAGCCCATAAATCCAGAAAAATATACAAATCCGCATTAAAAAAAAAAAATCAAACCTAGAACAGTTTGGGCAAAATCTCAGAACATAAACAAACTCAGAACACATACAAACCCAAAACATCAAGGTCCAAATCCCCATCGTTTATTCTAGGGTTTACTACTTCCCTCAAGGCCACGTGGAGCAATCCTCTCCTCCTCCGACTTTTCTCTCCCTTAACGTTCTCTCCAGGCCTCTCATTCTTTGCAGAATCTTCGTCGTTCATTTCCTCGCCGATCCGGTTACCGACGAGGTTTTCGCCAGGCTTCTCCTCCATCCTATTCACACTTAACAGAACTTCATCGACTGTCCATCGGAGCCTTCTAAGAGCCAAAACAACATCACCGCTGCGGATGAGGATAAAATCTTGTCCTTCGCAAAGATTCTCATGCTGTCCGATGGCAACAACGGCGGCAGATTCTTCGTCCCGAGGTTCTGCGCTAACTCAATCTTTCCTCCACTGAACTACCAAGCTGAGCCGCCGATGCAGACCTTGTCGGTCACTGACGTTCACGGCGTGATTTGCTTGTGAGTTTGTGAGCTCTGACACCTGGTGGAGAAGAAGGCTAAGCTTGTGAGCTTAGTGGTAGAGAGTGTAGAAGATTTTTTTTAAGCCGATGAGGTTAACCAAAAAAAATTTAAAAAGAATTTTTATTTTTTAAGAAATGATTTTAGTTTAAATTAGATTTAAGATTTTTTTTTTAAATTTAATTTACTTTTTTTTAATTTTCTTAATTAGCTGGCTTTTTTTATTAATTTAAATGCTGACATGGCATTTAAAAAATGTTATATATATATATATATATATATTTTTTTTTTTTATTAGCCACTTTAGCAAACAGTGCATTCCGTTTGCCACTTCAGCATTTTCCGTAACTAGGCTGACAATAGGGACCATTTTAAAAACGACTATGAAAAAGAAGGGACTAACCTAGGAGCAAAATCAATTTAGGAACCAAATCAAGAAACGACCCAAAGTATAGAAACCAAAAGTGTATTTACGCCTAAAAAATATTGCAGGAAATTTTACCACATAAAGTTCCTGTAATCATTCTTTTAAAGTAAACAGTCAAAATTATCATATTCACACACACCATCCTAAATATTCCAAATTATGCTAGCTATATCATCATTCTACTAACAATCCCCACAACACCCCCCCCCCCCCCACCCACCAAAAAAAAAAAAAGCACATAGCGTTCAGTAACAACATGGCCAACTCAATACAATTTGACGCAGATGGCGATAATTATAATATAAGATATTTTTTTATATTTTATTGGTAATTTTGCATCTCAATTCAGTATTTAAATTTTTCTCACTTGTATTTAAATATTGTTAAAATGTCATTTTCAATTAATAATATGATTAAAAGAAATCCACTAAAACATGTATTAGGTTGGGGCCAATTTTATTGGTATGTGATTTTAAAAATAATAATAATTATTCACTCACACAATGAGTTTTTCTAATGAAATAGAATTTTAGTTGGAGTATAATTTTATATTTTTTTCAAACTTAGCTAATAGAGTTTTATCTAAATTTAAACTATAGTTGAAGTAGAATTTTAAATTTCTTAAAACTTAGCTAATAGGCTTCTACATAAAGTAAACTATTCTAATTGACAAGAATTTAATGATTTGTCACACAAAGAAGGATAGCCACTTGGCACACCATTACTTCTTGGTCTATATTTTGTTATATAGTATATGCTATGATGTGATATCAAGGAATTCAACCATGCGTTATGTTTCCTTTACATGACTAACTTTGATTTCAATTTACATATGGGGTGCTTCCAACACATGATTTACTATAATATAATTACTAGTCACTAAAATTTTAAAAATCTTATTATTATTTGGCATATTCTTTTTTTAACATACATGTGAAATTTTGTATGAATTGGTTATTATTTATTATTCAATACAAAAACACATTTTCATACATTATTATAAAATAAATAAAGAACTTAAAATTTAAAATTTTGATAGATGATATAGTTATTGATCTTTGATCATCTTAAATTTTACAAACATAAAGAATATATTAAAAAAAAAAAAAAAACACAATCTAACAATATATTTATTAAAATTCACATCAAAATAAAAATATTAAATTGTTTAACATGACTTATAGTTATATCATGTATAACTTGAACTCAACCCCAATATTATACGAATTATTCTTTACAAACAAATATTATATGGGTTATTCTTTATAGAGCTTAAGATAATTTATGATGAACCTATTGAAAATTTCAATAACTTTAATGAAAATTTACTATTTATTTTCTAAAATAATTTAAAATTTAAATAATCAAAATGATGTTCATTTTTTTAAAAATTATATAAATAATTTATTATAATTGTTCATTTGATAAAAGTTTAGCCTTATTCTTCCTTCGCGTGCTTCGTTAAGAGTGTTAGACGGTGTTTTTATTTTTATTTTTTTAATCACATAACTTATAATATGTTTTATATATATATATATATATATATATTAGTAATTAAGTTATATATTTTTATTTTATAAATATTTATCAAATAACATAATAATATGCCACAGGTGAAGTAATGCAAATGGTAATAGAGTTGTAAACTTCTTTGTCGATTTGTCATTAGTTTGTGTGGTCAACAGATAGAACTGGCACTCATTTCAACTCTTCTGCCACAATTAGCATTAAAGCGCTGCTAATTAGGTTTCCCATGCAGCATGCATTGTTACTCTCCCAATGGTTGGCACAGCCATCAAGAGCCATCCTAGTAATTTAGACCATCTTCAAGAGATAGAGAGTGCTTTCATTTTTATTTTTTTAATCACATAACTTATACTCATATGTTTATATATGTATATATATATATATATATATTGGTAATTAAGTTATATATATTTTTTATTTTATAAATATTTATCAAATAACATGATAATATGCCACAGGTGAAGTAATGCAAATGGTAATAGAGTTGTAAACTTCTTTGTCGATTTCTCATTAATTTGTGTGGTCAACAGATAGAACTGGCACTCATTTCAACTCTTCTGCCACAATTAGCATTAAAGCGCTGCTAATTAGGTTTCCCATGCACCATGCATTGTTACTCTCCCAATGGTTGGCACAGCCATCAAGAGCCATCCTAGTAATTTAGACAATCTTCAAGAGATAGAGAGTGCTTCCCTTGAGTTCCAGTCTCTTCTTTCGATCTCTCTATATAACCCCCACAAATTAAGTAGAGCTCTAAACTGGGCTCTATCTCTCAGGCATGGCTTTCCACAAGTCTTTTACAGTGGTTTTGAACCTCATTTTAACGTTAAGCTTGATCGTGGTCATCACCAATTTTTTAACACTAAGTGAAGGTCGCCAACTTGAGAAATTGAAAGTCAGTCAAGGAAATGAAAATCCTGGGAGTAGTGGAAAAGCAACTGAAGGGAAGATGGAGTCAAATACAAAAGAGTTGGGTGAGATGAAGGACATGCTGCCTTTTCCAAATATACCTTTTCCACCTTTTCCTCAATTTTGGTTTCCACCTCCAATCCAGATTCCTGGAATTCCCCCATTACCTACAATTCCTATGCTACCACCTGCTCCTCCACTCCCTATTCCAACCATCCCCTTCCTTACACCTCCTCCTGCTTAAAGTTTGCAAGTCAGAGTTTCAAGCACCTTTTGCAAATTTCTTTTTTCTTTTTATCTTTCTTTAGGGTTATGCCTAAGTAATGTGGAGATGGTTTGATTGTAGCATGATCGAGTTGCTTTTGTTTTAGGCTTATGACTAAATAATGTGGAGATGGTTTGATTGTAGCATAAGTTGTGTTTGTGTTTAACATAAGGAAAAGTTAATGGATGTCTTAATGTGTTTGATAATTTGTTTACTTTAGTATAAAAAAGCTCGCTTCTTTTGTGCACCATGATGAAATTGTTTACAATTTAGGGACTAAAATCCAAGGAAGTTAATGTTGTACACTTGTACCGGAGAAATATACTGTACCAACTATTAAGCTAGTATTGGTATTCTTCCAATATGTACCGAAAAAAATATTGGGTAGTACCAGCCTATTTTGATTATATCGACCTGTATTAGATTGTACTGTCTGGTATTGGCGTTTTGGTCGATACAATTAAAAAAAATAAAAATTAAAAAATATTATTAAAAAATATTTATATTTAATTTAATATATTGGTTAATGTACTTAAAGCTAATATGTAGGCTTATAAAATATGTTAATTTTAAATTTTATATTAATAAATTCATACTTTTATCAATAATACAAATATATATTTTATGTATAGAAATATATAAATAGAGGTAATCTTGAAATGAATACCGATATTAATTGGTATTGAAATATTTCATCCCCTGGTCAAACCGAAACAACCCTAATATGAAATTGACTCATTGCTAAAATCACTCTCAAATTAAAGTTTAAGAATCAATAGCATTTTTTTTTTTTTTGCGATGTAATTAATTATTATATCAATTCTTATATCATCTTTGATCTTAATTTGGTCCAACTTTGAAACCTTCAAGTTTTCAACTTCTTTCTATTTAGTATTTAAGATGATATTTGGGGACTTGGTTTAGGTTCAGTGCATCTAGTGAACTGGACTCAGTCAGATGGTGACATGTGTTTAAAAGTGGGCACATATCATCATCTCAACAGATATAGTGCTAGTGCTACTGGACATTGGACTTAAGCAGTTAAGCCCGATCCGATATTTGGTCCAACTTTGAAACCTTGAACCTCTTTCTATTTATTCTTTATTCTTTCTTTTAAGAGTTCACAATTATGATGCATGTTAGTTGCCAAGTATTAAGAGCCACGTGTTTATACCACAACCAGAGTATTTGAACACACATGGGTCACGTGTTTATACCATGAAAATAGTGTTGGAGACGAGACCAAAATCAAGACTAACCTCCACTCAAATATAAAGATCATGATTCCTTGATCAACCATATGTCAATAACAGCTTTTAAATCATGAATTAATAATTATAAAAGGAATAGTATGCATGTAAGTTTAAGAATTTTGCTGAGCGTAGGTTTGTTATTATGTCGTGTACGTAACTTGGCAATTATACCATGTGAAACGTTACAGTGAGTGGCTACAAAGATTTTTTTATTAAGGAATGGTTATATACATGTAATCTAATTTAAGAGTTGAAATGAGTTGTATATAAAATTACAATTAATGTATTTTATGTACATGTAATGTATATAAAATTACATTACATTAATGTATTTAAGAAATGTATAGAAAAATTACAGTACATGTATATAAACATATTTTATTTAAGAGCAAGACTTAGTCCAAGACAAAGTTGTGTTTAGTGATTTAAAACACATAATTTTTTTTCCCACCCTAAGAGGTGAGGACAGGAACTAGTTTTGCTCGCCCGCCCAAAATGTATATAAACATATATTAATACATATTTAACTTTTTTTTTTTTGAGAGAGAATACATATTTAACTTATATATACATATAACGTAATATTTATATACATATCCTAGTATTGGACAAAATTTTTAAATCACAAAAGCACATGCATATATGGATGAATTTTAAAAATTATCTAATTTCTTTCTTATTAGTTAAAAAACAAGTTTATGTTAAAAATATATTGCCCTAAACTTGGTGTTAGCGGTTTCTGGGTTGAGTTTAAAAATATATTGCCCTGAACTTGTCAATTACATACACTTCCAAGTGGAACTGTGTCAACTGTTTGTGTTTTAAATACGTTTACATTAAAAATATGTTGCCCCTTAATTTGGCACTAGCTATTTCTGGATTGAGTTTAGCGGGAAAAATCCTAAATTCGTTTTTTATTGATAAAATGAGCATGGAAAATATGTTAATGGGTGCTCTAGCTTCGGTACTTTGTGGGCATATTTTCATTTCTAATGTGTATTACGAAAGTTTCAAACATTCGCCTTTGATTGATACAATTTCAATCAAAAGAGTGTCAGTTTCCGACTCTATTCAGAGGAATTGTATTTATTATTTGAGAGTGTGGCTTCAGTGTACACTAAATAAACAAGATATCAAATTTTAATTACATCGACAATTTAATAACTTGTCACTGTGTGAATTTCTATTTTAAAATGTTTGATGATTCTAGACTTATTGTTTATCTATGTGTTAGTTGTGAACAAAACATATGATTATAAGCTAAAATTATGTTAAATGGAGCCAAAGGACTAGTCTCTGTTATTCACCAGTGCTACAAAGGAAAACTATGTATGCATGATTCAAAGTTGTGTTTTGTGTTCTAAAACACATAATCATAACTAAATAAAAAATTATTATTTTCATTGCAATATACAAAAATCATGGTGTATATGTATATTGTTTTTAGAATGTTTGCACTTTTTTTTTCCTGATGAAAAAACTTGTTCGAGAAAATTCTCCCAATTAATCTTTCAATTTAAATTTTATTATGGTTACATTCTTAATTACTCATTGGTATAAAACGCCGTCCATTAAATTAGTGGAAAAACATACGTACATATTGGATGAACTTAAAAAAATTATCTAAGTTAAATCTTTCATATGTTTAAATACAAGTTATATTTAATTAATTATATGTTTATGTTAAAAATGTTTGTTAAATTCATTATCAAATAATTAAATGCAGGTTAGTAAACAAAGGGTTTCAACCTAATGAATCCATTTACCAAAAAAAAAACCTAATGAATCCTTCTTAGCCAAATTAATTATAATTTATAAAGAGAGAACTATTTAACAGCGATAGGCAAACAATAAGATCTCTCTTCCTTTTGCCAAACATGTGCCAACTACTATTAGCCATCCACATCCTTCACTTTCACATCCCGAGAATTTAAAATGACAACTTTTAGCTAAATCATTAAATAAAAATTTACCCTAACTTCTTTAAGCGAAAAAAGTAACAATTTACCCTTTGTTATTAAGACTTTTTAGTTGTTTCCTCTTTGAGAGATTGAACCAGTGAAACTTTGTGATGCAAACCTAAGAGATAATCAAAAATTTAATTGTTTTTCCCCCCATAAAATTAAAATTTCTAAAATAATGTCCTAAACCAATTGCCTTAGTTTACGGCATTCATTAACTTTTTCCTTTATTATATATGCCTAACAACATACTTCAATTTTCTATTTTTATATAGTACTTTTCTTTGTGGTCTATTTTTATTACATTTCTTTGTGATCTAAATGAAAACTATGTATACAAGATTCAAAGTTGTGTTTTGTGATCTAAAGCATATAATTTTTTGTGATTCTGGACTTAATTGTTTATTTACCCCGCTTTGTCTCTCAAGGATTTTTCCTGGCCCTAAGGAGGGCAGTAACTAGTTTTGCGCTCTCCCCGCTCAACATGTAAAATGCAAGTTAGTGTTTTATTTTTATATATAGTTTGATGTTACTATTTAAAGATTAAATTCTTAGGTTTATTAATTGAATATCATATTTTTCTATAAAAAAAAAAAATTTGAATATCATATGATGAGTCTAATCTTGATACACAGGCACACAGCTTCTGTTGTGGCTGGAAACCACGGGATTCCAATGTTAGTTGCTAGGCATCATTTCGGAAATGTCAGTGGAATGGCTCCTCCTTCACAGTAAAATTATACAATCATGACTGAGACAAACTTATATTCATATATTGCTTTTACAAATGGGCTTTTTGTAAGATTACATGGTAATAGCAATGTAAACTAAAGCTTTTTCCTTTACAAATTAGTTAGTGCTAAAGAAAAGGGGAAAAAAAAACTTACAGTTTTAAAGCTTAGTCTGAAAACATATAACTTATAATTGGTGGTTGTGTTTAGACTATTTAGAGCTATAGTAATTTGAAAACTCCGTTTAGGAGGAAACTTGTTTATGCAAGATCGACTTTTTTCCCCCTAAGCCAACAGTGAACTGCACAATTAGGAGTAACTCTTGACCGCTTTTATGTCTATAACAGGCTACTCCAATTTCTAACCGTCTGCTTCCAATGGGTAATTGAACTAAAATAATGGAAAGAATATTAACTTGAAAACATCTTTCATCTGGCCCAAAACAAGTAATTAATTTCGTGAAGTATCTCGATAAAAACTCATGGGTAATTGAACTAAAATAATGGAAAGAATATTAACTAGGTAATGCTATTTTTATTCATGAACAAATAATAAAAGCAGGCATTAGAATTATGCATGCCCTTAGTGTAATTGTTAATAAATCATTTTAGGAATGTTTTACACTACTTTTATAGAAAATATAAAAAATTGTCAAAAAATTTAGAATAATGTTAGAGATACATCTTTTTTACAAAAAATTTACAAATTGCTGATGTAGTGAGTGATTATTGATAAATGAAAAAATGATATTAATGGTGGGTAAATTAATCAAAGGTTTCTCAGTCTTGACAGAAACAGGTTTTTCAACAGAAGCAGATTTTTTAGTAGAAATAGTTTTTTCAACAATTTTTTCTTCAATACGGTCAAGCTGTTGACCAATAACATGCAAAGATTCATTTGTAAAATTGTTTTGTTCAAGAATACTAATAATAGGAGTTTGATCATCAGCAATTCTGAAAGGAGAGGCCTTAACATCAGTCTTTTGAGTTTTTATCAAAATTGTCTCAAGAGGCGGATGACTAGACCTAACAGTGGTTTTATTTTCTTTAACAAAATTTGATTTCTTTATTACATTCAAATGATGTTTTGAAACTTCATCTTTTGAAACATAATAGTTTTCAAGAAAATCAAAAAACAAAATATATTTTTTCAATTGATTCATTTTTTCTTTCCATTTTCTTTTAACATGGTCTTTCTCAGACTAAGCAAAAGTATTTTGGTAATATTTTCTCTTATTTCTATTTTTAGCAAGCATAAATTCATTATACAGAAAAACTATATCAATTTCAAAACTTTCATTCAAAACATTTAAAACTCTTAATTGTTTTTCGTAAACAAGATTTTCAATAGGAGGAAAATCAGAATCAGATGGACAAACAGATTTAGTATCATCTTCTTCTTCATTAGCAGTTTTACTATATGAAGAGGAAGCTTCAAGTTTAGTGGAGTAGTAAACAGAGCTAATTTGAGATTTATCACTTGAAACACCTTTTAATTTTAAATCAGTGGGTTTTTCAAGATTCTTTTGAAAAAATTCATTGAGATCTTGATCTCTTTTTGAAATACTTTCAAATCTAGCAAAGGAATGTCTTCCTTCGTTGATCCTCAAGGGTTGATTGTTTTGAAAACTTATTTTAACAGTACCATCAAAATATTGTTGAATATAAGTGAGATCGAGCTCATCAAAAACAGGTTTAGCAATAAGAGATTCTTGTTCCAACAACCATTCAGTGGGAAGCTTAACATCTTGCCATTGAATCATTTTTGGGCCTTGAACTTTAGCATCAGGAGTTGAACATGTGATTAACATTGTTTTACCAGAAGGTTCTTTTTGATTCTTAGCACCATGGTTCAATTAAGTACCCAACAGTCTATAGTAAATACGATAAATCAAAGCAAAAAGTTTACTACCTTATTCCATGTGATAACCAGATGAAGCAATATTTAAAGTCAAGGCTTTAACAATATTAGGATCATCCAAAGCAAGAGTAATATCAGGATAACAATTAAAGTAAACAGGACCATCATACAAAGAAGCAGTAATCATACCAAGAATGCTATCTTTAAAATTCTTAAATCTAGCATCTCTTAAACACATAAGAACAGAAGCATTTATTCCTTTTCTAGTAAGTGGTTTAATAGCAACTTGAATCATACCAATATGCAAATAACTGAGTTTTTTAGCAAGGAAATCATTGATATTTCTTTTAGAAAACAAGCAACATTTTTCATGAGTTTTTGAAATAGAAAATATTTGTTCAATAGTTCTCACTTTTTAAATGGGATGAAAAGTAGTTTCAGCCCAACTAGTTTTGTAAATAGTTTAGTATCAACTTTAGGAATATTCCACTTCTTGAAATCAGGGAGCTTATGTTCTTCAACAGTGTGATCTTCTTCATTTACAATATTAGGAGGACAACCAGTCCTAGAGCTAACAAAGGAGTTGGATCTCCACAACTTATCCATACTATCCTAGGTTTAATACTCAATTATCATGTTTTTCTCACAACTGTTGCATTTCGTAACACATACCCTAAGCAACCCTATACCTCTAACATGCCCTACACGCCCTCTCTTGGCTCAAACGGGCCTTACAATCAGGTTCTGGGAATTCACTTTACATCTAGGGTGGCGCCAACGACGGTAAGAAGAGAACACAACAACAGAGTATCAAAGTTTCGGGTAGACACAGACAAGAGACAAAGACACAACAACACTATCACCAGCCAAAAAAGAATGGCTCATACCAAAACGGGGGAAGGGGGACACACAGCTGAAGAGATGGAAGCACAGTATAATAAAATGAAAGTAATGAAGTAATTTAAGACAATAGTATGGCGGTAGAACAAGCCAAGCAATATATATATAAATCAAAGTAAATGAAAGCAATTTAGAACCGTCCGGGATGGCGGTAATCCATCCAAGGTAGCAGTAGCAACAAGTAGTATAATAAACAGAAAGTTGAAAATACTTGTTTATTGAAAGTAGATAAAACACTTACAGCAGTAGTAGTAGTAGTGATTACAAGATTGAAACAGTTACAAAGCTTGGAACTAGTTCTAGTTTCAAGGTTGTAGTAGTAGGAAATCCTAAGGTAAACAAGGAACTCTCTCTTCAAGAAGGCTCTCTAAAAGAAAGGAGTTTTAAGGAGGAAATTCTAAAATGAATTTTGATCTAAACTTAAGGGACAACCCCCCTTAAATAGGCAAAAATTCGGAGTGAACAATGTCATAAATAGTAAAAAGTGAACAATGACTGTGAACAGTAATCGGTGAACATTAATCTGTGAACAGTAATCCGTGAATCTCACAAAAATTATGGTCATAAAAAATACAGAACTAATTTTAATGATTTTTATGTTAAAAAGAAAAATGTTAAACAAAGATCAGGTAAAGGTAAATGTTTTAACTGTGGTAAACCTGGACATTTCAGTAAAGATTGTAAAAAAAAACCTAGTAGGTTTAAAAATAAGTTTAACATGCTAAATATTGATGATAAGGATCAAGAAGAATTATTCAGAATCCTTGAATCAAATAATTCGTCTGATTCTTTGGAAGATGATTTTTCTTCTTCATCTAATTTTTGCTATCAATCTGCTGATGATTCCTCTGATTCACCAAATATTAAAGTTGGTTGTACAGATTCATGTTGTAATGTTATTAAATCTGTTAATGTTCTCACTAAAAGTGAAGAAAATGAAAGTTTATTGATTAAATTAATGCATCAAATTGAGAACCTTGAATTACAAAAAGAATATTTGGATAAGTTTAAGAAAAATTTGCTAAAAGATGAAACTAGTAAAAAAATCAAATCAACGATAAGCGTTGAAGAAACTTTGGAAAGATTTAATAAAAAGAAATCAAAAGATTTAACTGTTAATGATTTACAACATGAAATCAATATTGTTAAACAAGAGATAAGTGAATTAAAACATGAATTTAAAGGCATTAAAAGTGATAATCATAATCTTAAACAAGAATTGTTAATGTTAAAAATTGATAAAAACCTTGATAAGCAACAATCTAATAAATTTGATAATGAACATGATGAGCTCAAAGATGGAGATGAGTCCAGTCAACAGGCTTTTCTTTCTGATAAAGGTATTGTTGATAATTCTAAACTTAATCTTGTTAATAAAATACTTTCTCCAAAATAGTTTACAAAAGTTAAAATTGTTGTTTCTCATGATTATCATTTCAATGTTATTGCTATGATTGATTCTGGTACAGATATGAACTGTATCCAAGAAGGACTGATTCCTTCAAAATATTTTGAAAAATCAACTAAAAGATTGGTTTCTGCTAATGGTTCCCAAATGAAGATTAAATATGAATTAAATAATGCTCATGTTTGCCATGATAATGTCTGCTTCAAGATTCCTTCTATTTTGGTAAAAAATATGGCTGATAAAGTGATTCTTGGTTTGCCTTTTATAAATGTTTTGTATCCTTTTCTTGTTGAACATGATGGAATTACTACTGATCCTTTTGGACAGAAAGTCAAATTCAAATTTGCTTCAAAATTTGAAATTGATACTGATGCTACTTTAAAACTGATTGATGATGTTTGGCATAAGAATAAACACCTTGTTAATCCGTCTTATGCTAAAGATTTTTCTACTAATGTGCTTACTCAAGAATCAAGAATGAGTTTTTGCCAATGTTTCACAAATGCTTTTGAACGTAACACTCATAATGCTAAACTGCTAACTATTACCAAATATCCTAATATTCTTAATGATTCATTGCAGGAATCGAGCAATGATGCATGGATAAGTGGAATAATAATAATATTTGTATTTATACCACTAGTAAGTGGATTATTATGGCCTCCTTAGCAGAGAGGAAAAACAAGGGAAAAACTCTTGCACAGGACTATTCTCAAAACAAAAGGCTCCCAGCGGGACAACCTTTTGAAATGCATGAAAGCGCATCTTCTGGGGTAAAACCCAGCGGATCAACATCCCTTCAGGGATATGTCCCAGCTGTAATGACATATTCCAATGGTGATATGATAATTGCTTTACAGGAAGTCTTATCCAGATCTTTACAATTCCATAATAGAGTCTATAGTGAATTACCAGATTCCATAAAATTTATTCTTGATAATCTCAAGGCTGCTTTTACTAGAAACCACAATTCCCTATTTGAAAAAACCCTCAAAGCTCTCAAAATTCACCTTGTTAACCTTACTGCTCAAAATGAGGCTTTTATGAGCCATTATGCCAACATTGTTTCAGAAAACAACCTTGGTTCAGAAAATGACCTTGTTTCAGAAAATAATCTTGTTTCAAAAAATGAAGCTCTTAGAATTCGTCTTAAAGCCTACATTAGTCAACTCTTTGACAAAGAGGATATCCATTCAAACGATAAAATGACTATAATGGGCACTGATTATTTTAGACTGAGCCTTAAGACCCAATCTATGTTAAGAAGTGCTTTTGCCAACTTGCCATCAGATATAAAATCCCGTATTCTAAGCAGCAAGGCTATGTTTAGGTCTTTCGACCTATGGTTCAAATATTTCAATAAACTGGTTACAGCTACTATTCCTGATCCAGATGAATTAGACGAAGCTGATAGCGTATTTATTCAGATGGAATGGGAAGAACACTTTGGGAGTACTCTTAGAGTGTATGAAAAGAAACACCAATTTCCTAGTCTTCTAATTAATTATGATGATGGTTCATATTCATATGTTGTTGGTGACTTAGATGATGATGATAGGGATCCCAACTAGCTATCCCAAATGTTTGAATATGGCTTTATCAGGTTCATAAAATTAACAAGTCATTATCAAGCCAGTCAGCTTCCACAAATTATTCATGATGCTATTAAGAGATTTACAAGTCCTTATGTTTCCATCAGATGATGGAGTACTTTGTCAAAATGAGAAAGAGATAACTTGACGAATGTCCAGCTCTCAAAGCATCTCGTTCTCATTAATGGTCACACTCACCAAGGGCAATGGCTTGAAGGAAATTCTCAATTGTCCTTTAATGATCCTTATGCTCTTGCAGAATGTTAGAGAGATTATTTTAATAGTCAAATTATTGAAGTTGCTCAGAATCTATGGAAAGATTATCATTTCATAGGAAGCACAGATAGAATTTTTGTTTTTGGTCCCAGGCCATATGCTGATGCAATTGCTCATTTGCGGAAAACTGATCATTGTAATCCAAGAACTCTTCTCATCCCAGGGAAAAAACCAGTGTTTGAGCCAATTTTATATTGTGGATTCTGTAGTCAATATGCTATTTACCATGAGCATGAATGTGATTCTCCACAAGGCCCTTTTGATCCTTTTGATGGTTATCCATCCGATGCTCCTTCCACTGATTAATCTTAAGTTACTGCTATAGCACTACTGTTTTGAGATTCTCGTCAGTCTGATAGTTCCCACTAATAAGGTTATTTTCCATATTACTATTTGGTCAAGATGCTCCTAATCTTGCAGTTTCTCTATTTGTCTAGCCTGCACAATGGCTAAAAATGTTACAATATTCAAAATGCTATGATGAGGTCCCTGTGTAATCTCATGCGTCTAACAAGCCCATGCACCTGCTGTGAAGTTCCATGTGTCCCATATTCCTTTGACATGTCCTTTGGACTCATAATGGGATTCTTGAAAAGAAAAAGAAAAAGAAAGGAATCCACATACTTTGGTTTTGTCATGTTCTCATATTTTGCTCTTGCCATGTTTCTTCCGACAAAGTCTACTCCGTAGTACACCACTACTCCACTACATGCATAATTGGTAATATTCAAAGAGCTTTTCTTTTGGCTTTTTGTCATTTCAAAGTCAATTAAATTCTTTGCTCCATGCATAGTTCCATGCGTCTCAAGCTTTCTTTGGTTTGGAGAATCAGACTTGGCTCCATTTATTGAAGATTTTGAGTCAAAAAGGAGAAAAATTACTGTTCACAAATTACTGTTCACCGATTACTGTTCACTTTTTACTGTTCATGACACTATTCACTCCAAATTTTTGCCTATTTAAAGGGGGTTGTCCCTTAAGTTTAGATCAGAATTCATTTTTAGGATTTCCTCCCTAGAACTCCTTTCTTTTAGAGAGCCTTTCTTGAAGAGAGAGTTCCTTGTTTACCTTAGGATTTCCTACTACTACAACCTTGAAACTAAAACTAGTTCCAAGCTTTGTAATTGTTTCAATCTTGTAATCACTACTACTACTGCTACAAGTGTTTTATCTACTTTCAATAAACAAGTATTTTCAGCTTTCTGTTTATTATACTACTTGTTGCTACTGCCACCTTGAACAGATTACCGCCATCCTGGATGGTTCTAAATTGCTTTCATTTATTTTGAATTATATATATTGTTTGGCTAGTTTTACCTCCATACTGTTGTCTTAACTTTCATTATATTATATTGTGCTTCCATCTCTTCATCCAGTTATCTCTTCCCCCGTTACTTTGAATTATATATATTGCTTGGCTAGTTCTACCGCCATACTATTGTCTTAACTTTCATTATATTATACTGTGCTTCCATCTCTTCGTCCAGTTATCTCTTCCCCCATATATATATATATTTAGCAGTAAATCCGAAACAGTACACCAGTATTGACCGGTATTCGAAATTTATCGTACTGCTGGCTAAACCGGTACAGCCTCCGGTATAGTATTGACTCTCTTGATTCAAACACATTGTTGTATTGTAAAATTAATTGTTCGTGTAAAAGATAATAATGTGTGGTTGTGTATAATTTATCAATTGCTGCAACTATGTGTTTGAATCAAATTAAGAACCCACTGTGCTGCATTTACTATCCAAAATTTTACCTAATTTTAATTGGTCTCCAAATCTTAAATGGAATAAGACGTATGTAAGTTTAAGAATTATGATGTGTGTAGGTTTGTTATTATGTTATTTGTAATTTGGCAACTATGCCATGTGAAATGTTAAAAGTGAGTGGCTACAAAGATTTTTTTTTTTTTTTTTTTTTGAGATAATATAGACATAAGACATAAGGGATGGGGAAGGAGGGAGTGGGAAGACAAGTGGGAAGACAAGACTACAAAGATTTTGATATTAAAGAATGGTTAAGTAGGAAAAATTACTATTTATTTATGTTATTTGTGGTAATAAAAAGGGATGACAAAAAAAATCCATGTCGCATAACCCACTACTGTCCTGCAAGGATTTTCCCTTACGCGAATTTACGTAACAAATACATATCAAAGCAAATCACCAATAAGGGCTATATGCCTATACTGTTATGATGGAGATGCCCATTAACACTAGCATCTGAATTTTTGATAATGGGGTTGTTAGGAGTACCTCATTACTCAAGTAATTGACAAAATACTCTTTTCCATCTCAATTTGGGATAAGGTCCATATTTCAATATCATAGCATATATACATAAGTATGTATGTATATGTATTGTGCAGTTTTTTAGCTACGAAGGAAAATTAGGCATACATGATTTAAAATTGTAAGTGTTCTGTGATCTAAATAACATAGTGATAAAAAAAATAATCATCATTTTAATTTCAACTTATTTTATCAATTATGTGTATAGCATTGTACAAAAGCACAAGCACATTTAGTATGAAAATAAAAAATTATCTAATTTTTTCATATGTTTAAAATAAATGTTTATGTTAAAAATGTCAAATAATTAAAAGCAAGTTAGCATTTTATAATTTGATGTTACTATTAGACTGCAAAATTCTTACGTTATATCGTATGTTGTAATATTTTCTTTCTAAAAGTGGTAGCAAATAATTTCCTTTTTTAATAAAAAGATATATTTAATGAACGTTAAGGATTAAGGGCTCTAATACAAGTGCAAAGTATTTTGTAAAGAAAAAGAAATTTAAAAATGTTAAGGTCATATTTTCTATGTATTGGCTTATCATTTGACAAAATACACTTTACTTACAATTAGGTAGATCTAACTTGGGTTCAATGTATCTAGAAGTATTTTTCTTAAACATATCAAGTGGTATCATTAAAGACATGAAGATTTATCCAAGAAACAACTGAAGAAATGTTGTTTCATTAAAGCTCACACTAGCAGCGATCGAGAATTAATGGTGAAGCTCGACACAAGCTCAATCTATCGAGACTTACGATTTCAGAATTCTCATATCTGAAATTCGACCCATAATGACTTGGATTATTAGGGTTTCTGTCTCTACAACCCTGGACCATATAAAATGCTTATTTTAAATTCATCAAAGACACAGAGACTCAATTAGAGAACTCATACACTCTGTGAGAATCTACTACATTTCGTGCGCCTTAGGGTTTTGTAACTAAGTAATTCCTGATCTTACACATGCTTTAGGTGAAGAACTTTACAGCCAACAACAATTATTCTGTTGCTTGGAGTTAGTCACGTACTGTGATCCATGCATATGAAGTAGTCTTCTACAAGATCAAGTCCAATTAGGAATTGGAGTAAAGGTTCAACTGTAGGCTGGTATTTTGAGATATTTCAGGGTAGTGGTAGGATTCTTTATACTTGTAACCGCTTATTCTTGATTAGTGGATTCTTGGGAGTGGTGACCTAAAATTCACTTGGTGAGGTTTTTGCCTTGTGAGAGGATTTCCCCATTTGCCAACAAATCACCGTGTCGATTTATTTTCCGCTACACTTAGTTTATTTGGTGATTTGTTGGTGCATTCACGATTTACATGTAATTTGACCTAATTAATCAACTTGGGTAATTGAATTAATTAACTAGGGTCAATCTATAACCCAACAAAAAATAAGAAAGTTTCTTTCTTTTTCAGAAAAAACCATCATTATAGGATAACAATTAAAACTCCACGCTTAAATCAGTTATCACCATAATTTGATTGGATCATTTTTATAAATAAAAACTTCCACACCCATCACTCTCATATCTCTCTCTTTATTCTGCATTATTTCCAATTCCAATTTGTTAAGTTATGGTTTTTCACATAACATTTATGTTGGCTTTATTCCATAACAAAAAGTGTTGTAACTACATTAATTTATTTCCTTGTATTTTGTGAGATTTAATTATAATGGTTGGGATTTTAAGTGTGACTCTTATACCCTTCACCCATACTATATATACCCTCATTACCCACAAAATTGTAAGGAGGTTATTTAGAAGAAAATCCTAGAGAGAGGTTTCTACAATACCCACCATTTTAGAGAGAGCTACTTATCCTTGAGTGAGAATTCCTTAGTAGTCTCTTCTCCTTCCCCTCTCCCTTTGTCATACCTTGAGAGAAGATTTGTACCCAAACACAACCCACACTCATTTAGAGTGTAGAGAGTGTTTTGGAACTTAGGAAGCATTGGATCTTTGCCAAAATAAGCCGATGAGGCTTGGCGATGCAATCAAGCGGTATTACTAGATCCAGGAAGCTAGTGAAGACAAAAGTCCGAAAAGTCCGTTGGTAGCTGGAGGTTGGAAGGCTTAAGTACTTTGGATAGATTATGCTTGGATGATCAAATTTGGTATCCTTGCACTCCAACTTATTCACTAGTGGATTATTTTTGCTTGGAGGGCCACGAAGTGGTTTTTATGCTGAATTCTTTGGTTTTCCTCATCAATAACACATCGCCGTATTATCTTGGGTTTGCTAGTCTGTTACCCACTGCCCTTTCCATTTTAGCATTGCAATTATTTGTTCATCCATGCAATTGTTGAATGCTTCGATTGATTAATTCGCTAATCACGTATATTCTGCATTAAGTGTGTTAAGCATAAAAAAAATTGTTTATGTTTACAAAAATTATTCTCTTGTTTGTGTTTATGTTTATGTTTATGAGAGAGCAACAATTGCCACATATAATTAATGCATTTTATTTGCTCAATTTGTAGGTAAAGATGTTGTCCCCACTGCTGCATTTTATTATCTTGTTTGAGTTACATTACCAAACAGGCCCCTAACTACATATCTATATAACTGCAAAACTTCTCTAAGGAAAATTTAATGTATCAATGAGCTGGCTCAATTTATTTATGGAACCTGGCAGCAACAAGTCGAAACCTAACAGTACAGCCAATAGTATGCAAAAACATCAACACCTACTCCGTAACAGACATGTAGATAGTCTCACGTACCAAGTTTCTCTAAACAAGAATTCTAAATAATTCATAGCAATCTACAAGTCTCATTCTTATCATAAAACTATAGCAACATCACCTTAATGAAGAATATCATTTATAAAACCCTTTCATTCATAATCCTAATTCACACAAGGTTGCCTAAATATAAACCCCCTTGACCTAATATCTTCTAAGATCATTGATATATATATATATATATATATATAAAGAGAGAGAGAGAGAGAGAGAGAGAGAGAGAGAAAGAATGGTGAGTATGTTATTGTTTGTTATTTCATTTTTCTTTTTTTTTCTTGTTTTTAATTTTGTTTTTATTATCATGCATAATATGGTGCTTGTCAAAATATATACAAATAAGGGTTTTTTTTTTTTTTTTTTTTTTTGCAAATATGTTTGTTTTTGTACAAAGGAATTTGGAGATAGCGGCCAGCAATGTGACAGGTTTATGAGCTTGGTTTTGTACAACAAGAAACTGAATAGCTAAGGGCTACAAAAAGAAATAACCAACCTTTTTGGGTAAATATAAAGATGGCATTCCAAAGTAATGAGTTTAGAAATGTAATGAATGCGGATATGATAGTTCAAGTGGTCGAGCATTGTGTGGAACTTAATGTCGTAAGCTTCTTGGTGGACTTCAATGCAGACGTGTTGAAGTTCACTATGACAGAGCATTTTATTTATGAAGTTTTAATGCCAGTAATTGGGATCATCTAGAAAATTGTTTTTGTGGAAAATGGGGTAGGAGAAATACCCTAGTCGTGCCTATGGCTATTGCGATGACATCTCTTTTGGTGTTAGGAATCGTAGTTTAGCGTAGTGAATCCACACCTCAAATTGGGAATATGATTCCAAAAATTATTATCCCAACTCAATGTATCCACTGAATGTGTTATCTAATAATAAACCAAAATGGACTTATGCAGCATATTTGAGGGAAAAGTGTGGCTTCTATGCAGATAAAGTTAATCGAGTAAGTTTAATATATATATATATATATATATATATATATATATATATTATGCAATATTGTATCTTCTTTATTATCATTTGTCTAATTATTTTGTTTTTTTTTTTTTTCATGCTTTTTTGTATATAGCTTTTACCAGGTGCTTGCTTGGCAAATCAAAATTGGATTGGAGATTTGTGCCGCGACAGAGGGAGTGAGTGGAATGAAAAGTCGTGTTCCATGGAGTTGCAGAATTTTATTAAAGCCTTTATATACATTTACAGATTAGGTCATTCCATAGGACTAGAGACGCTCCCATCCATAATAAATTCTGAAATTTACCCTACTAGTTATTTAGGACTTGGGGTGACCATAGGGTCATTGACAAGTTGGCTGGCAGGTTTTATTGGAAGTTATTTTTTTCCATTATTATTGAGAAGATTTTATTCGTGGGGTACACTTCTTTTCTATTTTGGACTTTTGGCCATTGGCCTACTTGCTATATGGCTAACTTTGCCGGAGACTCAAGGGCAAAATCTAGAGGACACGGGAAGTTTGCGTCAGAATTCCATTGGGGCCCGTATATTGGAGTTTGTACTCTATTCTCCAAGTCTGGGGACAGTTCCCTGGATCTTGAGCATTATGGATGCAAGGGGTTTTTAGAGTCGCCACCTAATTTTTACAATGGCCTAGGAACCATATATATAGCGTCCTCTCGAGGAAGGACCTTTTGATCTTACTACCAGAGATATCGGTTCAGAGTTAATGTACGGTCTTGGGAAGGTGTTTGGCACCCAAAACCGCCCAACCCTAAGGTTGGCTTTCTATCATTGTGTCTTATGTCTTAACCCTATTAAAGACACACTCAAAACTTGTATCTAACTCTCACACACACTAACATACATCCAACAATTAACATAACATCAAACATCCCTAACGTCATCCATTATATTAGCAGAAATGCACATGCACATATGGGATGAATTTAAAAAATTATCTAATTTCTTCCATATGTTTAAAATACAAGTTTGTAGTTAAGTATATGTTTATGTTGAAAATGTTTGTTAGCTCTGTGAACTTTCTCTGATGGTTTCTATATTCCATGGCTCACACCAAAACCCGTGTTCTAATCAACCTTCTTCTACTTCTTCTAACCATAGTTGTAGAAAAATCCATGATGTTTTTGTCATTGGCCTCAAAATTTTCCATGACTTCTTACTGTTTGCTAGCAATTATACTAAATTTGGGTGATTCTTCTAATTCTTCCCTTCCATTGGATTTGGGTCATGTCATTCTTGGAAATTTCGTGTAAAATAGGCCCCTTTGTTTCTACATATTGTTGTTGTTTTTCTTGCTTATCAAAAACAAAAGATAGTTAGGGAGAATGGGCAAGCGTGGCCTGTCGTAATCCTTGGTATAAGAAATCTAGCTTAGAACTATATTTTAGTAGAGATCATGCGAGCAACTCTCAATGAGAAATGGAGAACACTATGGATTCGTGAAGCTATTTTGACCTTGAAATCTGAAATCCCAATTCACCTCGTTCTTCTTCCCACTACTATCTTGTTTTGGTCTCTTCCCCTCAATTCCTTTGAATTCCCTGAAGTATTTATGACTCCAACTATGAAGTATATGTTTGCTTTCTTAGAAATTCCACCTAATAGTGTAATGTGCCATCAAGACGATCCCTCAACAGTTTGGGGAAGGACGTTGAGTTTGACATTGATATGTGTTATTTGTTGAAGTTGTTCGATGATGTGCACCACTATTATCAAAATAGGCATGCACAGTGGGATATATATATCCCACTATGCATGCCAACTATTTTATTGACCTCTCCAGAGCTTGCCACATCATTATCATTTTTTTAAATAAAATTATTTTTGTTTAGTCCAAACTTAACCAGGAGTGAAACTCTATCTCTCTAACAAGTTCAACTTTAACTCAAACTCATCATTATCATTTTTTTCAAAACAAAATTATTTTTGTTTAATCCAAAATTAACAATGAGTGAAACTCTATCTCTCTAACAAGTTCAACTTAAACTCAAACTCGAACGTTGATAATTTATCTTCAAATTTGTGAGGTTAATCATGAACACTATAAAAGTAGTGCAAACCCCAATATATTTTTTAAAGCCGAGTAGAGGTATGAGCTCTTCTTCTGTTATTTTCTTCTCCTCTACTTTGTTAAAAAAAATTATTTTATGGTTTCTAATGTATTTTTTAAAATTAATTTCATACATAAACCACCACACTCTCTTTTGCTCTTTTTTACAAGATAAAAAATTTTGCAATAATTGAAATTTAAGGTTGCTGCTACTGCATATGTTTTTGTTTCACCTCACGATATGGAAGTATGTTAATTTTTTGGGCAAAAAGCTTATATACAATATATTAAGAGGAGGTATGGCTTTCATTATTTCAACGTGGGCTCCTGCTCAACATTTTTTTGAGTGAGTCATGTTGATAAGGTTCTTTTAAAGTTTAAACCCATTAAAATTTAAAACTTATTACTTTATGGGCTCGTGTACTTTTTTCTTTTTCTTATATTTCTCTTTTGAATAGTCATATATATTTATGAATTGTTTCAATAACTTATTCTTTAATTAGATATCTTTTTGGCATTTTGGAAGTTTTAACATCTAAATTTGTGTAGTCACACACACACACACACACACACATACATACATACATATATATATTATCTATAATTTGTAGGCTCTGAATCTTTTGATTCCTTTCAATAGTTATAGCCATGGATTATTCTTTTGAATGTAACCCATCTTTCTATTATATTTCTGTATTGTTTTGTCATATATATTTTGTTTTGTTTCAATAATTTCTAAGCAATGAATCATTTGATTCTTTAATATTTTTTGGTCTTCCAGAAGTTTTAATATCTGGATTTTTGAGTTATTTTTTTACAGTATCTGAAACTGTCGAACAAATTTTTGCAAGCCATTGCACGTTCAAGCACTGGGTTCTTCATCAAATTGTAACACAAATTGAAATCATACAGGAGCAAATCATGTAATGGTGTAGTTTCTTAATCAATTTAAAATTTTATAAAATTATTTTAGTTTATCTCACAAACAGGTAGGTTCCCGTGCATAGCTATGCACGGGTTAACGACTAGTCTGTATATATATATATATATATAACTGAATTTTTGACTTTTGGTTGACCTCTCCACAATTTTTCACATCAGCATTTTTTATTTATATTTTTTAATTTGATTTAGTTGTTTGGTGCCATACAACCACTATACTTAAAGGAGACCTAAATTGTCACCTAAATTAATAGAATACATCTCCATTAAACGGAATAATTTTTTTTTTTTTCTAGAGCTGACCAATTCTATGCATCTTACCCAGCTGGAACCGAACTCTTAACAGACACGGCTAAGGTTTGTGAAAATAATAGTATGATTTGAGATTTGTACTTTGTTGTTTTTGTATGTAAGTTATGGTTGTTTTAAATTGATATTGCACTGATCTTTGATCTGATATGGTTTTATTTATTTATTGGTGGTTATATTTGAGTTTGTGATTTGTTGGTAGTTATATAAAGCTGCACTTGGCAATTGCTTTGAAGCAGAAGAGTGGCCGGGGTTCGATTGAGTATTGCATCATGGCGAAACACTTTGAGCGTTAAGGGAAATCACCTTACGTATACCATGCAGTAAGAATTTGCTTATCGCATAGACATGGTTTTTGCATCTCTATGATAGGAATTCAGTCAGTTTTGTTTGTTTATAAAAGCTGATTAACGAGCAACATCCATTACTGGGGCTATGTTATAATTTCAATAGGATTTGAACTCTATAATTATATCAAATGAGACTTAACAAATATATATCATTTTTAATTTCAATAGGATTTAAATTTTATATCAAATGGACTCTACCAACATATTCATCCATTAAAAAAAATTATATAACCAAATTTGATTAGGAATCCATAACCCTATATTACATTATAAATATTTTTTTTTTTGGATTATTTGTTACAATACAACTCAGCTTTTCATTCCTATATTATATTTTAAATAATTTTTTTTATTACTATTATTCTTCCAACACCACTCTACTGTACAGTCTCTTGCATTATTTTGGTTCTTGGAGCACCTTCAAAACAAAATGTAAAGTTTTCTTATCAAGTTTGTAAAGTTGTGATTTACAACTATTTTGTGTTGGCTTCAATTTCTTGTCAAATTTGATTGTAATTATGTTCAATCTTATATACCCTGTATTATATGTGGGATTTCATTGTAAGGGTTGTGTATGAGAAAGAGTATGAAGACTCAAGGCATATTGAAGATCAAAGGAGTTTTCGCGAACAGCTCGCGAGAAGCCTTCCCACGAAGTGAAGCATGTGCTCAGCACATGACTGGAATGCGAAAAGTCATGACAAATGGTGACAACTGGTTTTTGCGAGTGTCTCGCGGGTAAGGCCTTCCCGCGAGATACCCGCGAAACATTCTGTTTTATTATTTTGTCATATCTAATACACTTTATATCTACTCACACTATATATACCCACATAACCCACATATTGAGAGGAGTGCTTTCAAAGAGAAAACCCTAGCCATTACCCTTGAGAGTGAGAGATTGTCATACCCACAATCTTTTACACAATCCATTTTGGTTTTCCTTAATTCCTACCTCTCCATATCCAAATCCTTAAAAGGTTGATAGTCCAAACACTTACCACACCCATTCTGAGTGTAAAGTGAGGTTTTGGTGCTGTTGGGAAGCATTGGAAGAAGCCATTTGTTTGGTGGATGCAATCAAGCTGAATTGCATGATCTAGAGAGCTAGAGAAGACAAGGCTTCGTCAAGTCAGTTGGTAGCAGGAGCTTGGAGGGCTCAAGTACATGGAGTAGACTAGGCTTGGAGGGTCTTTTGTTATTCGTGTAGTCTAACTTATTCTCTAGTGGATCAATTTACCGCTTGCAAGGCAGCGGAGAGGTTTTTCGCCGAGTTCCTCAGTTTTCTCTTCAATAACACATCGGTGTGTTATCTTGTGTTTGCATTCTTCTTCCCTACTCTTTTAGCTTTCATTTTACTACTGTGATTTGATTAATATGGCTTAGAGTAGTTATATTGTGTGTACACTCGCCTTTACTCTATTCTGCACTTAGTTTAAGTTAGAGTAAAATCAACCGAGCCGTAATTTTAATTTGGGGGTCTAAACAGCTCTTGTGTTTTCACACAAATTCGAGCTTTCAAAGTTTAATATTAGCATATTTGAGAGATATTTTGGTCAATTAGAAAAAGTTTGATGAAACATAAAAGGAAAAAGAACTAAAGAATGCACAATATGAAGAAAAAAAAAAGGTGACAGTATTAGGCAAAGGCTTTTGGAGATTGTTGTTTTTATTTTTGGAATTCTTTACGTTCATGTGTATGTATGTATTGGTTTTAATTGAATTGGAATTATCTTTGAAACTTTGGTTTTGATTGAATAATGAAAATGGCAGAAGAAGTATGTTTCAATATTTGGAGTCTTCTGTATATGTGTTGTTATAGTTTAAACTTGGTATTTGAATTGTTAAATTGTTAATTCACAGTTTCATTGTTCACCTATTAATCATGAATAATAATATTGCTATTGGCAACCATCATGATATGGTATCAATGATATGATCATTCTGAATGCCCTCCTTTAGAGTTAAGATAGAGTCTATTTTATGATTAAAAAATTTTACAATTAAAAGACTTTTGAAATTACATTTTTTTTTTTAAAAAAAATTATTGGATACGTTGGATTTTAAATGACTTCTATTAAACTCCATCCTTTATGGCGTCATTAAAAAGAAAACTCATATAAATAAGTATTATGATATTATTTGGAACTATCATAATGAACTAACATATTACATATGGTACGGATCTAACTATAACATCCTATGCTATAAAATAAAAATTGGGCCTATGGTTATCTTCTCTTTGCAAAAAATGGTTAAATTCTAATTAATTGTGATAGTTCACTTTAGGTAAAATAGAAACTCTATTAACTAAGTTTTAAGAAATTTAAAATTCTATTTCAAAAAATTTCCAAAAAATTATATTTTATTTTAATTATTTAAATAATTTTATATTGTAAAATAATAAAATTTATACATTACATACAATCATTACTTCAGTTACCTTCTAAATGATGGAGGATATAAGAATATAATTTGTAGATCTACTATCAAGATAACATAGATTAGATTGGTGGTGGATAGTAGATTTAATTGCAGTTGAGTATTGTGTGAAGTCATCACCATAGAATAACCCACGCCGGGATGTGTTATGTGGAACCAATGATATGAAAAAAAAAAAAAAAAAATTCTAAAACATTTTGTTGAACAAAAAATTACTTATTTTCATTCATTTACAAGTTATACATTTTTTTAAGTCAAGTCATAGATCTTAATTTAAGCAAAATAAATACTTTTTATTTTTATTTAACTATCCCGTGCATCGCACGGATTAGCGACCAGTTATAGATATTTTGAAGCCCCCTAGTCTTTTATTTCTGCATTGTTTGTCCTTGTGTTCTTAATTTGAAATTTTGACAAAATAAATCTAAATTACAGTTATTCACATGCGGCATGCTAGGAGGCTTTTTTCTAATACAAACTATAAATTTTTAAATCTTAAAAATCTCCAAAACCTTTGAAAAAGAAAAACTGAACTTTTGATATAGAGGATGCTGAAAATAAAAAACCGTTTTGGAAGAAAGCCAAGAGCGGGTTTGAATGTCCCAACTTGTTATTTTTTATGGAAACCAGACGGCAAATTTTACAATCTACAATGAAAAGTAAAAGTCCTACGGGCCAACATCGTGAAAGATAAATTCTACCAGTATTAAAGGAAAAATAAAATACAAATGATAACTTCAAATAATCCAATGATAACAAAAATCATAAGCAAAATAGAAGGATGCTGAAAATACAAAATATAACTGAAGAAATATAGCCTATATAGGTATTCTACTTTGAAAATTCTAAAGCATCGGTGTACAGAAAAATAAACTCATTTTCATAATGTGAATATGTGATCCATTTGCACCCAGTCGATCAGGGGCTACGTCTAAGAATCTACAAATGCAAGAAAACATTTGAAAGTGGTTTGTAGATGGATGAAGCCGACGTGGGATGTTTAAAATTTTAGAGGTTTTTATTTTACTTTTGTTTTTTTATCCCTATTAGTTTAAAATTTAAAAGTTTGTACGGAATCTGTATGTGGGTATTTTAAGACATCCGAAAGTTTGAATCCAAGATAAAGAATCCTCTTAAATATGGTATATGTTAGGACATATGTGAATCATGTTAGGAACATATATCAATATAGAATTGGTTAATCATTTGACAAAACGCACTTTACTTGTAATTTAGTAGATCTAGGATGTGTTTAATACTTCAAGGAACAAGGTTTCAAGTCTAAGTGTTAAAGTCGTGCAAATCTGTCCAAGAATCAAGTGAAGAAGTGTTGGATTTTAAATCTCGACAGCTAACTTGACAGATAGCATCTATCAAGATTTAAAAGGCAACTTTTGCCCGATACTCGACAGCTACTCGATAGATACCCTATCTATCGAGATTTACAGAAATTATTTTTTCAGATCTGATTTCACTCCAATCACTATATACACGTTTAGGCTTTCTTTTCTCACAACCCTAAACATATATAAAGATTATTTTAAGGGCTGTCACAACTGATGCAAGTGAGTGCAACTTGATGCAAAGGTTTTTCACAAGCATATTGTGACCGGAGACATTTTGCCCTAGTTCATCTTTCTTTTCAAGAAACTACTGCGTTTGTACGCCGTAAGGTTTTGTAACCATGGAGCTTCATGATCTTCATCGTGTTGATGAACTGAAAAACTTTGCAGCCAACATCCTTCTCAAGTTGGTGGTTAGTCACATACTTGGATCCGTGCATCGATTAGTTAGTCACGTACTGAGAGCCGTGCATTAAAAGGAGAGATTGTCACTACAGAAAAAGTCCAATTGGGTATTGGGGTAAGGGTTCAACTGTAGGTTGGTATAAAGTACTAGGATACCTTTACTTGTAACCGCTTGTTGTGATAATAGTAGATTCTCGAGAGTGGTGACTTTAAAATTACCCGGTGAGATTTTTACCTTAGAAGTTTTCCTCATTTATAAACAAATTACCGTGTCAACTATATTTTCTACTGCATATTAACTTACTTAGTGATTTGTTTGTGCTACCATGCGTATTGCATGTTAATCGGATTAATTAATTAACTTGGCTAATTAATTGGTTAATTCATTATAAGGGGTCAATACATTCTTGACCTATCAGTATAGATAATCTAAATGACATTTATTATTTATTTTTAGGAAAATATCTAAATAATTTATTTTAATTGGTCATTTTGATAAAGAATTTTTCCTTTTTCAGTTATGCTTCCTTTGCTTGCTTCGTTAGAGTGTTACACCGTGTTTTTGTTTTATTTTATTTTATCACATAACTTATATATGTGTGTGTGTGTGCGCGCACACGCGCACATGTGTGTGGTAGTTAAGTTATATTTTTTACATATTTTACAATATGGATTTTGTTATATAACAGATGCCTTAAGGATATTTGTTTAAAAAATACTTTTAGAAATTTTTTTGAAAAAAAAAAAAGCTGATTTTTTTTTTTATAATTTTGTTATATTTCTCATAAAAGTATTTTCAAAACTTTCTTA
Organism: Quercus glauca; assembly: GCA_023736055.1. Taxonomy (NCBI): domain Eukaryota; kingdom Viridiplantae; phylum Streptophyta; class Magnoliopsida; order Fagales; family Fagaceae; genus Quercus; species Quercus glauca. The sequence goes on from CM043319.1 coordinate 75,632,433, forward strand.
AAATTATTCATTAGCAAATATCCTAAGAATACCCACTAAACAAACCCTTATAATAATTACTCCAATAACATGAGTAGATGCTAAAGGTGAAGCAAATTAATGCTAATACTAATAAAGTTGTAAACTTCTTTGCCAATTTCTCATCAATTTGTGTGGTTAATAGATAGAAATCGCACTCATTTCAACTCCACTACCAAAATCAGCATTAAAATCCTGATGCTTAATTAGGTTTCCCATGCAGCATGCATTGTTTTTTTTTTCCTTTAAATACAAGATAGAAATTCTACTATAACCTAATTTAAGTGTATATATGTGTAAAGCTCCCTCCTAGAGATTTGAACCTCAACTCTTGCCCCTCACATCCCACAAACATTTTTACTTATGGAGTGACCATCATGCCAAAGGTATACAGCATGCATTGTTACTTTCCTAATGGTTGGCGCAGCCATCAAGAGCCACCCTAGTAATTTAGACATTCTTCTAGAGATAGAGAGTGCTTCCCATGAATTCCAGTCTCTTCTTCGATCTCTCTATACAACCCCCCACAAAGCAGAGCTCTAAACTGGGCTGTCTCTCTCTTTCTCTTTCTCTAAGGCAATGGCTTTCCACAATTCTTTTACAGTGGTTTTGAACCTCATTTTTACGTTAAGCTTGATTGTGGTCACCAATTTTATAGCACCAAGTGAAAGTCGCCAACTTGAGAAATTGAAAGTCAATCAAGGAAATGGAAATCACGGGAGTGGAAAGGCAAATGAAGGGAAGATGGAGTCAAATACAAAAGAGTTGGGTGAGATGAAGGACGTGCCACCTTTTCCAAATATACCTTTTCCACCTATTCCTCAATTCCCACTACCGTCCCCTATTCTTCAATTCCCGTTTCCACCTCCATTTCAGATTCCTACAATTCCTGTGTTACCACTCGCTCTCCACTCCCTATTCCAACTATCCCCTTTCTTACACCTCCTGCTTAAAGTTTGCATGTCATAGTTTCATCACCTTTTTAATTTTTTAATTCTTAATACTGTGCAAATAATAAAATCGTTTACAATCTAGGGACTAAAATCACTCATATATTAGAGTGTCTTTTGCCATGTAATTAATTATTATATTAATTTTAACATCATTACAATTTGACCTTTGGTCCAAACTCTAAACTTAGAACCTTCAACCTTTTTCTTTCCAAGAGTTCACAATTATGTGTAGTGTATACTATAAAGCTAATCATCAATTTTCTCGATAATTGTGTTAAAATGTATGTTAGTTTCTGTACGTTTTTAGACCCCTTAAAATACAAGTTGTTTAACCTAGTTATTTAGCCAAGTAATTATTTAGGTAAATTATTCAAATCTAGGTTAACACAAGTAAATCATATCAAGTAAACATTGCGAAAAATAAAGAATACAACGATATGATAACCCAAGAAAACCAAACCGGTAAAAAATCTGGGGAGGATTTAACCTAACTATTCTTAAGGTAAAACAGATCCACTATAAAATAATTGAAATTTTACAATAACGACTTAGACCACTAACATCCTATTGCTACCTCAAGTAGAAAATTTACTACCACGACCACGTGACAGCTCCAAGTCCACGGACTACTTCTTTCTTGGATTCAAAACAACCACAAGTACTCCCATTTGTGTTTTCTTTAAGCTCTTTATGCAGCAACTGAAGCGATCACCAAGTTCTCAACATCAATCTCAATCTTGATAACCCTAAATATGTATTAAGGTAAACACCTCTAGATCTCACAAGAGATTCACACATACAGCATAAATAACAACATAAAAACGTGATTAGAGTTTTTCCTTTTATACTTAAGGCAAAACATAAAACCCTACACGTCATATGGGCTTGGGCTGAGTTGGAAAATACTACAGAAAAACAATCTGCACGAGCTTTGATCGATCGAGTCTAATTTTCAATCGATCGAGCTTTACAGATTTACACAATAAATCCTACAGTACACTCGATTCTAACTTTACACATAAACACACTTTGAGCAGCCTAAATCTAAACTAAATGTTTTGATCATGGTTTGCCAACATATACATCTTGAAGTTCTAATACATTAGTTCCTAATTTCTTAGAACCTAACAGTTTCAAAAGTATTATGAGCCACGTGTTTATAACACAACCATATTATTTAAACACAACTAAAGTATGAGTCACACGTTTATACCACAAAAATAATGTTGATGTCGAGCCCAAAATCAAGACTAACCTCTATTCAATATCAAGATCATTATTCCTTCCCCTCAAAAAAAAGTAAAAAAAAAAAATCATTATTCCTCTATCTATCATATGTCAATAAGATTATAATCATAATTAATAATTATAATTAGACGTATGTAAGTGTACGTTTTTAGACCCTTTAAAACACAAGTTGTTTAACCTAATTATTTAGCCAAGTGATTACTTAGGTAAATTATTCAAATCTAGGTTAACACAAATAAATCATATCAAGTAAATAATGCGAAAAATAAAGAACATAACGATATGATAACCCAGGAAAACCAAACTGGTAAAAAACCTGGGGAGGATTTAACCTAACTATCCTCAAGGTAAAACAGATCCACTATGAAAAAATTGAAGTTTTACAATAGCGACTTAGACTACTAATATCCTATTGCTACCTCGAGTAGAAAACTTACTACCACGACCACGTGACAGCTCCAAGTCCATAGACTACTTCTTTCTTGGATTCACAGCAACCACAAGTACTCCTAGTTGTGTTTTCTTTAAGCTCTTTATGCAGCAATTGAAGCGATCACCAAGCTCTTGACATCAATCTCAATCTTGATAATTCTAAGTATATATGAAGGCAAACACCTCTAGATCTCACAAGAGATTCACACATACAGCATAAACAACAACATAAAAACGTGGCTTGGGCTAAGTTGGAAAATTCTGCAGAAAAACATTCTGCACGAGGTTTGATCGATCAAGTCTAATTTTCGATCGATCGAGCCTTACAGAAAGTGAACAGTAATTTTCTGCAATTACTCGATTCCAACTTTACAATAAACATACTTTGAGCAGCCTAAATCTAAACTCTAAGTTTTGATCATGGTTTGCCAACATTACATATTGAAGTTCTAATACATTTAGATCCTAAATCCTTAGAACCTAACAATAAGTTTAAGAATTATGTTGTGTGTTGGTTTGTTATTTGTAATTTGGCAATTATGCCATGTGAAATGTTAAAAGTGAGTGACTACAAAGATTTTAATATTAAGGAATAATTAAGTAGGAAAAATTACTATTTATTTATGTTACTTGTAGTAATAAATAAGGATGACAAAAACAATCCACCTCGCATAACCCAGTTCACTGCATGGATTTTCCCCTACGCGAACTTATGTAACAAATATATATATCAAAGCAAATCAGCAACCTTTCTACATCTCAGATAAAAACCCTTAAGGCAAACAATTCGTTCAACTGTATTATCAGTATTTCAATCTGGATCTTATGATCTTACAATCCTAAGATCCGACATCCTTGAACCGTCCTAAATCTCACTAGGATCTCTATTAAGGTCAAATCCGTGTAGGTTTCCGATCCAGATCTTATAGGATCCCGATTCCATAACGATACTAAAGATCCTTTGATATAAAGGAAAATTCAAAACTTTGGTCTTAATGATTGATTGTGTTTATGGAGTTGTCTGAAACATTGTTATTTGCTTTGTTTTGTTTATTGAGACATTATGTATGCTTTGGGTTGTTTAACTTAGAATGGGGTATTTGTGAGTTGTAACTTTTGAAATTTGAACTTTGAACTTTGTTTATGTATTTGTAATTTGGTACTTTACTTTTTGTTAGTAATTTCACTAATTTATGTCAAATTTTACCTTTTTCAATGTCTCCTTAATATATATTATGAATTATAATTATGGGTATTTTTTAGTATTTTTTTAATCGAAAAGTAGGATCTTACGATTCTAGAAAGCTACTTCGATACCTAGATAGCAGGAGACTAAGAGAGGAGGGGGTCGATTCACGCCTGATCCTCCATAATTTCTCATAAACTGATGCAGAAAAGAAGTAACTTAAGGAAACATCGGGTGAATTCGGAATTCATTGCTAGAAAAAGAGAGACCTACTCTTTCTTCTGTCTTCAAGAACACTTCTTTGGATTTCGGGGATGGTAACTAGGAGGAGTCTCTAGCATGGATTTCTTAGTCGAGCCTGATGGTTTAACCCAACCTAGGACTTTGTGAAAGGGATCATCATAAGACTTTAGGCGCACCTGGGGGAAGGACTACCCTTAATATGCGCAATTTATAAACAATATCCTACGATATGATCTCTGGACCCTCTCACCGATCCCGTATATGATCTCGATTTTAATAACCTTGTGTTCAACGCTATAAGGGGCTATATGCCTATATTGTTATGATGGAGTTGAAGATGCCCATTAACACTGGCATTTAAACATTTGATAGTGGTATTATTAGGAGTACCTCATTGCTCAAGTAATTGACAAAATAAAGACACATTATTTTGGGTCTGTCACAAGATGGGAAGTACTCATGCAAGTCAGGCTATCGTTTTCTAAAAGAAGAGGCAGATGGTGATGTTCCAGTGGAGGTCCCAGATCATGACAAGGCCTTATGGAAGGGTATCTGGACTTTGGATTCTCAAAACAAAGTGAAGAACTTAATTTGGAGGGCTTGTCGAAACACTTTGCCAACGAAAACCAATCTGGTTCATCGGACTATCATATCTGACCCCTAGTGTTACTGGTGCTCAGGGGATTCGAAAAACACTCTTCATGCAATGTGGTCTTGTCCGGAGCTGGATATAGTCTGGGATGATTCCAAGTTTAGATATATTCGACATCTCAATCAGTTCTTGGATATCAAAGCTCTCATTTCTTGGATTTTTCAGATGAATAAAAGCTCAGCACTCTTCTCCATGACAGTCTGATCAATATGGACACAAAGGAACCAAGTCCGTTTGCATCAACCTAGCTGTCCCACAGCCCATCATGTCCAGGCGTCTAAATGTCGACACGATGAATACAAAGCCATTCTACACCTACCAAAGCTTGTCAGTAAAATACTCGTGCTACCTGGTCCTCTCCTCCCTCAAGTAAGTTCGAAATAAATTTTGATGGAGCCATTTGTGCCGATAGAAACTGTTAGAAATACTGAATAATTGTCTTGTATTTCTTAAAGAATGAATATACATGCGATGCCTTTATATAGGAGGCATATGTGTGTGGTACAAGTAAGCATATGTGTGCGGTACAAGTAAAGTGTAGTACAAGTACAAATGTACTATACAAGTAAACTAGCTGGGCCTAAAGCCCATAACATAATATACATTAACAGCCCCCCTCAAACTCAAGGTGGATGTGAGATCAACTTGAGGTTGTCAACCAAAGTACGAAGGCGTCCCTTAGGATGTGACTTGGTGAAGATATCTGCAAGTTGATCTTTAGAGGAGACTGAGATCAGCTTGAGAGCACGATGGACAAGATGAAAACGGATAAAATGACAATCGATCTCGATGTGTTTAGTCCGTTCATGGAAGACATCATTGTGAGCAATATGAATAGCACTCTGGTTGTCACAATAAAGAGGAGTAGCAGAGGATGTAGACACACCTAAGTCTTTGAGAAGCCAACGTAGCCAAAGGAGCTCAGATGTGGTATCAGCAAGGGCACGATATTCTGCTTCAGTACTGGAGCGGGCCACATAAGTTTGTTTCTTACTTCGCCAAGAAATCAGAGAAGAACCAAGAAGAAAGCAATAACCAGTGGTGGACCTGCGATCAGTGGGGTCTCCTGCCCAATCAGCATCAGAAAATGCACGGAGAGTAAGAGGAGACTGAACAGAGTAGAAAAGACCATGGAAGAAAGTGCCCTTTAAGTATCGAAGAATGCGCAGAACAGCAGCATAGTGAGTCGATCGTGGAGCAGACAGATACTGGCTCACCTGATGAACAGCATAGGAAATGTCTGGACGAGTGACAGTGAGATAAACCAAGCTGCCAACCAAGCGTCTGTAAAGAGAGGGATTAGTCAATGGTTTCCCCCCCGAGGGAGTCAGATGCGCATTAAGCTCAACTGGAGTGTCAACAGTCTTGCTATCAGTAAGTCCAGCGCGAGACAAGAGTTCAGAGGCATACTTGGCTTGAGTAATATAAAGTCCATCTGTAGAATGAGTGATTTCAAGACCCAAGAAGTAGCTGAGATGTCCAAGATCTTTCATTTCAAATTGCTGACTGAGAAAAGCCTTGAGTTCTTGAATGCCTCTGAGGTCATCACCAGTTATGATCGTATCATCCACATATAGGAGAAGTAAAATAGTGCCTTTGTCAGTGCGACGAAGAAATAAGGCAGAATCATAGTGACTGGCCATGTAACCCAAGTGAGAGATGGTAGAGCTGAATTTGGCAAACCAAGCTCGTGGAGCTTGTTTAAGGCCATAAAGTGCACGTCGAAGGTGACAAACCTTGTTTGAGTCAACAGAGAGACCAGGAGGAGGTTGCATATACACTTCTTCACTTAAATCCCCATTAAGAAATGCATTTTTGACATCCATCTGAAAAAGGTCCCATTTACTGGCAGCAGCAACAGCTAAGAGGGCACGAACAGATGAGATACGAGCAACCGGAGCAAAGGTCTCTTCATAATCAATCCCATACTCTTGTGTAAAACCTTTTGCAACAAGACGAGCTTTGTAGCGCTCAACGGACCCATCAGAGCGAGTCTTAATCTTGTAGATCCACTTACAACCAACCACAGATTTCCCAGGAGGAAGTGTCACCAAATCCCAAGTATGGTTTTTAGATAATGCATCAAGTTCCTCTTTCATTGCAATCTGCCATAAAGGGTCAGTGGAAGCCTCACGATAGGTCTGAGGCTCGTGAAGAGTAGCAAGGGCAGTGTAACAATGATAGTCAAGTAAATGTGCAGGGATAGATCTTACCCGGGTTGAGTGGCGAGGTGGAATGTCTTGTGCAAGATCTTCAGGCGGAGCAGGAGCAGGAGATCCAAGCTCAGGATTGGGGTTGGGTAGCTCGTTTTCAACCTGTTTATCTTCCACATGTTCATTAAAAGGTGAACTAGGAAAGGGATCAATGATATCTGGTGGTTGGACAGAGAAGTCTACAGCAACAGAATCAGGAGCAACTACAGGAGGATCAGGAGCAGTTATAGAAGGAATATGTGCCTCATCTGGAAAAAGGTCTAAGACAAAGGAGGAAGACAAGGAAGCATTAAAATGAGAAAGCTCGATAAAGAGGCGATGTTCCCAAAAGACAACATTACGGGAGATACGAAGACGATGAGAGACAGGATCATAACACCTATACCCCTTTTGAGTTTCGCCATAGCCAAGAAAACAACAAAGCCTTGACCGAGGCTCAAGTTTGTTATGCTCATGTGGCTGAAGAAGAACGAAACAAGCAGAACCAAAGGAGCAAAGGTGGTGATAGTCTGGAGGTGACCCAAAAAGGCGCTCATATGGAGTTTGATTTTGGATAACAGGACTCGGAATGCGATTAATAGTATGAACAGCATGAAGAGCAGCTTCACCCCAAAAAGGAGCAGGAACTTTAGCAGAGAGAAGGAGAGCACGAACAGTGTCAAGAATATGACAAAGTTTTCGTTCGGCTCTACCATTTTGCTGAGAGGTACCTGGACAAGTTAGTTGATGAACAGTGCCATAGGAATGCAAAACAGCTTGGAAAGCATATTGAGTGTATTCAAGAGCATTATCAGATCGAAAAATTTTAATGCGTCTGGAAAACTGAGTTTCAACCATTTTTGCAAAATTAGAATATATTTCTAATAATTCAGAACGATGTTTCATATTAAAAATCCAGCTATAGCGAGAGTAGTCATCAACAAAGACAACAAAATATCTAGACCCACCAATACTAGAGACAGAGGAAGGCCCCCAAACATCAGAATGAATAAGGTCAAAGATATCAGTGGATATGGATTCACTAGTATTGAAAGGCAAAGCTGGTTGTTTTCCTAATTGACATGAAACACAATCAAAATTTTCTGTAGACACTGAACCTAACAAACCTCTAGAAGCCAATTGTTGTACCCGAGAGGAAGATGCATGACCAAGGCGAGCATGCCAAAGTGCAAGGGAAGGAGTGGAAGAAACTACAGCAGCTGCCGCAATAGAAACAGGAGCGACAAGTGGAAGACGAAGGTTGTCCACGGGAAACATACACCCAACTCTGGGACCAGTCCCAAGCTCTTGTCCCGTCCTAGGATCCTGCACAATGCACCCAGAGTAATCAAAGGTAATACGACAACCCAACTCAGCTAATTGTCCCACAGAAAATAAATTATAAGAAAGGTCAGGAACATTAAAGACTCCAGGAACCGAGAGGTTAGAGGTTGAAACTGAACCTATATTATGACCAGACATTGTGGAACCATTTGCTGTGCGAATATTAAGAGGGTGCGATGCAGGTTTAAGGTCAGAAAATAAGGACGAGTGAGATGTCATGTGATTGCAACAAGCAGAATCCATAAGCCAAGAGGTAGGAGACATACCAGATAAAGCTAAGAGAGAAGAGGAAGAAGATGCATTACCAACCACACGTATGACATTGGCGATGATACTTATAAGGTCATCTCTGGAAATGGAGAAAGTGGATCCAGAAGACTTAGACTGTGCAGAGACAGGAGGCATTGGTTGGACACTCTCAGTGTTAGCAATAGTAGCAGCAGAAATTGAAACAACTGATGTGTTGCGATGATAGCAAGTCTCAATATTGTGGCCAAAACGTTTGCAAAAATTGCAAAAACGTTTGATGGATTGGCAGCGACGATTGTTGCAATAAGAAGAAGACCTGTCCTTATTCTTCATTTAGAAGCAAAATATGCAAAAAAGGACCGCAAAAATGAAATCTACGCGAAAAATTGGGTAAGGAGCACCTGGACTGAAAAAGTCAACCCAAGTCAAAAGTCAACGGTCAAAGTCAACGGTCAAAGTCAATGCAATCAACGGTCTGGTGCTGACGTAAGCAAGCTGACGTGTCGCTGACCTAAGCAATGATGACGTCACTAGGGCTGACGTGGCAAGATGATGACGTCAGCAAAACCGTGGCAGGCGCGTGAGGCGCGTGGCTGGAGCGTGGCAGGCGCGTGAGCGCGTGGCTGATGTTGTGAGGGCGCGTGAGGCGCGTGACCGAGACACGGTTTCTTCAGGTGGCGCGTGAGAGCGCGTGCAGACTCCGATGCTTGCAAGGCTTCCACGAATGCGTAGATCGAGGCGAGACGATCTCGGTGGTATGTGCAAAAACGTTATCGGAGGAAGATGCACGGCGGAGACGGTGATTGCAGTGGTCTGTGTGGTGCAGGACTCCTCAACAACGGCGGCTGCAGTTCTGGAACCTGAGGACAACGGCTGAGAGACGTCGTAGGTTCAACGACGGGTGGCTGCAGTGACTGTTGTGATGGCGGAAGCGATAAGAGTGGAGTAACACCAAGAGAGACAAGACTGCTATAAAAAGGTCAGAGCAGTGGCTCTGATACCATGTTAGAAATACTGAATAATTGTCTTGTATTTCTTAAAGAATGAATATACATGCGATGCCTTTATATAGGAGGCATATGTGTGTGGTACAAGTAAGCATATGTGTGCGGTACAAGTAAAGTGTAGTACAAGTACAAATGTGCTATACAAGTAAACTAGCTGGGCCTAAAGCCCATAACATAATATACATTAACAGAAACAAATCAGAGATTGATGTGGTCATTCGCAACAGCCAAGGATTAGTTATAGCTTCCCTAACCCAACAACTCTGGCATGCTTACCAACCGGTGGAGGTGGAAGCTCTATCAGCAACTCAGGCCCTTGAATTTGGTTTGAAGATTGGCATTGATTGTGTTATTGTGGAAGATGACTCAACCATGGTGGTGAAAGCTTTGGCTAATGAGGATGTGACTCTGGTATATATAATCGGTATAGACGCATTAGGGCAGACTTTAAAATAAAAAGAATGATAGTACATTGCTCCTTACATATATAATTCTAGAAATGAGATTATTTAAGGTATTTTGTTAAATATAATTGAGCTATATATTAGTTTATGCCAATCCCAAACATTCATACCTGCGTACCATGGAGTTGCAAGGGAATTAAATTTAAAAAAAAAAATACCATGCCTATATTATAGAACTTCATAATAAGATCACATAGTTTTTTATATAAAAAAAATTATTAACATATAAAGGTTGTGGTTGTAATGTAGAAGACCAATTGCCCAATCGGAATCAAGATTAAATACAATATAATTAATAAACCTAAATCATTGTGGAACAAACCTTTGCAATACTTATTAGCCAAGTAATTATCATGATCCCTATGCCCATTTTAGTTTGTATAATTCATCCAAAGACAATATACCGAGGAGCTTGAGCAATAACAATAGTTAGGACCATGGTATTGTAAAAAAAATTAGAACAAATTATCATCATTTTCCTTCCATTGTGGCATGGGTATGAACAATTTTTTAAGCCATTGATGCTCATCAACACCTATCTATAATCAAGAAATTGTTGTAATCTATAATCATGAGATTACACCTTCCATCATGAAATTTGTTTAAACAAATGTTTTATTCCAAATTAATTTTTCTCAACATTTTTTTATCTATTATATGAGAGAGGAGGAAATATTAAATCAAATTTTTGTGTGGAAATAGTGATTACCTTAAACAAAGATTGCGCGGTATGAGAATAACGCCATCCATTATATCAGTGGAAAATCACATGCACATATAGGAATTTTAAAAATTATCTAATTTCTTTCATGTGTTTAAAATACATAGAAAAATGCATGATAGTCTCGCTGCTAACATCAAAATTGTCTGAGACATCTTACTATCTTCTACAAATCCTGTACCTTTGGGTGATTCCACAAATTCTTCACATCAATTGGCTTTGTGTCTTGTCTTTCTTGACAATTTCTCAGAAGAACTGGCCCTTTGTTTCCACACAATGTTTGCTTTATTTGATCTTCTACCTAATTTTGTAATGTGTCATATCATAAGATGTAGCCTGACGAATAGGTGGAGTAGTATGAGGGCCTTACCTAACTTTCTGTGAATTCCTCTCATCCAAAGGACAAAAGGGGCTTTTGCCCTTTTCAAAAAAATTAAATAGGAAAATGCCCCACTTCTCAAACTAATTAGGGAAATGCCCCTCTTTTAAAACTCGATTTTTGATAAATCGAGTTAGGTCCTATAGCGGCGTTTTTAAGGACCTATAGTGACGTTTTCAAGACCTATAGTGGCGTTTTGTAACTCGATTTATATAAAATCGAGTTATAGGTAAAAAAAAATTAAAAAAATTGCCTATAACTCGATTTTATGGAAGTCAAGTTAAAAAACGTCACTATAGGTCTTGAAAACGTCACTATAGGTCTTTAAAAACGCCGCTATAGGGCTCCAGATTTTTTTTTTTTTATAACTCGATTTTGAGAAAATCGAGTTTTAAAAGAGGGGCATTTCCCTATTTAGTTTGGGAAGGAGGGCATTAGGCTAATTAATTTGATTGAAAAGGGCAAAAGCCCATTTTGTCCCTCATCCAAATGCCAAATTGGCCCACTGAAGCTTCAAAAGCAGTGTTCTTTTTACCTTTATTGGATTTGTAAGTTTCTCATTAATAGTTTAATACCTCTTCTAAGAGAATCATCACTCAATTTATCCCTATTGGCAAAACTCTAGTTGTAGGCCATAAAATAGCCCTAACTTTATTTTTTTTCTTAGAGAACTTTATAGTCGATATACCTCTTTTCCACTCAATGTTATAAATCCTACGGAGGATCTCTATGGTTCATTTAGCTTTGGATTTACTCCTACTTTCTAGAGTCAGCTCTGTCACCTCAAGTTATTCCAGAACCTACTACTTATGGACAAATGTGAATGTGAGGTAGATATATTCAAGGATTCATACCTAAATTTCAAGATTGCTTCAATAATTTCTCCTCTTTCATGCAGATTTTTGGCCCTTTGCAAAGAAGAAGTATGTTACTTGAGAATTTAAGGAACTAAATCCTTTTATTGTGATTAATCAAAGTGAATTAAAAAATGTTTATGAGTACAAAATTATTCTCTTGTTTATGTTTATGTTATGTTATTTAAATTTTATCTTTAAAAAAATAATTCTAGTTATATACTTCTAAAATTTTGGAATTTTAAAATATATATAGAAGTTAATTTATATGTTTATGTTTATATTACTCTATTAAATTTTATCTTCAGAAAAATAATTGTAAACGTTATGTGGGTGAAAAAGCCCAAAGCCATATGTTGGGCCTGGGGCCCAGTCCAAATACGACTGTCCATCCGAAGAGGCTAATAGTATCAGCGCCTCACCACCCTGATGAAAAAGCAACTTATGAGGGACAAAGGCTCCGTCCGAAGACAACTGGTTGAGCCGAGGGGCCATATCCATCGGATCAGTCCAGAATTTGATCAAACGGATATGCTGAGGGTTTCCCTGCGAGGATTAGGCTCCGCGCGTGTCTAACTGAGTGGCTATCATGAAATCCCCTGCTAATAAAGCTGCCACCACCGCATTTAATGCGCTGCAACAACTTCTCTGGCCGCATTTATGTGGAGAAGACACCTGAACAGTGCGTCCACACCCATCACCACTCACTGTAGGATAAAGCAAACGGCTGATGTGACTGGCACTCAAGTGGGCGTGTAGATGAAGGACAAGTGTGCGGTGGAGATGAGAAGGGAGCGCATATATAAGAGAGGCAAGCCTCACGGAGAAAGGGAGAGAGAAAAATTGTATTCATTAAGTTCTTAAATACAAAAGCTCTTCGGACCGAAGAAATTCTTGTTAAAGGCTAGTCTAAGTTCTTTTCATTGGTCTGCTTGTATGAACCGTTGCTAAATCCAAACCCAGCCTAGCTGTTTAACCTGCTCTCTACAAATTTATTGTTGGGAATTTGTTGGGCTCGCAATACAGAGAGTTGGTACCTGGCCCAACAAATTTGGACCCTACACGTTATATGCCAATAAATTTTTAATTTTTTTTATTATATATTGAAGTAATTAGGTTTATCAATAATTATATTTAACGTTTTTCTTTTTCTTTAGATTTTTACCTCAACATACTATGGTTAAGAATATTTTTAAATTTTTTATAAAAAAAATAATGTTTTTAAAAAATTTCATAGCAAATTACAAAACAAAAGTGCATCATTAACCTTTGTTAAGTTGAACTTTCCTCTTAGGTTCTTAATTATTATTATTTTTTAGTGATAAGTGATGTTACATATATACAAGAACATAAAAATAAATTCAAAAACCGCATAATCTAACAGATATAGAGTACCAAGTTATATTAATAATCTTTCTAAGACGGTAACCATAAAAAGCTATGATCATATTGAATCAGTGATTGCATGATTAACTCTAATCACAAGAATTAAAATTCTTTCGACTTATAGTAAGCATAAAAAGCTATGGTAATAAAGAAGAAGACTCACCTGGAATGGTAGAGTTTGCAAAATATATGTCTAAACCATATTCAAACATATAGCATGGACAAGTATGCATCCCCAATATGCCACAACTTACAAAGTCAATTTAAATAAATTAAGGAGAAAATGGGCAAATTCCCTTTTTACGCAAACAAAGTAGCATTTTTTCCCCTTTCTAAAACTAATTAGGGAAATGCCCCTTTTTTTAAAATTAATTTTTTCAAAATCGAGTTAATCCCTATAACGGCGTTTTTAAGGAGCCTATAATGACGTTTTAAGAACTTATAGTAGCATTTTGTAACTCAACCTCTATGAACTCGAGTTATAGGTAAAATTAAATAAAATAAAATAAATTGCCTGTAACTCAAGTTCATGGAGTTCGAGTTACAAAATGACATCATAGGTCCTTAAAACGTCACTATAGGCTCCTTAAAAACGCTGTTATAGGGCTCCAAAAAATTTTTTTTTTTTAACTTAATTTTGAGAAAATCGATTTTCAAAAAAGAGGCATTTTTCTAATTAGTTTGAAAAATGGGGCAAAATGCCACTTTGTTTGCACAAAAAGGGCATTTGCCCATTTTGGCCAAAAAATTAATATATAATAGAGTTGAAATCTAAAAGAAATTTTGAGCTGCGAGAACATACTAAGGTCTAGCTCAGGAAATTGACTAAAAAAAAAAATACCCAAAGAGTTGATACTCATTATAATTTTTTATCTATTATATGAGAGAGGAGAAAATTTAAGAATCAAATTTTGCTGTGAAAATAGTGATTACCTCAAACAAATATCATGGGGAATGGGATCAACGCCATCCATTATATCAATGGAAAAGCACATGCACATGTGTGATGAATTTAAAAATTTATCTAATTTCCTTCATATATTTAAAATACAAGTTTATCCTTAAGCACAGTTGTTGAAAAAGCCATAATGTTCTCGTCGCTAACCTCAAATTTGTCCATGACATCCTATTGTTTGCTAACAATTATACTTACATTTGGGTGATTTTTTCAGTTCTTCCTGTCCATTGGATTTGGGTACTGTTTCTACATAATGTTGTTGTTTGGCCTACTTATCCAAAACAAAAGATAATTTAGGTAGAATGGGCAATCATGTCCTGTCCTAATCCTTGGTGCAAGAAATCAAGCTTGGAAAAATTTAGTAGAGATCATGCAAGCAACTCTCAATGAGAAATGGAGAACACTATGGATTTGTGAAGCTATTTTGACCTCGAAATCTGAAATCCCAATTCACCTTGTTATTTTTCCTGCTACTATCTAGTTTTGGTCTCTATCCCTCAATTCCTTTGAATTCCCAGAAGGATTTATGACTCCAACTGTGAAGTATACGTTTGCTTTGTTAGAAATTCCTCCTAATAGTGTAATGCGCCATCATGACGATTCCTCAATAATTTGGGGAAGGACGTTGAGTTTGACATTGATGTGTTATTTGTCGAAGTTGTTCGATGATGCACACCACATAAATATTTCCTCTATGTTGTTAAATTATAAACAGCTAAAACTCTAGAATCTTGAATTATCATGATTTCACAACTACACAAAATAATTATAAAGCTTACCTTAATACATTGCTAAAATTTTCTTAAGATCAAGTCTCAGAAAGAAAGACACTTAATACTTATAGCAAAGTAAGGAAAGGTTTCTCTCTCTTGATCCTCTTTTCTTTTTAACTATTCAATATATATATGTGATGGGGTAGCTAAACGTCTCTTTTATAGGTAGAGAGGGGACCAAATTTCTTATACATATAACCTCCACTTGCCCATCAAATTTAGAGTTACTTATGAAAATTACTTCTCCATTAACCAATGTTTAAGGACATGTAAACTTCTTATTAAACCATAACATACATAAAGTTATCAAATTGGACAATTAGTCTTACATTCTCCCACTTGGACCATTTGATAACTTACATCAAGACTTGATAAGATAAACAATTAGGTGCACAATGGTACATATCCTATCTTACTTTAAATTGGTCATCATAATACTATAATTCAACAACCCACTAATGCGAGTCATGGCAGTTCTATGTCAATTATATGACATAGTTCCTTCCATGTACTATAACACTAGTACATAATGTAGCCTATAAATGAGAAGTGACTTAAAAGGTCCAACAATAATGTCTCTTTTGTTAGAGACTACTTCTATTATTATTCATTCATTATCATATATGTACTTACTTAAAATAAAATAGGAATAATCAAAAACACATTTAATGAGATCTCCAAGAGTCAAAAGAATAAAGCAACAATAAAAACAACAACCATCTTGTTTTATGTTCAAGACCCATTCCATCAACATGTTCCTTATATCTTTTAGGAGGTAACTCCTTTGTCAATGGATCTGCAATCATAAACTGTGTGCTTATGTGTTCTATTGACATTCATTGTTCTGAACTTCTTCCTTAATCGTAAGGTATTTCAATTCCTTGTGTTTCGCACCATTAGAATACTTATCGTTTTTTAGAGAAAAGCACAACTGCAAAATTATCACAATAAATTCTTAATGGCTTGGAAATTGATTTAACAATTCCAAGTGCTTTGCAAAGAAGAAATATGTTTTTCGAGAATTTAAGGAACTAGATCCTTCTATTGTGATTGATCACAGTGACTCTAATCTAAATTCATTTTATTTACTCGATTTATGGGTAAAGATATTTCCCCTACTACTGCAAATTTTCTTGAGACCCATACCACTAAAGATATTATTAAACGTGAGAATCTCAAAGTAAGTTCCTTCACAAACCTAGAATTTTGTTTGAATTTGAAAATCAATATCGCAATTTTGAATATCCTTTCAATATAACAAATTAAAGAAAAATCAATAAACATCATATCTTGTAAAAATATTTTACATGTAACAAGCCAATATATATATTCCAAAAATTCATTTGTAAGAAGCCTAATAAATTCAAATATTGATAGAATGAATTTCATATTTTCTAATTTTTTTTAATTAAAAAAATTTATTATGAGTACAAAATTATTCATTTTTTATGATTATGTTCATTTTTATGTTTATGGTTATGTTGCTCTACTTGAATTTTATCTTAATTTAGAAAAATAATTCTAGTTATATACCTATAAAATTTTAGAATTTTGTATTTAATAATTTATTTTTTTGTTTGGGTATAATATTTCTTGTGTTGTCATATGTGGTAGATAATTTCAAATTGGTAGTTCCATCAATTGCTCCCTCACAATCCTAATGATGACCAATATCAAGTAATGTTCATTTCAAAAACAACCTAACAAATAAAAAATTAACAAACAAAAAAAAATTGAAAACTTTACCTTAAAATAAGGATAAAACCTGCTACTATTCCTTATCTTTGGGGTTGTAGAGTTGACAAGTAATCTAACTACATGTCTATATAATTGCAAAACTGCTCTAAGGAAAATTTTAAAATATCAATGAGATGGCTCAATCAATCTATGGAACCAAGTAGCAATGAGTCGAAACCTAACAGTATGGCCAATAGTATTCAAAAATATCAACACTTGTATAAGCCTCTCTATAAACCTCTCCTAGCTGTTCGAACTACAAGCCCAATAAATCTGTTTGAAACCCTTCAGTGATTATTACACTATACATAAAACCCCTACCCTCAATTGCCGGGGCCAAAGAGGAAGATATGATGATAAAATCATCATTATTGTGACTTTCACGATAAAATTAATCTTAGAAATTGGGATAGATTTTTAAGTTACCAATTAACAAGATACCAAAAAACATCAAAACACACATAAGAAATACGAAATTAGTTACGCTGTTTGCAGGGTAGCTGTAACTTGTAGCAATTTGTGCTAAATTATTCTCAAAAAGCAATCATGGTTCCAAAGCTAAATATATTAATTACCAACAGCCACATAATTTTGACACTAGATATGTATTTCAATTTTTCAAAAATGGGAGGGGCTTGTTTATCAGCTATTACCGTAGAAGTCATTTTGCACTTTGAACAAAGATACTGTTAAAATAATAAAAAATAATAAAAAATAAAAAAGATTCAAAGAATTGTACTGGTTTTTTTGGTTTTAATATGGAAAATCCAAAAACTAATTTTAAGCAAGGAAGAAGAAAAAAAAAAAGGAAAAAGAAGAGGGCCAGGGAAGTACTTGTGACTTTAATGCAAGAGATGTCATCGCAATAGCCATAGACATGACTAGGGTATTTCTCCTACCCCATTTTCCACAAAAACAATTGTCTAGATGATCCCAATTACTGGCGTTAAAACTTCATAAATAAAATGCTCTGCTGGAGTGAACTTCAACACGTTTGCACTAAACTCTGCCAAGTAGCTTACGACATTAAGTTCCACACAATGCTGGATCACTTGAACTATCATATCCGCATACTTTGGATTTCTAAACTCATTACTTTGGAATGCCATCTTTATATTTCCCCAAAAAGGTTGGTTATTTCTTTTTGTAGCTCTTAGCCGTTTAGTTTCTTATTGTACAAAACCAGGCTCATAAACCTTTCTCATTGCTGCAGTAGCTATCTCCAAATTCCTCTGTACAAAAACAACCATATTTGCAACAACAACAACAATAACAACAAAAAAACCATATTTGTATATATTTTGACAAGCACCATATTATGCATGATAATAAAAATAAAATTAAAAAAAAAAAAAAAAAAGGAAATGACAAAAAATAACATACTCACCATTCTATATATATATATATATATATATATCAATAATCTTAGAAGATATTAGGTCAAGGGGATTTATATCTAGGTAACCTTGTGTGAATCAGGATTATGAAAGAGAGGGTTTTATAAATGATATTCTTCATCAATGCGATGTTGCTCAGTTTTATGATAAGAATGAGACTTGTAGCTTTCAATGAATTATGTGAATTCTTGTTTAGAGAAACTTGGTACATGAGACCATCTACGTGTTTGTTACGGAGCAGGTGTTAATGTTTTTGCATACTATTGGCCATACTGTTAGGTTTTGAATTGTTGCTGCCAGGTTCCATAGATCAATTGAGCCAGCTCGTCGATATTTTAAAATTTTCCTTAAAGCAGTTTTGCAGTTCTATAGACATGTAGTTAGGGGCTTGTTTGGTAATGTAACTTAAACAAGATAATAAAATGCAGCAGTGGGGACAACATCTTTACCTGCAAATTGAGCAAATAAACATAAACATAAACAATTTGTAAACATAAACAATTTTTTTTATGCTTAACACACTTAATGCAGAATATACATGATTAGCAGATTAATCAATCGAAGCATTCAACAATTGCATGGATGAACAAATAATTGCAATGCTAAAATGGAAAGGGCATTGGATAAAAGAATAGCAACCCAAGATAACATGGTGATGTGTTATCAAAGATCAAAACCAAAGAAATAAGCATAAAAACCACTCCGCGGCCCTCCAAGCCAAAATGATCCACTAGTGAATAAGTTGGAATACGAGAATACCAAAAAGATTCTCCAAGCCTAATCTACCTAAAGTATTTGAGCCCTCCAAGCTCCAACCACCAATAGACTTCTCGGAATTTTGTCTTCACTAGCTTCCTGGATCCAGTAATACTGCCTGATTGCACTGCCAAGCCTCATCGGCTTATTTTGGCAAAGTCCCAATGCTTTCCAAGTTCCAAAACATGCTCTACACTCTAAATGGGTGTGGGTTGTACTTGAGTACAAATCTCCTCTCAAGTAGGAGAAGGGAAGGAGAAGAAACTACTAAGGAATTCTCACTCAAGGATGAGTTGCTCTCTCTAAAATGGTGGGTATTGTAGAAACCTCTCTCTAGGTTTTTCTTATGAATAATCTCCTTACAATTTTGTGAATAATGAGAGTATATATAGTATGGGTGAAAGGTATAAGAGTCACACTTAAAATCTCAGCTATTATAATTAAATCCCACAAAATATAAGGAAATAAATTAATGCAATTACAACACTTTTTGTCATGAAATAAAGCCAACATAAATGTTATGTGAAAAACCATAACTTAACAAATTGGAATTGGAAATAACGCAGAATAAAGAGAAAGATATGAGAGTGATGAGTGTGGAAGTTTTTATTTATAAAAATGATCCAATCAAATTATGGTGATAAATGTTTTAAGCATGGAGTTTTAATTGTTATCCTATACTGATGGATTTTTCTAAAAAAGAAAGAAACGTTCTTATTTTTTGTTGGGTTATAGATTAACTCCAGCTAATTAATTCAATTACCCAAGTTGATTAATTAGATCAAATTACATGCAAATCGTGGAAGCACCAACAAATCACCAAATAAACTAAGTGTAACGGAAAATAATAAATTGATACGATGATTTGTTGACGAATGGGGAAAACCTCTCGCGAGACAAAAACTTCACCAGATGAATTTCAAGTCACCACTCTCAAGAATCTATTAATCAAGAATAAGCAGTTACAAGTATAAGAAATCTTACCACTACCCTAAACTATCCAAAAATACCAACTTACAGTTGAACATTTACTCCAATTTCCAATTGGACTTGATCTTGTTGAAGACTTCTTCATATGCATAGATCTCAGTACGTGACTAACTCCAAGCAACTGAATGATTGTTGTTGGCTAAAGTTCTTCACTCCAAAGCATGTTAAAGATCAGGAATCACTTGGTTACAAAACCCTAAGGCGCACAAAACGTAATAGCTTTTCATCTAGTGTATGAGTTCTCTAATTGACTCTCTGTGTCTTTGATGACTTTAAAATAAGCATTTTATATGGTCTAGGATTGTAGAGAGAGAAACCCTAATAATCCAAGTCATTATGGGCCAAATTTCAAATATGAGAATTATGAAATCGTAAGTCTCGATAGATCGAGTTTGTGTCAAGCTTCACCATTAATTTTCGATAGATGCTAGTGTTGAGACTAGTGTCGAGCTTTAATGAAACAACATTTTTTTAGTTGTTTCTTGGATAAATCTTCATGTATTTAATGATACCACTTGATATGTTTGAGAAAAATACTTCTAGATACATTGAACCCAACTTAGATTTACCCAATTGCAAGTAAAGTGTGTTTTGTCAAAAGATAAGCCAATACATAAAAAATATGACCTTAATATTTTTAAATTTCTTTTTCTTTACAAAATACTCGGCACTTGTATTGGAGCCCTTAATCCTTAACGTTCATTAAATATATCTTTTTATTAAAAAAGGAAATTATTTGCTACCACTTTTAGAAATTGAAGCAAATGTTACAACATTCGATATAACGTAAGAATTTTGCAGTCTAATAGTAACATCAAATTATAAAATGCTAACTTGCTTTTAATTATTTGACATTTTTAACATAAACATTTATTTTAAACATATGAAAAAATTAGATAATTTTTTATTTTCATACTAAATGCACTTGTGCTTTTGTACAATGCTATACGCATAATTGATAAAATAAGTTGAAATTAAAATGATGATGATTTTTTTTTTATCACCATGTTATTTAGATCACAGAACACTTACAATTTTAAATCATGTATGCCTAATTTTCCTTCGTAGCTAAAAAACTGCACAATACATATACATACATACTTACGTATATATGCTATGATACTGAAATATGGACCTTATCCCAATTGAGATGTTTAGCTTAAATGCTGATTTTGTTTAGAAGAGTTAATGGTACTTCATTTTCATTTTAAATGATTACCTTTATAGGACCTGATGGGATGGTATTTTGGTGTGTAGACCGTAGACTGTGGTGATGAAAAGAGTATTTTGTCAATAACTTGAGTAATGAGGTACTCCTAAGTCCTAATTAATAACACTACTATCAAATATTCAGATGCTAGTGTTAATGGGCATCTCCATCATCTCCATCATAACAGCATAGGCATATAGCCCTTATTGGTGATTTGCTTTGATATGTATTTGTTACGTAAATTCGCGTAGGGGAAAATCCTTGCAGGACAGAAGTGGGTTATGCGAGGTGGATTGTTTTTGTCATTTCTATTTATTACCACAAATAACATAAATAAATAGTAATTTTTCCTACTTAACCATTTTTTAATATCAAAATTTTTGTAGTCTTGTCTTCTCACTTCCTCCTTCTCCATCCTCTATGTCTTATATCTATATTATCTCAAAAAAAAAAATCTTTGTAGTCACTCACTTTTAACATTTCACATGGCATAATTGCCAAATTACAAATAACATAGTAAGAGCATCTGTAGCAGGTGTGGCAAATGTGCCAAATGTCAAATATTTGGCACATTTGCCACACCAAACACAAAAAAACACCAAATATCAAATGTGCCAAATTCTATAAATTTTGCAACATTAAACAGTACCGTTGCAAATTTGCAACGGTACGGAATCAGAATGGTATAATTTTAATCCTTTTTTATTCCCTTTTCTCTCTCCTCTCTCTTCACTTTTTCTTTTCTCTTCTCTCTCAGCTCTGTTCTCTCTCACCAGTTCTCTCCCTTCTCAGCCACCGATTCCCTCTGTTCTCTCTTTTCCCTTTAATTTAAGATCAGTTTGATGGTGGCCATTATCACCGGAGGCGCAAGCGGAATGGGCGACGAGTTCACCGCTCACGGCGTTGATGTGGGTTACG